>JALMGJ010000001.1:18922500-19522500 GCA_023362775.1 Charina bottae
CTCTTGCCAACCTAGCAATTCGAAAGCATGCAAATGCAAGTAGATGAATAGGTACCACTTCGGTGGGTAGGTAACAGCGTTCCGCATGCGTCATGCTGGCCACATGACTGTGGAAGCGTCTTCGGACAGCGCTGGCTCTTCGGCTAACAAATGGAGATGAGCACCGGCCCCTAGAGTCGGACACGACTGCACAAATGTGCGGGGGGAACCTTTACCTTTTTTAAGAATGTAAGTAAACTCTTCTTCAAGCCAAGCTTGATTCTTGGTGACTTCGTGGATGCTTGTAGTTTTATTGGCAACAATATAGAAGTGATTTGCCATTGCCTTCAGAGTTTTGTTTTGCTTTACCTCGCAGACTAGCCTACAGATCTGCTATTTCCTTGTCCTCTCCCATCCAAGAAGAACCAATACACATGTGCAAAAGACCATCTTTGGGAAGAGTGAGTTTTCCACACAGCTACTAAATCCAACCCTGCTTAGCTTTTCAACATCTAATAAACTTAAAACCTGGTTCTGTCATTATGCCTGGGGCGGGAAGCAGAGTGTACACTCCTGGGGATGGCTAGCGCCTTAGGGTGGCCCTAGAGTGCCCTTTTCCCATGGATTTAAGAAGACTAGGCCATCTGGATTCTATTATATTTATTACATTTGTAAATTGTTATTCTAATGCTTATTTAAGTCTATTTATTGTTGTATTTTAATTAATCATATTTATTGTAAACCGCCCAGAATCCCCCTCAGGGGAGATGGGCGGTGATAAATCAAATAAACAAACAAACAAACAAATAAATAAATATGCTGTTACCTAGCAGGATGTTTAAAAATATAGCATGTTTTTTATAAAAACTCCACTGAAGGGTTGCTTTTTTAAAACTTGCTTTTCTACCCAGCATGATGATGAGGCAATGTCTTTTATGAAATATATTTTATTGAATTTTGTACAAAGTAGAAAAAATAACAATTGAAACCTTACATGGTTTCATTCCAAAATATTCAATAAGAAATTATACCCTTAAAAGAGCACTAAATAGTGCAAACTAAAAATGGGGAAAAAAACTTTAACCTAAGAAGAAAATGAACACCATATTTCTCTACTTTTTTTACAACTAATATAAATCCATTTCTAAACAACAAATTAAACCTAAACTACGGAATAATTTTGTCTGATCTTGCCTTTCTATCAATAAAGGGCCAGTTCAAAAGCTGAGAGCTGACAGTTCATTAAACCAGCCTTTCGATCTGATATATGAATGTCTTTCCGAGAACACATAATCACATTTTTTTGCAACAGTCCAAAGGCAATATATCCGAATAGACAAATTCCAATGTTTGGGGATATAATTCAACACGATGATGTCTTTAAACCTTAAGATCCTTCAGCTGACTGGTGCACCATAGTAATATCTAACCCAAAAAGAACTACCAGTGGAGAAGACTAACATACACTAAGATCAAATTTATTACATTTCCAGCATAGAAAAGAATAACAACCTTTTTTGGAAATCCATTCAGGAATTCAAAAATGCCCCCAAAGAATATTTTGAACTATCCTTGCTTTTCAACTGTAAGATGCTCGCATTATTAAATCCAGTGGTTACATGCAAAAAAAAAGCATGTATGAAATATATATTCTAAAGCATTCTGAATCAGCCTTGTGATTTAGCATATTAGATTGGTGAAAAAGCAATGTGAATTGAGTCTGCTAACATGTATCACACCTCAGTAATGTGTAAAGGAGCTCTAAGCCAAGCAGCTGATATACGTACTTGTACTATAAAATGCATTATTTACAGAGAAAGGGTGTAGCAACCAATCAGTATGTAACGTATTAAAAGCTAAGTGATTTTAAAAGAAGTCAAGATTAGGAGGTGAAATGTTGCAAAATCCCTCAGGAACAGAAAAATTCCTCAGCTGAAATGCTTCTCAGGATTGATGTAGCAAAAGGTGATCAAGGACAGGTCCCTTACACTCTGTAGGCAAGAGTTCCAAAACCAACCTAACTTGACAAGCATCCCATGTGCCAGGCTTCACTCGGCATCCATCTAGCTCCCTGCCCCACCTTCCTTTAAAGAGTCTTTTTTTTTAAAGTAATGAAAGCTAATAAAGGTAAAGGTCCCCCCCCCCGCAGTCAATTTTAATGAAAGCTAGCATGCTGCAAAGCAAAGTACTTCATTCATGGCCTTTTTTTATATGTACACATGGGGGGAGGAACAAGCTTGAGGGGTGACAGGGCAAGGAACAGTTTCACCAGATGGTTTGGTTTCGGACCATAAAACAATAAATGAATAAATCTCACCAGTTTTGCTTGTTGTTAAATGGGTTTTATTGGCCAGGCCCACTCTGAGAGAAACACTTCTCTTTGATTGAAAACACTCAAAATCAAAAGGGGCCCAGTAGCTCAAAAAAGTTGGGCCCCAATTCTGGGATACTACCCCTAAAATATCTTTATTTAAAAAAAGAAGGGGGTCACCTCTACAAAAAATGTACAATACACTATATATGCTTTATGTTTAAAACCAGACAATTCTTTTAAGGTGCAAAAATAAACATTTTGTGCAAAAGCCAAGTCAAGTCTTCTCTAGAGTGCCTAGGAAACATTTAAATATTCTTAAAAACGCAACTTTTGAATGGTGAGAACTATTCCTGACCATCTTTTTCGGTTTCCTAAGGGAACCTTCCCTTCCCATCTTATGTTTTTAAGTTTTGTTGATATTATTTTTTGTAGTTGTTAATGTGTTGTTAGACTCCCAAAGTCGCATTTGCGAGATGGGCGGCCGCACGAATGAACGAAAATTTTCAAAAGCTGGATAGAGGAGAAAGCTCATCCAAACACCCAATAAAACCAAACATTAGGACGACGCTGTTTTGCATACGTCTCGCGAGAATAACCGAGCGGGCGTGTTCTCTAATCGACAGCCCTAGCTGTGTATCAATGGGGCCGTTGACATAGAAACCCAGGTAGCTAAGCAAGCCTGGCGCTTAGGGACGCGCGCGGGCTGGGTTCTCCGCGAAGGCGCTCCCCGAACGCTGAAGTAAAGCAGCCCAGTCTTCGCGCGCAATAGGTCCGCGGGACCATGAGAAGCACTAGCAGTTCCCGTGCGGGCTCTGCCTGCTCCAGACTCATCGACGTGACCAGCAACGCGCCGTTGCTGCGCCCTCCCGCCAGCGTCTCAGCCTCTTCAGAAGCGGAGGTATGCTCCTCAGGCTTGCATTCCTGATGCCCAGATCTGCAGTGTGGTTTGACCGAATGGAGATTTTCTAATATACATTCAGTGGACCGAAAACCCACTGGTAATCCATTCCATGTAGCGATTGTTTTGCATCGAGCAACGCAAGGCTGCTCAGCGCCTTCCTGATCTGACCCCCCCCCCCGCAAAGTTCTGGATCTCCAGTTGCCACTCAAAACCCTGAAATCCCACTGGTGTCCCTTTCCTCCTTATTTTGTTTTTAAATTGGATAGGGGAAAACGTGCATCTCATAATTTATCTGTTTATATAATGTACAGTATATCCCACATTTCGTTGAGATACAAGGTAGCACATGGCTTTCCCCCCAGATTTTAGGGGCCCAGAATATTAGCATAGTTTTAAAAAAAAGTGTTTTCTGGTGAGAGTAACATTACATAGACAAAGTCGTACTTAGTTTTTATTTTTAAAGTAAACAATTAGCTCTTAATGATAAATCTTAACTGTTACAGCTACACAAGTAGCAGTGATCAATCATTGCAGAATGATAGAACATGGTTGCATGAATAGCCTTTTTAAAAAGCCATTCGATTCAGCAGAACAGGGGAAGTCTTACGTATTGAAATTCCTCAGCAGATAAAAAGGTTGGCATCAAGTTGATACCACAGAGGCCTCTCTGGTGTGTTAATGAACAAGTTGTGTTGAACGTAAGTTCCACCATCCATTATCTGTGATGACTAGTTGATCATAGGAGTTGTAGTCTGGCTCATTTGAAGGGTAATCCTATGAGGAAGCCTGCTTTATCCAGTAAATGGAGGGGGAGGGCCAATATTTTAGCATACAGTGATAATTGTTTAATTTGGTCTATTGCTTTATGATAATAAAGATTTATACAGCTAGTTCAGTGTTGCATTGGACTCGGTAGAGTGCATCATATATTTTTTCTTTGAAGTCTATGGAAGGTACTGCAATGCCAGGCTGTATTCTACTGATTTACACATTGCTTTATAGGTGATTAAACATTTTCATACGTGTTCCATTCACATTCCTCTTTCTTGGGAAGAAACCCGCACACTCTTTTTGATTATTTATTCCTTGTCAAACCTATAAAGTTTCTGTATTTTCCCCCAGTCCCTTCCAACCTTAAGGAATAGCTAGCCTTAGCATTCTTTGATTTGTTGAGCTTCTTGATCTTCTCTTAATCATCTCATGGCCCAAGAAGCTTCTCAATATTGGCAGCTCCCGAGGAAAGAATTCTTACTCAGATCTAAGAATGTTTCTCAAACTTCAATCTGCAGACCCAGAATGGCTTTTCAGAGATTCCTGGCATTATATCAAGAAATGAAGAAACTACAGTATGTGCTACGTATTAATTTTAATTTTTAGTATACACAATCTTGTCATGTATTTATTTCAAATAAAAAATACACTTAAAAAGTGAGCTTGCTCAGTAATAAATTAGGTTCTACATTGAAAGATTTAAACTAGGAGGTGGCAAGATATCAAACTTTATTTCAGTCAAAGACCAGTATATATCATTAAGGTATCCAGCAGCCAACAAATACAAAGTGAGTGGGAAGTCAATGAAAATCTCAGTTATATTCTAAATAAACTTAGTCGGAGTACTGTTGGACTCTATTGCTGGCAGATAGTCATGTAATATTTGAAATAACTGGTCTCATCCAAACATAGCTTTGAGGTAATAGGAAAAACTCTAGTTTTACAGCTTATATATTTATTATTATTGAAAATATTTACATACTACAAGTTTCATATTGCATCTCCAGGTTGTATCAGCTGTTATGTGAGGAAAGAATGTAATTGTATTACATTTATAAGCTGTCCAACTCCATTATGATTCTGGGCGGCATACAGTACTGTATAAAGGGTTTTCCCCTGCACAGTCGTGTCCGACTCTAGGGGCCGGTGCTCATCTCTGTTAGCTGAAGAGCCAGCACTGTCCGAAGACGCTTCCGCGGTCATGTGGCCAGCATGACGTGCGCGGAACGCTGTTACCTTCCCACCGAAGTGGTACCTATTTATCTACTCGTATTTGCATGCTTTCTAGGTTGGCAAGAGCTGGGGCGAGTGCGGGAGCTCACTGTCACGTGGCACTCTGGTCTCAAACCGCCAAAGTTGTGACCTTCCGATCAACAAGCCTGGCGTCTTAACCACTGAGCCATCACGCCCCCACAGTACTGTATAGATCATTTAAAACAAGAAGTTTTAAGGAGGAAAGTGACACCTGTTGGGTTTCAGGCTTTCAAGTGGCAACTGGAGGTCCAGAAAGAAGTTTTCAGATGCATTCGTGAAATCTCCTGATCCCCAGGGACAAACTTTTAAAATGGAATTGGTATATTACTATCACAACAAACAGATAGAATAGTGATACCATTTGCAGTATATATCATGCTCCAAGTATGTCTAGAGCAGGAGTGTGGCAGTCCAAAAAGTAGTTGGTGAATCCAAGAGAAAAACCACATATGATTTCATTTCATTTAAATTAATTGGAATTGTTATAATTACTCTTTATTTATTTAGCCTTTTCTGTCACATTAAAAAGAATCTCATAACCATTTTTGGAGGTCTGTGAGTTACATCCAGGGCATACAGAGGCCACATATGGCCCTAGGATCTTTACTTCTGTCTTAGAGCCGAGCTACTGTATTTTCTTTCCCATTATCCATTCATAAGAAGGAATAAAGAATCTATTCAGTTACTATTTAGCATAATTTTCTTCATTTAAATTTCAACAATTTAGAGTGGACAATAATGGAAATTCCAAATTCTGCTTTCCCCAACCTGGGGACCTTTGGACATATTGATTGGGGATTTATGGGAGTTGTGGTCCAACACATCTGGCAACACAAGGTTGGGGAAAGCTGTTCTAATGAAAGTGTTGGAAACAATGCAAAAGGAATTGTCTGAGCTGCTCCTCAGAGTTTGATTGCACATCAATACTTTTGGGTTAAACATTCATTTCACAGGACACTATTTCAACAGCTGTGATACCTTGTGTAATGCTCTAATAATTATAGTTTCAATTATATTTAGGTACATTTTTTATCTTTCAGCATTCAAGGACTGAACTGTTTCTTATTAAACATAGCAAAAGGGAGTACATTTATCTAAGATTTCTGCTTTTCTGCTCTTTATCTTTCATTCACCCATGGCTTTGATCTAGAGTTCAGAGAAACAGAGTAAAATTTTTGCATAGCTTTCTCATGGGATCCTTCCAGATCAGAGCCCTAAAATTAGGATGTTAGGATGTGTAGGATAATGCATCCACTACTTGTAAATACAACATCTATATTGCAATATCTGGTCTTCACACAGACATAGCTCTGAATAAAGGTAGGGAAGGGATAGTCAACATAGTTGAAAAGTTTCCTTTACCTAAATCTTGCATTTTTCTCTAGGTTTTTATAGGAAAAATGTACATTGTGAACGTTGAAAATAAAATACCAGATATACAAACAAGTTCATTTATTTGGCCTTGTTTCAGCTTGTAAAGGCATTGGATAACTTCAACTGATTATGTGTGACTTGGCTTGTATCATGCTTCCACAGGCTCAGGACGGGTGTAATGCCTGTGTAGGAATGTTGTAGAAGATGATAAGTAATTCTGGCATTGGAAGTAGTACAATAAAACAGTTAATATGGATAACAGTTATGAGTGTAGGTAATGCTCAGATTATTGCCTGCAGTTTTGGGAAAGAACATGCTGGCTGTTTCATGCATCACCCCAACAATGTAACTTGTTTAATTTCTTCAGTGCACTTACAAGTTTTAACTCCTTTATGTCAAGCAGAAATTCAACATGCATACATCATTCTACTCCCTTTTGTGATAAGCAATATTATACAAAATGTAGAAAAGGAATAACAAATATTAAGCCAAAAAAATTAAAGGCATGAGGTAAGAAAATGGAATATGGTTAAATCTAGTTTACCCTAACACCTTTCACTATATCTCTCCATAGCTTTCTGTCCTTACAAACCATATACCATTTCATATATTACATTTTGCTTGTTGGAATTGTATTATCTGCACTGATGCCTTCAGAAACAGCTAACATCAAATCATTATCAGCATTGTCATCAAAACTAAGTGCTGTATGATTGCTTATTTTAAGACTCTTAAAGGTGTAGGAGCCAAGCTAAGAAAACATTTTGGAACCATTTCTAATAAATATCCCCAAGCACCATATCTTGAAGCTCACTTCTGCTTTGAACTTCTGTGAGAGAATACAAAAGAAAGCCTCCATAGAATTATTTTCACCACTGGTCCCTGTGGTCCAGGGGCTACTTGTGGGCTGTCAGAATACGGTAGATGGTCTCTAATGTGGGCAGAAAATAAAAATACTTCTTATATGGCCAAAATCTCAGTTGATTGCCAACATTTCACAGAATTTTGGACTTCTTCTCCAAAATCTCACAAGATTCAGATGGGAATCGCAACATTCCATTTGGTTTGGTAATCTTGCAAGATTTGGATAATTTAATTCAATATTATTTTTCTTTTTTAAAAAAAGATAGTATCCAGCAAAAGGACAAGTACACATGTGCCAAGTTGTCTCTTGCTGCTATATTGCCAACCCCTGGCTTATGTGATGGTCCTTAAAAACTGTAGTGGGCCATATAAAAGAAAAAGTAGGTGATCTACCAATACAGACTTTGTTTTAGCACAAGCCATAGGTTGGTTGCTGTACAAATTTTTATTTGGAGTGGAGTAGGAGGGAACTATGTATTAAAGCTGAATACAAAAAAAGGATATATTAAGCACAGTAGCATAAAAAAGTATTAGGGAAGGTTTAAAGCTATGTGCAAAATGCATGTGTTATGAAATACTATGTGAACCAAACACGGAATTTATATTTTTTTAGAAAAATTGACAGAACAATAAAACATACGGCACTGATACAGATCAGATTTACATTAATCAGCACATACTGTATTGTAGTAGTAATGGTAATGGTTTTATTCATTAAACACTGATAACTAAGTGCATAGACATAGAATAAAACCACAATACAAATCATACTGATAATTTAAAAGTTGGCTTTTAAAAAATAAAACTTTCAGTGCTATACAAACATTAAATATTATTATTCTTAGGTATATCATTTGATTATTATTGATTTTCTAAGGCTTTAACATTATATTGTTTAATTTTGGTATATTTGTTTAATTTTTATGTACATTTTAAAATATATGCATATATATTTATGTGCGTATTTTTTCTGCTACTTTCCTTTTTCATGCTATTTTAAAACGATTGGGTTTTTTTGGTTTATAGTGAAGGAATTATCTGAGGTGGTGAATTCTCTAAACAGCAGGTGGCACAATGACCAGCAGAAGGAGAGACCAGGGTTACGCAACTGCTTCTTATATCCTGCCTTAGAAACCACAGAACAGAACAGAAACAAAGGCGGAGTATTGAACAATATATTAAGCATGTTTTCAAACACTGGTTTGAATGAATTATGAACTGAATTGAAATTTGATTTAAGCCCCTTCCCATAATGGGTAGAAAAATGCCATAACTCATCCAAAGAAAATCACACATTTTCTGAGAAAGTTTACATGTGAATGGATATGATTGTTGCCTCAACAGTACTCTCTCCTCTTTGGCCCTCAGCAATATTAACCGTTTCCTGTAATTAGAGAGGGGGCGCGGGTCAAGTCAGGGAAATAGTAGTCGCAGCTTTGAGCTACTTGGAAGATTTATACCCCTAAAGGAATACTTGGTGTGAAGGGATGAAATTGAAACAATTTCTTCAGTGCTCCTTCCTGAAAGGCCATTTGTGTCAAAATTCAGGCAATGCATATTCAGTAACGTTTGCACAACCTAACCTTGTTGGTAAAAACATGCACTTTTTGTACTAGCTGACTAAAGGGCTAATAGCCTCATTGAATCCTGGCTACAGAGGGTGGGTGATGCTGCTAACTTTCCAACTTCTACAGCTAGGATCTTTAAAAGGCTGCCCTCCCAACTGGGTAACAACAGAAACGGGGGCTTTCTGTCCTTTGCACCAGTAGAAATCAAATGGGCTGGAGGAGAAGGGACACAGCAATCTGGCCATCTTCACTTGCATGTAATTTGTTGTCGGCTATGATGAGCTGACAAATTAAATACCAGTGTAATCATCTTGGAGGTGGTGTCCTGTTCCAACTGAGGCACGACACAAGGAGCGGTGTTAGCAATACTTTATTAAATAGTAAACAAGTCCTTAGCTCAGGGCTTTCCAAACTTTTCCCGTGGCGACACACCAATGGCGGTGCGTGAGAAAACCCAGAAGCGCCGCGGCGGCGCTTTCAGATTTTCGTGCGCCGCAGCGGTGGCGGCAGTGGTGTCCTTGTGTGCCGTGCGAAAACCCGGAAGCGCTGATGGTCCGTTGCCGCCATGCATGTGGTGCACGGTGGCGGTGCGCCATCAGTGCTTCCGGGTTTTGACGCAACACACCTGGGCCCCGCAGGCGACACAGTATTGTGTCGCGACGCACAGTTTAGAAAGCTGTGCCTTAGCGGTTAAAAACTAGTCCATGTATCAGAAACCCCCAGTAAGGTCCTTCACGAGGTAACCATGTGGTGAGGTGCAAGGGCAATCCCGTGCGGCAGCGAGGCAAGGCAGCAACGCGGTAATGGGGCAAGGCTCAGAGTCAAAAGTCGGTGCGGCAGCAGCACGAGGCTTGGGGGCACGACCCGGCACGTTTGCAGAACGAGGCTTGAGTGTGGAGGTCTCCATGGCAACAGCACGAGGTTCGGGGACGGGATCCGGCACGGTGGCAAGGCAAGGCTGGAGCACGGAAATCGGCACGGCAACAGCACGAGGCTCGGGAGGAGGATCCAACGTGGCAAGGCAAAACGTGGGTACAGAGATTGTTGCGATGGCGGGTCGGAGCTCGGGAGCGGGTTCAGATGCGACAGCAACGCGGAGCTCAGAAGCAGGATCCAGCGTGGCAGCAAGGCAGGGTTCAGAAACGGGGCTTGACTCGTTCTCCGAGTGAAGCGCAAGGGCATATTCTGGCGCGGCGACAAGGCGAGGCTCAGGAGCGGGATCTAACTCGGCAGCAGCACGAGGCAGGAGATCGCGACTCACCTCGGCGGGGCGGGACATCTGTGCAGGGCGAAATGAACGGTTGTCTCCGGCAACCGGCTCTGGTAACTGGCGCCTTTTACCTTCTTGTTTTTCTCGCCATTTTCGGATCTGGCCCAATCGCGACTCCCATTGCTCGGTGTGCCTCTTGGCCCTTCTCTCTTGCGCACTGATAGGTAGCGGTGAGTCCGCTTCCTGGTTTCCACCAACCGGCGCCCTAAGGTTTTGCCACCCAAAGCTTGAAACTGGCCCAACCCATTGTTCGAATATCGTGCCTTTTTCTCTGTTTCCCGCCTCGACAACAGTCGGCTCCTCCTCTGCCTCGGATTCAACCTCCATCATGACAGGAGGTGATTATCAGCATGGTAGTTAAAATCTTGTTAATAAAGTCCATGAAACATTAGAAATCCTTTGAGTCAATACCCACTCATATGCTCTCATCCCTGTTTACTTATTTACAGTACTTGTTTGAAAAAGGGAATTTCAGGTGAAGTTCTCAACTTGCGCTGGAGTGTTTGCACAATTTGAACAGCACATAAAGATGAATCCTCCCCATCCCTCTCCATTCAGAGTTGCACTGTTTATGCTTCCTTGTTAAGGTTAAATAAATAAATAAATCAAATTCTCCTCTGAAAACATTTTAAGCTGAATGTTAGGCAAATAAACAATGTAACAGCTGGCCAGACATCATGTTAAAAACTCATTTAGAAGACACAGTTTTGATTCTTCTCACTTTCCTCTTTTCATAAATCCTTGCTTTATTTAAGATAATCGGGCTTTTTTCGGATAAGTGCTGCCAGCTGTTCTCAGAATAGAAACAATATTCAGGATTCTGACACTGAAGAGTAAAGTGGGAGAAAGGTAGTACACACATTGAAATACTAGCCAAAATCCTGATTGCAATCCGTATAAAACAGATCAGCCCAAGCACATATGTTGCATATTTTGAAGTATAAGCCACCTTCCATATGTTCCATTGCAGCTGAAAAATAAAGCATGTATTTTTTCACTTAATAACAGTTGAACAGCAATAAATCACCAAAACAGCAATAATAAGAATCTGTGTTTTAGTTTTATGTTGCATTTGTTTTGTGAGTCACTCAGAGAACCAGGGCAGTTGTTTAAATTAGGGTGATGCATTATTTCTGGTTCAAAGAAAAAAGATGCAGCCTCTGTAATGGTGCTCCCTAAGCTTCTCTGCACACTCGAGAGCAACTTTTTCCCTTCAGATCTGAAGCATTGCACAGCGCTAATGTAAATCATAGTGATAATAAAGCTCAGAAGCAGGCTATACAATTCTGATTTGAACATACATTATGTGTATTGATCTAAAATAATTCTTCAAACCTTAGTGACCACCAAAACTCAGAATTTTGACATACGGTATTCACTTTTGAAACATATCAAACGTTAAGCTGCAGCCTAATCAAACTTCCCCCCTTTCGGTCTATGCTGAAAACAATTAATCCAAGGAAGAAGAACCCAAGAATTCTGATTAATAACGTTAGAAGAAAAGAAGAAGTTAACAATAATTCAAGAGAGTACTTTCAAAAAAGGCAATGTTAAGGCACCAAAACTCTTGTCCAGTTCTTCAGAGAGGGGGGCACAGCCCTCTTTTGGGAGTTCCATCTGATCATAGTTTTGAGAACTGACATCCATTTTATCAGTGTAAGAACTAACTCCCACAATCAAGCCACTGAAGCATCACTTGGGATGGATACATAAACAATGGTTTCTCCTTCAGTTTCAGTGTTAAAAACTATACAAGGGGATAAGCTAAGTAGTAATAATAGTCATAGCTAGATTATATATGGCTTTTCTGTATGTTTATATATTTTCTAATGTTGTTGGATGCAGCTGTTGGTTGAATCAGGATCGTTAGTGGTTAGAGCAGTGCTTTCCAAACTGCCACTGTTGGTGACACACCAACGGTGGCGGGGGTGGGGGCGTGCATGGTGGCGGCGGCCTCATGTTTTCCGCTAAAACACGGAAGCGCTGATGGCGCGCCACTACTGTCGCCGCCACCATGCACACCGCTGCCGCCCCCCACGCCACCGCTGTGCACGCCTCTGCCGCCACTTCCGGGTTGTGTCGTGACACACTAAACTGTGTGTTGCGACACACTAAAGTGTCGCGACACAGAGTTTGGAAAGCTATGGGTTAGAGTGTTGGACTAGGACTGATGAGATCCAGGCTCAAATCTCTACTCAACTGGGAAACTCTGAGCAATTTTAGGGCAATTCCTGTCTCTCAGCTCACCTTACTTACAGTATCCCAGTCTTTTCTGGAGAAAGCTTCAGCTTGTCTTCAGACACTTAGTCAAGTTTTCTACCATCTGTATGGGAGTACTTGAAAGGAAAAAAAGGAAGGACTTGTGTGTCATACCAAAGATTGTCAGCTCAAATTCCAGGTGGTATCCCAGAGGTTCATATAGGTTTTGGTGTTGGATTCCTGAAGTATCTCACAATTCATTGGCCGTGAGGAAGAACAGAAGTCTTCCATAAAATCTGGGCTCTAGTAAGGATGAGAGCCATGATCATCCCACTGTAGAATTCCCACACAAAAAGGAATATTGGTCAAGAATATCAAAACCCAATAAAATATCCAGGTAAATCTAATCCATTGCACTCCATTGTCCTGTGCAAGTCATCTCCCAAGGCAGTTTTCATTCCCCACCCAGATTGGAATGAAGATCAGATTTAAAGTTATCCAAATTTAAAACCAAACTGATCTAAAATAGTCCCTTTAAAAAACTAAGCAAAGCAATAAAACAAGAGTTCTGATTCTTTGCTATTAACCCTTGGATTTTTTTTTTAAAGCAGAGAACTCATAATTATTTGCTAGTGGATGTTCCTGACACTCGAGAACAACTAGTCCATTATCGGAATGCAGCAGAAACAGCCAGAAGTGAGCTTGCCGCACTCCTAGTGAAGTACGAATGTGCCCAAGCAGAGGTATGTTTTGAAACAGGTACCATTAAATGTTTAATTAAAGCTCACTTCTTCTGTACTGTACTTATGCATCTTAGCTATTACATCCTGCCTATGTTTAGAGGTGGCTCTTTTCTAACGCTTCCAAATTTTCCATTAGGCATTCTTGCAAAGAATCTGAGAGGTCAGCTAATCCATTCCCCTGCTTGGTGCAGGATCTTTTAAAGCATTCTGGGCAAGTGGCTCTCCAGCCTCTTATTTGAAGACCTCCAACGGAGGGGAATGTACCACTTCATGAGGCAACCTATTCCACTGGTTGAAAGTGTCAGGAAATTCCTCCTAATAACTAACCTGCATCTGCTTCCCTACAGTCTCAAACCATTGGTTATAGACCTACCCTCCAGAGCATTCCTTCTTCTACGTGACAACCTTTTAGATATCTGAAGACTTATCTTCTCTCCCCTTGTCATCTCTTCTTCAGGCTAAAAAAAAAAACACCCAATTCCACAGGACTGGGTTTTCAATTCCCTCACCATCTTGCTTGCCCCCCTCTAAACCTGCTCCGGTCTGTCCATGACCCTTTCAGATTGCAGTTCCCAGAATTGGACACATCCCAAGTGGAGCCTGATCAGTGCAGACTAGAGTGGGACATTGACTTCTTGTTCCTCTTTCATAATGCTCCACTGATTTCCCCCTGCTCATAAGTGTTTTGAATTTGGCTTTTGTGACACTCAGAAATATCTTGCCAAGTTCTGCATCTCTGAAGTTTACAGTTCATTTCCCTTCCTTGCCTGTTATAAACTATATTTTGCCATGCTATATTGCTTTTCCTTTCTCTCAAAGTCTTCCACAAGCCTCTTCCCCATGGAAGCTTTGCAGTGGGTCTTTCTTTGCTATGTCATCTGTACTCAACGAAAGATGAAAGGAGAGAGTGCTTGAGCATGGGCTGCCAACAAGTTTCCCTGCTAATATTTATTTATTATTTGGATTTATCCCCGCCCATCTCTACCGTGGTAGATTCTGGGCGGTTAATATAGCTGAACAAGGGTTGCATATGAGGATTGTTTTATCTAAATGGTTTTACTATAAAGAATTTCTTTTTTAGGACACCAGATACAACATTTTAAAAAAAGTACAGCTGTGATTGCTTGATTTCAGAAATAGGCATGAAAGCCAGCTGGGTGACCTTGGGCCAGTCACTCTCTCTCAGCCCTAGGAAGGAGCCAATGGCAAACCAGGAGACTGAGAGTTCTAGTCCCGCCTTAGGCATGAAAGCCGGCTGGGAGACCTTGGGCCAGTCCCTGTCTCTCAGCCCTAGGAAGGAGCCAATGGCAAACCAGGAGACTGAGAGTTCTAGTCCCGCCTTAGGAATGAAAGCCGGCTGGGTGACCTTGGGCCAGTCCCTGTCTCTCAGCCCTAGGAAGGAGCCAATAGCAAACCAGGAGACTAAGAGTTCTAGTCCCGCCTTAGGCATGAAAGCCGACTGGGTGACCTTGGGCCAGCCACTCACTCTCAGCCCAACTCACCTCACAGGGCTGTTGTGGGGAAAATAGGAGGAGGAAGGAGTAATAGGTATGTTCCCTGCCTTGAGTTATTTATAAAAATAATAAAGGCGGGATAGAAAATTAAAAAAATAAATAAATCAGGATGATCCCAAAATCATGTGGATAGAACTAAATTAACATTGTTTGTTTTTGCATGTGTGAATGAATATTCTATTTTAGTTACTAAGATTTCTGGCTTGGCAGAAAAACACCCTGTTCTGAAAAGTATAGGAACATTAAGCAGCAGGCATTAAAACAGTGTTTTAAAGCATTCACTGAAATGAATTCAGCATTCTCAGTAATCAGCTTAAAACAAGTTTCCAGTCCTTCAGGCTAAAGCAGAAGTTTTACAGTGTAATTGTAATGTCCAGGCTGGCCCTTACTTCCAAATACTGTATATTTGTTCTGGTTTTGACTGTTAGCATAGTTTCAACAGTGACTCTTCTTTTCTTCCATTTGGTCCTTTTGTGATAGACAAGCATTTTAATGTTCTTGTGCTACAGCCCAGTTTTATGCAAGTGATGTCTCACAACGTCTCTTGGCCTTATACCAAAATACATGGAACTGTAGCCTAACTGAGGGACACATTACTGTGTCCATCATGTTGAAGAGTGGAATCTTAGCCATCATGGAAGTAATACTGCATAAGAAAAGAGTTCTGAAGTTTCTTAAGTTTGTTCTATTTTTAAGAATGGACAGTCCATTGGTTACTGGCAAGGAAATATGTTTTAATTTAGACTTGGACTGTTTCTGAAAGAACAAGTGCTTATCAAGGGTTGGTTCATTGTCTAGGTTTTTTGTTGTTTGTATGATTTTTGTCTGTGTGCATGTACTTGAAATGGAATGCTATACTAATTCCTAGATTTACTGCATGAATCATTAACTGTGAATTATGGATGCAGTTGTTCTTGCTAGACCCTGATCCGTTTAATTAATGTGTGAGTCAAAAGCAATTTTCTTTTTTATTTCATTGTGTTAAGTGTAGATCCCAAAATTTCAAAGGGAAAATGTAATGCTTCAACGTAAGGCAAATATTTATTATTTGTTTTCAAGCTTTTCAAACTCCCATATTTGCCCATTCTGTTAATTTCTTTAAACAATAGTTTCATTTATTGCCCAGAATAATGTTTAATTGCTTAGGTGGTGAAATATAAGCAATTCGTTATATTTTTCTTTGAAGTTCCCTTTTTAAATCTTCTTCTGAACTGGGCTTTGTTTGATAATTGTTATTTATATATTTACTTCATTTTAATCTTTGTTTTCTGAAAACAATCCTTATCACTCATTCATGGCCCTGATCCAGAGAGTCCAATTATGAGTATTATATTTGAAGTATAAGAAGATTGGTCCAATTATTCCAACTACTCCTGAGCCACAGAACAAGTGTATTCTTCCTAGGAAGTCCTATTAAATCTTCCTTTTAGCAGAGTAGTTTGAATATCAACTTCCGCCTGAGAGAAGACTCTGCAATATTTAAGCAGCTTCAAAGAGTTAAGATATTTGGCTGGCTGCAGACTCTCCTTCAGATTCAAATTCCAAGACCAACATTGTTAGGAATGGAATTCAACTCATTTTGCCATTCCATGTCCAGGACTTGCTGTTATAAAGTGCTTTGACTTGCTTGTAACCTACAGACCACAACAAATCTGGAAATACAGTGGATCCATGGTTTCTCCAATAATAAATCCCAACAACATCATTAAAAAAAAATCAAAGTCCTATGTGCTCCAGTGCATTCCGGCAATCATAGCATGCTTTTCTTCTGGCCCAGATTTTGTGGGAGCTTTCAGAATACGACTCCTGAAAAAGGCTTTAAGATTTGAATGGATTCACAAAGAAGACAGCTCATGTAATTAGTATTCCACTAAGGTTTCTGTCAGAATCTATTTAATATTAACAGCTACTTTTATAAGAAAATAGTTATTCAGATCATTTGTCCATCTACTACATATTGTCTATTCAGCCTGCTAGCTGTGCTCTTTTATCAGATACAAAATGTTCAAAGCAAGTGAAAATTCAACTGCTTGAGCAATACACAGAATGCATGTGCTATAATGCTATTAAATCTGTCTTTGAAAACAGTACAATCAACTAATATTTTAGCCCTCTTACATTTCATTACATATTTTTATTTATAGATTCTAGATCTTAAATCCAGAATAGCCTCCCAAGAAGTGTCTATCCAAGAACTCAAAGCTGAAGTTGGGGGCTATAAGGAGAACGATGCTCGCCAGTCTTCTCTTTTGTCTTCTATGCAACATAAATTCCAAGAACTTGAGAAGGAATCTGGCACAATTGCCATTTCTAAACATCAAGCAGAGCTAACAGCACAGGCTATTCTCCAGGAGAACTTGGAACTAAGGGAGAAAATCCATGAACAAGAAGGGCAGATCAGGTAAGAACAGCAGAAAACATTACCTTTTAGCCTAAAAGAATTGCCATAAAGCCGTAGAAAATAGTACTTGTTATGATTGTTAAGTGGAGGGTGCTAGGCTTAAATAGTGGAACTCCTATTAAAAAAATAAGGACTAAACTTGAATATTTCCACTGTCTTTTTATTTTCTTTAATAAATTGGAAATATTTCTTTGTGTGTGTGTGTGTGTGTGTGTGTGTGTAGTAGGTAGGATGCTATTCAGAACTTTCTTCTGAGAAAGTATTGTGTGTACTTTATATTTGTAACATCTCAAGCCTTCAGAATCACACAGGAGAAATTTTAGCTAAATGAAAAAAACTAAAACTTGGGTTTCAACCCAGGTCATAAGAAAAAAAAAATTGGATTTACTTTGTTTCTCTGATGGCAGTGGGAGCTATCTCATTACTGAGGAAAGGAAGTATTTTACTGTGATATAAAAGCCTTTTTCAAGGCACCGTATGTTGTGTCATGAGCACCTGTTTAGTATTAGTTTCGCTTCTGATGTAAGGTACAAGTTTTAGACTTGGAGATTTTTATTTAACTTCTTTGGATCATGAACATTCTCCTCTTCTCCAGTTCTCAGGGCTGTTTTAAATGGAAAATTTGGAACTGTTTAAAAGTCACGAGAAACCTAGATGGAATGGGAGAATAAACGGGGATTTGGGGAGAGTTGGGGACTCACATTTCCCCATTGCTGCTTTGAGGTCAGGATGTAACTGACTTCTCATTGTCTTTTCTCATATCTCATTAATTTGTGTGCCTGAGAATCCCACAGAGGGCATTTTCATTTTGGGGAATGACACCTGCCTCTGCAGCAGACAGTAGGGTCTATCTCAGTGTTTCTCAAACTTGGCAACTTGAAGGTGTGTGGACTTCAACTCTCAGAATTCATTCTGGGAGTTGAAGTCCACACACCTTCAAGTTGCCAAGTTTGAGAAACGCTGCTCTATCATGACAATCCTGCCTCTCTGAAACAAAGGGGTTATCCTGAATCTTTAGCCTAGCCCTGCCTATTGGACAGAATAGTTGGGTCTGGAACTTGTAAGAGCACAATAGCATTGGAATCTTTTATTTTCTTCCTTTTTTTAACTTAGTGTCCCCTTCTCCCTCTCTATCTAACACATCCAGTTAGGGGAGTAAGTATCCCACAAGGAGAGGGTCTGATGGGTTATTCCTCGTCTGTCTAATTAGAGACAGGAATCAGTCTGGCCTCTGATTATGCTGTACAGTCTAAGCAGCTGCTTCCATTTCTCCATGGACCTCTTATGGGCAGTTACCTCAGCAATAAACCCATAGAGGCAGTGATTTTCTTTTCCCGAACCTGGGAAAATACAAAACCACTTTTGTCCTCCCCTTCCCTGTCAGGGAAGTTATTGGGTATGGAATCACACCTCGTTAATCCTTGCAGACCTGATGGAGCACAGTGAGAGCAGTAATGGGGAGGAGAGTTCCAGCACCATCCCATGGGAAGAAAGCATGAGCAGGGTATATATTCTTAAACAGCATGTTATGAGAAAGGGGGTGGAAGTAGTCAGTGACTTCTTAATGCCATTTCAGATAAGTTCCAGGAGGATGCCCACTTCAGAGGACCTATCAAGGATATAGTTGTCCAGGAAGACCCAGAGAAGTACAGGAAGCTTATAGTAAATCTAGGCCTGTCTCATCCCCCAGAAAGCACAAAAGGAAAAGAGAGTCCAGGCTCTTCTTCTGAATCCAGAAGAGTGGTGGGTCTCCTTTTCTTCTACACCTAGCAAGTCCAAAAGTCTACCTCCTAAGAAAACTAAGGTGGACCAGAAGCGTCATGGAAGGGGGCCCAAGCCAAAGAATACAAATCTATAAAAAGAAAGGGATCTTCATTATTCTCATGCTCAGGAAGTCTCACCAACTCTGATTCTAAAGCAGAGCTTTCCAAATGTTAGAAGTAAATTTTATCTTACCAGATTTGTTCCTGAGCCGGGAGTAAAGAAACTGACAAATTGCATGAAGTTAGGAGTTTATTCACCCAAGAGCAAAAGCAATGACAGCAAGCTGTTAGGTGGGTGGCCACGCAGGACCCCCTTCCTACAGCACATTATATAGATTCCATTCAACTCCTCCTTTAGAAGACCACCCCTTACTCAGTTACCCATACTCCACCTTACCCTCATTCCATATTAGGAATTTCCTTCCTTCACTCCATATTAGGAACTTCCTTCCATCCTTGCTAGGGCCCCTTGACCGTTATTAAACAATATATTTCCCCTGGAGAAGCTATCCTTGGAAAGTACACTTTATCTTTCTATGGGCTCAGATATTTATCAAGGCCTGTTAGAAAGAAAGGGTGTCAACAAAACTCTTCAAGGAAATACAACATGGTTTCAGAGCCATAATACAAGTGCAAATGTTTCTAACATATGAATATGAAATATATTTGTATTTATATATACAGAAATGTAAGAATATGTTTACAATCCAACAGTGACACACCTTTTAGACATGCATCATTTTGCGACACAGTAACAACAGGGCTCCCTGCCCCCCGGCCCACGTGATTGGTTTCTGCCTGCAAACCCCGCCCCCGGCCCATGCAATTGGCTCCCGTCTGCAAAACCCAGTCCCGGCCCATGCAATTGGCTCCCGCCTGCAAAACCCACCCCTGGCCCATGCGATTGGCTCCTGACTGCAAACCCCGGCCCACGCGATTGGCTCCTGCCTGCAAACCCCGCCCCCCCGGTTCGTGGAAAAAATTTCTTTCATGAAACTGGGTTGGGCCTGGCGGTGTAGCCGCAGTGCGGCGCCAAGCGGCGGGGGCTGCCTCGATCACAGGGCGGAGAGGCAAGGCAGCGGCGCTTACCGGCGGCGTGGCAAGGGCTGGGCGGGACTCCAATGGGGACTCTTCGGCGGTGGCGGGCATCTGGGCTGCTCGGCATGCCTCTCTGCCCTCCTTTGGCGTGCGCTGATTGGCGGGGGTGCTGCGTCTTCCGGTTCCCCCCCAATCAGTGCTTCCGGGTCGTCTGGCGACACACCAAGACACTGCCAGTGACACAGTAGTGTGTCGCGACACACAGTTTGGAAAGCTATGTTCTAAAGTTTGCAATTTGGTGGCCATACAGGAGGAAAGAATCAACCTCTAATCAGTCTTGCCTTTTCCCTGCCAATTTTCTTGTAGAGAGAGTAACAGAGAGTTACAGTCTTGATGTGTGCAAAGCAAGCTTGAGATGAAAAATGATCCAGATGCTCAGCCAAGAGTTAAGGAGCTTCTCTAGGGCAGTGAGATGTCCCTTTTCCTGGATCATTTGACAAAAGTGTTGAAACCTAAATGGGCAAGGCTTGCTCAGAACAAATGAATATGTAGACTGACTAACATGTTCTACTTCCTGCATGACAAAGTCATGGAGCTTTCAGAGTTCCATCAGTAGATGTTCTGGGGCAGCTCCTGTGTCTGTTGCAGTCATCCCTCCAGAAAGAGGAGGAAGTCCAGAATAGTTTTATCTAGGATCTTTTAGATTTTAGGAGTCTTCTGCTTTATGCAGAAGATTCAAGGCTTCAGGGAGAGCCTGTGTTGCATCAGCTTCAAACTGGCTTATGTGTGGGAAGAAAAATCAACAAATCTATAGTCTATTCCTAAACCAGTGGACTCACAAAGATTTCTTATGCAAAAGCCCTTATGGCTGATTCTTTGCTCAATTTTGTTCAGTCTGGCACAATGGCTGCTAACACTGTGACCAGAAGTTGCATTTGGCTGAGAGATAGACCCATGTTTCCAGGCCAGATTAGCAAGTTCCTCCTTTGTGGAAACTAACTCTTTTCAGTGAACCTTTGAATGCAGTACACATTGAGGCAACAGATTGTTAAGGCTGCACCCTCATCCAGAATGGAGAACACAAGTCCAGATTCTTTCAGTCCTTTCATGCCTTTCAGGATCGAACCTCCCAGATAATTATAGATCAAGATGAAATAGAAATTCAAGAATTATAGTCAAAGTCTCTTCTCCACCTCTGCTTATGTTTTGAAGTCCACTAAGACGTATAACTCTGTATGATGCCAAGGCAGTCCATGGAGCAATAAGCAACCTTCTCCTAGACTTTGCACACATTTCGTTGCAGATCATTTAAAATCAATGGGTAGGAGATGCAATTTCAAAGGGCTATTCCCTGGAATTTGTCCTCCAGCTGCCAGACTTCTCTGATCAAGTCTCTGGAGTAAATCACAGATCTCTGCTACTTGATTTGGCAGATGTGTCACAGACATGGCTTATTTAGATAAGAATTGTTACTTCAGGCAAGAGCTGAGCCAAGCAAAATACTTGATTGTCTACGTCAGTTTGCCAGTTCCTCTTGTATCAAACCCTTAGTTTCCTCTTCCCATCCTTCCCATAAATTAATGGACTCTTGGGACAGTGCTTGGTGGCCTTGAAGCTGAGCAGTGTTTATAACTGGTGTAAGAAATCCTGGCTCTCAGCTTGACTCTCCATCATCCTGTCTGCCCTCCCTCCCTCCCTCCCTCCCTCCCTCCCTCCCTCCCTCCCTTCCTTCCTTCCTTCCTTCCTTCCTTCCTTCCTGAAGGACAAGCAGGTGGATGCTTTCCACATGAGCCTGAATACTTTGTTCGTTATGACCCACCTCACCAGAAAATGTTGTGTCCCCCCCCCCCCGCTGCTTCAGCTGGGGAAACTTTGGAGGCAGGGAGACACACTCCTGGATTCACCAAGCATTAGCACTCAGTAACAAGGCTTGTATTGATGACCTTCCAAATCTACATGCACCTTTTCTTGGAAACAGGAGGGAGAATTGCATCCCAACAGCCAGCTGTACATTCTTCTTGCCTGAGGGAAGAGATACTGAATCTCTGCTACAATAGCAGGCCAGCTGGATTTTTGGCTTATTTAAAACTACAGGAGTTTTGGTGGTCTCGTGTCTGAGTAGATATCACATCCAGTGTGTTTTCCTTCTCACACCTACTGCTGTGCCAAGCATTTACCAGCCAAATCAGTTGGTCTGTTGCAACTCCTCTTCTCCCCTTGGGGCCTTCGGATACTGTTTCATTATTTCCCCCCTAATCTACCATCTGTCAAGGGTATCTAGACACTATACTGTTGCCATGGATCTCTTCTTGAAGATTGCTCATTTCATTCCATGCTGAGGCCTCCCTATGAACCAGAGAGTGCTTGCTTCTATGTCAGCCATGTTTTCCAGCACTGAGGCATGTCCTTCATCTTACCTTGCATAGAGACACCCAGTTTATGGCCCATTTTTGGAGGGCTTTTTTCCAATTTTTGGATGTTACTCCACTGTCCTCAGCTGTTCATCCACAATCTAGTGATGAGACAGTGGGGACAAATGTTACCTTGGAGCAACATCTTTGTTGATTTATGAATTATCAGGAAGAACAACTGGCCTAAACTGCTGTCTATGGCCAAGTTCACCTGTAACAACTCCATTCATTCTTCTGTTTACAAGTTACCTATTCAGCATCTTATGGCTACTACCTACAACTGTTACCAGACTCTGCCCCACCAGAGAGCTCACTTTCTACAAGAACTTCAGGCAGACACCAACTTCTCAAAGAAGAACTTAATTTTCGGGGGGGAGGATGTAATGGACATTCCATTTAATCCAGTTTCTCTTGGAAGGGCCGAGAGTATTGCAACCTCTACAAACGCATAAAGGGCAACTATGGGAGAATCAAAGTTCCTTCCTTAACCAGCTATCAGGGATGGAGAGAGGGCAGAAGCTCCAAGCTCCTCTAGGTATGAGGGAAGGAAGATAATTTGTTTTCACACAGTAAGTAAAAATAACACAACAGCAGATCACAGAAACAAGGGACAGATGGAAACCAGTTGTCCTGTGCAGAAGAAGCTGGGTAGTCTGTTACGTATAGTGGGAATGAGAAAGAGGCACAGAATGGTGTGAATATTTGTGTGTGTGTGTGTGTGTGTGTCTTGCTTATGAAGCACAACAGTTGCTAGTATTCTTAAAATATGGTTTCCCAATCTTTCTCCAATAAAGAATGACTTAATCGGGAATTCTTGGATTCCTGTGAGCTTTCCTAATTGGTTACAGTCCTGCCTGCTGGGTAATGTCTGATACTATCTTGGATGGATCCATCTGAATGCCTTTTGAGAAAACACAGTAGCCCAAATACTCCAACAGAGATCAAAGTTGTGTTTTGCCGAATATAGAGGTTGCAGTTATGAAGGCATTGAAGAACTGCTTGAACCTGACTGTCATGAAGTGCAGGATGTTGTGTCTATTTCTTCTGGACACATATGATCTTTTCTTGTTTGTTTTATTGTTCTTTACTTTAAAATGTAAGCTGCCCAGAGTGGTCTGGTGTTGGGTGGCACGAAAATGTAATAAATAAATAAATAATTGAGAAAGTCAGACAAAAAGGGACCCAGGTGATTTGGTGGCACCTAATTGGACTGGTGCCTTTGGTTTCCAAAATTCCTAGAATGAGGGGGTCAGGATTACTGGATGATACTACTGAAGAGGCTGAAGAGCAGTGTCAGCAGAGGTTGCCCAGCAGAGATTCTGAAGACACTGCTTTCTTCTCAGAAAGCTTACCTTCTCAGAAAGGTAAAGGTTTCCCCCACACATTTGTGCAGTCGTGTCCGACTCTAGGGGCCGGTGCTCATCTCCATTTGTTAGCCGAAGAGCCACCGTTGTCCGAAGACGCTTCCACGGTCATGTGGCCGCATGACGCGCACGGAACACTGTTACCTACCCACCGAAGTGGTACCTATTCATCTACTTGCATTTGCATGCTTTCAAATTGCTAGGTTGGCAAGAGCTGGGGCGAGTGCGGGAGCTCACTCCGTCACGCGGGGCTAGGGATTCGAACCTCTGAACTTGCAATCTTCCGATTGACAAGCCTGGCGTCTTAACCACTGAGCCACCACTAAAGCTCAGAAAGCTTTAGCTTCAACTAAAAGGAGTTATGGCCAAGAATAAAGGTCCATCATCATTATACAAGCTCTTTACAGACATTGATTTCCTTAAGGGAGAAAAGGTTTTGTTAAAGGTCTGAGCATCAATAATGTAAATTGCTTGGCAGATGCTTTGAATAGAATGCTGAAGTGTGCAGGGAAAAGATGTTTTTTCTTATCCATATTAAAAGCACATGCATAGATTCCTTACATGGAACCTCAGTTGGGTTCTTTTGACACTTAGAAGAAACTTCTTTAATCTATGGCTACATGATCTCATAAATTGTTATGATTAAAGATGGCTTTACAGTTTGCTGAAATTTCTGTTAGATAAGTTTCATAGTTGGAAGCACTTTCTGCTAATTTCCATTTGCGTATTTTTCATAATGATAAAATGGTCCTGATGGGATGTACGCTGGCTTATAGGGAAAAACTCGAGGCTTGAGAATAAACCAGACAAGACAAGAGTGCAGCTTTTAGGGCTAAAAGTATTTACTTGTAGCATAAGGCAATAATGTATATACAGTACATTATCGCAAAAAGGAAAGTTGAATATACATGGTACAGCATTGCAAAAGGAAAAACAAAAACAAACTTATAAGCAGAGTCCCGTGTATTGATCCCAGGGCCAGAGTTCCTGCCACGGCCTATACCCAAAGCCAGGCATAGCTCACACTGCCCAGTCCTCAGAAGTAGAATACACGTGAAGAACTACATGGCTAAAGACACAAAAAGTCAAGAAGCATAGAACACCATTTTGCATGGTTTGATATTCAGTTCTTCCAGCTTTCTGATTGGCTGGAAGTTAGGTGTGACACACACTAGGCCTAAAGCAGTAGGCCATAGCAATTAGCGTGACCTGCTATTGGGTGGCAGTGCTGCATCTAAGCAAGCACGTGATCTCCTCCCTCCCTCTGCTCCCCCTGGAGCAGGCTTCCCACAGAAGGAATCAGGAGACATTGTTCCCATGCGAAGTAGCCATAACAATACACACGTGACAGTTGTTATCTGGCACCTGCACTTCACGTCACCATGAGAAGCTTTTGCTTTGTAGAGAAACCCATTTGCCAATCTCATACGAGATATCTGACAGGTCCTTAGGCTAATTTCCTCCTTCATTCCAGTGTTACGTTTCTTGCTCCATAGACCTCAAGAAATTTCTCTACCTCATTCTGCCTTCATCAGTCTGACTCTCAGGAGCGTGCCCAGCATAAGTGGGTTGTTGATAGCAGACTTTGCTTTTATTTGGACAGGATGTTTCCAGTTGCGGAAATCTGAGACACGGTTAATATGTTTGCTTGGTGAAGCAGTGGAATGAAATGGGAACAAAGGCATAATTTCCCATTGACTGGATTAAAGAAGGGTAAAGTGGAAGCATAGAGGGCTCTAGGGAGCAGCTTCTTTCTTAGAGGAGCAGTTACTGTATGCAGCCCTTTATATAATCGCAGATCCATTTTGACTATGGCCCCTTTCAGGGAGAGGCCATTCTGATTCCCGATACCAGAATGGAAGAGCAAGATCAGCCTTGAATAGCATACAGCTCTTTTATAAAAGGTAATGGTTCCCCCGCATAGTCGTGTCCGACTCTAGGGGCCGGTGTCAGAGATCATCCGATCTCTGCCAAAAGGGCAGGCAGACAAAGAGCTCCGCAGAAGCCTGGAAGTGGCGCAAAGCTGACATCCACCCGACGCACGGGAATACACATCTGGGAGGCGGTTGCCGGAGCAACCAGGTAGACCTGACCACACGTGTCAGCAGCAAAGGACCCTGGGGGAGGGAAAGGTTTAAATATGCTGCTTGTTCCCAGAATCGCCATTCCAGTCTTTGTTCGTGCTAGCTTCTGTATCCTGTAATAAACTATCCTACTTCTAAGAACTCATGCGTCTGTGAGTTACTCTAGAGTAGGGAGATTACAGATATCGGATGGAGTGCCTTACATAAAGACTGGAATCGAAAAACCAACCGGTTTTCCCAGGAGCGAAACCAACAGCTCACGGTCGAGACCGGCTTCTACACCCACTGGGCAGAGACCTGGGGAAAAATTTTTTCGGAAGGAGACCAGGCGAGACGAGCGAGGAACCGGCTTCCCCGGCAGCGCAAACAGCTGAGAGGCGGGGATCCCTGGCAACAGCGAAGAAGTAGGAAACGGCTTTCCCCAGCAGCTGGGACCAGGCGAGCGAGGAACCGGCTTTTCCAGCAGCAGCGGAAACCGGCGCGCTAATCAGCTGAGAGGCGGTGATCCGGAACAGCTGAGCGGCGGCAGGAGCGCAGCGGCGGACACCGGCGGCCCAAGCAGCTCGCGCTAATCAGCTGAGAGGCGGTGATCCGGAACAGCTGAGCGGCGGCAGGAGCGCAGCGGCGGACACTGGCGGCCCAAGCAGCTCGCGCTAATCAGCTGAGAGGCGGTGATCCGGACCAGCTGAGCGGCGGCAGGAGCGCAGCGGCGGACACCGGCAGCCCAAGCAGCGAATGGAGGCGGCAGAGCAGCAGCTAAATCGGCGCCCAAACAGCTGAGTGTCGGCAGCAGCGAAGCGGCTGTCCCCGGCGGTCCCAGCAGCGAGTAATCGGCGCCCAAGCAGCTGAGAGGAGGCGGCAGCGCAGCGGCGGAAATCGGCGGCCCCAGCAGCTGTTAGGAAGCCAAGCAGCTGAGAGGCAGCGGCAGAGACCACGTGGAGGCCAAGCGACGGCAGCGACCAGCGCTCCCAAGCAGCCAGCGACCAGCAGAGACCACAAAATGGAGTTGGTGGAGGCGGCAGAAGTGAGCAAAGAAGCCGGACCCAGCTCAACTAGCGCCCAGACGATGGAGGGAGTTGCCAGTGAGCGAGAGGGCAAGAAAGCACAGAAGAAGCAAAACCACATAGAGGTAACCAAAACCCCCATTCCTCTAAGCAGCACCGAACCAAGGCTAGCGGGATGGGCCATAGCTGTAGGTGAAGGGCTAGCGCAGGAAGGGGCAAAAGGAAACCAGAAGAAGGTCACCCCAACCCAGCGCATCGTAAGGTTGGAGGAACAGATGTCCAATGTGCAGTTAAATATAGGAATATTGATGAATAAAATGGACTCATTGGGCGCTGCCTTTGAGAAATTAATGGACAATGTAGATAAACCCAAAGGGCGGGAACTGAACCTGGGGCCACCCGAAGGAGAGGGAGACATCGAAAGTGAAGAGGAGGAATTTTACCCCTACAACAGAGCACCCAGAACCCCGTCATACAACCAATTCATGACCCCAGGGGGGGCACATACACCATTTGGAATGGGTGAACTAAAAACGAAATTCAACGGCAACCCCAAGAATTTAGCATGCTTCTTGACTCACGTACAAGGGTTCATGAGCGAATTCGAATACACCTTCCGAACGGAAGAGAGCAAAATTAGATACGTCTCCAGTTTTCTGGAAGGTGAGGCAGGGGACTGGCTGGTAACACTTCATGACAGGAGGGCTAGGGAATTAAGGGACTTCCAAGAGTTCATGTATGCCCTCCGAAAACGGTTTGAAGATACGCTGACCAAAGTCTCAGCCAGGGCCCGACTCCGGAACTTAAGGCAGGGACCTAGGACAGTAGCTGAATATGCTATGGATTTTAAAAGATTATTATCCTATCTGCCGGACTGGCCGGAATCGATAAAGATAGAACAGTTTCAATATGGCCTAAAACAGGACTTACTGGAAAAGGCTTTAGACAGAGATGACCCTGACACTTTAGAGGGGTGGATCCAATTAGCTGGGAAAATTGAGAGTAACAGACTACAGTTACAAAGTATCAGAAACGTACAATCCAGGCAGAGGAACGAGGGGACTTTCATTAACCAGCCCCGCTCGAACGTGAAACAGCGGAATTGGGAAGAGGAGAAGGATCGCCGGACAAGAGAGGGACTGTGCTTCCGCTGCGGGAAGGAGGGACACCGAAGAAGCGCTTGCCCTCAGGGGAAAACAAGCGTTAAGGAAAAACCTCCGGCGAAAAAGGCAGCTGACAGAAGTACCCTCAAAACAACACTCACCAAGGGAAAGGGAGCGGCTGCGGCAACCGTGAACCCATGGCAGAATCCAGGCCTAGAAGAAGACAGCGATGACTCTGACTTTGAAAGCCAGACGGCGGGAAACGAGCCAGGTCTGTTCTGATGAGCGCCACAGGACAGACCTCCACAAAGGGGCGCAAAGGAAGTAGCCGCAACACCCCAACAATGCACCTAAAGGTACAGTTGAGGACTTTGGGTGGGAGGAAAAAGTATGCGGGGGTTGCAATGCTAGACTCAGGTTGCTCTAGAAATTTAATGCACCCGAACGTAGCTGAAAAGATGGGACTGGACCTGTTTAAGCTTAAAACGCCCATCACATTTTGCCAATTGGACGGGTCGGAACTGAAGGGGGGGCCAGTGGAGTTCTACACCGAAGGACTGCAAATGACTTTGGGGACGCATGTAGAGACTTTGCGGTTCCTAGTGGCTCCCATTGCAACACGACCCATTGTATTAGGACTGAAATGGTTGAGGGCAAGAAACCCCAAGGTGGATTGGGTCTCAGGAGATTTGGACTTTACGGATGGGACTTATCACGAGATGGACAATGAGAGCACACCTAGCGGCATTGAGCTGGGGGCAATGGGGATGGAAATTGAGGAGGGGGAGCAGGACCAAGGGGGTGGCACACTCACAAGCACAATTCCGGAGAAATACCTCCCGGTAGCAGAGATATTCGACAAGAAGGAATGTGAGCAAGAACCCCCCCATAGGCAGTCAGACGCAACCATTGACCTCATCCCAGGGGCACCATTTCCCAAGCCCAAGATGTATGCCATGACGCAAAAAGAACTGCAAGAATTGCGCAAATTCATAGATAAAAATTTGGCACGGGGGTTCATTGAACCAGCCAACTCCCCCCTTGCAGCCCCGGTATTGTTCAGGAAGAAAAAAGACGGGTCCCTCCGACTTTGCACTGACTACAGGGGTCTTAATGCAATTTCGGTTACGAGACAGTACCCTCTCCCGTTACTGAAAGACATGTTAGCTCAGCTATCTAAGGGGAAAATTTTCACAAAACTAGATGTTAGGGAAGCTTACTATCGTGTTCGCATAAGGGAGGGTGACGAATGGAAAACTGCATTCAATTGCCCATTGGGGTCTTTCCAATACAGGGTGCTCCCGTTTGGGATTGCGGGGGGACCGGGAATCTTCATGAGGTTCATAAACGAAGTATTGTATGAATTTCTGTACAAAGGGGTAATTGTATATTTGGATGACATACTGATTTTTTCTGAAAATCTGGAGGAACACACGGAGCTAGTTAAGAGGGTGCTTGAGAAATTACTCGAGGCTAAGCTTTATGTAAAACTTGAGAAATGTGAATTTCACAGGGAACAACTAGACTTCTTGGGGTATCGCATTTCGCATGAGGGCATCGAGATGGATCCTGAGAAAGTCAAAGCGGTCCTGGGCTGGCAGCCCCCCCGTACTCGCAGACAGCTGCAAGCGTTCCTCGGTTTTGCGGGGTTCTATAGGCAATTTATTCAGAATTTCGCGCAAATCGCACTGCCCCTGACTGACCTATTAAAGACAAAAGGCAAGGGAGCAAACGCGAAAGCCCCATCACCGAGCACGAAACTCGTATGGACGCAGGAATGCCAGGCAGCGTTTGATAGCCTAAAAGAAATGTTCACAAGAGAACCCATACTCAAGCACCCAGAAGCTGACAAACCATTTGTGGTACACACAGATGCATCTATTAGCGCAGTGGGGGCCATACTCTTGCAGGAGGATGACACGGGGAAATTAAGGCCATGCGCGTACATTTCCCGAAAGTTTAACCTGACGGAGAAAAGATAGCATATTTGGGAAAAAGAAGCTTTCGCTGTCAAACATGCCCTAAGCACGTGGCGACATCTCTTAGAAGGCACAGCAGAGCCGTTCCAAGTGTGGACGGACCATAAAAATTTGGAAGCTCTCAAATCACCCAGGAAGTTGAACCCTAAGCACCTCAGGTGGGCAGAATTTTTTAGCAGATTCAACTTCACGTTGAAGTATTTTCCTGGGGGAAAAAACTACTTGGCAGACGCGTTATCACGCTTGCCGCAACATGAGAGCAAAATGGAAGAGGTCATTGAATCCCTCATCCCCTCCCAGCCTGTGGAGGCACAGAGCTCAGCAATAACAGAAGGGAGGGGGGAAGGCAACATGGCAATCACCCGCAGCACCGCGAAGCGCGCGGCTGAAAGCGACCCGTGGACAGCCGAGCTGCAGGCGGCAACAGTAACGGACACCTGGTGGGGGGAGAACAAACAGAACCTAGTGGAGAAGGATGGAGTGGGGTGGAAGGACAACAAAGCCTATGTCCCTGAGCCCTTAAGGCAAAAGGTCTTAACCATGCATCATGATCACAAAACGGCAGGGCATTTTGGCTTCGTAAAAACGCTACACTTAATCCGACGCAAATTTTGGTGGCCATCCTTGCGCACTGATGTTAAAGACTATGTGCGCTCATGTCCAGTGTGCGCAATGGCCAAAAGGAAAATTGGGAAACCCACAGGGAAGCTGCAGGAAGTAGCAAACCCCTCACAGCCATGGAAGCAAATTGCCATGGACTTCATAGTAGATTTGCCGGTGAGCAAAAAGAACACGGCAATTTGGGTAGTCACTGATCTATTCTCCAAGCAGGCACACTTCATCGCATGCAAAGGAATACCGAATGCTCAAAAACTAGCTAGACTGTTCATACAACACATCTATAGAGCCCACGGAACGCCGGAACGCATAATCAGCGATCGCGGCAGCACTTTTACTTCCAAATTTTGGCGGGCTTTTTTGACTTTAATTGGAGCGGCACAGGGGCTCAGCAGTGCGTTCCATCCTTGCACAGATGGTGCGAGCGAACGCCTGAACGCTACATTGGAGCAATACCTTAGATGTTACACTAACTACCAACAGAATGATTGGGCGGAACTGTTGCCGTTCGCAGAGGTTGCTTACAATAATGCGGTACATCAAAGCACGGGGTTTTCACCATTCAAAGTCGCCACAGGGCAGGACTTTGTAACTATCCCCGAACTGGCCATGTCACACAACACAGAATTGCCACAACCCCTAAAAGCGGATGAATGGATAGAGAAACTAAGCAGCAATTGGCCAGTCATGGTGCAAACATTGCAGGAAGCCAAAGCTAGTTACAAAAAATATGCGGACCGCAAGAGGGGGGAAGAATGGGAATTAAGAGTAGGAGACAAGGTGTATTTGTCAACAAAAAATCTGCGGACAACACAACCATCACGGAAATTGGCACCAAAATTCATAGGTCCATTCCCAATCATTGAGGTCATCAACCCAGTAGCGGCAAAATTACAATTGCCAAAAGAGCTAAGAAAGGTGCATCCTGTGTTCCACATCAGTTTGTTGAAACAACACCACAGTTCACAACACTGGCACCCTGAACCAGAGGAACCCCCCCCCCCATTGTTGGTGGAGGGCGAACCACATTTCGAGATTGATAGAATCCTGGACTCCAGAAGACACAAGGGGCAGCTACAGTACCTAGTGAAGTGGCACCATCTACCAATTGGAGACAAGGAATGGGTCAGCGCCAAACACACACGAGCCCCTAAATTAGTCAAGAAGTTCCATAAAGAAGTCCCAGACAAACCCCACTGAACCGGGGGGGTGAGTTTTGGGGCGGGAGCATGTCAGAGATCATCCGATCTCTGCCAAAAGGGCAGGCAGACAAAGAGCTCCGCAGAAGCCTGGAAGTGGCGCGAAGCTGACATCCACCCGACGCACGGGAATACACATCTGGGAGGCGGTTGCCGGAGCAACCAGGTAGACCTGACCACACGTGTCAGCAGCAAAGGACCCTGGGGGAGGGAAAGGTTTAAATATGCTGCTTGTTCCCAGAATCGCCATTCCAGTCTTTGTTCGTGCTAGCTTCTGTATCCTGTAATAAACTATCCTACTTCTAAGAACTCATGCGTCTGTGAGTTACTCTAGAGTAGGGAGATTACAGATATCGGATGGAGTGCCTTACAGCCGGTGCTCATCTCCGTTTGTTAGCGAAGAGCCAGCGCTGTCCGAAGACGCTTCCACAGTCATGTGGCCAGCATGACGCGCACATAACGCTGTTACCATCCCACCAAAGTGGTACCTATTCATCTACTTGCATTTGCATGCTTTCAAATTGCTAGGTTGGCAAGAGCTGGGGCGAGTGCGGGAGCTCACTCCGTCACGTGGGGCTAGGGTCTCGAACCTCTGAACTTGCGATCTTCTGATCGACAAGCCTGGCATCTTAACTGCTGATGGGGGGGAAGAGGAATCTACATCCTCTGGACTTTTTTTTTTTTTGGTGTGTTCAAGTCAATCTTGCCTCCTGGCAACTGCCTGGACTAGTCGCTACAGTTTTCTTGGAAACTCACGGTCTCCTGGTTTCTGGCCTGATGCCTTAACCACCACACCAAACTGGCTCTTATTCTATTATCTGTTCTCTTATATATTCAGTTTAGGATATGATTAATTAAATCATGGAGCAATATGTGATAGATATATGTTTAACTAAGTTAATGAAATTATGTATTTTTCGTCTGACATAATGGTATCATGATACAGTTAATATAAACAACGATAAAGGGTTATATTTTTCTTACATATACAATTAATATTATTTCTGCTTTGTTTTGTATCCTAATTAGAAAATATTTGAATATATCTGAAGAAAGCAAGTCCCATGCATCTAAAGTCAGCAGGGAACAAAATGAATTCATTGCACAACTTTGTCATCTTCTGGAACTGGGCATAAGAGGAAATGAAGAGTCACCAGAACTTCTGCTCTCCAAGGTTTCCTTTAAAAATTATATAATAATAAAATATACCTCTTCAAATTAAACTGCAGAAATAGTAGCAAAGCTCCTTAAGACATCCATTATGTAACTGGAATCTTGTGAATGAAACAACATGACGTAAGACCTTTCTTCCAGGACTTTTATTAAATCTATTTCCACACTGGGTTTTACTGTAGGCTCTCACATGGGCCCTTACTATAAAAATGTTGTTGTTTTAATTAAATACAGTATTAACCTGAGAACATCATGGGCCAGCAGAAAGGATAATAAAAAGCTAGGAGGGATAAAAATGAAACCTTCAGGGGCTGCTTAAAGCTGCCAGAGAGGGGATGTTATTAGGGAAGACTGTTCTGCAATCCTAGCAGTACTAATGTGCATTCCTCCAGTCTTTGGGTCAGCAGAAAAATATGCCAGCATAATTTGCACTATCCTATCTTGATACTTGAGCTTTAATCTGCCTCAGTAATGAAGCCTGTGAATGATCCTGTCCTTACACCTTAAGGCAGGGGTCCCCAACCTTTTTGGAGCCAGGGACTGGTTTCAAAAGACAATTTTTCTGCGGACCTGGGGGGCGGGGTTTCCGGGATTTCCGTGGACCAGGGGGCGGGGTTTGCGGGCAGGAGCCAATCATGCGCACCAGGGGCGGGGTTTGCAGGTGGGAGCCAATCGCACGGAAGGGGGCGGGGACCCTTGCCTTAAGGGCAGCAATCAGTAGATTCCCCTGGCTTTGTTTCCCCTTCCATCAGTGTCACCAGCCAGCAGGAAAAAGCATTACTGGTTGCTCTCCTTTAAGTGTGGTGGGCATTGGCAAGTGGGAGCAAGTGCCTGCCTCCAGGGTGGGGGCTGGGGATGAGGCAAAGTCTGCATCATGAGGACAGGTCCTATGGAAACAATTAATGGGGCATATTTCTGCTGCAGTTAATGTAAAGTGAGGCTGAGCCCTAAGGGTCCACCTCTGGTACTGAAGGAGCCTCATCTCGGGTGTTATTCAGATAGATATGGCATAATTTAATCCAAGCTTATTCTAGGGACAGCTGTCTGCCACTATCCCAAAATAATAAGCGTAGAGATCATACATTGCGGTTTGATGTTACATTGCTTGTCCTATCCGCTCCTTTCCCGGTAAGACAGTATCTTAGAGATCATGAACAATTAAAATTGTATTCAATAAAAATCACATGAACGGATAGAATGGTTTACAAGTTTTTTTCTTTAAAGAGTTACACCAATCTAACCCTTCCACCATGCTTAATTGCAGAACGACTTATAACAATTGCCAGAGAAGCTCTTCTCTTCTCTTCTCTTCTCTTCTCTTCTCTTCTCTTCTCTTCTCTTCTCTTCTCTTCTCTTCTCTTCTCTTCTCGTTTCTCTCACTTTATTCCGAGCAGCTGTCAACAGCCTGTTCTCTTAGCAGCCTTCCTTTCTGGAAGTGTCTGTTAGCCTTTATTCTGAATCCAACAGAACAATAAAATACCCTTTTGGCACATCTGGTATTCTCCTCTCTGGTTAGATGATCAACCCCAATAGAGTTCCTGGTGGGTCTGAGAGCAAGGCTGTTGAAGCCATTCTTACTATCTGGGCAGGTTTGTATGTGCCCAGGGAATAAAAACACATTCCCAACCGATTCAGGGCTTTAAGTACTAGAACCTGCACTTTTGAATTAGCCTTGTAAATAATTCAAAATTGGTATTATATGATCAACCTACCTAGCTCCCACATGCATTCTGAGTTATGTACCAGCCGAAGGTTCTAATTTGTTTTCAGCTCTTCAAAGTAAATAATAATAATCTGGTCTGGATGTAACCAGTTTGTGTTAACTGCAGCCAGATTTCTTTCTTTAAATAAGGTTGCAGCTGGCAAATTCAACTGAGCAAGTAAAAGACACTTGTGAGCTCAGATCTTCAGCACGAGCAGAAGTATCTTCATACTGTTTAACTTTTGCTGCCAGATCTGGGCTGCAGAAAGCAAAATAACCATCAAATGGCAGCAAAGAAATATGGAACACTGAACTGTTTGCTGCTCTCTAGTTGCGATCTGGATTACCTCATCCTTGGGGGTAATCCCTTTTGAAATTGACTGTAGACCTCTATCCAGATCAGAAGTTCTGCTAACCCACAGAACTTTGTCTTAACTAGATATATTTTTTTCATTTTAATCTGCTTGGAATTAGAAAGAAAGGGGAGTGTTAAACACTTCTTCACTTTTGCCCAGATTGGTTTTTGTTATACTTGACAATGCAGCAGAGAGAGGAAGTATTAAATCACAGACAGCTGTTGTTTTCTTGTTTTCTAACTTTCTTACTTAACATCCAAAATCAGTATCTTCAGGACAGATGAAACCACAGAGTAGGGGACAGCAGGGGACAGATTAAAAGGGGCAACTCTTCACTACTATTGCACATCTTCTCCTTTACGTATTTACTTTAATGGTAGTTACCCTTCCTCCTGGAAGGGGTGTGGTGGCTCAGTGGGTAAGACGCCAGGCTTGTCGATCGGAAGATCGCAAGTGCGGAGGTTCGAATCCCTAGCCCCGTGTGATGGAGTGAGCTCCCGCACTAGCTCTAGCTCTTGCCAACCTAGCAATTCGAAAGCATGCAAATGCAAGTAGATGAATAGGTACCACTTCGGTGGGTAGGTAACAGCGTTCCGCGCACGTCATGCGGCCACATGACCATGGAAGTGTCTTCGGACAACGCTGGCTCTTCGGCTAACAAACGGAGATGAGCACCGGCCCCTAGAGTCGGACACGACTGCACAACTGTGCGGGGGGAACCTTTATCTTTACTTTACTTACCCTTCCTCCTGGGCATTCAGCAAAATGCTTACAGCTTTTAATACATCAGTAGGATTTTATAATTTCTAAACAAATCTGAAACAATCAGGAAAAAACCACAAGCAGCTCATACATCGTAATCATAGGAAATATTAAGTGGGCAGAAGGCATCACATTAAGTTTCTCATTTTCAATGGATTATATTCAGTGGAACAGAGGTGTAATAAAATCAATAAAAGAAATGCCAGATAAAGCACAAGTTAAAGCGGGTAAGACGCCAGGCTTGTCGATCAGAAGATCGCAAGTTTGGAGGTTCGAATCCCTAGCCCCGCGTAACGGAGTGAGCTCCCACACTTGCCCCAGCTCTTGCCAACCTAGCAATTCGAAAGCATGCAAATGCAAGTAGATGAATAGGTACCACTTTTGTGGGAAGGTAACAGCGTTCCGCGTGTGTCATGCGGCCACATGACCGTGGAAGTGTCTTCGGACAACGCTGGCTCTTCGGCTAACAAACGGAGATGAGCACCGGCCCCTAGAGTCGGACACGACTGCACAACTGTGCAGGGGGAACCTTTACCTTTTTAAGCTATTATAATGAAAATATTAAAATAATATTTAGCCATATTACTATTATATCATTATCAATGATAATAGTATATCATTACTATTATAATGATCATAAATAAACCATTACAGATAGTGAGTCTGGGAAAAAAATTGGGAATGTTTTCAGAGAGGCAGCTTTAGTTTCAAAGAAGTAGAAGAAAAGAAGGACGTAATGATGGCAGTAAGACAGGGAATGAAGACAATAACTCGGTCCATGCATTGTGGTAAGCCATAATGTGGTTTTGTGGCTTAGCATGCTGTATAAAACCAGCCATTGTGGTTTGTAAACCAGAGCTTATAGTTTAACACAATGGGTGACCCTAGAAAAATTGTGGCTTATGTAACAGATCATGGCGTGGAATGTTGTTTGAGCCCTCCCTCGGTCCCTGAGGTGTCTCAGGGCATGTTTGGCGTGGCTTAATGCCTAATTTTGATCTAGACTGCAAGGAATGACAAGATGAAAGTTTCAGCCACTACTTTTACTGCTCTACCAGACAAAATCTAGGCTACCTTTTGAGCCTGGGCTATAATTATATAAAGTTGACTAGCCTAAATGTATTTTACTAGCATACTCTCAATGGGCTACTTAATATACTTGCATGGGAGCCTGTGAGTTCTAGTCCCGCCTTAGGCATGAAAGCCGGCTGGGTGACCTTGGGCCAGTCACTCTCTCTCAGCCCTGGGAAGGAGCCAATAGCAGACCACGAGACTGTGAGTTCTAGTCCCGCCTTAGGCATGAAAGCCAGCTGGGTGACCTTGGGCCAGTCACTCTCTCTCAGCCCTGGGAAGGAGCCAATAGCAGACCAGGAGACTGTGAGTTCTAGTCCCGCCTTAGGCATGAAAGCCTGCTGGGAGACCTTGGGCCAGTCACTCTCTCTCAGCCCTGGGAAGGAGCCAATAGCAGACCAGGAGACTGTGAGTTCTAGTCCCGCCTTAGGCATGAAAGCCGGCTGGGTGACCTTGGGCCAGTCACTCTCTCTCAGCCCTGGGAAGGAGCCAATAGCAGACCAGGAGACTGTGAGTTCTAGTCCCGCCTTAGGCATGAAAGCCGGCTGGGTGACCTTGGGCCAGTCACTCTCTCTCAGCCCTGGGAAGGAGCCAATAGCAGACCAAGAGACTGTGAGTTCTAGTCCCGCCTTAGGCATGAAAGCCGGCTGGGTGACCTTGGGCCAGTCTCTCAGCCCTGGGAAGGAGCCAATAGCAGACCAGGAGACTGTGAGTTTTAGTCCTGCCTTAGGCATGAAAGCCGGCTGGGTGACCTTGGGCCAGTCACACACACACTCAGTCCTAGGAAGGAGCCAATAGCAAACTAGGAGACTTGAGAGTTCTAGTCCCGCCTTCGGCATGAAAGCCGGCTGGGTGAACTTGGGCCAGTCACTCTCTCTCAGCCCGACTCACCTCACAGGGTGGCTGTTGTGGGGAAAATAGGAGGAGGAAGGAGTATTAGGTATGTTCGCCGCCTTGAGTTATTTATAAAATCATAATAATAAAGGCGGGATAGAAAATAAATAAATAAGAGGGATAACGCTTGTTGCCTCTCATTTGCCCTTACACAGTTCTCACGCACCAAAGTTGCCAGAAGAGTTGTGGTTTGACCAACGGGTGCAAGCTATTGGTCTCTAGTCTCTGATTTGTTATTTTAAACCGCTTTCTCTGAGTTTTAATTACAAGCAGTAGAAAATTCTAACCAGATCTGCTTTGGAACCACTTTGGTTTCTTAGGCATTGTATTTTCCCCCCCCCAAAAGCAGTTTCTGCTCCTTGGGGGGACATATGAATGAATGGACTGTGGTATCTGTTGCATTATCAGGCAATCAAATAGTATACACTACTGTGTAGGGTTGTAACAGTAGAAGTAAGGTCCCAGGTGGTTAATTCTTTGTGTTCTTAGGGTGCACACAAAGTGCTGCCTTTGCATCTTGTTTTGCTTTGTTTTGGATCTGGTAATTTTATGAGCAGCTGTTCAAGGAATATAGGCTTCACAATAAAGATTGTGGGTTCGTCACAGCTGTGCACTTGTGTCGGTATGCACTGACAAACAGCCTGTGGTGCAGGGAGATCCGTGATTTCCTGCTTGTAGATCCTATCTCCCCCTCTGGAGGCCAGAGAAGAAGGTTTCTTATCATTAAAACCAATCCCACTGGTAAGAGTGATATCATACCTGTAATGGAAGACGCACAATTGGAACATGGAACATGAAAAGTGCAAAAATAGTCATAAAAACAGTCTGGACGAAATGGAATATTGGGGGAGAAATAATGTCGGGGCTGGGGACTGGGCAATGTGGTGTAAAAATGAGCCAAATTTACAACAGCAACCTACATGCTTGTGCAGATGATTCCCCAGTTCCCAATATCAAGGAAAGCATCTACAGCATTTTATAGACTAATTGGGATACTCCTGCATCTCCATAGGAGGCAGTCTAGATTAAATTCTACTACCAAGGTTAAAGTATTAACATATGGCCACAGAAGACAGTGCAGACACTAAAATGCTCAATTTCAAGTACCCCTTTCAGTGGTATAACTGAAATATGACAAAGCGAAAGTATTTAAACATATATTGATTTAGTGACATTAAAAACAACACTAAATCACCAGTTTGAACATAATATCTGACTTCTGTGCTTCCAGATCCGTGGTGTGTGTAAAGAAAATGACATGCTGAAAGAACAAATAGCCACCCTCAGAGAGACCGCAACCATTCATGAGATGGAACTGAAAGCCAACCGAGAAACCATCATGAGGCTTGTCTCAGAAATGAACAGAGAGCGAAAAAAAGCAGCAGCTTGCTCTCAAGACATCGAAAAGCTAAGTGATGTATGTCCTCTTGGTGCATGCTTATGACCTTAGGTCTTTCTCCATATGTGAGGTGCTCTTCAAAATAATTGTTTGTGCATTCAGTCTGCATAATGGTAGGTGTGAATTCCTTGTAAAGTGTATTTCAAAATGTTTTCTGAGGTCTTGCCTAGACAGAGGTACTGGAGCTCTGGGATCAGAACTATTTTTTTTTTCATTTTAGCAAGTACTGAAATGTACAGGAGCCTTTGTTTCAGTTTGGGACCACAGCGTTGGTGATGTGAATCAACTTCAGCTCCACTTTTTCTTCTCTTTCAGTCATCTACTGCATAGCTGCTTTTCACGATTGGGGGACAGTTATCTATAGATAGTTTTTAGGCCAAGGTTAGACAAATTGATGTCCTCCTGAGATTTTATACTTTAGCTCAGAGCTTTCCAAACTGTGTGTCGCGACACATTTCTGTGTCGCAGTGAGGGCCCAGGTGTGTCGCAGGGGAACCCGGAAGAGGAGACCATGCACCACGTGGAGCCCCGCCCATCCCTTGCCGCGCCGACAGGTCCCTGCCGGTAGGGCTGCAACTGGGGGGGAGGGTGCAGGGACGTCACTAGGCTGCCGTGCTGGGGGGGGTTGCGGATGAAGAAATCTTTCCACTTTCCTCTCCTGGTGCTGAAGTCCAGCTAAGTTTTTCCCGGGGCCCGAGTCCAAAAGAGGAGCCCAGAAGTAGGACAGTCCTATCCCCACATTCCCCTCCCCCGCTCCCCTCTTTCTCTTTCAGCGCAACTAGTCCCACGCTCACTTTCGGTTCCACCTAACCCCTGAAGATCCCCGCCCTTCCTCTCTCCTCTCCTCTCCCGCCTTGCCTTGCCTTCTTTGGCCACAGCTTTTCCCTGCAAAGCTTTTCCCAGCTGCGAGCAGCTTTAATCGGCTGGCCGGCTCAGCCTTCCCTCCCTCCCACCACCTTCAACTGCTTGCAGTCTTTCGACGGAGAAAATAGAACCCTGGCGGTTTTTCCTCTCTCCCGCGGGGTTTCCAAACTTCCCCAAGTCTATCTTCTGAAGCCGCGTCGCTTTCTTTCCACTGGCAAAATCCCTTCTCTACCCACCATCCACCCCTGGCTTAATTCCCAGGTCTGCTCTTCTGAAGTCCCTCCACTGTTGACACCCCATTTCCTTTGCTCTTCCTCCACGTGTTCCCTCTCCTGATGCTTTCCTTTGAGAAATCAGATTCCATCCTGCTCCTTTCCCTACTTGCCTTGGAGAAGACTCCCCTTCCATAGACCCATTCCCCCACTTTCTCTTGCCCCCTCCAAAGTTCATCATAGACACGATGAAAGAAGTTGATGATCAAGTCAACTCTAGCCGCAACTCCACTAACATTGATGTTCTGTGCCCAGTTAATACAGATTTCACCCAATGGTCAGATTGGCACTCAGTGAGATTTTCAAACGGTGGCACCGCAAAATCTTGTGTGCCCACCCCTCCAAGTTACCAAAGTCTTTTCATGCTTAATGGGATGGAAAGGAAAAGGTTAAATTCATGGGGATTAATCCAACCAAGTATATGTCACTGCCTTAACCCCTGACACAAGGGAAGAACGTAGAGCAGTGTTTTTCAAACTTGGCAACTTTAAGATGAGTGGACTTCAACTCTTAGAATTCCCCAGCCAGCATGCAAACCTCACTCGCCCGCCCGCTACGTCCAGGCCATCGGAGATGTGCAAAATGTTTCCATTCCTAACCGTGCCCACTTCAAAAGGCAACATCTGAAGTGCCAATTGGTCGTCCTGCACACAAATGGGGTTGGCGGGCTGGCATTTTGGACGTGGCCCATACCCAAGAGCTGGGCGCTTCACCCTCAAAGCAGGCTTGCCAGCCCCGAAACACTGCCTGGCGCGACCAGGGCAAGGTTGAAACACAAGGTTTTGCATTCAAAATGTTTTGCACATCCTTCCTTGGGCTGTTGTGGCCACTAACATTTGCCCCACATCACATGTGCTTTTTAGTTAGCTTTCAGTCCCTTCCTGGGACTGGCGCTCAGAGAACATATGGAGGACTTTAGGTTCCCCATTCCTGGCTTATGTACATGAACAATGACACCCCTCTTATAGACTGGCAGTCTTGTAATGTCATGTAATTTTTGTAAATGACTCTTGCGTGTCAAGACCTCGTGGGGAGCGGCTCTTCTGTGACCTGGTAGAAGGGTGTTGTGTCAGTACATTTCTATGGAGAGAGGATGTTTCCTCTCTCCCACGGGGTTTCCAAACTGCCCCAAGTCTATCTTCTGAAGCCTCATCGCTTTCTTTCCACTGGCAAAATCCCTTCTCTACCCACCATCCACCCCCGGTTTAATTCCCAGGTCTGCTCTTCTGAAGTCCCTCCACTGTTGACACCCCATTTCCTTTGCTCTTCCTCCACGTGTTCCCTCTCCTGATGCTCCAACTTCTTGAAAGATTCCATCAACGCTGCCTCTGAAAAATTCTGCAAATTACTTGGGAAGATAGGTGGACTAATGTTAGCGTATTAGAAGAAGCGAAAACCACCAGCATTGAAACAATGATCATCCAACATCAACTTCGCTGGACCGGTCATGTTGTTCGAATGCCTGACCATCGTCTTCCAAAGCAGCTACTTTACTCCCAAATTAAGAATGGAAAACGGAATATTGGTGGACAGCAAAAGAGATTCAAAGATACTCTCAAAGCTAATTTAAAAAAATGTAATATCAGCATTGAGAACTGGGAACCCTAACTCATGAGCGTTTCAATTGGAGGTCATCCTTTATTAACGGCGCTATGGACTTTGAAGAAGCACGAGTACAGGGCGAAAAGGAGAAAAGAGCTAAAAGGAAGGCACGTCAGGCAAACCCTCATCATGACCGTCTCCCACCAGGAAACCTATGCCCTCACTGTGGGAGGTTGTGCGGATCCAGAATTGGCCTTTATAGCCACTTACGGATCCACCGTTAAAATTTTACCTTTGGAAGACAATCTTACTCGGCTACGAGTGATCGCCAATGATGATGCGTGTCAGGACCCTGTGGGATGCAGGGAGGGGTGAGGAAAGCGCTCTTCCCTTTGGTGGCCTTACAGATGGGTTACCTATGCGCCAAGGAGAGCGCCCTTCCCCTTCCAAAGTACCAGCCCAGAGCCTTACCAAGCAATGGACGCCATTTTCCCATCATCTGGCAGTGTTTCTCAACCTAGGTGACCTGGTTAAGCATGCTGTGTGGATGCTGCCTGTATTACGATTCCATGGGAATATAAAAATGGGACTGTGGGTATTGAGTTCAACTTCCTAAGAATTTCTGGTTGCTTTGTGGTGGGGATGGTTGTTAAATGCAGGCTTTTAATTTATACCAGTGTAGAGCAGTGTTCTCCAGCAAAGGAGATCGTTACCTTGTCGTGGTGCTGGAGCTTGAGCACCTCAGTGAAACCATGAGCTAAACCGTGAAGGGACACCCAAGACGGGAAGGTCGTGGCAGAGAGGTCAGACTAAATACGATCCCTGGGGAAGGTAATGGCAACCCACCCCAGTATTCTTGCCATGAAAACTAAATGGATCAGTACAACCAAAGATATGTCGGTATACCATCGGAAGATGGGACTCCCAGGTCGGAAGATGGTCAAAATGCTACTGGGGAGGAACAGAGGATACGTTCAACTAGCCCCAGATGTGATGACGCAGCTAGCTCAAAGCCGAAAGGACGGCTAGCGGCCGACGGTGCTGGTGGTGAACGACGAATCCGATGTTCTAAAGATCAACACACCATAGGAACCTGGAATGTAAGATCTATGACCCAGGGCAAATTGGATGTGGTTATTGGTGAGATGTCAAGATTAAATATAGACATTTTAGGTGTCAGTGAACTGAAATGGACTGGGATGGGCCACTTCACATCAGATGACCACCAGATCTACTACTGTGGACAAGAGGACCACAGAAGAAATGGAGTAGCCTTCATAATTAATAATAAAGTGGCTAAAGCAGTGCTTGGATACAATCCAAAAAACGATAGAATGATCTCAATTCGAATTCAGGGTAAGCCATTTAACATCACAGTGATCCAAATATACGCGCCAACCACAGATGCTGAAGAAGCAGAAGTAGTTCAGTTCTATGAGGATCTGCAGCACCTACTAGATAATACACCAAAAAGAGATGTTATTTTCATTACAGGAGACTGGAATGCTAAGGTGGGTAGTCAGACGACACCTGGAATTACAGGCAAGCATGGTCTGGGAGAACAAAATGAAGCAGGACATAGGCTGATAGAATTTTGCCAAGACAACTCACTGTGCATAACAAACACTCTCTTCCAACAACCTAAAAGACGACTTTATACATGGACTTCACCAGATGGTCGACACCAAAATCAGATTGACTACATCCTTTGCAGCCAAAGGTGGCGGACATCTATACAGTCGGTAAAAACAAGACCTGGAGCTGACTGTAGTTCAGATCACGAACTTCTTATTGCAAAATTTAGAATCAGACTAAAGAGAATAGGGAAGACCCACAGATCAGTTAGATATGAGCTCACTAATATTCCTAAGGAATATGCAGTGGAGGTGAAGAATAGATTTAAGGGACTAGATTTAGTAGATAGGGTCCCGGAAGAACTATGGACAGAAGTTCGCAACATTGTTCAGGAGGCGGCAACAAAAAACGTCCCAAAGAAAAAGAAAACCAAGAAGGCAAGATGGCTGTCTGCTGAAACACTGGAAGTAGCCCAAGAAAGAAGGAAAGCAAAAGGCAACAGTGATAGGGGGAGATATGCCCAATTAAATGCAAAATTCCAGAGGTTAGCCAGAAGAGATAAAGAATTATTTTTAAACAAGCAATGTGCGGAAGTGGAAGAAGACAATAGAATAGGAAGGACAAGAGACCTCTTCCAGAAAATTAGAAACATTCCAGGCAAAAATGGGTATGATCAAAAACAAAGATGGTAAGGACCTAACAGAAGCAGAAGAGATCAAGAAAAGGTGGCAAGAATATACGGAAGATCTGTATAGGAAGGATAATAATATTGGAGATAGCTTTGACGGTGTGGTCAGTGAGTTAGAGCCAGACATCCTGAAGAGTGAGGTTGAATGGGCCTTAAGAAGCATTGCTAATAACAAGGCAGCAGGAGACGACGGTATGCCAGCTGAACTGTTTAAAATCTTGCAAGATGATGCTGTCAAGGTGATGCATGCCATATGCCAGCAAATTTGGAAAACACAAGAATGGCCATCAGATTGGAAAAAATCAACTTATATCCCCATACCAAAAAAGGGAAGCACTAAAGAATGTTCAAACTATCGAACAGTGGCACTTATTTCACATGCCAGTAAGGTAATGCTCAAGATCTTGCAAGGTAGACTCCAGCAATTCATGGAGCAAGAATTGCCAGATGTACAAGCTGGGTTTAGAAAAGGCAGAGGAACTAGAGACCAAATTGCCAATATCCGCTGGATAATGGAGAAAGCCAGGGAATTTCAGAAAAACATCTATTTCTGTTTTATTGACTATTCTAAAGCCTTTGACTGTGTGGATCATAACAAATTGTGGCAAGTTCTTGGTGGTATGGGGATACCAAGTCATCTTGTCTGCCTCCTGAGGAATCTGTATAACGACCAAGTAGCAACGGTAAGAACAGAGCACGGAACAACGGACTGGTTTAAGATTGGGAAAGGAGTACGGCAGGGCTGTATACTCTCACCCTACCTATTCAACCTGTACGCAGAACACATCATGCGACATGCTGGGCTTGAGGAATCCAAGGCTGGAGTTAAAATCGCTGGAAGAAACATTAACAATCTCAGATATGCAGATGATACCACTTTGATGGCTGAAAGCGAGGAGGAATTGAGGAGCCTTATGACGAAGGTGAAAGAAGAAAGTGCAAAAGCTGGGTTGCAGTTAAACCTCAAAAAAACCAAGATTATGGCAACGAGCTTGATTGATGACTGGCAAATAGAGGGAGAAAAAGTGGAGGCAGTGACAGACTTTGTATTTCTAGGCGCAAAGATTACTGCAGACGCTGACTGCAGCCAGGAAATCAGAAGACGTCTACTTCTTGGGAGGAGAGCAATGGCAAATCTTGATAAAATAGTTAAGAGCAGAGACATCACACTGACAACAAAGGTCCGCATAGTTAAAGCAATGGTATTCCCTGTAGTAACCTATGGCTGTGAGAGCTGGACCATAAGGAAGGCTGAGCGAAGGAAGATAGATGCTTTTGAACTGTGGTGTTGGAGGAAAATTCTGAGAGTGCCTTGGACTGCAAGAAGATCAAACCAGTCCATCCTCCAGGAAATAAAGCCAGACTGCTCACTTGAGGGAATGATATTAAAGGCAAAACTCAAGTACTTTGGCCACATAATGAGAAGACAGGATACCTTGGAGAAGAAGCTGATGCTAGGGAAAGTGGAAGGCAAAAGGAAGAGGGGCCGACCAAGGGCAAGATGGATGGATGATATTCTGGAGGTGACAGACTCAACCATTGGGGAGCTGGGGATGGTGACGGCCGACAGAAAGCTCTGGCGTGGACTGGTCCATGAAGTCACGAAGAGTCGGAAACGACTGAACGAATAAACAACAAGAGCAGTGTTTCTCAACCTTGGCAGCTTGAAGATGTGCGGACTTCAAATCCCAGAATTCCCCAGCCAGCCTTGCTTGGTAGGGAATTCTGGGAGTTGAAGTCCTCATATCTGAAAGTGGCCAAGACTGAAAAACACTGTTCATGGTCTTGGGTCCATGACCTCCACATCAAGCACACCTGGAGGGCATTTTTAAGTACATACAATACGATACATACAGTACAAGACTGGGAGGGGGGGTTGGAGCCAGGAGCCAATCACGTGGACCGGGGGCCGGGGTTTGGAGCCGGGAGCCAATCATGTGGGCCGGGGGCGGGGTTTGGAGCCGGCAGCCAATCATGTGGTCCGGGGGCGGGGTTTGGAGCCGGCAGCCAATCACGTGGGCCGGGGGCAGGGAGTCCTCATTACTGTATCACGAAATTATGCATGGCTAAAAGGCGTGTCACCAACATGAAAAGTTTGGAAAGCCCTGCTTTAGCTCCTCTCGGATGCAGCCAGCATGCCTGGTGACAAGGGATTTGTTGGAGATCCTGGGAAATCCAGCATGCCTCATCAGCATATGGATGGCTGCTCTAGGATGCAAGCTCTCCATGCTTTTAAAGAAGCTGTTTGTGGCCACTCCCACTTCCTCTCTCCTCCCTCCCCCCCCCCTCTCTCTCTCTCCTCCTTGGACCTGGAGCAAGCACATGGCTGTGTGCTGCTCCATTCTAGGCCATGGATGGGCCTAGGAGATTTTTCCCCCTTTCTACATGCAGCCTCTTGCAGCAAGGAGGGCAAGAGGTATTAAGTTTAGGGAACAGGAAGAAGAAATGGAACATCATTTATCTACTGAAAATGCTGTACATGCAATGAATAAATGTAAGGACTCTTTTGTACTTACTTTTCATACCTGCCATGTCTAAGCGTGCCTTTCTTTATGCTTGGGTGGGCTAAGGGTGTAAGATTAACCTGGATCTCTCTAATATGCTCATGGGCTCTGTTTTTAAACAATATTCTTTTTCTGTACATGAGTTTAGCAGCTCTGCTCCATTTCAGTAGTTCTAACAGACTGCTGAATGGGCTTCAGGATTGAGGGAGCTGAAATCTAAACCAACTGGATATCTGGTTTGGCACTCATACTGAATTTTTCCCCCCAGATTTTCTGAAATGTTTATCCTATGTTGTCAGCTCATTCTGCAGATTCAGTTTGTTGGATTAATTCTGAGATCTTTCGAACAACTGGGCACATACTAATCACAACATTAAAAAATGGTGGGCTGTACCAAAATGATCCAGCTACAGGACCATAGTGGTTTTCAGTACAGGAAAAGTTCAGTGATTATTGAAACAGATGTTCAAGATAACATCAGATTTAGGAGAAATATATCTTGAATCCCTCAGCTGATCTGGTTTAAATTAAAGTGTGATTTTATCTAAAATCTTGTTTTAAATGGATTAATGCTTTTAAGGTTTTTAAATAACATTTTTATGGTTTTTAAAGAGGTTAATTTTTTTAATGGAGCAACTAATCTCTTAAGATTTTTGTCGAAAACACTACAGGGTCACTTCAGAGTACATGTATTTTCTTATTTGTGTAGTAAGTTGTGCAATTGATTGTAAATTGTACAATCAGAGGGTTGTTAATGAGACTCTGATACTTTTACCTTTGATCAATACAGCACTTCTGTAGGATCTGGACATTCCAGTGAATTTAGATTTTGCCAAAGTCTTAAAATCTCATCTGAGCTAAATGGAGTACAGAAACTTGTAAATTATTGGAAATTAAACTGGAAGAAACCACGATTTCACTTCTCTTCTCTTCTCTTCTCTTCTCTTCTCTTCTCTTCTCTTCTCTTCTCTTCTCTTCTCTTCTCTTCTCTTCTCTTCTCTTCTCTTGTGAGACAATGTTGCTAATTATTTCATTTATGAAATCCCATGCCTTATATTTGGATTCAGAATGATGCTATCGTGAAGGTAGAGTGCAGGTAGGGCAGGTTTTCTCTTCTTTAATTTCGTTTTTCAGCACAAGTCCTGAAAAGTGATTAGGATAGTTGATACCCCTGTTTACAGGAACTGTCGAGCACTTAAGAATTCTTTTAAAGTGAGGGAGGTGGCCTTTTGGACTATATGTTTTGTACGTATACAGTGTCTGACAAGTATGTCTGGGCGCCAGATGGATAAAACCACAATGGAAAATATGGCAGTGACTTTACTACAAACATGAACATTTTGTTTTATTTTGTTTTTGCCATTAACCTTTTATGAGGCATTGGAAACTTAAACAGATGTTAATATACAATGTTTTGCACATTTGAGTTCACCTTGCACAACTGTCACTTATTGATGAATTGGGCTTTCAGTTTTGTTGTAAGGTAATATATGTAATATATGCTTATGTAGACAGAAATGGTGTGATTTGAACCAGTTGGTAATCTGTGTTAGATTAATTGGTCTAGGAGGGTAATTGAGCCTGTTCTGTTGGGAGAGGGAGTGTTTGTTATTTTCGGTGTTGGCTATGAGTATACAGTTGTGGTTTGTTATACTGGTTTTACATTTGTTGGGTTTTGATTTTTTGGTTGTTATTGATATATACCACCCAGATGCATAAATTAAGAGTTGGGAGTCCTTATACATTTTATAAACAGACAAACAAACAACAATTCTCCTAGAAGATTGCTTTAAAGAGAATTTTAATTTTTATTATGTTTGAAAATGCAGAGACTGCTGTCACAAGTACATCTCATAACAACAAAGCTAGCCTGTCCCATTCTGTGGTGGAAGACTATCCCTTTCATTTTTCTATTTTTTTGGGTGGGGGTTGAATTAATCTCCATTTTTTCTATACACATTTCTGAGAGAGGAGTCATGTAGCACTTTTATGGAAACTATAAAGGCAAGTTCCATTGAAGGACAGTATAGTTATTTTGTTGGAAATAAACTCCTGTGCTGCTACAAGTCTTCATTTTCATGTTCACTTCCAATTTATCAACAAATAGAGATGTCATTATAGCTAAGACATGCATCATATGACTCGTGCAAATACTTGTCTCTGCACAGATCAGATGAGTGTGTTATGTATCTGTTGAACTAAATTTGCATTCCTATTATGTAGGAAACTACTATTTACACATAACAGTTTTTTGGATTCAGAACCCAGTGCTTCTGCTTTTTCTGGTTTAACTGTCTTACCATGTGACCAATACACTGTTGTGTGGCTATGACTATGAATAATGTAGGATATAAACCAAAAAGTATGTAAGAAAAAATAAACATGTGGCTTATTATGGAAAGCTGCTGTCCAAGTTATAATTGATAGTTTAATATGGACACTTTGTTCACTAACTTAAGTTTGGAAAAAACAACAAAAAACTGATTGCCCTCTATTGGGTAGGCTAGATATGAATGGCTGTTTTCAGAATGATGTCACAGCATGACTCTATATTTTTGAGAAGTGATTATTTTTGCAAGAAAATTATTATATTAGGCATTCATAGAAACTACTCAGCTTGAACCAGAGTTGTGAAAACAGCCCAATCTAGTATGAATCACTCTAGAGATAATGCAATCTGGCTTTGCCTGGATTTTTTTTAAATAGTAATTTTATTAAAAATTACAACTACAATGATAAAAAACTAATACAAACTAAAAAAAAATTAAAAAGAAAAAATAGAAGGTGCAGAAAAGAAAAAGAAAATAGAAAAGAAAGAAAAAAAATAAGAATATAGTAAAGAAAAAGAAAAGACATATATAAAGAAATTATTTCCCCCTTCATCACAGGTATAAACAATTTTAGTAACTTATCACCTTCTCTTAAAATACAACACATAACCTCTTCTTTCCATATCCCATCTCTTAGCTATAAACAAATCCTTAAAAACCTTGTCATTTCAGTCCTGATCAGCAAAAGTCCATTAAGGGTTACCAGAGATAACCTATCTATTTTAACCTTGATCAAATGAACCAACTTTATATTCCTTCCATTTACTTTTAACAATCTTGATCTTTAGTTCCTTCAAATAATGTCCTAAAACTTGATTTCTTTTCATTTTTTCTTTGTCCCTTCTCACAACGTTCTTCAAAGCTTTAATAAGCCTCTTTTGTAAATCCAACATAGGAAGATTATTCAGGTCACTCTCTTGGTTTGCTATTTGTATATACCTTTTAATTATTAAGTCATCAGCCAGTTTCTTTTGTATGTCCAGTGTAGCATCTTTTTCCATATCATTTTTGTAGTTTGTCATTTTTAAAACCACTTTCAGATCAGTCTCAGTCATGTCCAGTAAAACTTGTTCCTCTTCCATAGCTCTTTTAAACACGGTCTATCTATAGAAGCAGACACTTTTAAAATTAACTTCTGGGTCCATTGTTCAAAAATATGCTTCAATATGTTGAATGTTAAAATATTTTGCTCCAGTCTGTATTAGTAAGTGAAATTTAAGTGTTCTTCTCCTTTAATTGTAATCTTTAGTTCCTTCTAGTTTCCTCTAGTGTCCAACCTTCAAAGTCCCGTCCTATCATGTTTTTTTTTAAGAATTCAAAACAACAGCATTTTCCCACAGGAAAGATTCTTATAATTAATTCCAAAATCTTATATCAAATTTATCTGAACCCTTAGTCCATTAGTAACTTTCTAAAATCAAAGTTTTAATCACCCTTTTGCTATTTATTGCCCCCCAATTTTTTTAAGTTCTTAAACTTGTATTTAAAACTTCTTTCACTAAGGATTGAAGGAAACTCACCCGGTGATGTAAAACATGTCAATCCAAAGGTTCCTAATAGCTGAAAAGCAGTTAGCAAGTGACCACAACTGGGACTGGCAACTTAGTTGTTAAGTGAAGCGGTCGCTAAGTGAAACCGCAACTGTGCTTTCGATCTTACTTCAGCTTTCCTTTGCTTTACAGACCTGCAAAGGTTGTAAATACAAGGATTGGTTGCAAAGTTATTTTTTCAACACCGTTATAACTGCAAATGGTCACTAAACAAGGCAGTCACTAAATGAGGACTACCTGTAGTACAATACTAAACATCCAACAGCATTCATCAAAAGACATAGTTATAGTGCAAGCAAGAATGGAGGAATATGGACAATCAGAATTAATAGGCCGAGGGTTAGGTCAGGCTCTCACAGTCATTGTTACCTATCACTTGACTAATCTTCAGGCTGGATTTTTACTCTCCGGAAAATTTAAGAGCAATAGTCTAGCAATAGTGAAAGGTGAGTAACAAATTTTGTAAATAATGAGCATTGTACAAGTAATTGATCTGGCAGCTGGAAGAATCCTGCCATGTCTGCAACTTACAGATACTGGAAAACATCTTTAACAATGAGACTCAGGATTGCCAGTGGTATTTCTGTCCGCTTTTTATCAATCAAAGCATCCAAGTCAGAAAAAAAATGTGAGAGACTTTATTCACGAAGTGATTTGCAAACTGGCCACAGTAAGCGTTCAAATGGTTCTCTCATCAGCTCAAGAAAGAAGATATAAAAGTCTTCAGGTCTATGGGCCAATCAGCTCCACTTCCTTATAAAGATGCAAAGGATGTCTTCATCTCTAAAATTAATAGAATTGGAAGAGGACGATGGATACTTTAGTTTGACTGCTTTCCCCACCTCTATTTTCTCTGAAAACCCACCAAAGTGCTTAAGCATATCTTTGTGTTCTTACATTATTTTGGTGCTTTAGGGCCCTTAGTCAAGACTTTCTATTTTCTACTCAAGTCTTCTGTTTAACTCCCCTGTTGGTCTGATGCAGTAGTTTTGCTTTTTTTTCTTGCAAACTTTTAAAATGTTTGAAAAAGCATTTATCTGTACAATAAACGTAACATTCCTTCAACCTTCATATGGTATTTCTTCCAGTCTTCTTATCATGTTGCTCCTTAAGTAATTTCCCCGTTGTAAACTCTTTGAATTACAGTGCCAAGAAGTACATGTAATACTTTATCAAAGAAGAAAACCAGCATATTCTGGAATGCTTAGTTCACTCTCATTAAATCCATGCTGACTGTTTGTAATCACTCTGTTTTCCTTAAGTATTTCAAATTAAAAATCCTGCCAACCAGATCCCCCGCTGCATTTTTCCATTTAACTTTGCCCCTAGGTGCCCAAATTCTAAAGAAAATTCTTTTACAGATGATCAGTTTCTTTCACAAACATGTCCAATCTAGAAGCGCTCTCTCTCTCTCTCTCTCTCTCTCTGTACTCGCCCCCCCCCCCCCCAATACTGTGTGAGGAGCTATGGGGTTTACTTGCTTCTGTTTTGCCCATTTATTTGGAGCAAGACACTTTTTGTGCTTATCTCTCATATTATTTTTATGGAGTGTGTGCTCTTTCTAAAACAAAAACAGCATAACTACATACAGAAAGATCCTGATCATCTATCTTTCTCATATTATTTTCTGTCCAGCACAAATTTCTGTTTAGCTCATTTATGAAGTTTATTTTGATTAAAGTAATGTTACATTTCTGCCACTGTGCATGGAGTGGTAAACACCTAGCTAGATTTGATGCGGTGGAGCCTTGAGGCAATGTTCAGAAATACCCAGGATCATGGAGATAGAGAGAGAGAGAGAGAACATACAGAAGGAACTGCTGGGAAGCTGGATAAGAATGCACGAGTTTAACGTTGCATGGATTTATTCAGAGTAAAATGAAGTCTTCAATAAAGGGAGGAGAATAGCCCCTGTGTGGGAATAGGGGTTAAGGGGTTGAGCTAGGCCCCAAGTTTAAGTTCAGTGAACCATGGAAACTCTGGGTGACTTTGGGCCAGTTATTTTTTCTCGGCCCTGCCTACCTCATATAGTGTTGCTTCTGTGGGGATAAAATGAGTGGAGTTTCCCATGGAAGTTGCCTTAAGCAGTAAGAAAAAATATGGAATATAGATTTAACAAATACACACATACACTGGGGAAATACCTTCCATGCAGGAAAAAGCGAGTTAGCAAAATATAGTGAATATTGGATACAGCGTGAATTGTGCCACCTCATCATACTGTCGTCATAATAGATCATGCTTTGAGGGGGAAAAAAGCCAAACTGATGTTTAATTTGCTCAAATGCTTTCCAAGCCAATGCAATCATGGCAGCTCTCTGGGATGGCCATCTTTCTCTTTACTCTTCATACAGCTGCTTTTCTTTCCCTCGAGATAAGCAATATGCTTACAGTACTCTCCTCCCTTCCCCAAAAGCCACTCTGAGATCCAGCCAATTGTTTGGAGATCCTTCACATTTTGTAATAATTCAGGTTTTAATTAATTTGGATCTATAGGCACCTTGGTACTCAGTAATTGCATATCTTCCCCCTCCTTGATCCTATCAGTATTGTGTGTGGTATCAATACAGAACATTTTAATAATAATAATAATAATAAGATAAAAATAAAAATAATATAAAATATTATATATATATAGTGTATAATATAATGTATAATATAATATACTATTTATTTATTTTATTTATTTATTTAATTTTTATCCCGCCTTTATTATTATTATTTTATAAATAACTCAAGGTGGCAAACATACCTAATACTCCTTCCTCCTCCTATTTTCCTATTTCCCCACAACAACAACCCTGTGAGGTGAGTTGGGCTGAGAGAAAGTGACTGTCCCAAGGGCTTTCATGCGCGCGTATATATATATATATATATATATATATATATATAATATATTAATTAAAATAAAAAATAATAAGATAGTAGATGCTATATAAATATGCCCCTGTTGCCTGATTTATCTGCATAACTTTTTCTGCTTTAGCGTTGATATTAGAGTATGTTCAGCTTGCTCTTCTTTCTAAATATCAGTAAAAGCAACAAATAGGGAAGTGTTCAAGGAGAAATAGGACCCTTTTTATTCCAAATTTCCTAGCTAAAGTGTCCTTGCTTTTTAATTGCCTTTCTGATTTTTGTCCCTATGTGCTACCAATTCTCCTAGTAGGTGGCAGCATTTAGCTGACCTTCCTTGATCTCCAAAGAATTATCCTACTTAGGACGTGAATGGGAGACCACCAAGAAATATCCGGGCAATAAACTGGGAAATAAATAAATAAATAAATCCTGGAACAAGGTAATAGCACACCACTTCATTCTTGCCAAGAAACATACATGGTCATGTAGTCACCAGGAGTCACGTTCAAATCAAGGGACTGTACTTTTTTTTCTTACCAGTATATAACCTTATATCACTTTACATCCTTTACCATTTCTTTAGATTAGGACTCTCAAACCTCCCACTCTCCACCTCCCCATTTCCAGTCCTTAAAGCCCCCCCCCCCGCTGAATTTTGGTGAAATTGCTGAAAATCAGCAGTGCAGTTTCATGCCATTCTGAGTTGCAAAACATACAAAATCAGTAGTTCACTCACGTAAGTATGCTTAACCCATTTTTTGAAAAGACACACGTACACTAAACCTGCAAAATAATAGAAGATCCAGCCCCATCCATGTGAGTAACGTAGCCCTGCTTTCCTTGTGTCATCACCCATCCAATATGCTTCCTGACACACACACACACACGTTCCATGTATAGCCCCTGGCCCCCCAACTTAGATTATTAAAAAAAAAATAATGCAGCCACTTCATTTTTCTTGGTGCACACTTCATTTGCATACTTTTGAAACAGGTATCAAATGCAGTGGCTGCGTTTGCTCCCCCAGGGTCCGGGTTCAATCAGATCCTTCCTTACTCTGACTTATTGTCCATAGCTCATTCACTCCTAATTAGCAATTCCAAACATCTAAAGCTAAGAATTCCAAAACAAGCCACAGTAATTAAGCAAAAGCAAATCCTGTTGGATGTTGGCTTCTAAAAGTTCAAGCAATGAGGAATCAAAGTTTGGATGGCAGAATAAGCTTTCTACATCTTAGTTCAACACCTTGCACTAGTGTGAGGCAAGTGGGCATGAATATGTTGTGTGCAGGGGCATAAAATGTGATCACACCGTACCATTTGGAAGAAATGTAGCCAATGACTAATTTAAGCTGTATTTAAAGAGGTTGGCTGTGAAGGAAAAAAGCAAAACAAAACACCAAAACAGAGCTGATGTTCGATTGGCTGTGCTGCATACCTGCCAAGCCCACACCCCAAATCGGGTCCCAGTGCCAGTTCCTGGAATTGCTTGGACCTGTTTGTCCTCTGCTCCTTTCCCCTCTATAAGCAACTGATCAATAGTAGGAGCCATCTCTGCTCAACCAATGCTCTGAGCAGTGAGTATTTTGGGCTCAGAGGGGCTGAATAAATGGACCTACAATGGGCTGCTAAGGGCACCTTGCCAGATGGCACCTTAAAACTCAGGGTGGCACTACAAAAATGCTTAACTGCTGTGGTCTTCCAAACTGTTGTGACCAGTTTTCTGTTTCAGGATGGGTGTCTTGTAATTCTATTTACATCTCAAAATTTTAATAATATAGAATTAGATCAGCATCAGCTATTACAGAGTGGAGAAGCAATGTTGTGCTGCACCTGTGACAGAGAGAGGAAACATTTATTGGAATAATACTGCAATCTGAAAATGTTTCCTTAATTTCCACAAGAACTGTAATTTAATTCTTGGCACTAGAGTAATTTTTCCCCCTTCCTACCAAATCCTTTTAAGAAAAGTAGCAGGCAAATTAAATTAAATTAAATGGAAGCATGCCAAAATGCAGAAAAGCAGATCATTTTGGCTGTGACGGCCCCAATTAGAATAGGTTTGAATGGTTACAACTATGTATTTAACAGTTTTCTTTTTTAAAAATCTGTATTTAACATGGGAGTAATTACAGAAATAATCCTGACCCTTCACAGCTAGAATGTCACTTTGGCTTTTGAAACTAGTCATCTCATAAATCACACACACACCTGCACAGACAAAAGAATCAAAATCAAAAGTCTGCAGCTTCTGTTCCACAGCAGTGGTTCCCAACCTTTTCTTTTAAACAAGCCATAACAATATAATCCTAAGTGTTTGTGGTCTACCAGGTAAGGAAGTTGTTCTAAACATTTTGAATATAATGTTTATATTCAGATTTACATATCAAGAGCCATTAAAAGTGCAAAAGTGCTTTTCTCCAATTGTTTCTATCCATACCATTCAATCTGGCAGAAGAGGCATGTTATGGGTCCCATCAATTAAGGAATGTCATCTGGGGGAACCCAGGAAGATTGCCTTTTCCGTCTTTGCGCCTGCCCTATGAAACATCACCCCCCAGAGGTCAGATTGGCTCTGACCCTGTTGGTCTTTTGCATAGCCTTGAAGATGTGGCTGTGTTCCTGGTCTTGGTGGTCAGACTGTCAGTCAGAGCCCATGAGATGGTTATGTTAATTGTAGTTTGATTGGTTTTTTACTTTGCTGCTAGTTATGTATTTCATTTTAGTTGTTGGTTGTGTTTTAAACTGTTCTTAGCTGCCCAGAATCACCATGGAAAGATGGGCAGCCATCTAAATTGAATCAAATTAACCACAGTAAAACCTTCATTTAACAGGTCATTCAAAGGGAGGAATGTTTGTTAAACCTAAGGTAAATTATCTACAGTGATTCATGTCATTTGTATAATAATAAATGAAGCAAATTACACCATCCACATCAGTTTGCGTAATGGTGTCATTATGCAAATGACGCAAATTGCATCATTTGCCCCAATTAATGTCCTTTGGGTGGTGAAAGTGGTGTGACGACTTTGGTAGGGGTTGAGAACCAAAGCTTTCAGCCTTGTGGATTGATTTTTTTCAGTATGGCAAGAAATAAATCAAAAGTTCCTCCAAGCCAGTGCTGTCCTGTTCCTTTGCCGATGCTGAATCATTCATGGGGTTGGATCCATATTGGCCTTTCACAAATAAAAGAGGACTTTTGTATTTATCCAATTATTTGGGTCCAGCCTACAGTATATTGAAAGAAAATCACGGCAAAGGTCGATGGCGGGACTTTGAAGGTTTACCCAGCTGCACCTAAAGATAGGATTGTTCCAAGCCTCTGGATTCATTGTTTTTTTCTTTCAGCAGAAACTATCCATGCACCTCTAGGAAGCAAGATTTAGTAATGTACAACATCACTACTATTCTCCTGAAAATATATTGTGGAATAACCATTGTTTTCCTCTTTTCTCTGATGTGTAAATATTGTTATTGTTTTTATTTTAGGATCTCAACAACATTACAAGAGCTAAGCAGAATCTTGAGGAGGAGATCAGAAACCTCCAAGACAGACTGGCAGCCAGCCAAAGGGCTTGGGAAGAATTGGGCCAACTAAGGATACACTGCAATGAAAAAGAAGCGGAACTGAGAACTAGTCTAGAGCAGGCCAAGGCGGAAAAAAAGTTGCACAATGAATTCAAAGACCAAATAGTGACTTTACTTGGGAGTAATTCCATTGTAGCTATTCCATCCAAGGAAGACATTGTGAAAAAAATCCAAGAGTTGTGCCACGGAGAGGAGAGCAAAAAAAGAGTATGTTAACTTTTGTCATTTTTCTTCAGTGTGCTTAATTTATTCCTCTGTATAAATTAAAACTAAATTAAATTAAATTAAAATTAGATGTTGACAGCTTCCTTGTATAATGCCCTGAGCAAAAGAACAAAAATCTTTCACTCTTCAGTTTTAAGTATTACAGCGTCTCTCCATAGTTATACACAGCTAGCTACAATTGATGCTAGAATGACACAACTTGTGTTTTGACATTACAAAGCAAACTCCGCCTTTCCATAGTTGCATCTTAACATTGCTTGCATGTACATAAAGGGCAGAATTCATGTCACAATGCACATTACATCATTTTCCTACTCCCTGCCCCCATCCCAATCTCCCTCTGTGGACACCTATGCAGCTGCCTCATCATCTAAAATAGAAGGCAAGATACACTGCAAACTCAGCTTAACCATCGTAATAGAAGAAGATTCAAATTTCCAATATAGTTTTACCAGTAACCAGAGTGCTGCACAAACATTTGAACTTAACCACACATTTAACCTCATTCTCTTCAAAAAGGGGTCTAAATCTTATGCCAAGAGAGTACTCCACCATTATTCTCCTGCTTATAATTCATGTATTGTAACTTAGCTGTAGATTCAGTATAGCTTGCATGTATTAATGACATAATTTCAACTGGTACAATTTATTTCCAATGAGGAAAGGATATTTCAAGTTAAGCACCACTAGTAATCAGAATTCTATCTACTGATTTTAAAAAAATTTCCTACAGCTGCCAGTTATACCTACTGGGTCTTGGTGTTCACAGCACTTGATAATTATCATAGGACGATCCTCTTTATGCTGCTTAAAAGTAAACTCAGTTGAACTCAGTTGACTTATGGATTGTATATTATGTATATTGGATTGTGGTGGCCTTAGGCAACCCTCTGTCCACTCATATTCTTGCACCTTTAAAGCAGGAAGTAAACTTCACTGTAATGCATAAGACTTTGGAGGACATTAGCAGAATTGCTCTGTTTGTGTCATGGTCTTGTCTGAATCCTCTGAGTCAGAAGTTGAAGAGGCAGACTAGATAGACCATCCTTTTCCCTGCTAGCAGACCACTGTAGCTCTAGTTACGAGGCAAATTACATTCTTTGAACTTTCTACATCCTCTAAGGCTAATTACCCGATTCCCAGGAATTATCAGAGAGTTCATGGGATGGGAATAAAGCCATTCAAACTTGTATTTGCCTGAGTTTCTGTTTTTGTGCTGGCTGGCACAGGCAAACAGTAGTTAGGCTTAAAATCATTATAAGACTTTCAGAAATCTTAGAGATTTTATTTCATTTCAGAAATTAAAAGGTGGGAATTAAAAGGTAATCATGTGCTGTATATTATATTCTGTTCAGTCCCAGGTAGTAATTTAACTGTCATGGTTACAGGCTTCTCATAGCACAATAAGCTACATTGTGCTTTCTTTCTTTTGAGTTAATGTAACACCCCCACCTCCACCCCCTATCTTAGGTGATGATGATTACTTCTGGTCCCTCACTTTTCAACTTGACTTGTTCATGCCTTGGAACATACTGCATTTACCTGAAAAAAAGAAGGCCTTAAATCTTCCTCTCCAAAAAACTTCTAGACTAATCATCATCATCACCAACACAGGCAAAAATGATGGATGGATGGATGGATGGATGGATGGATGGATGGATGGGTGGGTGGGTGGGTGGATGGATGGATGGATGGATGGATGGATGGATGGATGGATAGATAGATAGATAGATAGATAGATAGATAGATAGATAGATAGATAGAATTGATCAGTAACTACTGATTAATATTAATTGCCTGTAAAATGTTGTATCACATATAAAAGATTAATTGATCTCCTTGCATATACTAACCATTTTCTGAAACACACCACTCTAACACCCAGAAGTGTGCAAATACAAATGCACACCAACATTTTCTTTCTTCCTTCCCTCCTCCCTTCCAACAGAAAGTAAAATTCTGTTTTTAACAGTAAAAAATAAGAAAATACCATGGATAAAAGTATGAGATGGGCAGAAGGAAGGAAAAAGGAAACAAAACTTGATGGAAATGTAGTGAGTGTTCATGCGTTTGAGCAGCAATATCTGCAGCCATGTATTCTTCCCATCAATTTTTAACGAAGCTTTCTTTATTCTTAAAACAACCTTCCCTATTCACAGGTAGTAATTTGAGGAAAATCCTTTTACTACTTTTTTCTCTGGTAATAAATGTTAGTGTAGTAGCTGTTGGAGCATTTAAACTTATGGCCAAATCTAGCAGTACCCTAAAATTAGAAACTTTCAAACAAAGTTTAACGGAGGGGGAAGACCATTCTTTCTGAAGGCACCATTTTATCTTACTTATTTGGATTGTACAGTTTATAGGTGGTCTTCTACCTCATGATCAACTCCAGAAGATAATTCAGCATCAATGTAGTCTTACCTAAATCTGAAGAAAGGGAGAAATAGATCCGGATGTTAGTCCACGCAACTCAACAAATGGCCTCTTTCAGGGCCAGATGTTAAACAACATGGGAATAACATAGGGCCCTTTGGTGTATGATAGAACAGCTTTTTCAAACCTGGTACGGCCAGATGTGCTGGGGCTACAACTCCAAGGATTTCCAGCCGGCATGGTCAGACCATTCTGCTCAAGCTTTAATATCCTGTGGGTCGGTAGCAATGGCAAAGCAATCGGCCTGATTTAAATATCTCTATAGGTATGTTATTAACCAACTGTTAGGATACTCCTGGAATAATAAACCCAACTCTACATTTGTTGACACAATCTTTTTATATATGCATCTGACTGCTTGGATGATATTTCTTTGGAGGAGAAATTAATAGTAACAATCAAGTGCTATTGCAAGATGCCTCACGATGCCCCCCAGTACAGTCAAGTTTCCTTTGCCTTGAGTTTATATTGTGTCCCAGATCCAGTAGAGGTTGCTCATGGAAACTTTTTAAATTTCTTGGTTTTCTGTATGATGACCTAATTTAGTTTAAAATAACTTTGGATAATCCAAATGTGCTATAATTTTTTAAAAAAATTCTTTAACAAGTAAGTTTCCAGTTGAATAATCCAAGCTTGTGGTTAGGAAACTTAGTATAGCTGTTAGTGCAGTAAAAAGGCCTACTAAACTTTCAGGTTATAAAGTTGAGGGTTTGATGTTTAGTAAACAGTTGCCTCTGTGATTTATTGCAATGAGCTGGCTCAGTCTTCTGTGCTGCAGTACCACAGCTATTTTCTGAATAGTTCTGACAATATACAATTGCAGCAGAAATACACATGTATGGTTGTGAGAGAGAGGCGGAGAAGAAATACTTTACACCAACCTGTTTCTGTCCAGATGTCTTGGGAGTATTAACTCCCACAGTTCCCAACCAGAATCCTGGGAGTTACAGCCTGAGCACATATGGACAGGATAAGGGGGGGGGGGGAATGTTGTAAAAGCTTTCAGCATTATTTATTTATTTCTGACATTTTTATGCCACTCCCCTCCAAATGGCTGTAAGCAGCATACTGCAGAAAGAAGGATTAAAAATAACCGAACAAACAGAAAACAGTATAAATCCTTTATATTTATAATCCACAACAACCATCATAATATAAATCCTAGTTATGCTGCAGCTTGTGACAAAGAGTTGTGTTATAAATGCAAATGATGATAAAACTCACGGAACCTTTCAAATTCAGCAAGCTGGCTATGTAATTCCTCTTCACTGATAACGTGACACTTGATCACATTAAAGAAACGGCAGAACACATTGAGTTGACATCCCCATGGGAAGAATAATGGATGCCTTGGTTGCAACAGAAGAAGGATTTGGGGCTTCATCAGTAGAAGTAGAGCGCACTGCTAGGACTGAGAACGGGTCTATTTTTCTGGGTCTTCAAGGAGATGCTGGACCAAAGTGCTTCACCTGTACCTGAATACATTTGGCAGAAATGCTTAAGAGGACCATAACAGGCGAAAGGAAATTGCAGTTTTTCATAAAACCAAGGATGGAAAAACGGTCAAATGCATTTGCTGAAAAACTCTGGCAAATTCACAGCACAGAACCGATTTGAAAAGATGAATGCCCTGTTTATGCTCCAGAATGATATCCACCAGCAGGGAAGTGTCCACTTTAGCCTCTGGAGAGCTTGAATTTAGAGCTCAGGAACTGTGACTACAACGCCCGAAGGGGCTTGAGCATGTTCTGCTGTTATTCCTAAGAAGGAGGGAACACGATGTTCTACAGTGTGAGTTTAGATGTGTTTATTCTCACTAGAACCCCTTCTGGTTTACTGAATCCAGAAGAGCATGCAGTAAAACCTAGTATACCCATATGTGTGTGTGTGTGTGTGTGTGTGTGTACACAAACACACATGTATGTATAGACACAATACATATACAGTATATATCCTATATATATATCCCTGTGTATAAAAATCATATTTTTATATCCGGCCACACAGCCCGGAAGACCCACAACAGCCATCGAACTCCGGCCGTGAAAGCCTTCGACAATACAAAAATCATATTGTTATTAAATTATTTCATGTATCTGGCTATGCTTCAGCACCTTGCAGGACTTTTTGTTTGTTTGTTGTTTGCAAAAGGAGAGCACAATATAATGTTTGTGCTACAGCTAATCATTTCTGTCCCTTGGGCAATGTCTTACATTATTTGGTCTTCGCTTTGTTTAATCAGAACTAACTTAAGACGAGCCACCTATTTCCAGCTCCTTTCCATCCTATTGCTGAGGGAATGTACTTTACTGCATTACAGTGCACGGTGTACTCATGGAGTTAAAATGAGAAGTTGCATGGATTGTCCCTTTGCCTGGACTATTGTCCCGGCTGAACGTCTGGGAAATGAGTATCTTTTTTGAAAACATGTTCTGTTATCTCAAACTAAAGAATCACTGCAGTTTTAATAGCTATGGATATATTGCAGGGCATCTGAAGTCCTTTTTGTACCCTTCTTTCTGCTGTGTTAGGGGGCATACAGGTAGTCCTCACTTAACAACCACAATTGGGACTGGAATTTCAGTTGCTAAGTGAAGCAGTTATTAAGCAAATCCAACCCAATTTTACAGCCTTTTTTGCGGCAGTCGTTAAGCGAATCACCACGGGTATTAAGCGAGCCATGTGGTTGTTAAGTGAATCACATGGTTCCCCATTGATTTTGCTTGCCAGAAGCTGGCTGGGAAGGTGGAAAATTGATCATATGACCGCGGGACGCTGCAACGGTCATAAATGCGAACCGGTTGCCAAGCACCCAAACCGTGATCATGTGGCCATGGGGATGCTGCTGCAGTCATAAGTGTGAGGACCGGTCGTACGTCGGGTTTTTCAGCACTGTCGTAAGTCTGAACCATCACTAAACAAATGGTTGTTAAGTGAGGACTACCTGTATGCATCTTGGTAGAGAATTGGCATCCCCTCCTCATCTTTTCACTGAGAAGAAATGGCCTCGTTCATCTTTTCAGGTCTGGAATTCCCCAGATGTGTTCATCTGTGTTGGCAAGGAAGGATGAGAGCTCTCACTCAATTCATCTGGAGAAACCAGGGTTTGAGAAGCTGATTAATGTTGTGCCTAATGTTTGGCTGGTGTTCTTAGCTGCAGTTCTTCCATGTGCTTGTCTTTGTTGCTGTTTATGCATTTCATAGCATCTCCAGACAAACTTTTTCTTTGGGTCTCAGTCTTGGGTAATGTTTGTATTTTATTTATTTTATTTATTATGTATTGTATTTGTATTGTATTTGTATTTGAGATGTTTTAATCTTAAGTGCTGAAGCTTTTAGTGGGAAAGTGAGCATTCCATGCATAAATGCTGGCAAAATGAGGCCAGCTTGCAGACACAAGGACTGCATTTGCTAGTGCAGATAACTATTTAACAACTTTGAAAGGAGGACTGAAAATGAACAAAAAAACCCTATAAACCTCTGCAGAGAAATACAATTACTTTTGAACAATCTTATGAATATGATGAATAGAATCCAGTAACGTTAATTTTATTTGTTTGGAGATTTATAGAAGGTTCTTGCAAGTAATAAAGCATACTTAAGACAGATGTTATTGGTTTTGTGTAATGGGATTTATTTTGTTTTTGGCTATGACTACACTAGATTAGGTTTTATTTATTATTTTCTGTTGGCTTAAAATTTGGCATCACAAGCACGTCAACCTTAATTTCAAAATGTTTTACTACATTTTAACTGATTGAGATTCACCCCCACTTCTCGGCCTTTGGGCTAAGATCAAGTGTAGTACTGTATGTGATCCTTTATTCCAGGTCCCTCTACAGTGACAGAGTTTGGAATCACCTTTCAGCTTTGTTTGTGTCCTATTTTTCTGCCCCTCACCTTATCATTCATTCATTTAGGAAATGTCTATACTTTTATATGCAGTGACTTTCAAAATAATAATTAAAAAAAAAGATTGTCTGTGCTCATATAAACAAAGAGATGGTATTTATCCAAAGTCTAACCGTGCCAAAGAAAAAAAAGAGTTTCCCAATATTTCTTTATTCCTCCTGGAGATAGCGTCAGCCATATGGAGCAAACAGTTCATAACATACGCTGTGTGGACAGTGTGGTACCAACAAGGGCTTTATATGGGTTTTATAGGGTTTGCAAGAATTAAATGAAAGCATAGGACACTACAAGAACTAACATTGCATTAATTTCTCAGTTTTCGGTAACTGGAAGATTAATAACGGGGGATATATGTTGCTGTAGATTAATGTCAGATTCTGCTATAACTGGCAAATATTCTTGTATTAGTCTTACAGTGGTAATCTGGAAAGTTTATACCATTATTTATCAATAAACCTTAAATAAGTATTTGTTGACCCATTTTCATTGGCAGAATATTTATATTGAATTGGCAAGGTACATATTAATATAATATTGTCTGCTTTACACATTGCTCTAATTATGATTTGTTTGGTTTTGGCTTAGCATATTGTGTGAATCTAGCCTTTGCAGTTTTTATGCCACAATGTATGGTTTTGCGTGATATATGAATTCAGCCAGTGGAGGTTTTTTTTCAACTAACCAAGGGTAAGAAATCACAGCTTAGTGAGATATGTGGATTCAGCTGCAGTCCATGTTTGCTACACTATGATAACCATTTCTTTCTGCAGATTAATTCCTTCTAATTAAGTGTTCATGGTTTTCCTGTTTGCTGAGTAGAAGATGATTATTTTACTGCTCCTTATAAATTGGTGATGTCTTTATTGTGCCACAGATTAGTTTCATGCTCAGTCTCTGACTTAGAGTTTGCTTTTGTTTCCCAGATGGTATCCCAGCTTGAAGGCCAAATAAGTAAACTTACTGAGACCCTGGAGACTCAGGCAATGTTGCACCAGGAGGCCTTGCAAAGGGCCAGAAAAGCAGAAAATAAATCAGAGATGCTTCATGATCAGCTGATGCGTCTAGAAGGAGAGCTGGTGTCTGGAGACGTGTTGCGAGATGTTTGGAAACTTGAGAAAGAACAAGTAATATCTTATGTTTGTAGGCAGGGTACAAGGCAAGGTAGAGAAAGCTTAATTTAATGATGTACTCCTGAATTTACCAAAAGTAAATGTATGGTCTGATTACGTTGGCACATTCATATTCACATAAGCAAAATTTGTTGGAGAAATCACTCCTCAGTATGTTCAGGGTGGTGATTTGATCATAAACACATGTACGTATACATTCAAGGTTCTAGGACTATATCGTACAGTACTACAAGGCTGAGGTCTTAGGCGGTGTGGTCAGCAACAAGCAGTGAAAATATCTAATAAAGAGAAAAAGTGTTGGTGTTTTGGATCTTGTAGAGATAAGTTACTAAGAGGTTTTTGACTGCCAGTTTTGGACCCCAAGAGGCAGTCTGTTTTGAGACTGGTATTTTCCTGGAAGTCGCCAACATTGTAGAGAACATAGCAGGGGAACTTAATATATTTAAAATGGAAATTAAATATTACTGAGAAATCAGCTGTTTACTAGGTAGAGAAGAACAGAATCAAAACTAGTTCTCATTCAGCTAATTATTTTATTGAAGCTTAAAAGAAATTCCATGGGTTTGATAGGACTCTTGCAAAAGATAAAATGTTTTAACTCTGTTCAATTGTTGTTTACTTTTTTAGTTATTTTCCCCTATCAATGAGGGCTTGTTTGCCTAACTTCAGCATATAAACCCGATCACAACCCTTGAGTATAATGTTCACATTTTCTTGATTCTGTTTTCTGCCATTTGCTTATTTTGTTTTGCAGTGATCAAAGCTAGTCATAACGATCATAGTGACACTGATCACAACCCGATTTTGGATGCACTAATGTCCCTGGAGGCAAATAAAGCCCCCTGAAAGTGAAGCAATTGCTTCATTGCTTACTCTGTTGAATGATCCTTGCCAATGAAGGATCAACTGAATGGGTTGATACGATGTAGGGATAAAGGAGTTTTACCCTAGCAAAAAAGCTTGGAATAGTTTGCCTCTTTTGTCTCAAACCCTATTATTTATGTATTTGAATGCCTTCTTAATGGGGCACAGCTAATGTAGATTTTTCTGTCCTTCTCACAGAAGAGCACTGTGGTAGGTCAGAAATGTGCCTGTTAGGAATGCACTGTCCAAGCCTGTCTGTGATGAAGTTTCATGATGTAGCTCCTGGTGCAGCTGGCAAGAAGCTTTACTCTTGCCCATTAGAGAAAGCCTTGGAAGCACAAGTCTCTCCAGTAGGCACTGGCTCAGTGAAACATCTCTCTGGGAGGCCCAAAGTCTCATCTACTTCCTTAGGATACCGCAGTGCCAGCAGCAGGCAAGACAGCTATAAAAATTGCATCAAGCCATGGTCTTCCATCCTGTGAATGTAGATGTTATGGCCCAGAGGAAGCTTAAAGATTAGAACACAATCACACTTCACAAACTGAGTATACCATACTGTGTATACATAACTCTATGAAGAGTTATGTTTACGTGTCCTTTAGAAAACATAGTTTCCTTTACTGAGAATGGAAGAACTCTAGAGATACAATCATTGTAACATTTAGAACACAAGAGACTTGTGGCATCTTAAAGGTTTTTTAAAAAGTGGTGCCTCTTTCATCAAACTTAATTCCTGTTGATTTCATGGAGACGTCCACTCAGTTTTCTTGACTGAGATAGATTATCCATCTTGCTTGCAATTACCTTCTGGGGTGTTTTTGGATTTGACAGTCTAGATTACATCCCTGGAAGTCTCCCATCCAACTACTAACCAACTCCAAGTTTGCTCAGTTATTCAGAATTGGCCAAATTCAGCTTAAAAATTAGAAAATTTATTTAGGTAGTGGGGAGGTTGCTTCTGGGGTTCAAGAAGCTGGATCATTTTGAGCAGTGCCTGCTTGCTTATTGATTGCACCTGTCCTCTGGAATTTGGTTCCCCCCAAGATCTGGATGGTCACCACCCTGCTGGTGCTTTGATGAGCCTTGAAGACATGGCTTTTTGCCCAGGCCTTTGGGGGCGATGATTGAAGAAGCCCCCTTTGGGTTGTGTGGGTTTGTTTCTTTTTCGTTATTGTCTAGTTTTGGCATCTTTGCCATCTTTTACTCCCTTATGTATTTTTTCTTGCTTTTAATGTTTTTTACTTGTCAACCACCCAGAGTTGTTAGGAGTCAGGCAGTATATAAATTTAATCAATCAACCTGTAAATAAATAAATATGTTGCAAAACTTTGCATACTGTGAGAATAGCCCTGTTGGTCAGATCAAGGCCCATCCTAGTCCAACAATTTGTTTCCAGCCCAATACTTCTTAAGTCCTTATGAGCAGGAGATAAAAACATCTCCCTCTCTTGCCATTGTTCCCCTGCAGTTGTTATTGAGAGGCAGGCTGTCCCCCCAATACATTTGAATTTGTGTGAGATTTTTAGGAAGTCACAATAATACAAATTTGGAAAACCCCTGTGTTGTGATATCTTTGTTCTGCTCTTTACAAAAACAAAATATCTTGCAATGTGACATAGCCTGGATGGTGTAGTTAATGCAGATTGAATATTGGCGTTCTCTGGTGGGCTGCCTGCTCCGGTTTTATTCGGTGGTTTTCCCTGTTAAGGCCTGAAGACCTGGACAAGCATGAGATAGAGAGAATGAGGGTAGAGAGGAGAGATAATCCTTTTGGGTCTAGCCTATTGTAATTTAAAAAGAAACAAGCAAACTTACATGTGTTGGTTTCTTCAGACTTGGCCATAAAAGTCTTTTAGGAAGCATAAATTAGTTAAAATATTTTTCACATTAAATGCAACACTGTTGTGCCATATTAGATTATTTGCAAATGTCTGAAAATACATGCCAAACCTAGTTAACAGTAAAAGGCAGCATGGCAAGAAAACATGTGCAATAAAAATGTTATATTTAGACATGAATAAATCTTTATTTCTGTTAAAGCAATTAGTTGTACGAGGCTAAGAATGCAAGCTTTGTTTTGACCATACTGGGTGCCTTTCTCCCCATATTTTCTTTCTGAAGTATCTTAAGTTTCTGGATCAGCTCTCTGAAAAGATGAACCTGGACAGCATAGCAGAGGAGGTTGGATTTGACATGAGGTTGGATGCAGTGCTGGCTCGTGCAGAGCAGTTGATCAGATTGGAAAGAGACACATTGACTGGCAATAAGATCATGGCCCGAAACCTACAGAGGAAGGTAGGAAAAATACCAAAATAGCAGAATGTTTGGTTCATTTTTCACAGCAGCATAGTATCAAACTAGGGCCAGGGTAGTATTAATTTAAGTCTCACTCAAATCCCATCCCAGTAAGGAAAGAAGAAGAAGTATGTCGTGCTTTTCCTTGGAGGAAGAATAGGAAAAAAGGGTAATAAATAAATAAATGAATATTTACTATCACAGGTGTTATGCTTTTATTTGGAAATGTAGGTAAAAGCTCAGAAAGAGCAACTTGAGAACAAAGAGCTGCACATGAAACTTTTGCGTCAGAAGATCGTGCAGCTGGAAGAGGAGAAGCAAGTGCGCACAGCCCTGGCTGTAGAAAGGGATGAGGCCAACCTCACGCTCAGAAAGTTACAAAAGAAGACAGACAGATTGCAGAACGAACTGTCTTTGGCGAGAGAAACAAATACAGACCTGAAAGTTAAACTCGCTGACACAAATGAACTGAAGGTGAGTAATAAAGCTGATACCATGTTTAAAACCATATTCAGAAGGGGTATGAATGAAAGTGAATGGATTTGCATTTAAGCACATACATCTAGGCCTAACCTGTCCATGCCAGCTGCTCAGCAGTAGAAAGCCATTTTGAAATGATTACCAATGTGTGTTCTTCAAGATCTTGGAATTCAGGAGATAGCCCATACTTGACACAACTTCAAATGTGCACCACCCCCTCCTGCAAGTGAGCATTATTTGGGTAGATGAGGCTCAGGGGAAAGCTCTAAGTTAGACTCTAAGCGTGAAACATGGTCTGGGGAGATGCCTGAGGAACGTACTTACCCAGTTATCTGGGAACAGTTTGATCCTGTTGGGACCGAGGAAGTGGAGAGGATCCTCCGGACTGTAAATGCCACCACATGCGAACTAGATCCATGTCCCTCCTGGCTGGTTCAATCAGCTCGGGAGGTGATGTGTGGCTGGGTCCAGTCAATGGTAAATGCATCCTTGCAGGAGGGGGTGTTTCTGGCGGCCTTCAAGGAGGCGCTGGTGCGCCACCTCCTCAAGAAACCATCACTGGACCCTGTTGTACTGGACAATTTTCATCCAGTCTCCCACCTCCCCTTTATGGGGAAGGTGGTTGAGAAAGTGGTGGCGTTACAGCTCCAGAGGATTCTTGATGAAACGGATTATCTAGACCCCTTTCAGTCAGGCTTCAGGCTGGGATATGGGATGGAAACCGCATTGGTAGCACTTACGGATGATCTCTGGCGGGAACGGGATGGGGGCAGTGCATCCATCCTGGCTATCCTTGACCTCTCAGCGGCTTTCGATACCATCGACCATGGTATCCTTTTGGGGCGGCTCAGGGAGTTGGGGGTGGGCAGTGTGGTTTTGCGCTGGTTTACCTCCTTCCTCCAGGGCCGGTCCCAATCGGTGTTGATAGGGGAGGAGAGATCGGGTCCACGGCCCCTCCTTTGTGGGGTGCCGCAGGGCTCAGGGCTCTCTCCTCTCCTATTTAACATCTACATGAAACCATTAGGTGAGATCATCCGTCTCCACGGGATGAGGTATCATCAATATGCTGACGATACGCAGTTATACATCTCCATCCCGGGGGAAGTAAGTGATGCTGTGACTGCCCTGTCCAAGTGCCTGGGTGCTGTGGGGGTCTGGATGGGGAACAACAGGCTTCAGCTGAACCCTGGTAAGACGGAGTGGCTGTGTGTTAATGGCCCCTCGGTGTCTAGGAATTTATCATCTTTAGTTCTGGATGGGGTGGCATTACCCCAGACAGAGCCGGTGCGTAACTTGGGGGTCCTCTTGGACTCACGACTCCTGCTCAAAGAGCAGGTGGCAGTCGTGGCCAGAAGGGCCTTTGCACAGCTTCGTGTTGTGCGCCAGTTATGCCCTTTCCTGGAGCGAGGGGCCCTTCAAACAGTCACTCGAGCCCTGGTCATCTCCCATATAGACTACTGTAACGCGCTGTACATGGGGCTACCCTTGAAGAACGTCCGGAAGCTTCAGCTGGTTCAGAATGCAGCCGCGCGGGCGATTTTAGGTGCTTCAAGATCTGCACATATAACACCTTTGCTCCGCGAGCTGCATTGGGTTCCAGTCTGCTTCCAGATTCAATTCAAGGTGTTGGTTATCACCTTTAAAGCCCTACATGGCATGGGTCCAGGTTACCTGAGGGGCCGTCTCATCCCTATCACATCTACCCGTCCCACCCGGTCCTGCAGAGAGGGCATGCTACGAGCCCCGTCTATAAGAGAGTTCCATCTGATGGGGTCCAGGAGGCGTGCCTTCTCTGCAGTAGCCCCTGCCCTTTGGAAAATTCTTCCCCCTGAAATAAGATCGGCCCCCTCTCTCCTGGACTTTAGAAAAAATCTAAAGACCTGGTTTTGCCATCATGCTTGGGGAGGGGAATAGCCAGTCTTGGGGTTGTCTGATCGCTTAGATCTACTTTGACCAACCTTTCCGACCATGGGATAGTAAGAACTACCATTACTTGGATCAGATTGTATTGGATATTTCATTGAATTTTTTGTAGTGTTTATGTTTTTATTGATTTTAAACTTGTGCTGTGAACTGCCCAGGGTCCCTCCTTGCAGGGGAGATGGGCGGGATATAAATATGATGATAAATAAAATAAATAAATAAAAAATAAATGCTTCTTGGCATCTTATATGATTTCCCCCTTACACCACTTCCATGTTTTGGCCTTTGGAATTTGTGTTCAGATCAGAGCTCTGGAGCAGGACAAAACCATAGAAGAACTAAGCAAGTCCCAAGAGAAACTGGAAAAGATGAAGACAAAAGCTGAGATGCAGTTGACCTCTGTCAAGTCAGAGTTACATGTTAGAGAGCGTGAAGCAAAGGAGGATAAAGAGAAGGCTAAACACTTGCTGGAGTCTGTGACTACAGAAGCAACAGCACTTAAATCAACTCTTGAGGAAGTCATGAAAAGAGAGAAACAGGTATGTGCCAAGATGACTGCTAAGGGGTACCTGATATTTGCTGCCTTTATCCATTCATCAGTCTATATGGCTGCCCACTCACAGTGCAGCTAACAATCTATTTATTTATTTTTATTTATTTATACTTAGATTTATATCACCGCTCCATCTCCCCCAAGGGGGACTCTATTAAAAGGAACCATAAATAGTCTAGAACAATTAAAACAACACCTTGCATTCAGGGTGGTTCATATACCACTCAATCATATCCCTGCAGACAGGCTCACCAAGCATCCTGATCCACTACTTGAGGGAAGAACCAGCTCTTTGATGCCCTATGAAAGACTGGCAGGGTTTAGGCCATCTGAATCTTGGCAGGTAAAGGTTCCATAGGGCAGGGGCTGTTTGATAGAAAGGATTCAGAGTATGCCCACCCTGTCAGGGATAGGCAGAAATAATTGGAGACAGGTAGTCCTGCAAATAGCATGGCTCTGTGCCATGAAGGGCTTTATGGGTAATAGCCAACACCTTGAATTGCACCCAGAAACCCACTGGGAGCCAGCGCAGCTCACAAATACACCATAGTAAGTGGTGTCACTATGCCATGGTGCACTCATAACTATCCACAACACTGCATTCTGGACCAGCTGTAGCTTCAAAGGGGTTTCCAAGGGCAGCCCCATGTAGAACACATTGAAATAATTCAGATGGGAAGTGCATCAGCTCTGGATTTGAAGCAATTCTATAAGTTCTCTTTCAGTTGAAAAGAGCAAGAAAGAGGATATAGGCAGTAGGAAGCAGGAACCTCATCTAATCATTACAAATGAGAATGCTAGTGTGTAGTTCCAGTTGCCTGGGGAATGAGTGAGACCATATGTAAAACTGCCTTAAAAAGAATATGAACCATTGCATTACCAAAAAGCATTAGTGCAACCCATAGGATTCATTGGTATGCCAGAAGCTTAAAGGAATTTGCAATGGAACCACTATAGTTGCTAGAAAGTTTTAGAGAGCTTCATGGGACTTTTCCCTAAGCTGGGATTCTCCAATAGAATGGCAACTGTAAAAGGTACCACAGAGAGTTGTGGGCGGAATGTCACCAACAGGTTTTTGAGCTTATTCATAGTTTCAAGATGTTTAATTAAGATACAGCAATGAAATGTTGCTGTCCAGTGGCATTTTGCACCACCGATTCATCACCATGTCACCAGCTCCAATTATTCTGAGTCAACTTTGTGCTATGGAGCCATCTGTGGCTTATTATTTGGAGACTTGTGTAGATGTGTATTATTGATAACAGCTGCATGAGAGAGGTTCTTTGGCAAGGGGTCACTGCTGTACACCTCTTCCCCCTCTGTTATATGGTCTCAGACTATATTGGGAAAGTCTTGCTTATTTTAGGCAAAAAACTAAGGAGTGGACAGTGTTTTTTCCTTAAGTCCCTTACTTTCCCGTTATTATACTTCTGCACCATCTAATCTAGGCCCAATATGTTTTTTAAATTTCATCTTAAAAGGCCACATAGTTCAGTTGCCCCTAAAGGAAGGCTCCAAGGATCCATGTTAGGTGTCTTCATTACACTTTCCCAAGAGAAATGGTTCCTGGGAATGATATAGAATAATCAAGTGAGACCTTTGAGCCACAAATGCCCACTCATGAAATAGAAGGGCCCGATGAACTGTGTGAATGTAACTGTTATGTTTATGGGTAGAGTTTTACTTCATAATACTATGTGAAGTTATTTTTATTTTTCAAAACTTGTCTTTCTTTCAAAAACAAGAAGATTGCAATCTGTTACATCAAATGTCACCTATTTTAATAGCACAAGACTAAAGAACAAACAATAATTGTAAGCATTTGGCATGTGACCTTTCAAACACACTGAACCACAAACAAAAGTCTGGACATATTTTGACATTAATTCAGATCATGCAATGAGGTGTGTAATATTTAATGTGTGACTGCAATATAAATTACACAGAACTTTAATTTTTCCTCTCTATTTTGATTTTTTAAAAATCACAATATGCTCCAAGTTTTGTATGTTTGGCACAAAGCAATTACTTTCCGCTTTCTTCCTGTACTGATAAGTAGATTAATATAAATTGAACATTTATCCATTCATCTGCCTGATACCTCTCTGGCTTAGTTTTAATGAGGATGTTAAATCTAAGCCTGAGCAGCACTTCTTCAGACAGGAGAAGTATAATGTGCTTCTCTTGGGGGACATTCTTCCATAGTTTTTTTACAAAATGTCAGGGAGAAGGTTCCAAAGCATTTACTGATTTGCTGAATTTATATTGGCCACTCATTGGCATATATAACTGAAAATCAACATTGAAGTACAAAATATAATCATTGAAAGATTTCAGCAACATTAACACTTAGTATTTATTATTTTTATTATCTTGGGTAGCTATTTTTGAGAAGATAAATTCTTTTTACAAGTGAGTAAATAAATATGTGAGCCAGTTTGATGTAGTGATTAAGGCACCAGGCTAGAAACCAGGAGACTGTGAGGTCTAGTCCAGCCTTGACACAAAGCCAGCTGGGTGACCTTGGGCCAGTCACTCTCTCTCAGCCCTAGGAAGAAGGCAAGGGCAAGCCACTTCTGAAAACTCTTGCCAAGAAAGCTGCAGGGACTAGTTTGGGCAGTTGCCAGGAGTCAACACTGACTCGAAGGCATAAAAATAAACAAACATCAACCTTATTGCTGTGAAACTCAGAGATCAATGATAACATGAGCAATGATTCATACAGAGATTTTCATAAATGCTTAATTTCAAGTTCAATAATGACTGAATATATAATGTAGGTGTCATGTTTTTCTTATGGTAGGACCCGTATTACAGGGATATTGTGTTTTGCAACCATCAGCCCACATGGGATTTCCTCTACTAGATAAAACAATCATTTATAGTTGCAAGCATTGCATTGAATGTGGGATTACATAAGTATCACACATATGAACTGCAGAATATCTGAATCGCTAACTGTGATGGAACAATATGCTTTTACCAGTATTGTTATATTCTGACATTTCTGTTGTGTGTGCATGTGACAAAACAGGTCAATGTTAAAATACTTTTTATTGATATAATTTAATAAGTAGCCAACCTGTGCAATACATATTTTCCCCTCCAGTGCTCAATTGTATACCTCCGTAGATTTATAAAGTGCTGTGAACCTCATCATCCCACACCGCAACGTTCAGAGGCATCTACAGCATCCAATGCATTCATCCTAATGAGGAAAGCAGCAATGGAAACTTTGCTGCTTTTGTACATGCATGTGAGGTCATGGCACATGTACAAAAGAGGCAGAGCTTACGATGTGAGGTTTTTTTCATCATTTGCTAACCTCACACACATCCACTCCCCAGCATGCATGCATGCATGCATGCATGCATTCATTCATTCATTCATTCATTCATTGCATCATCCTTACCAACAGCCTTCAGCCATGTTGGCTGAAGAATTATACAAGTTAAAGTTCAGCATATATGAGGAGCATCTCTGTGAGGAAGGCTGCCCTAGTATTCTGTTGATGCTAGATTTGAGTTCAGACCTGAGGTTCCAGCCAGCCCAGAATAAATTACTGTTACTCTAACTGCAATTATTCTGAAATGTGTAATGCAGAAGAGTACAGCACAGATTACTTTTGAGGGTGGGAGGAAGCCATGAAGATACACTTGAGTCATTGTACAATTTTCGAGTTGATTTTGCCATGTTATTATACAACAAACCTTAAATAATAAAAAACAAAACCTTTATCACCTTTTTCAGTGGTCCTGAGCCACAACAGAAGCAAAACTTTAAAACACCTTCTCTCCATGGATTGTCTTTTTTGCTATCAGCAGCTTTCTTTGTCATGGTTTATTAAACTTGCCAAAAGTTTGTTCTCATATTTAAATTGCTATTCATTCTTTTATGGAAGATCTACTTTCCCAGAGCCATCTGACTTTTGCAGGTTGACTCACCACTAGAATAAAAACTGCCATAACAGCTTTCTCCAACCTGGAGTACTCCAGATGTGAATTCCATAATATTTAGTCTGAATGTTAATTGGGAAATAGAATATTGGCTGGGGCATTAGAGAATGTGTAGCGCAACATCTTCAGAGGGCACTAGGTTGGGGAAGGTTGTGCCACTGAATTACAATATATACTGGGGTCTAAAAAGGTTTCACTAGTCAGTCTTCTGTTCCTGGAACTTGGAGAATTCTCAGGTCTAATAAGTCTGGGAAACAAACCAAATAATTATTTTTGCTCCATAGTGAGAACAATGTATTTGCAGATTGGTGACACCACCGAAAAGGTTCATCCCTTAGCCACTACTGACCTCTTTTCAGGTAGTAGGGATATCTAGAGGAGTTTCAGGGGTAGATTTCAGTGAACCAGCATATTGGTTTGGGAGAAGACATCCTCTGTAGTTTACTGTACCTGTTTTCCTTTGCTCTCACAGCTGGCAGACTTCCGAACAGTCATCTCTCACATGCTGGGTCTCAATATTGCCACTGCGGCTCTTCCTGACTATGAAATAGTAACTCGTCTGGAGGGGTTGATCCATTCTCATCAGCATCACTGCTCTCCCGGTGCCTGCTTCAAATGTCAGTGAGGGAAGATGGACTCTTGAAGCTTCTCCTTTGGGTGCCTCCTTTCTTTCTACAAGTAGTAGTTAAAGCAGCAAAAGTCCAGTATGGTGTTCCAAAAGTTAAACATTTTGTTGGAGTTAAAATATTGCCTACTATGAGGAAAAAGAAAATTAAGGAGTATTAATTCTCATGAAGTATCTTAATAAGCAATATATGTATAATTGGGTGAAAAGCTTATGCACTCAGCATTAAAAATGAAACAAAGTTTTCATAATTATCAAAGAGTGGAAACTCTACTCCCAGAGGTTACTTGAGCCTGATACTGAGCAGCGTCTCTCTCTGCCCCATAGACCATCCCTGAGAGTGGACGGGCAGAAGGATGAAAATCTCCTGTGAGCAGATCTTTCCAGTAATACTTCTGAGGTTCCAAGCTTATGTGTCAATGCACTTGCTTTGCAAAACAAGAGATAAGATTCTCTGTAGCTTGAATCATGTCAACTGGATTTCTATTTTCTCTGTGGAAATATGTGGAAATATGTGCAGATAAGATTATTCCACAAGTAATTGTCAAGTGATTGACAAATTACAGAACAGATGTACCCGTGTCTACAGTTTGTCCATACATAAAATATGTCTGTTTTGAGTCTGTGACATGTATAGGAACTTCTCAAGAACATCGGTCCATTTTTATATGTTTACAATAGTTGGTTTAAATATTACAAGATTTCTTTAAAATTGCATCCAATTTTAACATGTTAAAGAATTACTAAAATCTCAAAAAGTGTATTGGGCTAGAACATTCCATTTGGAAATTTCAGTACTTAGACTAAATGGAAGAAGTATTACATTGGCACAAATTAAATAGATAAAATTAACATCTTGGAGAGCTAAAATTAAAATAACTCATTTAAAATTTAAAACATGAATTTTGGTCGCAGTTTCATGGTCCATGGAAGACTTTCCAAAGGGTCATCAGATTTCTTGAATCTTAGCCTCTAAGAGTGGAGAAATGTTCATTTTTTAAGGAGAAACCTCATACCACAAGCTTCATATGTGAAATAATAACATCCATATTCAGTATTTCTCCAGTGTCAGGATTTGCCAAGACAGGCTGTGAATAAGTAGTAGTATTCTAACATGACCCAGAATTGGGAAGAATTATGTTAGTCCTTGAAATTAACATAGTTCATTTCTCTCTTATTGGCAGCAGTAGAAGGAAAGTTAAGACAAAGAAAAGTCAGCACAGGAAGGGGAAAATAGAAAATAGTGCCATCTCTTCCTTGATGAAGCTCAGATACATAAATACTTTGAATTTCTAGTAAACTTCCAAATTAGCAAAGACTTGGTAAGATTAGAGGATTAGAGATTTAGAAGTGACCATTCATCACAAGTCAGCACCCATAACTTAGTGTCAGGCAGGGATTTAGAAGAACGCAGGTTCAATCCTCCTTTGCTAATTTGAGGGATCTGGAATCTACTATTCTGAACTAAATTATTTAGTAATTTAAATAAATGGTTTGAAAACGTCTACCTAGATCAAGTCTCTTCTAGTATTTCTTTTGGTAGAAAAGCTGAAGCAATCACATTTGGACAATGGCTGTCATTTATAATAGCAGTTGCAGTGTGCATTTTTGAAAATCTATAGAACTGAATGAGAATTCAATAAATCATTGCTGGATAATTTTTTTTGTCATTTTGCAAAATTTCTTTCATTTCCTTTGGACTCTTGCTGAAACAGTCTCTTCTGGTTACATGGAAAGTAGAGAGTGACTGAATTGTATATCTCCATATTCTAAAAGAATATTTAAATATCTAATTAAAGTTTCACATGTCTGACACGTTGAAAAGGTAACAGAATGGCAAATCAATAGAAAACGCAGGTTGCGACCAAAAGAGCAACTCAATTTCCTGTGAAATCTATGGGTAGCTTATAGGAGATGTCCCAGTTGCAGGGAAGAGTGTCTATCACTAATAACGGCATAAACCTGGTTCCCTTGGAAACTCCACCTTCCCACCCCTTCTATCTGATTTTTTGGTGTATGAGTATGGCCATTTTCCCAGGTAAAAGAGTTCCACATTGGCATGTTAACACCTGTTCTTGCCCCACTCATCTGGACTCTCAAGGGGGCAGAATGAAAGACCCACGTTTCCCATGATTGAGTTTTTATATAAATGATATCAATTTTCCCTTGTAACCAGAATTATCAAACCAAGGCAGTTATGGAATATGTATGATAATACAAAGGAATGGAGTACTTTTTAAAAATAAAGGCAACAAAACAAGACCTTGAGAAGATAGGCTAGTTATAACATATTACATAAGTCAAAAATCTGCATGCTAAAGCTAGTTATCTGTCGATAGACTGAGCAGATGAGTTAGGGAGGCAAAGAATGGAACACAAACTGAGCAAAGCTGAACTGAAAATAAAAGATCACTCACATACCTGCATAAACGTTTCCTGCCAAGTTTATGTTACTGGTTCCGGTTTTTCCAGAGGTTTGGGGGCACTGGGTCTGAAATCCACACCCAGTCTGGAAAAAGTTCTACAGACCTTCCATCCCATCAGACTACTTGGGGACAAAGGAACTTCTAATTCATTCACCTCCTGATTCACATCCCCATCTCTTGTTGGAAGAGTGACTTTAGTTATAGAATACTTAAAAGGTGCCAGTCAGCAGGCCACTTGCTTAAGAATAATCAGTATCTTGCAAGCCCACAGATCCATGCAGCATTTTACACATTTTCCTACAAAACAGAAAGCCTTTTTCTAATGTGTGAAACTTGACAGATCTAATGTCTTAAAAGAGTAACAGGATGCCAGCGTAAACTTTAGAAAGTGGTATGCTGGTGGGTGAATCTCCCACTAAAATCAATGACATACTAAAACAAATGATTCAAAAAAGGAATGAATTTGGGTTCTTTCAGATAAAGGGCTCTTGGTTCTTAAGACATTGCCCAGCTATACAGGGGGAAAATGGAAGAATTGTTGGGAAACATGGAAGATTTCCAGATGGAAATCAAATATAATTACATTGAATGAAAATTGAAATGTAATGTCACAAACAAATGGAGTATTTAAAGAATATGGCACACTTTTGGTAGGTGTTAATGGAATACAAGAGTCAAAACCAACCATGGGAGATATTGCACATTATGGTTTTACTGATGTACGTCTCTACATGTATACCTAAGCAAGTGAAAATCAGATTTTTAATTACTTGCATCTTCTGGTAATGTGGGATTGTGGCTCATAGCAGCATGTTTCAGACTGGGTCCTTGCAGATATTTTCAACTGCAGTTCTTGAAATTGATCAGCTAACATGGCCAAAGATCAGGGAGTATGGGACAAGTAACCTATAACTTTTAGAAAAGGCATCTAGATTGGGGAAGGCATCAAAGAAAGTAGATGCATTCTGACAAGCCTAGAGGGATTTGCAGAAGTAACAGTAAATAAACAATATGTGGATGAATTATGCAAAATAAGTTTAGTTTTTTTATTAATGCAAAAGGATATACAGTACTGGTATCAGGAAGAAATAGTAAATGTTCAGTCCTAATCATACTTGCAGATGACCTCATCTGTTGTAAATCTACTTCTGCCAAGAAGTAAGGATAGCTGTTTTCCCTACTACTACCCAGAGGATACTCAGAATGGAAGGAATATTCCTCAATAATTACCAAGTGGCATGTAGACATTTTCATCCATTTGCTGCTGATAGTCCTCTAAGGAAGAATCTCCAAAATATTTTGGTTATGCTGCAGATGATTAATTATAGGGTACTGTCAACATGAACAATGTTCAACAAAAAAGGCTTTGAAATTGTAGAAAACAATGAAATAGCAAAGAGACACTAAACAAAATCTACTGGAAAAAATATTTGGCAGCATTAAAGGTCAGAGTCTGATTTGTAGAACATATGAAGACTACAGATACTTTCTGATTTTCAAGAAATGATGGATGTAAGTTCTACTAACAATAGGCCTGTGATATTTGATTTAAGAGGGGAAAAAATCATGTCAGCCAACCATCATAATGGCTTTAAGGAGGCTCTAGATTGGAAGAAACTTGCTTGGAGTATATTCCCATATTCATTGTCAGCCTGACTGGAGATTTTGGGAGTTATCCCACACAGTTGGAGGGACTAATTTTTATTGTTTGCTGACATAATTAAGATGTTTCTAACCTTCCCTATTTTGTAAGATCTCAAAGCATGTTATAGTCAATAAAACCAGTAAAACTATAGAAAGTGGTTAGGGAAATCTCACCACTGAACCAGTTTTTACTCCTTTATTTCATCCCATATGAATAAAAAAACATGTTGAAGAATGTACAACAGTAATTCATCCCACAACAGTGTTGGTAAAGGCACACTACATGTAAATACAGGTAGGTTGCAATTAGCGCAAGTTTGAATAATGTGATACTTAATTTAGTGTGAATTGTAAATTGATACCAGGGCACAGTTAATGCGACCCAAAATTCAGTTAATGCGAGGCTAGCGTGTGCGCAATTGAGGCTAGCACATGTGCCATTGCAGCTGGGGTTTTAGACACTGCTAATCTTCGTGTGTTCAAAATGGAGAAAAGAAAGATTCCCTCAGAGGAAAACGGTACAAGTTTAAAAAAGAAGAGGCTTGTTATTACATTAGAGCAGTGTTTCCAACCTTGGCAACTTTAAGATGTGTGGACTTAAAGTTGCCAAGGTTGAGAAACACTGCATTAGAACAAAAAATTGAAGTAATTGAACAGTATGAACGTGATCATAGCAATGCTAAAAAGGACGAGATGTTGGAATGCCTGAATCTATGGTAGAATTTGTTTGTTTTTATTTTGATTTCTATAACTACTCTGTGACTTTGTTAACCATAAATTTAAATTATAAGTATATCCTTTTTATTCTTTACTGTAGTATTTCATTAATATACATATAAAAATTTATGATTAATTTTTTTCATTGACTATTTCTGTTGAGCTGGAAGCAATTACCACATTTTCCATAGAAATATTATTTCGAATACTGTGAATTCGAGTAATGCAACCATTTCGTGGGATTCATTAGCCACACTAATCGAGACCTACCTGTATAGCAAAAGAGTTCTCTCAAATCTCTTGGATGTTGGGCTTCAAAGACATTGTAGACCTGGACAAAGCCGGGACTGGCAAATGTACAAGAGAAGACATCTGTACTTCTTCCTATAGCTACTGTGTAGCTACTGTAATAACCCTTAATAATAACATGAATAACAATAAATAACTTGCTACAGAAGGTTGCTGTGAAAATATAAATACTGCTCTGGGCTCCTCAGATGACCCTGGGATATGAATATAGTGAAAAGGGAAACATCCACATCCACAAGGATCTGCAAATTCTGTCTGAACATTTAAAGTGCCTCCCTTTAATGGTTTAAATAGATCAGTGTTTCTCAACCTTGGCAACTTTAAGATGTGTGAACTTCAATCCCAATTCTGGGAGTTGAAGTCCACACATCTTAAAGTTGCCAAGGTTGAGAAATGCTGGTTTAGATGATTCCAGGGTAAGATCTGATGATGTAGCACTTTGCTAAAACTAAAGAGGTTGGGGTTTTGCCTGGACTTGAATGAAAGGCGACACAGATCCTAGGACATCCAGGGTCTACAGGATTTCAGTGGCACTGCTTTTCTGAAGTTGGAGAAGATTAGAAGGTCCATCTCACAAGCCACTGGGAGGTTGCAGCCGCTTCCATCCTTGCCTTTTGGATATCAGGGAAAGGGGTTTTGTAGTGCAGGGGATGCTTGGATTCAAGGATGTCTTTGAACAGTTTTGAGTGCCTACTGTATATTTCACTCTCCACCAGCCCCACCAAATTGCCTTAGCCAAAGAAGGAGAAGGAGAAGAACTCAATTCATATTTTCTCCAAACAGAGCAGAAAGAGTGCCTAGATCACCTTGTTGCTTTGTACCCCATCTCAGATTCAGGATTGTGCAAGGGGAATGGACTAGGCTTCCTGCCAATGACCAGCAATTCCAGCAATTCATCTTGCAAGAAATTAGAGATCTGCACACAGGTTACAGCACGTAGCGTGTGTGTGTGCGCATGCACACGTGTGCATGAGACAGACAGACAATGTCTGGGATAAGGGAAGTTTAACACCGCCGCCATCACCAAATTTAAAAGAAAAATAGGGCAAGATAAAATTCAGACCTAAGGACTAAGAACTGAGTATATAGCTGAGTTTCCACAGAGTTTCAGAAATGATTTGGAAAAGATGCTTTGGAGCGCATGGGAGCAGCTGTCTGCAACCCTTCAAAGCAGCTGCAGTTTCCCCCAAAGATTTCCCAGCTGCCTCCTACAAAGGGTGGCCACTAAAATATCCAGAGGAAAGAGGACCTAAGCAAAGAAGTTATACCAAGTAATTTTTTATATATAACTAAATGTTCCTTTGACTAAAAAAACCCCTCTAAAATAATAAAGAGTAATATTAGATGTGTACTCACCAAACCTAGACAGACTCTCCCTCTCACACTTCTCTGATATAACTATCTTCATTTCTGCCCCCTTCTCCTGGCTTGCTCATACATCCACACGTGGGATGCTGGGGTTTTTTTACTAGCAAGTCATAGCACCATAAGCTGTCCTACTAGTAAGCCTTTTAGATGTGCACTAGCAACCACCAAAGAGGAGGAGGAGGAGGAGGAGGAGGAGGAGGAAGGCTTGGAAGTTGGTCTCAGCTTTTCTTTTGTCTCACCCACTTTCTTTCTGCCCAGACTGTAGACTCCTTGGAAGGCACCCAGGTCAATCTTGTGCCTGTGTATGCTCTTATTCTTCCCAGGTCCTGTCCCCTGAGACATCAGGAAAGCAGGACTACCATATTTGGGCTGCAAAGATTCAGGCAGACAACAGATAGCAACAAAGAGGTACAGCAATCCCTAACTTTGCTGCCATCTAGTAGTTAACTGGATTTTTCTGGCCCAGATACTGTATGGTAATCCTGTGACAGAAGCCACGCAGACAGGCAGACAAAAAGTGAATGGAGGTCAGACTAATAATAATTCTGATAATTATAATCATCATCATCACCATAATTCTGATCATTGTACCTGTGCAGATGCTATATGATCCTGGAAGAAGATTAACTGTTTTAAATAGGGGCAGAAAGGTGTTATGCTCATGCCCCCACACACGGAAGAAGCTTTTTGGAACCAAATCCAAAGTATTGCATAGCCCTTATCTATATGAATAGATATGTGATCTCTATAGATATTTAAACATTCATATTCAATATTTATCCAGAATGACATTTTGACATACAAGGGTAATTTATTAGGGAAAAATATATGAAATGCATTTACAATACTTAAGTATACTTATATTAATTTGATCCACATGTTAGTCCCTGGTCCTAGCCATGTTTTGCAGTACAGCCTGCAAATCGCTCCTGGGCCAAGTGTAGCCTTTTGGGGGTGAGAGGACATGCAAATTAAGCATTGGTTGCTCCCCATGGTAATTATCTTGCAAATCTTCTTTTGTTGTTTACTTTGAAAGCTGCTTAAGTTTTTACAGAAATGAAGTCTCAGTCTTAAAAATAAAGAGAGAAAATCAAGTGTTTCACATCAGCAGTTGAGATGAGTTACCTCTTTCTTCATTCCATGTACAGAGGGTGGCAGAAAGTGATTGCTTCCATTCTCCTCTCGAGTAGAAGGAAACTTGTTAAAAGAAGGGAGGCAATATCAGTTTTGGAAAATTAGAAAAAGTGCTCTCCCAACCCCCCAAAACTCCATCCCATGTTGCCTCCAGCATTCTTTCCTCCACCCCATCTTTCTTGTGCATATAGAAAGGAGTTTCATGTTCTGTGTTAAGAGGAAGAGAAGGATTTCTCTCAGCCTACATCTGAGTGAAGAAAACTAGAACCTTCCTTCTTCTGGAGGAGACTGGTGATTGGAAGGTAGAAGTGTCAGTTCAGATTGTAGGGGGGTACAATCAGATTGTAGGGAGCTGGATTCAGTTCCTTCTCCTGATCTAAGGGAATGGAAAGTTAAATTCCTAAAAGCTGTGATCACATGGCAGTCAATATCTTGGCAAAAATGTGTGGCATGATCCAACAATCAAGGAAATACAAAATGAGTCAGTTCTTCATGTACCAAGAATGGTACTCTTGCTGGGCACCTCTAGATCTTACTGGGCTCAATCTTAGATTCAAGGATAGCCTCAATATCACCAGTCTGGTGAAAAAGGTGAAGCAAATGCCAAGATAAAAGAAGAAAAAGAGATCCACTCAGCACATAACAGGTACAGTAGCAATTCCATCCATCAGAATAACAGCATAGTGGGTTTGATCTTGTAGATTTCTGGAGCAACATCAACCACCCCATCAGCTTGGATGATGCTCAGGTAGTTGTTATGTATTTTATGATTTTGAAAGAATCTGGAATGTTCTGTTTTAAAAAGTCAGGCTGAGAAGTTTTTTTTTCTGTTGGAGTCAAGAGGGCTCATGGTTTAACTCCCTCTTCAGGAATGTTAATTGCTGGTGCCAAAAGGTCTGACTTGAACTGACCAATCAGAGTGTTTCTTGATGTTCAGTTTCCAGATAAGTACATTGGTGAGCTGAGTTAGGGTGGTCACATGTTAAACTTTGTCCACTCAGGTAATGCCAAGTTTTTCTTGTAAAGGCTTTATATTGTAAATCTTCCTTTTGCGTTCAGCTGCAGCTATGTACTATTGGTATGTAAAATAGACCATGTGCTCTCTCGGCTGAGAGGCAATGGGTTAAGTTCCTGTTCTTTTGTTTTAAAATAAAAGTAACTTTTTTCTATTGCAAATGCTCAGTTTATTTTTTGATCTCTCAATATGTTTCTATAACTCTGATCTTAAATTATTAAAAACAATAACGGTAGTGATGCTGCATTATCTGCTGGAGTGGTTGTATGACTCCCTTGTCTATTGTACACCATGCCTCTAGGCATGACAAGATGGGCTCTAGAGTACAGTTGGGATTATTATTTATTTATTTATTTATTTATTTTCTATCCCGCCTTTATTATTTTTATAAATAGCTCAAGGCGGCGAACATACCTAATACTCCTTCCTCCTCCTATTTTCCCCACAACAACAACCCTGTGAGGTGAGTTGGGCTGAGAGAGAGTGACTGGCTCAAGGTCACCCAGCCGGCTTTCATGCCTAAGGCGGGACTAGAACTCACAGACTCCTGGTTTCTAGCCCGTTGCCTTAACCACTAGACCAAATTGGTGTACCACCATTTGCTGGTGTACTACCTCCCTGCTGCCCAGGATTGATCCTGCGTGCTTACTGGATTCTGTTGCTGGCCAAGTGAGTCAGTCAAGTTCCTGTCCCAGTGCCTGGAGGCTCTGCAGGCCTGGATGGGGAGGGAACCATCTGACTTAATCCTTGACCCTTCCAAATCTAAGTGGCTGTTGGTATTAGGGCTACCTGGTTCTGGAGATATTCCATCTTTGACCTTGAATAGGGTTGTAAAAAGGTAAAGGTTCCCCCTGCACAGTTGTGCAGTCGTGTCCGACTCTAGGGGCCGGTGCTCATCTCCGTTTGTTAGCCGAAGAGCCAGCGTTGTCCAAAGACGCTTCCACGGTCATGTGGCCGGCATGATGCACGTGGAACGCTGTTACCTACCCACCGAAGTGGTACCTATTCATCTACTTGCATTTGCATGCTTTCGAATTGCTAGGTTGGCCAGAGCTGGAGCTAGTGCAGGAGCTCACTCCGCACGCAGGGCTAGGGATTCGAACCTCCGAACGTGCGATCTTCCGATCGACAAGCCTGGCATCTTACCCGCTGAGCCACCACGCCCCTTGAATAGGGTTGTACTTCCCCATTAAAAAGTGGTACATGATCTTTGGGTCTTCATGGACTCACAGCCTACTCGATAAGTAGGTGGCAGCTGTGGCCAGGAAGGCTTTTGCAGAGCTTCTTCTGGTGCAACAGTTGCACTCTTTTCTGGATCAGGAGACCCTTCAGTCAATCATGCCCTAGTAATTTCACAGGTCAACTATTGTAACACGCTGTACATGGAGCTGCCCTTGAAGACCACTTGCAAATCTCAACTGGTCTAGAATGAATTAGTGTGGGCAGTTATGGGCATGTGTTGGTATGCTGATGTGACACCTCTGCTCCGCAAGCCTCACTATTTACCACTTTACTTCTGGGTGTGATTCAAGGTGCTAGTTATGACCTACAGAGCCCTCCATGGCATAGGGCCTGGCTATTTGAGAGACCGCCTATCTCCCATGTGTATCCCTGGCTTATTCAAGTTGACAGGTTTGACACACCACAAGTTCCTTCAAATAAACAATGTCATCCACCACTGCCCAGGAAGCATGTTTTCTCTGTTGTAATGCCTGTCTTCTGGAATGAGATTACCCTGGAGATCTGAATGGCTCCCACCCCATTGGTGTTCCGGAGGGCCATAAAGACCTGGTTGTTCTCTCAGGCCTAGAGTGGCTGGAGCCCCCTCCACCGGATGTTAGATGGTGGGGTGTTTGGGGGTGTCTGATGGGTTTGCCATTTTGTTATTTTTCTTTTGTTCTAGTTCGGTTTTGTTGTTTGTTGCTTCTTATTACTGTATATTGTTTTTACCTTATCTAATGTATTGTGAGCCTCCCACAGTAATTCGGTGTCAGATGTCATAAAATCAAATTAAAGGAAGGAAGGAAGGAAGGAAGGAAGGAAGGAAGGAAGGGAGGGAGGGAGGGAGGGAGGATCTGGTTACCATTATCTGAAAGGATGCCCAACCAGCATTCCATAAGTGGAGGTTTCCAGGGGCAGGCAACACTGCAGATGCTGGGCTACCTCAGTTGGTAAAGCATCTGGGTGTTCTTGAAAATCAGCTTTCTGAACCTTGGCTTTCCCACCCTTGCATCACGCTCTTTTTTTTTTTTTTTTTGTTAATGCTTGCTGCTTCTACATCTCATTTCTTTGCCTGTCATTGCTTCCAGAATTCCATGATCTTCATTGGGAGCCATAAAGCTTCAGATTTCCACATCTTGCTATGGTGTTAACTGTATAGCCAATTAGGCAACCTGACTTTTTCAAGTAAATCTGGACTATTTGCTGAATTGGGTTCTGAAACAAATTCATAGAATGTGTGTGTGAATGTATGCATGTATGCACCATCCACACAATACATATAGACTTACATGCATACAAATGCATTGTAGTAACTAAGACTACCTATATGTTTAACTCAATGTCGTTGTCTTTTCACAAATGAGGACTGCAACAGAACATATGGTAAAATTATACATGGATCAAAAAAGGACAAAAACACAAGGACAAAAATACAAGGACAAAAAAGGCAGGGACCTAACAGAAGCAGAAGAGATTAAGAAGAGGTGGCAAGAATACACAGAAGAACTATACAAGAAAGATCTTAATATCCTTGATAAATACGATGGTGTGGGCACTGACCTTGAGCCGGACATCCTAGAGAGTGAAGTCAAGTGGGCCTTAGGAAGCATTACTAACAACAAAGCTAGCGGAGAAGACAGTATCCCAGCTGAGCTATTTAAAATCCTAAAAGATGATGCTCTTAAAGTGCTGCACTCAATATGCCAACAAATTTGGAAAACTCAACAGTGGCCACAGGATTGGAAAAGGTCAGTTTACATTCCAATTCCAAAGAAAGGCAATGCCAAAGAATGTTCAAACTACTGTACAATTGCGCTCATTTCACATGCCAGCAAGGTTATGCTCAAAATCCTACAAGCTAGGCTTCAGCAGTATGTGAACCGAGAACTACCAGAAGTGCAAGCTGGGTTTCGAAGAGGCAGAGGAACTAGAGATCAGATTGCCAACATTCGCTGGATCATGGAAAAAGCAAGAGAGTTCCAGAAAAACATATACTTCTGCTTCATTGACTACGCTAAAGCCTTTGACTGTGTGGATCACAACAAACTGTGGCAAAGTCTTAAAGAGGTGGGAGTACCAGACCACCTTACCTGTCTCCTGAGAAACCTGTATGCGGGTCAAGAAGCAACAGTTAGAACCGGACATGGAACAACCAACTGGTTCAAAATTGGGAAAGGAGTACGACAAGGCTGTATATTATCACCGTGCTTATTTAACATATGCAGAATACATCATGAGAAATGCCAGGCTGGATGAATCACAAGCCGGAGTTAAGATTGCCGGGAGAAATATCAACAACCTCAGATATGCAGATGTTGGACCCAAAGTTGGTCCCGTGTCTAAGCACGTTTAACTTGGTACGAAGAACCCAAAATAAATTCACACCAAGACGAGAAATAGGATAACCCTTTTAATTGAGCTCAAGTAATAGGGGGCAACCTCCTTTGAAAAGGAGAGCCCCGAACAAAAGGAGACATCCACATTTATACATTTCTGATCTTTAACACATACATCACACAGGATATACAGTAAGGTCTTTTAGGACTTAACAATAGTGTAAAGGTCAAGATTCTACAGATATCACAATTTAATTTACAGATGTCACAAGTTTATTATGAATATCCCGGAATTTACGTAAGAGGAGGGGAGAGGTCTGGTGTTAGGTGGTTATCTCACAGGGATTTGTGAAACAGACACAAATTGTTTTACACCTCCCACTCATCATGTAATTGACTTCCTGGAACTGTGTGGCTGTATAATTCAGTGGATGCTTCCCCATGAGAAAACTCCTCTTACTTTTAAAAGATGATATAGATCTAGAGTCCTTTTCTGAATGTGTATTTTATTTCCAGAAGAAGGAATGTTTTTGTTTGTGTGGAAGGGCGTGCACTCAGAACTCCAGAGCCCTAACTGAGGCTACTGCCATGATGATTTTCAACTATTGGCTGGGTCCTTAAATGCTTATGTTGACTGGGTTATGCCCATCGTCTATAAAAGTATTCTAGGCCAGATTTGCAAAATGGTATTGCTTAAATTCAGGCTACTCTTCTGTAAGTGCAAGGCATGTTCTCCCATGCAACCTGCCTTCGCCACCTAAAGGGGTTATGCCCATACTCCACTCCCTCTCCCAAATATTGAACCATGATTATGAGCTGGAGAATGTTACAATATTTATATCCCTAGTCCCTGACCTCTCACCCCCAGCTCAATCCTCACCAAGCCTACTTTTGAGACCAACCTGACATCAGCTTTTTCCAAAAGGAAACCCAGCATTTGAATTTGGCAGGTTCTGCATCTTAGACATAAATATCTGGGCTGCAAAAATCAGGCTACCTACCCCTAGATGGCAGCAGATATTTTTCTGTATCCCATGCTGCCCTCTCATGGTCAGTCTAATTTTTGCAGCCCCCAAATACATATGGTATGTATAGTGCGTGTACCATGATTTCTTTCTCCATTTCTAAGTCAGAGTTTTTCTTCCACTTGGAGGGAGGAAACTAATCTATTGTTTGTGGAAGAAGTATAGGTAAAGGTAACGGTTTTCCCCTGCACAGTCGTGTCCGACTCTAGGGGCCGGTGCTCATCTCCGTTTCTTAGCCGAAGAGCCAGCGCTGTCCGAAGACGCTTCCGCGGTCATGTGGCTGGCATGACGCACGCAGAACGCTGTTGCCATCCCACCGAAGTGGTACCTATTCATCTACTTGCATTTGCATGCTTTCAAATTGCTAGGTTGGCAAGAGCTGGGGCGAGTGCGGGAGCTCACTCCGTCACACGGTGCTCGGGTCTCGAACCGCCGACCTTCCAATCGACAAGCCTGGCATCTTAACCACTGAGCCATCGCACCCCCTTGTAAAGAAGAAGTATATGCAGGATAAAAATCTAAAAAAACGTTTTAAATAAATAAATGAAAGATGCTTGCTTGCATCCTTCTTGAGTAATGTGTCTCATGGAATGCCCTGTCAGCTATTTGTGTGGATTCTGATTGCCATTGTGAGGCTCAAGGCCATCTTTCAGGATGGGTAAGTTGTCCCTATAAGCCATCTACCCCCCACCCCACCGCAATACAAATCTGGAGTTATAAATACCCTTACTTTTGTTTTGAAATGAACCACATTCTTCTGCATTTGTCAAAAAATGATTTAAAAACTATTACAGCAGCCATCAGGTCAGCTGTACCTATTTCTTGCTTTTGAACATGTGTTTAAGCCTCTGTGTGTGTGTGCATGCACATGTGCGCCAGCAAGCTCTTTATTCATTGTAAAACTTTGTAAAACAGTTAAGAATGTTTGTTAAGAATGGAGATAGACAAATAGTGGATGTATTCCACTGGCAGAATAATTAGTTGTGATGGAACTACCTGCCACATGAACTAATGGTAATTTGAGATAATGTGTGCAAATCGGTACCTAATTTTTGAGCCTCAGGTTGTGTTTCTGACAGTGGTACCAGCTGACTACAGTTCTGTCTGTTTCCATGGCTTTGTAAGAAACTCTCCAAGTGGGTTTCTAAGCATAGTTTGCAGAGAAGAAAAATCAATTTTAGTATTCCTTTTCTTAAAAAGATGTAATTATTGGATACTGTTCCTATGTGATGTGTAAATTTACTTGTCTCGTCTCGTTTCGTGTCAGAAATGCAGGAAATAAAAAAGGGAAAATATTAATTAAAATTTAAAAAGTTAAAACATTTAATAAAAATATAAAATTTATATAACTCTAGCCCAATGCCGGGCCACATTGATGGCAGAAGGGTTTCTGGCCAATAAGTCACTCTGTGTGCATGTCGGTCTCAAAGGGCATTGTAAAAGATGGGTAGTTGTTTGAATATTGCTGCATTCTCAGCAAGTATCCTTGCCCGCAGGGAGGAACCCCCATTTTTCCATATGTAAATTTACTTGGAAGTATGGAAGAAGGTGTGGGGCGTGGTGGCTCAGCGGGTAAGACGCCAGGCTTGTTGATCGGAAGATCACAAGTTCGGAGGTTAGAATCCCTAGCCCTGCGTGCGGAGTGAGCTCCCGCACTAGCTCCAGCTCTTGCCAACCTAGCAATTCGAAAGCATGCAAATGCAAGTAGATGAATAGGTACCACTTCGGTGGGTAGGTAACAGCGTTCCGCGCAAGTCATGCGGCCACATGACCGCGGAAGTGTCTTCGGACAACGCTGGCTCTTCGGCTAACAAACGGAGATGAGCACCGGCCCCTAGAGTCGGACACGACTGCACAAATGTGCGGGGGGAACCTTTACCTTTTTATGGAAGAAGGTGGCTCAGCAGGTACTGTAAGATGCCAGGCTTGACTATCAGAAGATCGCAAGTTCAGAGGTTCGAATCCCTAGCCCTGCATGATGGAGTGAGCTCCCGCACTCGCCCCAGCTCTTGCCAACCTAGCAATTTGAAAGCATGCAAATGCAAGTAGATGAATAGGTACCACTTCGGTGGGTAGGTAACAGTGTTCCGTGTGCCTCAATGCCAGCCACATGACTGTGGAAGCGTCTTCGGACAATGCTGGCTCTTCGGCTAACAAACGGAGATGAGCACCGGCCCCTAGTCGGACACGACTGCACAAATGTGCAGGGGGAACCTTTACCTTTTTATCTTATTCCCACTTTTTATTTTATGGCTTGCTTTGATTTAGATTATCATGGTAAAAATGTAAATGTTAACAACGTACATCAGAACTAGATATTCATAGAATACATTTTAATAGTGGATAGTTCAGCTCATATGTAGTATTTGCTTACATCCAGTGGATTACAAGAGAGTATAATGAAAACAAAGCAAGAGATTACCGCAGTATTCTTGTATTTTATAAGGCTTACTGAATCAACTGCTTCACCAAGCATAGGAATTTTTTTTTACCGCAATCAGTTGATGATTAGTTCTACAATGGAATGTATCCTCCTAACACAGAGGGACATATTAGAAATCAAAGTACAAAATATTTGAAACATATATACAACAAATAATTCAGATTTTTGATTTGTAAATATTCCATTATTCTATATTAAAGGTTTTAATGGATTTCTAATTTTACTGATTCAGATAGTTAAAGTATCATGTTGATTTAGAAATGAGTGCTAAGATCGTAATATATTGTCACCCTGGCCTTTCTCCTAATTTTTTCATTGCTTTTGAGGATACAGTAAGCAATTCACTCTTTTTTTTCCCTCCTAGCACAATAAGGTAATGCCTTGCTCGTATTGTGCTGTAATTCATATAATATGAATTATATGATACATATAATTATATGTAATCCAGATAAGACATAAAACTTTAATAACCTGGCTACACTAAAAACAGAAGAATCTTTAACTTGCCTGATATGAATAAAATTGTGCCTTGAAATGCCCATTACTTGGAGGATGACACAGAAGTAGAGTAGAGTGCCAGTTGATGTAGAAGACATGTAAAAAATACCCGATCCAGAAAAGGGAGAGTAATCATGCTGATCAGCAGAAAAATGTTGTAATATGTATTGGGGCAATATCTCTATTAGTAGTAGGAGTAGATTTATTTATCATGTGCCTATAATGAAGTACAAGGGGCGTGGTGGCTCAGCGGGTAAGACGCCAGGCTTGTCGATCGGAAGATCGCAAGTGCGGAGGTTCGAATCCCTAGCCCCGCATGACGGAGTAAGCTCCCGCACTAGCTCCAGCTCTTGCCAACCTAGCAATTCGAAAGCATGCAAATGCAAGTAGATGAATAGGTACCACTTCAGTGGGAAGGTAACAGCGTTCTGCACGTGTCATGCGGCCACATGACCGTGGAAGCGTCTTCGGACAACGCTGGCTCTTCGGCTAACAAATGGAGATGAGCACCGGCCCCTAGAGTCGGACACGACTGCACAAATGTGCGGGGGGAACCTTTACCTTTTATAATGAAGTACAGTGCAAGTACAATAAAAACAGCAATAATACTATAACATACTACAATCAGTTCCGATATCTTGGCTCCCATCTACAAGGCGACGGTGGCATCAGCGGTGACGTGCGAGCAAGGGTGAATGCAGCCTGGCTGCGTTGGCGAGAACTCACTGGTGTGCTTACTGACAAACAAATGCCAATCCGTCTCAGATCTAAGATCTATAAGACGATTGTCTGCCCTGTGGCATTATATGGCACCAAGTGTTGGGCAGCAACAAAGAGTGTAGAGAGCCGTCTCCATGTTATGGAAATGCGTATGCTCCGTTGTACATTGGGCATCTCCCTACTTGACCATGTCACAAATGATGCCATTCAACAACAGCTAGGCGTGTCATTAATTACAGAGAAGACGAGAGAAAGCTGGCTTCGTTGGTATGGACACGTCCTTAGAGCGGCACCTTCCACTGGTGCCAAAATAGCTTACCATCTTAAAATCGATGGCCAACGGCCACGTGGGCGACCAAAACAGAGGTGGCAGGACACCATCAATAAGGACATGCAAATTGATGGGCTATGCCCTGAGGATGTGGATGATCGGGCAAAGTGGTGTTTCAAGATCCGAAAAGCAGACCCCGCAAAAATAGTGGGAAAATGCTAGGACATAGCTTTCCAAACTGTGTGTCACGACACAATACTGTGTCGCCTGCGGGGCCCAGGTGTGTCGTGTCAAAACCCAGAAGCGCTGATGGCGCGCTGCTGCCGCGCACAGCCATGTGCACGGCACCAGCGGGCCATCAGCGCTTCTGGGTTTTCGCACACGGAACAGAAGGACACCACTTTTTTATAACTGATTTTTATATTATATGTCATGGGCCTTTTAGTTGTGTTTTTTATAACTGATTGTAGTATCTTCTTCTTCTTCTTCCTAGCGCAGGGCTTTCCAAACTTTTCACATGGCGACACACCAACGGCGGCACACGGAAATCCAAAAGCGCTGCAGTGGCGGCGGTGCAGAAAAACCCGAAAGCACCGCGGCGGCGCTTCCGGGTTTTTGCGCGCCGCCAGAGTGGCGGCGCTTCCAGGTTTTCTCGCGCGCTGCTGTTGGTGTGTCACCACGGGAAAAGTTTGGAAAGCCCTGCGTTAGGAAGAAGAAGAAGAAGATACTACAATCAGTTATAAAAAACACAACTAAAAGGCCCATAACATATAATGTCAGCATCTGTACATTAATAGACTAAAAATAATAATATTGCTTCACAGAGGCTAATGAATAAGAAGTTTTTTTTAATGATTTATTAAAGAGATCTGACTCCAAATTGATTCTAAAGAATCAAGCATGACATAGCTATTCTAGCACTCAGGAAAGCTAGTAGATCCTGGCCCAGGAATCAGTTAATTGCACAAGCTCATAAACCATCAATACACAGGGCATGAAATGTTAACATCAGCAATTTGTACCGATATCTCACAAATACCAAGCCAATATAGTGACTGGCAATAAAAAGGGGTACGGATAAAATAAAGAAGGTCCAGAGTAGTATGAACAGCAGCACTCTGGACATGAATCAAAAGGTGAAATCAGGTCTTGAGTAACCCAGCCATTAGGCTACTGCAATAATCCAAGGGCAGAACCAGGCATGAATCAACTGTTCCTGCAAATATTCCATAAATAGAAATCACAGGTTTTAACTGCTTTTTTTTTTAAATGAAAGGCTTTAATGACAATCTATCATGAATCAGACTCCCAGTTTCCTTACAACCAAAAAGACCTGCTACTGGCAACCTTGAAAACCAACCCCCCCCCCCCCAAAACCAAGTAAGGGGAGGGATGAGATGAGATGACATGGATGGAATGGGATAATCTTTGTCTTGTCCATGTTCAATTTATGCCAGAGACAGCACATCCAGTGAGAAATCCTGCCTAGACAGCTGGAAAGAGATGTATCATCCAGAGAAGGGACAGATGAATAAACCTTCAAATCATCAGCATTACATTTGATAACTGAACTGGGAGGGAAGAAATCAGAGAGCATATGTATAAAGAAACCAATAAGGTATCCAACACTTGGCCTTAAAGAGAGCCAGTTTGGTCTAGTGGTTAAGGTGCTGGGCTAGAATCCAGGAGTCTGTGAGTTCTAGTCCTGCCTTCGGCATGAAAGCCGGCTGGGTGACCTTGGGCCAGTCACTCACTCTCAGCCCAACTCACCTCACAGGGTTGTTGTTGTGGGGAAAAGAGGAGGAGGAAGGAGTATTAAGTAATGTTCGCCGCCTTGAGTTATTTATAAAAAATAATAAAGGTGGGATAAAAAAATTAATTAAATAAGGAATTTCCAGTGATAATGAGAAAGATTGGGAAATGGAACCATTTCATGAAACTGAGAATGTCTGTAAGGGAGAGAAGGTTGAAACCATGGAAGTTCCATACCAGAAATGTCAGGGGAGGTAAATTATGATAATACTATTTGAAGGTCCAAGGTGTTAAATGAGGCAAATGGATGTAGACGCCTCAGTATTGACAATACATGGTTCACTTTGGCCGCCAACAAATCATTAATGACATGACCTAATGGAGCCCCTGTAGAGTATCCTATAGGGCAACCTGCTTTTTAGTCTGTGTCTGAAAGCTTATTAACAGAAAGGTGAAGAGAAAACTGAAAGAGAAGTATTAACTTTATCTAAAAAGGGGAAAAAACAATATTGAGATGAAGTTAGAGCAACAGAAGGAACAAAGGAAAACTTTTTCTAACAAAGGGTCTAAATCAGTATGATTCCAAGACTCTGGAAAGGAACCAGTGAAAAGAGACCAGTTTATAAGTCTTGAAAGAAAAGGTAAGAAAAAAGGGAGAAGAGATGAATAAAGAGAGAAGGGAAAAGGATCAGAAGGACTGATAGTATAAGGAGCTTCCATGATTATTTTGACTTGTTGTTGTTCAGTCATTTAGTCGTGTCCGACTCTTCGTGACCTCATGGACCATAGCACGCCAGGCTTCCTGTCCTCCACTGTCTCTCGGAGTTTACTCAAATTCATGTTCATTACATCGGTGATGCTATCTAACCATCTCATCCTCTGCCGTCCCCTTCTCCTTTTGCCTTCAGTCTTTCCCAGCATCAGGGTCTTTTCCAGTGAGTCCTCTCTTCGCATTAGGTGGCCAAAGTATTTGAGCTTCAGCTTCAGCATCTGTCCTTCCAATGAGCAGTCAGGGTTGATTTCCTTTAGGATTGACTGGTTTGACCTCCTTGCAGTCCAAGGGACTCTCAAGAGTCTTCTCCAGCACCACAGTTCAAAAGCATCAATTCTTCGGCGCTCAGCCTTCCTTATGGTCCAACTCTCACAGCCATATTATTATTAATAATATATTTATTATTAATAAATATATTTATTAATATATTATTAATATTATTAATAATATATTAATAAATATATTATTTTGACTACCCCACCCTCTAAACTAGGAGAGAAAGAAGTACTCTACTAGAGCCAGATAAGAAAACTGCATGCTAGCTTTGAGACTGTAAGGTTGAATTAAGTTACACGAGGAATGGAAGAGAAGAGAGAGAAGAAGAAAATAAAAAGAGGAAAATATTGTTCAATCCACAAGACTGCATTTAATTAAACGCTATCGGAATGTGGGAGGTGTGTGACAGATCTGCAGATTGGTGAGCACTGCACTGGTTTCAAGTTGTGTCCATGTGTTGAAAGGAAAAAGCCAAGAAATGGTTGGCTTTACTTTTGATAGGGCATCCGGATCTGGTCCACAAGGTGACAGCAAAGAGTCAGAGATTCTGTATCTCTGCACCATCATCTCATAGAGGTCTGGATTTTTGCCACCCAGCTATGGTAGACCTAATTTTTCAGAATGTAAAAATCAGCTGTTGTCTTGATCTTGTTTCTTTCATTAGATAAACAGACACCTTGGTAGTGGAAATTTAAAGCACAAACACCCAAGAGAGTTTTGAACACTGTATCAGGAGGGGCTGTTCCCAATTTAAATGATTAGGTTTTATTTTAATGTCTTAAGTGGAAGTTGAGAGAATACATGTAATGGTGATCAAATTGACATTATTGTTGTGCTAGAATTATACTGTTCTAGTAGTTCCAAGCTCCTTATACTCCACGTGTTTAAAAAAAAATAGAGAATAAGCCATTTTGAACTATGGTGATCACTCTTCTTAATGGTGATAATACAGGCATATTTGCCCCTCCCCAGCCCTTAGGGCAGCAGAAGGCAAGTATTTATCTTTAACAGAATGACCCACCAAGTCTTTGCCAATCTGATAAAGGTCAGCTCTTGAACACCCAAATACAGTCAGAACATGATTTGGACATACTTTGAAGAAAAAAAAACACCTGATATGGAGTTACATCTAATGGAACGTGGATTAAAAATGATATAGAAAAACAGAATGCAGTACTTAAATAAAGATTTAATAACTATATTAGCCATGAGAATTTTGTAACTTGGAAGAAAATTCCTCCAGTTAAATAGGATAGAAATGCTGAATCCCAGTGTATCGTTTTTATATATATATAAATGTGTGTGTGTACTTGCAATTAAACTTCCATTTTTGGAATGAAGACTGGTTCCAAAATGAGGCATCTACCTTTGAGAGAGTTTTCTTGCTAATGCTCCAAAGCTTTCCTTCCAGTTTGTCACGTAAAAGCAAATGGACTTTCAGCTACATTTAAATCAAGACTTCATAATGAGCAAAGCGTGTTGCTGAAGAGTCTGCCTGTTTCATTTTAAGCCAGCTTTGTGAGCATCAAGGGCCGCTACAGGAGCAGTTCTTTGGGAACAGCAAATATTTAACCAAAGACATGAAATAGCTGCAATGTGGCTGGCAAGAAGCACATGGACATTAATGTCTCTCTGAAGAAACAGCAGAATATTTCTGAATAGCAGTCTGTCTGTTTCACAATTATTTATGTATACAGACTGTGAATATCTTTCCCAATTATTTGACGATTGCAGAAGGGTCTAGAAGGGCATTTCAACTAGACCATGGCTTTTCTTGGTTAGCTGTGCATAGCTAACCAACTAATTGTCAGACTATTAATAAACTTTCAGTTCCGTTAAGCTTGCTTCCTGAAGAGCAACACCATATGCTATTTTATATGCCTACAGGCATTCATTAGAATGTACAGCAATTCATTGGTTTTACATACTGTACTTATGTAGCTCAACTTTTGAAGCAAGTTATTTCTAGGAGCATTAGCCTATCAAATGCAGAACTGTCTACCTTGACTGACTTCAGTTCTCCAGCTGGAGATCTTTCATATCACCTGATACTTGAAACAGATATATGTACAGTACATGCATCTATTTATATATTCATACACATATACACACACTACTATGGTTCCTCCCTCTAGTTTACACGACGGTGGCCTTTATATGTGTTGTAATCATTTACAATAAGCTGCCCATTGGAATGGAGGAATAATAGTCAAAGGGAATACGCTACTTCATTCTCCCCACTTATATCTCACTCCAAGTCCCTCCAAACCTCCTTCTTTTAAAGTGGCAAATGAAATGATATGAGTGGCAGTGTGAGTCTTCTCTGCAAAGAGAGCCTAAAACAGATCTCACCATGAAGCACATGCTGACTTTAAAGTATGACTTGTCAACGCAGCAGTGACTCACAACAAGATCCATTTTCTCTCCCTCTTGGCAGGGATAAGAGAGGAAGAGCGGGGACTGTTCATCACACCGCGGTCCTCCTCTTTTGCCAGAAAAAATGAACAGAGTGGTCATACCTTTCTCTCAGCAAGCAGAGAGACCCAGGTTCTACTCCTTTCTTAGGCATGGAAGCCCGCTGGTTGACTTTAGGCCAGTCACATCCTGTCAGCCGTTCAAGGTGGATCAGACTAGAAGACTAATGCCATGTAGGTGAGTACTGCTTTTATTGTAGAACTATAGTAACACAATCTTGCAAGTTTGAATGCACTTCTCCCCCTCCCTCCCTTTATCTTTGGGTGAACTGGGGAGGAGCTTGTTGGAGACTTTACTCACATTACATTCTTGCCCTGGACTCAGGCTCCTTTTATCTGACCATTGCCTTGATAGCTGCTCTTTTTCCTGTCCCTCAAGGCCATTCCCTCTTCCCTCTACACTCCCGCTTAGCCCAGATCAGTGTCGAGTCCTATGACAAGCTGGTTGAAAAACAACCCCCCTTGTGGCATCATGCATCAATGACTTTGCTGTGAGAAGTGGGGGAGCACAGTACAAAACAAGCGGACCCTGAAAATAAGCAAGACAAACACTAAGAAGAACAAAAACAGAGTTTTGGGGCCAGGAATGTTGAAGTAATTGTAGTCCTTCATCACTGCTACTTCTTGCCTTTTTGCAAAAGCTGCAATTTGCTTTTGGAAAAAACATCCTTTCTCCTTGGTTGGGTGGGTAAGAGTAGATACTAACAATGGTATTGGTTTTATTCATTCCTGAACTTATTTTAACCCATATACTCATTACAGTATTGCCAAGTTCTTTCAGTTGGATTTATGAGCAGGTCTACAGTGCAACTCCTCCTTCTTCTCTATTGCTTCTGTTCTTTTTGAACAAATTATATCCTTTGATTGTTATATTCCAGTTATGGGCATTATCCCCTCAGGTCTCCATTATACCTTTTCAATCATATGTGCTTTCTAGTATAAAAGGTTCAGTATCAGCTTATTTATTTTACATGCTCTAAGCAGAACAAAGGTCATGAACCTTAGGAGCCAAAGTTCTTTCTGATTTTTCACTGAGTGGTGTAATAAGGCCCTATTACAGCAACACTCCCACTTCCTTCTCCAGTGTGCAGGTCTTTTTCTGAGCTCTTTATTTTGAAGTCCCCCTTGATTCAGTCTAAAGCCCTCCTGATCAAGCTCACACTGCTTTGACCAAATACATTTTTACCAGACCTTGCGAGTACAGTCCATCTCATGCCAGGAGTCCATCAGCCAGGTAATTCAGACTATGAGCCCCTAAGCCAGTGTTTCACAACCTTAGCACCTTTAAGATGTGTGGACTTCAACTCCCAGAATTCCCCAGCCAGCATGGGTATGTTGCTTTAATGACAGTGTAGGTACATTGTTTTCACTGTTTTGTTCCACTGATGTAATATCAGTGTTCTTGATGCTGCTTCTACTGTATTTGCATTTATCTTCCCTTTCACTGAATTCTGTATAGTTTCACAAACTAAAGTAGTTGGCTGAAGGATGTGGAATTGGATTCAGACACTCTCTTTCAATGCTAGGCACTTTATCCCCTTATTCCTACCTCACAACCTTGAGAAAATGAAATTGACTGATTATGTGCCATTAAGTTGGTGTCAACTCTTAGCAACCTTCTCCAGGATGATCTAGCCCCATCCTGGCCCGAAATCTTACAATGGTGCCATGATAATCAAGTCCAACTATTTTGCTGCTGGTCATTCCTCTTCTTCTTTTTCATTCACCTTTCCAGCATTATAGACTTCAGAAGAGAAGAAATTAAATAAAGCCTCTCTTTTTTGCTATGGCACACACATCGAGGAATTCCAACCTCTTAGAGAAAACAGTGTGCCAACTTAAATGTATCTTGACACCATTTTCATTTGCCTTGGCATTTGACATCTCATAATGGTACTCTCCTATCACCCAGAACTGACAGGCTGTGTGTATATGCATGTTATACTTTTATCTAAAAATAATGTTTTATTTTATTTTATATTGTATTGAAAGTATTTTAATGTTATGAACCACCCAGGAGTGAATGGCATGGCAGGCATTTATAAATATTTCACAAGTTCTAATGGATAATGAATTAGGAGACTGGGACATCTAGAACACTTGATATGATATTAATAGGATTCTACTATTTATAGGAACTAATATTGTGCTTTCAAAATTAACTGTAGACAGTCTAGTTGCTACTACATTGCTTACCACTGTGTCTTCTTGATTTAATTATAACTTGAATCAGGCATGTCCACTGTAAATAATATTCTAACAAGTTTTATTTTTCAGTTGTTTCTCCAATCAAATTCTTTCCCCAAATATTTTCAATTCATTTTGTAATTCTTTTCATGTTTATACAATGGTAATGTTGAGCAATCTGATGGGATTTAGATCAGGCACAAAACTTTGAAGCAGAGGTATTTACCAAAAAGCATTGCTGATTGCATCCAGGCACCATAACTTCAGTTGTCAACATTTTAAGCTAAATATGCATCAAACAAATCAATTCTGCAGAGAATATTCACAGTGCGCAATCCCAATCATAACTGTAGTATTTTTGCTATTTTGAAGTTTCCAGACTGCTTTCAAGAGCACATAAACATATAATGTTTATTATATGCACATAAACATATAATGCACATTATATGCACATAAACATATAATGCAGTAACATAAATGAGAATTTAACAGACCATAGGTAACATACTGTATATATTAATTTCCAAGCCAAGGTTTGGATAATATGCTAGACTGCATGTTAAGTGAATATATCAAGGACAAACCAGGATTTCAAATGGTGGGGAAGTTATTTCTCCATAATGACAATTTTACCTATGGTTAGAACTCAGATATAACATTAGTCCTAAGCAGTATGGAGCTTAGTAAAACATGAAAATCAAATCTAGAAGTTAGCAAGTATAAATGATAGAATTTGAGCCTGTTGCTTCTTGTGCCCATCCATCAGTCTGGAACAAAATAGAGGCCCTAGGTTCATTGTGAGCAGGGGTTGCTCATTCATCTATGTGAATGAAGCAGTCACCTAGAGCACCAAATCGAGTGCCAAATTTTGAGGAAAAAATTAAATAAAATGAATAATATGTATGTATACATATATGTAGGGTGGAAGTGCCAACTGTGTGGATGGCCTAGAGCAGGGCTTTCCAAAGTTTTTCCCGCGGCGTCACACCAACCGGCGTTGGTGTGTCACCGTGGGAAAACCCGGAAGTGCCGCCGTTGCGGCAGCGCGCAAAAACCCGGAAGCGCTGCTGCTGCTTTCGGTTTTTGCGCACCGCCGTTGGTGTGTCGCCGCAGGAAAACCCGGAAGCACTGATGATGATCAGCGCTTCCGGGTTGTGTGGCGACACACCAGACTGTGTGTGGCGACACACTTTTGTGTCGCGACACAGTTTGGAAAGCTCTGGCCTAGAGTGTCAATTACTAGTAGCTAGTCTAGGACTGCCAGTGATTCTGAGTGAGACAAATTTCAGAAATACCATGACAATCAAACCCCTTTGTAATAACTTGTTAAAATTTTATCTCTCTTCACCCACAGAAGCCTTGTATCATATAATATATATGGCCCTCAAATGCTCAGTTAACTTGATTGCTAGAACTGAAAGAAGAGATGGAAATGTAATCAGGGAACAAAATGCACTCTTTGATTGCAGGCTGATCATCCAGTTTAATAGTACCTTTACATGTGTCTGTTTTGACTACAACTAGGAAACGTTACCTTGAATTCTAGACAGAGGAAAATGATGGAGAGATACTCAGAAGAGAAGAAATGTTCAGGACTGAAAGAAATAATATATTGATAGCATAGAGCAGCTTAAAAATAAAACGAGGTTTTCTACTGAGAGATTGATTACGTGTTGGGAACTGAGAACAACATATTTCTACACAAATAAAAACAGTATTTCTGTGATGATAAGATAGTGAGGAGGACTATTATCAGGCTTACAAAAACAGAAAAACTGAAATAAACACAAGAAATGTCAGGGACAGGACACAGCTAAGCTAGGAATAAACTGGTGTCAGCTTTCAGCCAGTGGCCTGGACAGAGGTTTAAAAGCTTCCCCTTCACATCCAGCTCCTGTTAGGCATTAAAGAGATCATTATTAGATAAAGACAGACTTGGGAGCAAAATTTTGTATACTGGTAATCACAGTTTGAGGACAAAAAGGGAGAACTTTGTGTGCTGAATATAAATTATTTTAAATTTTGACTGTTTCAGCTGGATCCAGGAAGAGGAAAAAGTTCTCATTGATGTTAATCATGTTTCTGGCTTTTGAAATTTTCTTTTTTTTTCTTTTCTGTTTCCTAAGCAGAATTTACTTTATCTCTATCTCTATCTCTATCTCTATCTCTATCTCTATCTCTATCTCTATCTCTATCTCTATCTCTCTAATATTTTTATTGAGCATAGGCTTTTGAAATTTTCATGGGCATGACCTCCAATCTCTAACAGTTGCCTTTGCATCTTTAAAAAAAATGAAATTTGCCTTCATTTAAAATAAAAACTGAACATTCTCAGGCTGCTTGAATCTGTACCCAATATAGTTCTTTAGTGTATGAGTAATAAACAGAACATAAACATCCCATCCTCAGTGAAGCCATTGGTGGATTTAATTCAGGGCTTGGAACAAACCTCAAACTCCACAACTGGTAAGGGAGCAATTCTTCCACAGGAAAAATAAATGTCACAAAACACAATTTGGGGAGACTGTAACTGGTAGTCTGTCTATGTGGTCATTAGGAGTTGAAAACAACTTGATGGGACATAATCAATCAATCAATCAATCACTGATTATTTATAACATGATTATCCTGCTTTTCATTAAAAGTAATCCAAAAGTGGGATTGTCGTTCAGGGATAGATACATGTTTTGCCTATAGAATGTCCTGAATTCAATTCTTGGCATCTCCAGTTAGAAAAGTTGAAAAGACTCCTGCTGGAGACCAAGGAGAACCACTAGAAGTCTGAATAAAGAAAATATTGGACTAGAAGCTAAATCGAGATAGTGTCAAGTGGCCTTCCAGATGTTTTCAGATTGCAATTCCCAATGTCCTCCTCCATTAGACAGATTGGCTAGGGCTAACGAGAGATGTTAGCAACATTCATTGGTCAGACCACATTTGAAGAATTAGGCCCTGCGCTTTAAAAGAGACACGTAGAATCTTGAGAGGATTCAAAAGAGAAGTATCAGGATGACAAGGAGTCTGGAAACCAACCCTTATGAGTAATGATGAAAGAAGTTAAGCATGTCTTCCTTATAAAAGAAGAGTGAAAGGAGATATGAAAATAGTCTACCACTATCAGAAACTGTCACGTGTGAGAGGGGTGAAACTTTTCTCTGCTGAAACCAAGACAAGGTCCAGTGGATTGAAATTAAAAGAAAGGAGATTCAGCTGAGTATTAGGAGGCATTTCCAGACAATAGGACTTGTTAAACCGTGGAGCTGTCTGGCTAAACAGTGGTGAACCCCACTAAAGGTTTTCAAATGGGGGCTGGATGGCCACCTCTTGGAGATGCCTTAATACAGGGGTCCCCAACCTGTGGGCTGTGGCCCACTAGTGGGTCGTGGCCTGTTAGGAAGTGGGCCACACAGCAGGAGGTGAGCGGTGGTGTCAGGAACGAGCCTGCCCCTGCCGCCATGAGTTGGAGGAAGATCAGCCAGTAGCAGGAAGAAGCTGGGAAGGCGCAAAGACAGAGCCTGAGCTGGAGCAGCTGATTGGTGGGGACCCTGAAGGGGAAACACCTCCACCTATCAGCGCACAGCAAAGAAGGGCAGAGAGGCGGGCCGAGGAGCGCAACGCCTGATTGGCTCCCACCTGCAAACCCCGCTCCCTGGTCCGCGCAATTGGCTCCTGCCTGCAAACCCTGCCCCCCGGTCCGTGGAAAAATTATCTTCCACAGAAACGGTCCCTGGTGCCAAAAAGGTTGGAGACCCCTGCCTTAATAGGTTCCTGCACTAAGCAGGGGCTTGAATTAGATAACTTAGAAGGTCCCTTCCACCTCTGTGATGAACATCTGGAGGGTCACATGTTTTATCTATCTAGCACAGAAGGAAAACATGTGACCCTCCAGATGTTCATCTGAGAGACTGACCTGATCTAACACAACTTCCTGTGTTCATGTTTTGAATTTATAGACACAGAGGCCTTGTGTTCTTTTAAATAGGATTAATAGATTCTGATTCTTATGTTGCTGTTAGGAGTGAAAGGGTTTCTCAACCCTTTCAACAATGTCTTGTTTGGCTCATCTTTTTTTTTTATATCAACTATTTTCATCAATTAAGTTCAAAAGTTTATCCAACTTACTGTTCCTTTTGCTACAAATGGAAGCAACTTGGATCTTTAACACATAGGGTATTTTCCTCCAACAGTTTGCTGGGGAAACTGCACATGTAAAATGAGTGAAGGATAATGTTTTAATTAGATGTATATTTAAAGAATGTACTTTACAGCCATGCTGTATATGAGCCTTGGTATATTTCATAATAAAATGGAATTATAATGATCAGCCGCTTTGGGGCTGTACAAGAGGAACCTCTCTGGTTTGGATGACTGCTGCCTACCTGCCCTTCATAAAACCAAGATAGAGCATTCCAGAGTGACTCCAGTTGCATAAAGATAAGCTAGCCCAAATGTTTCAGGTCCAGGTTGCTTTCTGCTATTGATAGATTACAAATGTGGGGGTACATCTGGATTATTGACTCCTTTTCCTCTTCCTCCTTCTTAGCCACATTTATTTATTTAACAACAACAAAAAGATTTGGAGTATTTCTTTTGAGGGGTAACGATAGTACTCAATAATCTTGGTCTGGGTCTATTTGTTTCTCTGTTGCTACAGTTATATAACTATAATGATAGTTACTCTGTATATTCCATAGAGCAGCATTTCTCAACCACAGCAACTTTAAGATTTGTGGACTTCAACTCCCAGAATTCCCATGCTGGCTGGGGAATGCTGGGAGTTCCAGTCTACACATCTTAAAGTTTCTGAGGTTGAGAAATGCTGCTCTATGGAATATATGGTTTAATGCATTTAAAAAGTAGGCAGGCGTCGGCAACTTCTGCAATACTATCAGGCCGGAAACAATGTAAAATAGATGAATTTGTTGTTTTCAGCTCAGATATATCTGATATAAAATTCTGGTGTATTTTATACAGTCACTATTACTGATGTATTTGTTTGGCAAGAGCAGAACCATTTATGGAAGTGGATAAGAGTTTTAGGATTGGGGATAAAAAATACAGATGGCAGATCAATGTACTGTATACTCGCTAAGCAAACAATTGATGCCATATTTTTTAAGTTAGCTTGACTGGAAACAGAATTAAAAGTTACAAATACATTCTAAGAGCTGTAATAATGGAGATGTAAAGTGGCATTCAGAGTGAGATTAAATGGCATTTCCAGGAAAAGGACTAATATTTCTCGGTGCCAAGTTTTGATGAAAATTAATTTATTTAACCCGGTTTTGCAACTGTCTTACTCACTGCTTACAATTCTCTCTCAACCAAGTGGTTCGCAAGATGGAATTGATCTGGTTTAGTCATAAACCAATTAAAGTACTATGTTTTAAACTAAGTATTATGTTTTTAACCTAAGCTAAAACCCTAAGATTTTAATATTATTATTGTTTAGATTTTAGATTTAAATTTTAATGTCTGTAATTTATTAGTTTTTAGATTTAATAATAATGTCTCATTTTAAGATATGTATGTATTGTTGTTAACTGTAGTATACTCGAAATGGTCTGTAGACTCAATTACATGAGCAATTCAACTAAGTAATCAATCAAAGGTCAACACTCTGAAATCATTTGTTATAGCCCTTGTTCACTGAACACCAGAATCTGTTAGAGTTCATTAACATATTTCTTGTTATGAATTGGAATCAGCTACTCTACCAGGTGGGGGCGGGGGGCTCAGTGGGTAAGACACCAGGCTTGTCGATCGGAAGGTCGTAAATCCGGAGGTTCAAGACCCTAGCCCCGCGTGACGGAGTGAGCTCCCACACTAGCCCCAGCTCTTGCCAACCTAGCAATTCGAAAGCATGCAAATGCAAGTAGATGAATAGGGACCACTTTGGTGGGAAGGTAACAGCGTTCTGTGGGCGTCATGCCAGCCACATGTCCGTGAAAGCATCTTCGGACAATGCTGGCTCTTCGGCTAACAAACAGAGATGAGCACTGGCCCTAGAGTCGGACACGACTGCACAAATGTGCGGGGGGATCCTTTACCTTTTACTCTATCAGGTAGAATTTTCTATCATGCAATCAAAGCTTTAGTTTTTTTTAAAGGATACTAATCAATAATTAAGCTTGTTCTATTCTTGTTTCTAAAATACTTCAGCTTATGTCAATATTTCTTCTGTGCACCTTGGAATGGGCATGCAGTAGGTAGAATGAATTATAATATGTTCATTTATTTATTTACAGTATTTCTATTCTTTTCATTCAGAAATATCAAAATGGTTTCCAATAGATATAATGAATATAATTAAAACAGGGTAAAATGTTTAACCATTTAAAAATAAAAAAGTAATGATTCAGGCAGCTGATCAAATCAAGGGAAGTCCTGAATAGGGATAGAATATGGAGAAGTTACCACAATCTTTGGATTAGCAATAGATCGGATCCACAAAATATAAGCAATCTTTACCAGCCTTGGTGACATGATTATAACATGTATATAATATTTGTGTGTGAAAGCATGTACAAGAGATGATATATGTGGATTAATAAAGGAAATATTAAATGAACAAATATGCTGAGATGTTCAGTTTTGTTTGCAACTGAGCAAAAGTGCATATTGTGAGATATTGCTTTGAATATGAATGGGAAGAAATTATCTCTATCATCTATCTTCTGTCTGTCTGTCTGTCTGTCTGTCTGTCTATCTATCTATCTATCATCTCTAAGTCAAGTTTCAAATAGATGTACAAATGAAGTAAAAGAAAGTTAGAGGTATTGGAAACAGAAAAGAGTGAAGAATTCTAACAAGCCCTTAGTTGCCATCCAGCTCTGAGTATCCAAATGGGGAGAAACTTCTTATTGCCAGTGCTGTGTGATTTCATTACTGCTTTCCATTACTGGTTTAGTAAACATTGTCACTCGCTGGATCGTCAACTTGTTGTGGTGAGTGGGCTTGTGTGTTCCCAATGAACCCTGTGAGCGAAGCCGTCGGGAGTCATGTACTCCTGGTAGGGTCACCCATGGCAGTAAGGTCCAGGGGGAGGAACCAGACAAAGAACGATCCAAGAAAGTCCTCAACGGCAGAACAGGCGGAAGATAACAAGGTGTATTGTTACAACGGCTGCGAAGGCGGGTGAAGGCTGCAGCAGACAAAAGGTCACCAATCGTCATGGTATCCATGCCATTGGATTAGAGCCTTTTTCTGTGAAGGTTGTGTGCTGATCGTTGTGCACCGATCTCCACACATAAAACAAATTCACGCACAGGCGTCTTCCAACCACACCAAACCCAAAACAACCAAAACTCCCATGGCAATTGACGAATGGCAACGGGGCAGGACTGTGAAATCCGGAAGCTCCTAGTCATGGACCAGCACATGGGCGGTGGATACGGATTCAGTCACCCTGACTCAAGGATCGAGGCAGTTGAGTAGTTCGGCAGCTGTATCCACGACTGAGCAGCCCTATTTAGGATCCACTCTGCTCACCCCATATGGGGAGGGGGCTAGAAAAGGTGCCCTAAACATAGTCTGCCTCATTTTCTCCCTGACTGGATTACCGCGACCAGTGGGGTCACCATCTAGCGGTCGTAAAAAACACAAGAATTTTGGAACATGGAATATACGCACACTGCAAGACAATATGGATAGTGAACGACCTGAACGTAGGACTGCCATTATTGCAAGGGAGCTGAGACGTTTTAATATTGATATAGCAGCACTCCAAGAAACTCGAAGAGCAGGAGAAGGACAGTTGAAGGAAGAAAAAGGAGGTTATACCTTCTTTTGGAAAGGAATGCCTGAACAAGAACGACGAATACATGGGGTAGGCTTTGCTATCAAAAACGACCTTGTGAAGCTCTTGTCAGAAGTTCCCACTGGGATTAACGAACGACTCTCAACTCTCCGAATAAAACTCGCCAAAAACCAACAGGCAACTATCCTAAGTGCTTACGCACCAACACTAGATGCAGATGAGGATATCAAGGAAAAATTTTATACTCAGCTGGACACCATCTTATCAGAGATACCAAAGGAGGATAAAATTATCCTCCTGGGCGATTTCAATGCAAGAGTTGGGCGTGACTTTGATTTGTGGCCAGGGATCATTGGGAAAGAAGGAGTTGACAACAGCAACACGAATGGAATCTTACTTCTGACTAAATGTGCAGAGCATAACCTTGTCATTACTAACACACTCTTTCGCCAGAAAAATAAATTTAAAACATCATGGAAGCACCCACGGTCGAAGCACTGGCATCTTTTAGATTATGTAATTGTCTGTGCTAGAGATCGCCGTGATGTACTTCTCACCAGAGCCATGACGAGCGCCGATGACTGCTGGACAGACCATTGATTAATTCGATCCACAATGGCCATAAAGATTGTCCCTCATCGTAGGCTCCAAGGAAGAAAACCAAGGCGTAAAATGAATACACTGGCCCTTCAAGATTCTATTAAACGAGCTTGCTTTCAATCAACTCTCAAGGAACATCTGCCTATGGAACTTCCTGAAAATGTTGAGGAACACTGGATTAAATTGAAGACTTCTATTATTTCAGCCTGTGAACAAACTATCGGATACCAAACTAAGAGACATCAGGACTGGTTTGATGAGAACGATAGTGAGATTGAACATATTATTGACAAGAAAAGGAAAGCCTTCCGGATATGGCAAAAAGATATTAATTGTGCTGTTAAGAAAAAAATCTACGCCAGTGCAAAGGCAGAAGTCCAAAGAAGAACTTAAGAACATATGGTGGATAAAAAAAGCCCAAGAAACCCAACATTTTGCAGATGCTCATGATGCACGGGGCTTTTTTAATGCCATAAAGGCCATCTATGGACCAACAAACCATGGTACAAATCCCTTACGCTCAGTAGATGGTGCTAAACTTCTAAAGGACAAAGAGTCTATTGCACTGCGCTGGAAAGAGCATTACTACAATCTCCTTAATCGTCACTCTACTGTGGCTGATGAAGTCTTCTTGCAAATCCCGCAAAAACAAATAAGAAATGAGCTTGCAGTACCCCTTAGTTTGGAGGAAGTCAGTAAAGCCACTAAACAAATGAAAAATAACAAAGCTAGTGGACCTGATGGGATTCCTGCTGAAGTCTTTAAAGAAGGCGGGCCTGAACTTACACAACAACTTCATAAGCTCATTGAAAAAATCTGGATGAGGGAGGAGATTCCAGCAGACTTTAGGGATGCCATAATTATCACTCTCTTTAAAAAGGGTGATAGAACAGACTGTGGAAACTATCGAGGCATCTTCCTTCTAGCCACAGCAGGCAAAATCCTGGCAAAGATCATCGCAAACCGTCTCCTATCTGTATCAGAAGACATCCTCCCTGAAATGCAAAATGGCTTCCACCCTTCCAGGGGAACAGTGGATATGATCTTCACTGCACGACAGCTTCAAGAAAAATGCAAGGAGCAAAACTGCCCTTTGTACATGGCGTTTATTGATCTGACTAAAGCTTTTGATACTGTAAATCGTACTGCTCTCTGGACCATCCTTCTGAAAATCGGATGCCCTGATAAATTTGTGAACATCTTGCGGCTACTCCATGACGACATGATGGCAACAATCCTGGATAACAATGGCTCTCAAAGCGATCCATTTAAAGTGGAATCCGGCGTTAAACAGGGATGTGTTATTGCTCCAACCTTATTCACTATCTTCATTGCTATGATTATACACCTTGTTGAAGAGAAACTTCCTACTGGTGTAGAAATTATATATCGAACAGATGAAAAGCTTTTTAATCTTAGTAGGCTGAAAGCAAAAAATAAGGTAATTACAACTTCTGTTATAGAACTTCAATATGCTGATGATAACGTAGTCTGTGCACACTCCGAGGAAGATCTTCAAACTATCCTAAACATCTTTGCAGAAGCATATGAAAAGCTCGGCCTCTCGATTAACATTAAAAAAACCAAAGTGCTTTACCAGCAAGTTCGAACCAATCCCTCCGCAGCGCCATCAATCCAGCTTAAAGGTGTGTCACTAGAAAACGTCGACCACCTTTCTTATCTCGGCAGCCATCTATCTACAAAAGCCGACATCGACGCTGAAATTCAGCATCGCCTGAGCTCTGCGAGTGTAGCTTTCTCCCGAATGAAGCGTAGAGTGTTTGAGGATCAGGACATTCGCAGGGAGACCAAAATGCTTGTTTACAAAGCCATTGTACTACCAACCCTTCTGTACGCCTGTGAAACATGGACCCTCTACAAACGCCACCTCCAACTTCTTGAAAGATTCCATCAACGCTGCCTCCGAAAAATTCTGCAAATTACTTGGGAAGATAGGTGGACTAATGTTAGCGTATTAGAAGAAGTGAAAACCACCAGCATTGAAACAATGATCATCCAACATCAACTTCGCTGGACCGGCCATGTTGTTCGAATGCCTGACCATCGTCTTCCAAAACAGCTACTTTACTCCCAACTTAAGAATGGAAAACGGAATATTGGTGGACAGCAAAAGAGATTCAAAGATACTCTCAAAGCTAATTTAAAAAAATGTAATATCAGCATTGAGAACTGGGAAGCCCTAACTCATGAGCGTTTCAATTGGAGGTCAGCCTTTATTAATGGCGCTATGGACTTTGAAGAAGCACGAGTACAGGGCGAAAGGGAGAAAAGAGCTAAAAGGAAGGCACATCAGGCAAACCCTCATCATGACCGTCTCCCACCCGGAAACCTATGCCCTCATTGTGGGAGGTTGTGCGGATCCAGAATTGGCCTTTATAGCCACTTACGGATCCACTGTTAAAATTTTACCTTTGGAAGACAATCTTACTCGGCTACGAGTGATCGCCAATGAATGATTAGTAAACATAACTAAAATAGAATTTGGTCGAATGTTATTATTACTTTGCTTTGGAGAAATTTGGGAATAAAAGTGAATCTGTCTGTTATCTGTAATTGTATCTCAATAGTAGGCATTCTCCAATGGAGGGAATCCTTAACCTTTTTAAGTCCTCTTACTTTGGATGATTGTAACTGAAAGTTGTACGTGGATCTTTTTAATGACAAGCTTAGGCGCTATAATTTATCCACAGCAGGACTGCCCTCCCTCAAATATATTGCATCTATGTGCTGTGTAATAAAACATGGGGTTTTGGAAGACAGTTTTCTTAAAATCCACCAAGATGATGCACAACAAATCTCAAAATAATTAAAATGATAGTAGGAAAACCATTGGGAAAGGAGTACAGCAGGGCTGTATACTCTCACCCTACCTATTCAACCTGTACGCAGAACACATCATGCGACATGCTGGGCTTGAGGAATCCAAGGCTGGAGTTAAAATCACTGGAAGAAACATTAACAATCTTAGATATGCAGATGATACCACTTTGATGGCTGAAAGCGAGGAGGAGTTGAGGAGCCTTATGACGAAGGTGAAAGAAGAAAGTGCAAAAGCTGGGTTGCAGTTAAACCTCAAAAAAACCAAGATTATGGCAACGAGCTTGATTGATGACTGGCAAATAGAGGGAGAAAAAGTGGAGGCAGTGACAGACTTTGTATTTCTAGGCGCAAAGATTACTGCAGACGCTGACTGCAGCCAGGAAATCAGAAGACGTCTACTTCTTGGGAGGAGAGCAATGGCAAATCTTGATAAAATAGTTAAGAGCAGAGACATCACACTGACAACAAAGGTCCGCATAGTTAAAGCAATGGTATTCCCTGTAGTAACCTATGGCTGTGAGAGCTGGACCATAAGGAAGGCTGAGCGAAGGAAGATAGATGCTTTTGAACTGTGGTGTTGGAGGAAAATTCTGAGAGTGCCTTGGACTGCAAGAAGATCAAACCAGTCCATACTCCAGGAAATAAAGCCAGACTGCTCACTTGAGGGAATGATATTAAAGGCAAAACTCAAGTACTTTGGCCACATAATGAGAAGACAGGATACCTTGGAGAAGAAGCTGATGCTAGGGAAAGTGGAAGGCAAAAGGAAGAGGGGCCGACCAAGAGCAAGATGGATGGATGATATTCTAGAGGTGACAGACTCAACCATTGGGGAGCTGGGGATGGTGACGGCCGACAGAAAGCTCTGGCGTGGACTGGTCCATGAAGTCACGAAGAGTCGGAAACGACTGAACGAATAAACAACAAAACAAAAGGAAAACCATGAAAGCATTAGAACAATTTAAAAGGATCTTTCATAGACAGGAGCCAGGTTTTTCATTTTAAAACCAGTTCCTTTCTCATTTAAATTGGAAAGATAACTTGTGAGCTTACTTTCTCCTCCACAGCCTCTGTTTATATCCAAGGCAAACGTAAAACCGCTGGATAAAAACTGGGCAGAAATGGGCAGATCACGTGACCAATGGAAAGGGCTTATAAATAAGTAGGAAGCTAATCTCTTCCAGGGCCACTTTGGGCAAAGCTGTACTCCTTGGCAGGCAGAGGGGGGGGAGGGGGAGGGGGAGGAGGAGGGGGAGGGGAGGGCAATAAAGTGGCTATAAAATGACTTTTCCTCCAAAGGAGACCTAGTGTTGGCCCACTAACTCATAAGAACACTTTATTAGTATCTGTATAACATTATTTTCTAATGTTCACATTTTGCAGCATGCACTTCCTTCCTGTTCCCCAGTTAAAGTATCCTGGATTACACCATGGGAAGGGAAATTCAGCTGGACCAGTTTAGGATTTTCCTGGCAAATTAGTAATCCTGTCAACGTTGCTTTACGTCTCTCTTAGCTGCAGTTGCAAATTAAACACACCCACACACCCACACACACACGGTGTTTGACAGAAAAGAGAAACTGAGAAAAGTGGATGTGCAGGGCTCTTTTCTGGGCTGTGATCAATTTTCCAGCCTCTAGCATATGGTGGTGCTAGTACTTTATTTTTCAGCCATGACATTTCTTCATTTTCCCGTTGTATCTGCCTCCTGGTAGCTGCCAGCAAGCAGATCTCATCAGAGCTGAAAATACAAGCACATGTGTGGCAGGAACCACTCAATGGGAGAGACATTTTAATATCTCATGCTTCTGCTTTTCTTTCAACATGAGAAGATTGGCTGCAACTCAGATGATCCTGTCAAAGTAGGTAACCCTTTTCCTTCCCAGTAGGATGTTTGTTGTATTTGTACATTTTCTAAAAACAACTGGCTATAACTTGAGTGCACCCCTAGGAACTGTCTGTCTAATTTTTAGTTATTCCTCTTTCTTAAGGGCTGCAGGCATTCTAAGTGTGCTTGTTCCTCCCTCCTGTCAGTTGCGGTATTGATTTCAGGAATGTTTTTCTCCTGCTGCGGAAAACAGACTTCTGGAATAGTACTCACTGGAGATGTAGAGGGGAAAATGTGCTTCCTTTTCCACAGCAAGGAATAACAGTTTGGTTTTAGCACTCCAGAAACATACTCTCTTATGAAACTCACTTCAGTGAAATGATATATTGGAACCTCATGAATCTTTCTTTTCAGTTATTTATGAATGAATACAGAACTATCCAACTACTTTGGTGTTCGAGTATTATGCAACTTTGTAACCATGTGCACATATAAAGCTGCCTTTAAACATCAAAGACCATTAAGTTACTTTTCCCTTTAGTAGGTATTACATACTTTTTAAACAGGTGTATAGAATGAAAACATAGCAAACTAGCGAGCCAGCAGGATCCAACTCAAGACAACTCTTATTTTAAAAAAAATAATTTTATCAAGAGACAACTCTGACGTAGGCAGGCAAGGCATTACAACATTTCGTTCATTTGCCAGCTCCCAAATTGACTTGAACCTAGTGGTTGTTTGATGGAGGTGGTCACACATGGCATCAATCTATGATTTAAGCATATTTTCTTGAATAAGCTCAGTGACCTAGTTCACACATCGCAGGAAAACATAAACTTCAGTCTACAAGCCACAATGGCTGGGTCCACACAACATGGCTAAGCCACAATCAGACTCACACATAATGCCTCAGTAGAAAGGCTCAGTGTCACCTTAATCGCTTGACAACCAAATATCAAATAGTTCCAGGGAATAAGTATTCAGACTAAATGATTAATTGGAAATGAATTTACTTACATCATATCACATTGTAGAAAACCTTTTGAGTGGTATGCAGAGCACTTAAATGTTGGAATGGATGTCTTCTAAGAAATTTGGGAGGAAGCAAATTATATTTCTTTGTGGTAAGCCCAATGAATTTAGTGGAACCATCTCCTGAGTTGACAATGCATTGTAAAGCATTAAGGAAAAAGAAATTGCAAAGGGAGTAACGATAAAATCTCTTCTCTTAAAACTTAAGGAAAAATATGGAATAAAATGGCATCTGTGTCAATGTAGTTTCTTTAAAACTCACTTTATTTCTGTAAGAGGTTGAAATATGGTACAGTCTCAATTATATTTGTAAAGATTATCTATCTATCTATCATCTATCTATCTATCTATCTATCTATCTATCTATCTATCTATCTATCTATCATCTATCTATCTATCTCCCTATGCAGTACTTAATTAAATGGGTCCAGGGCGAGTTCTATCACATCTAGGTTTAGCTTGGCAATCTCTGAAGTGATCAGAAAATTCTGCCACAATGGTTGGTCAAACTTACGGTTCTCTCTCTCTCTCATTCTGCATGGCCCAGTATAACTTTGAAATGATGAAAAAATAGAAATACTTACCTCCTAAGCAAAACCTTTAATAAAGTTTTGAGGCTGAATACATCAAAGCATAATTAGACTCATTTATTCATTTATGAAATTTATAAATTTTCTTTGTTTGCAGGGACTCTAAGCAATATAGGAGAGCAATGGGAAGGCCATTTTTCTGGGTTACATAGTAATGTTTGTTATTTAAAATGAATATATTGTATTTTTCCTTTCTAGTAAATAGCATTATACCTCTAAAGCTATAAACCTTAGTTTTCAAACCACTGTGTTGGGGATTGCATAACATGCTAAGCCACAACCAAACACATCACATTATACTTTAGCACACAGTATGAACTTAGCCTAATTGTCAAGTTGGCTGCTCATTGCCTACTCCAGTTGCCAATAGTTTTCTAGTGTCTTCCCTATCATCAACTGAATATCAGTACAAATTACATATAGTAATATATTTTTGAGAGCCAGTCTGGTGTAGTGCAGTGATTCTCAAACATTTTGGTCTCAGGACCCCTTTACATTCCTAAAAATGATTGAGGACCCTAAAGAGCTTTGGTTTATGTGGGTTATATCTATCAATATGTACTGTATTAGAAAATAAAACTGAGAAACGTTAAAATATTCATTTATTTGACTTCTAGACCACACTTTGAGAACCACTGGTGTAGTGGTTAAAGGCACCAGACTAGAAACCGGGAGACTGTGAGTTCTATTCCTGCCATGGGCAGGAAGCCACTAGATGACTTTAAGCCAACCTTTCTCTCTCAGCCCTAGGAAGAAGGAAGTGGAAAAGCACTTCTGGAAATGTTGCCAAGAAAACTGCAGGGACTTGCCAGGCAGTCAGTCCCCAGGATTAAAATTGACTCAAAGACCCTTTTTTTAAAAAATGCATTTTTAGTTCTCTCTGTATCCTAACTCTTCTGAAATAAAATTAGAGATGCTTTGCAGTTTTTCAGTGACTAAAAGACAGAACTATGTGATTTAAGATGCAAGTTACACATTCAGAAAAATTGCACGAGGAAGTTCTTCTGAGATTGTAACTCTGATACAGCTCACACTTGCATGCTTCCAGCATTCTCCTATTGGCATAAAGAAAATAAGTGAGCAGATATGCTTTAGCACGTTTTCCCCGACTCACTAGCTGTCTTTGTGCAGGCCTTTTTTCTATATGAAATTTCTATATGAATTTCTACTGAAAATGTCTAATAATCTTCTGTAGTCAGTCTGAAATGGCCCTGTCAAGCTTGTGTAACAATAGACTGTCTAAGGGTCTAGAGATGGGCAAATAGCCATTTGTCACATTCTAAAACTGTGGTAATTAACTTGATTGTTAATCCAGACACCTAAGACTTAGATTTGATTTGATGTTTTAGTAGGCTGACCATACGTCCCATTTTGAATGTGACAGTTCCGTTTTTTAAGCATTTTTCAACCATCCCGTCGTTTTGATAAAAATCTCAATTTTGTCCCGTTTTTTAAACCCGACGGGAATGGTGCGGAAGGAGGATCCAAGCCGCAGCTGCCGATTGGAGGAATAGGAAGCCCTCCTGCTTTTGCGTGTGGCAAAGGAGGGCAGAGAGGCGGAGAGGAGGGTGATTGGCCAGGAGGGAGCCAATCGCATGGACTGGGGGGGCAGGGTTTGCAGGCAGGAGCCAATCGTGCAGACTGGGGGGTGGGGTTTGCAGGCGGGAGCCAATCGCGTGGACCAAGGTGGGTGGGGACCCCTGTCTTTTTCATGAATATGGAATATTACATGAGACCATGTCCCGTTTTGCCATCCCAATGTTCCATTTTTGTCTCAAGGAAATATGGTCAGCCTATGTTTTAGGCATCCAGATAGTACTTCAAGCATCTGAAATATTTACAAGGATTCTATTCCTTCATACCCAGAGAGTATTGTGAAGATTGTGAAATGAAATGGATTCTGCTCACCATCCCTGCAGCTTCAGATTAGGGATGGACAATTCTGCCAGTTTTTATTTTTCTTTCTCAATGATGATTTCATCTTTGAAATCTTTAGATAGTAATATGCATTTCATTCCCATCTTTTCCTGTTAAATTAATCCTTTTGTTTGCTTAAGGAATTGCATTGTATAATTTTGTACAGTGCTAATGCCTTGATATAGAAAATACATTGGTAAGTTCACATCGAAATATGAATTGACCATAGTTTTCTTTTATCCCTCATTTATTTTATCAAATGTATACCTGTTGTAATCAAGCTGATTCTCTGAAGTAATTAAGAGCAACAACAAAAAACTAAAAGCACTTGGTATTAAAACATCGATAGTAGGACTAAATAGCACATAAAATTATGAAACCATGAACATAAAATAATATCTAACAATCCTGGATATCAACACCCACTATAGATCCTCTGAAATAATTCAGATTTCAAACGTTTCCAGAAGACAGAAACTACAAGGATCAACCTGATTCCTAAGGTGAAGCTTTTCCATAGTGAGGTGCTGCCACTGAAAAAGCCTCCATCCCACATATTTCCTAGAGTTAGGCAACATTACAAATTTGATAAATGAATAAATGAAGGATCACCAGCAGTTTCTCCCACAATGTACAGTACATGTTGGGTGGGTCAATTCTGGCTGGAGACCATATGGTTCACAAAGGTCTTTCAAACTGCTACATTTGTGTGATGGTATCTTAAGAACTAGCTGGGGGAAATACATTTCAGATATCTCTATTTTACATAGAAAGGCTCCCTGAGAATTCAGTCTGACATATCAAAAGAAGATTTAGAGCATGCTCTTAGATACATGGCTTGTATAGTGGCATTAGAATAGTATCTACCACTATCATTTGAACGAGTTGGATATGTCCTGCACTGTTTTGACATCATGTTTACTCAAAGTAAGAATACCAAAAAGAAGTCAGTATGTACTTCATTGATTATAAAAAAGCCTTTGATTGTGTTGATCATGTCAAGCTGTGGAAAGTGCTCAGAAAAATGGGAATCCCAGAACATCTCATTGTCCTCATGAGAAACTTATATACAGGTCAGGAAGCCACAGTACAGATGGAACATGGTGAAACAGACTGGCTCCAAGTTGGCAAAGGAGTGCAACAAGGCTGCATACTCTTCTCTTATTTATTCAACCTATATGTGGAATATATATTAAGGGAAACTGGATTGGAAGAAGATGAGCATGGTTTTAAAACTGGAGGAAGAAACATCAATTTCATCAAATCAACCTGCACTATGCTGATAACACTACCCTGATAGCTGAAAATGCAAAAGATCTGCAAGCCCTAGTACTAAAATGTTAGAATTGTGCAAGTCATGGTATTCCTTGTGACACTCTATGGAAGCAAATGTTACTTTAAAGGAGCAAGATAGGAAGAGTATTGATGCCTTTGAACTTTGGTGTTGGAGAAGACTCCTGAGAATACTGTGGACACAGCCAATAAAACAAACCAATGGATCATTGAACAAATCAATCCACAGTTCTCACTCGAGGCACAGATGACCAGACTCAAATTATCCTATTTCGGACATAGTACACAAAGACCCCGCACTCTGGAGAAGGCTCTAATGCTGGGAAAGGTGGAAGGAAAGAGGATGACCAGCAACAAGGTGGATGGACTCAGTTATAGTGGCAATGGGTGCACCATTGGAAGACCTGAAAGACCAGGTTAGGGATAGATTGTCATGGAGAAAATCTATCTATGTGGTTACTAGGAGTCAAAAACAACTTGATGGCACATAATCAATCAATTAGTCAAAGTATATAACACTGAAAAATGATTGTAGTTCTAATGAGAAGATTTTTCCAAAGCCTAAACCTGAGTACTATATTCCAGCAATGATTAAAATCCTGTTGCAGGCTTTACCTCAGAGCTGGCATTTTGTTTGCATGTTTTGCCTGGCGTGGGATGTAGTATCACTCGTTCTGCCGGTTTGACACAGAATAAAGTAGTTTTCCCAGGCAGTAAGTGAAGTTGTAAACAATAATACTATATGTAAATACTATATTATGATTTATTTATTTGTGTTGTAATGCTGATATAGAAAGGCACAACTGAAATGTGTGCATCTATGAGGTTGTGACTTCCTGAAAAAAAGCTGCAGTGGTTGGAAATTGTAATGGTATGTGGGAATGACCTTGGGAGACAGGAGGAAGAGCTGTAGCCTAGACAATGGTCTGATAAGAGAAATCTGAGTTGGAAGGAGGGGTGGGGGTGGAGAAAATGTCTCATAAGGGACCCTCCTTAGTTTTCAGGAGAGTAAAAGCAAGGGAGGGGAGAGGTACTTTCAGATTCGCAACATTCTGTTACTGTAACCTTACAATAAAGGTAGTGTTAGTACTGTGGAGTCCTTGGTGCTCTCTGAGCCTTGTTGTTTTCTTGCAGACGTTTCATTGCCAGGCTAGGCAACATCTTCAGTGCGAAAAGGGAGTGGGACTTGCTCTCTGTTTATATACCATGGCTTGTCCTGCTTGTGTTGGTGGAGGTGTTGCTCTCTCTTTAGGAGTTCCTTGACTGGGCTGTTGTTTGCTACTTGGTTGATTGACTGAGTTAATAGTTCCTTGATTAGGGTATATTGTGCTGTTTGATTGTTCCTCTGGTGCTAATCTTGGTGTTAATCTTTGCATATCTGGGTGTTGATTGCTGGCAAGGAGGTGTTTATTTATTTATTTATTAAATTTCTATGACCGCCCATCTCCCCCTCAAGGAGGGACTCTGGGCGGTTCACAGCTATAACAATAACAGTAAAATACAATAAAAACTCAATAAAATACAAATACAATAAATATAAATTTAAATTAAAACCAAGTGGCAGGTGGTTTGCAGTGATGCTGAACATATTTAAAATATTTGGGGCGGCTCTAAAAAATCAGCCATCCCCAAGCTTGACCACTTTCCCTCTTGCCCCAGGCGAGATCACAGAGCCAGGTTTTCAATTTTTTTCTGAAGTCCAGGAGTGAAGGGGTCTGTCTTATCTCTGGGGGGAGGATGTTCCATAGGGCAGGTGCCGCTGCAGAGAAGGCTCGCCTCCTAGACCCTGCTAGATGGAGCTCTTTCATAGAGGGGGTCTGCAGCATGCCCTCTCTGCAAGATCGGGTAGGATGGGACACTGTAATGGGGATGAGGCAGTCCCTCAGATAACCTGGGCCCATGCCATGTAGGGCTTTAAAGGTAATGACCAACACCTTGAATTGGACCCGGAAGCAAACTGGCACCCAATGCAGCTCACGGAGCAGAGGTGTTATATGTGTCGATCTCGGTGCACTTAAAACTGCCCGCGTGGCCGCATTCTGTACCAGCTGTAGCTTCCGGATATTCTTCAAGGGTAGCCCCATGTAGAGTGCATTACAGTAATCTATATGGAAGACAACCAGGGCATGAGTGACCGTTCTGGTCTTCTGGCTTTTCTATTGTCTCTTATGAATGGTATGTAAATGTTGTTTTCCTCTATGTGTCTGTGAGTACTATGAGTGTTAGTACTCATGGTTGGTGCTCTTTGTCCGGTCTACCTCAAAGCGCTAACAGAAATGTGCATTGGACATACTTTCAGGAAAACTTTATGTGAAAAATCCTACCTTCTGTGCGTACTTTTATAGAAGTAACTTTTAGGATATCAGAGATGTTATCTCAGGGTTGATAATAGCTAGTGTTAAAGGTCGATGACAAATGCCTAGTACAAAGGGCCAAGTTGTATTATCAGCCATATTTTGAGCCATGTCACCATTTCTTAGGGGAGTGTATATAGCTGGTCACACTGATCTCAGAAGAACTGAAGCAGAATTGGACCTGCTTAGTACTTGGATGGGAGACCACCAGGGTGCAAATAAGCTGGGAGGTGTAAAATGAAAAAAAAAATCCAGAAAAGAAAAGGCAAACCACTTCCTATTGTTGCCAAAGAATAATACATGGCCATGTGCATGAAGTCTCCAGGAGCAAGTCTGCCGTGAGAGAATCATTTGGTTTTTATAAGCAGTTGAGGGAGGATTAAAAGGTAAAGGTTCCCCCCGCACAGTTGTGCAGTCGTGTCCGACTCTAGGGTCCGGTGCTCATCTCCGTTTGTTAGCCGAAGAGCCAGCGTTGTCCAAAGACGCTTCCATGGTCATGTGGCCGCATGACGTGCGCGGAACGCTGTTACCCACCGAAGTGGTACCTATTTATCTACTTGCATTTGCATGCTTTTGAATTGCTAGGTTAGCAAGAGCTGGAGCTAGTGCAGGAGCTCACTCCACACGCAGGGCTAGGGATTCGAACCTCCGAACTTGCGATCTTCCAATCGACAAGCCTGGCGTCTTACTCACTGAGCCACCACGCCCCATACTTTTATTGTAACAGCTATTATAACAGAATCTTGCAAGTCACTTTATCTTTGTGTGAACTAGGGAGGGGCTTATCTTGTAGGAATTCTGGGATGGTAGTACCAGAACTCCACGCAGCTTCTTATTAGTATGTAGCAGAGTAGAAGCGTTCCCATAAACTTGCACAAGGCGTAATCAGTTCAAAACACAAAATAAACACACTTCACACATTAATGTAAAGTAACATAAAAAAGAGTTTACAATTTTATTGTAACTCACAGCTCCTTAGTAGAAATGGTCCATGCGTGTGAGCAGTTGGTTCTGACGTGACCCACATGCTTCTAATGTGGCCCACCTGGATGGAAGTATGATCAACGTGGGAGCCATAGCTGGCCCATCCTCCTTGGTAGGAGATTCAAGCAGAAAAGGAGAAAGAGAAGGGAACAGGAACAGGAAACCGGGATTCAGCTCCTCCCACACAAAGCAAGTAATATTAGGTTACAGCAGAGGCTGCCTCCTACTTCAAGCTTGTGTGAGACATGCTTGGTTGAAACCTGATATCCCTAACATATCTGAGATGTTTTTCTCACTTTTTTGTTGTTGTTGTTGGCCTGGGCTCAAGCCCTTCTTATCTGACTGTTGCCTTGGTAGTGGCTCTTCCTCCTGTCCTTCAAGCAGCCAACCACATATTGATGGTATTTGCGCAGTCGTGTCCGACTCTAGGGGCCGGTGCTCATCTCCGTTTGTTAGCCGAAGAGCCAGAGTTGTCCGAAGACGCTTCCGTGGTCATGTGGCCGCATGACGCGCACGGAACGCTGTTACCTACCCACCGAAGTGGTACCTATTAATCTACTTGCATTTGCATGCTTTCGAATTGCTAGGTTGGCAAGAGCTGGGGCGAGTGCGGGAGCTCACTCCGTCACACGGGGCTAGGGATTCGAACCTCCGAACTTGCAATCTTCCGATCGACAAGCCTGGCGTCTTAACCGCTGAAATAAGCTCCTTCAGGAATTAGCAAGGCCCTCTGGGTACAGAGGGCAGATTTCTGCAAAAAGGGTGTCCTTCTCTGGAGGCTGGCTGTGCAGTTCCAATGCTTTGGAGGGCCGGGGCTTCAATTGGCTTGGAGGGCCTCTGTGCATAGAAGAGATCCTTTCCTGCAAACCGGTGTTTCCTTTATGGAGAATGAATCAGAGGCAGTATTGTCTCTGTTTTCCTTGATTTTCCCCTCAATTTACATGTGTGTTTATTGAAATGCTTCCAGTAGATGCACATTATTATTAGCCTTGGAAATTGACACCTAGTTAATAGTCAAGAAATCAGGGAGTACATACTGAGTGAACTTATGGAGCCTTAGAAACCACATGTAAGTGTTAATTTTAACTTGTTCTTATCCAGCTGAGAAAAAGAATGTTTTTGCAGGTTGGACATAATTATTTGTTCATCCACAGAGGAAGTAATCTTATGCCAGGTCTATCTTCTATACCTAATCTGGCAGGTTCTTTTTTAAACACCCATTCTAAGCAAATAAATGTACTCAATCTTTATATCTTAAGTCAGTATCATTCAATGGGACAATTGGGATTATGGAAATTGTAATCCAAATGCACCTGGAGGGCACCAGGCTGGGAAAGGCCTCATTGAGAGACTTTAACAGACAAGTAATAAATGTGGGTTGTCTCCTGGCATACAATTATGTATGACTAATGTTATATAGACACAATCAGTGTACATGCCCTCTTTGTACATTGACCTGTTTTCAGGTGCTTGAAAATGTAGCTCCGAAGATTCTGGAGTCTGAGCCAGATCTCCTTGTGGCTCTACAGAGCTAATCCTGAATGTAGAAGAGAAAATTTTAGTATGCAAGAACATTGAATTTGATATCAAGAATCTACTCTCAGATAATTCAGACTGTTGGGATACGTGACCTGATTATTACTCTGAGCTTTATGATAAATGCAGCACTACCACATATGTTTCAGGAATGTTTAGAAAATAATCCTTCAATTTTCCAAGGACTGCAAAGCTAGGCATAGCTGGATAGATATACCATTATCATGTGTTGCTATTCCAGATCAGCTAGTTGTAGAATCTTGTCAACAGATGCAAGGATAGCAGACTTGGTAAAGTATAGTGGTTAAGGCAGCCTTTCTCAACTTGTTGACCCTGGAGGAACCCTTGAAATATTTTTCAGGCCTCGGGGGACCCCTGCACATTCAGGCTCAAATATAGGCCAGAAGTTACAAAATTATTATATTTGTTTCATGTGTAGGCCTGCATATAGGCATTAACAGTTTTCTTAAACTAAAAATAAAGAATGAAACTTGCCTCTTTAATGTGAAGTTGCCCAAATTTGAAATAATTTTTTAAATAAATTGTGATCTCCCAGGGAACCCCTAGTGATCTCTCGTGGAACCCTAGGGTGCCACGGAAACCTGGTTGAGAAACCCTGGGTTTAGGTTTTGGATTGGAACTGGGGAGGCCAAATTTCAGTTCCCCACTTCACCATTTAGCTGACGGTGACTTAAGTCAATTATTATATTTCATCATAATCCACTTCACAGGGCTGTGGCTGTAGGGCAGGGTTTCTCAACCAGGGTTCCATGGCACCCTAGTTAAAAGTATGCCTATCTGCCCAGAAAAGGGACAAACAAGGGTTAATAAGGAACATCCTGAGGATTTAGAGGTAGTAACAGGTAGCATTCTGTTTAATCAGTGCTTTGCAACTAGCTATTCTCTCCACGGTAGCCATTTTTGAATGGTCAACCCCCTCATGAGTTATTTTGTGTGAGTACTCACAATATGTTCTTAAAATTTCAAGTCTGTCCATCAGCCCAAAAAGATTGAAGACCATTGCTCTAAGACATTGTTTCTGCAATCAGAATTACACCCTTAGCCAAAATAATGCATGATAAAATAATCCAAAATAATTCATGATAATATGGATAATTTGGGGTTACAATTTTATACCTGGCTGTACATGCTAATATATTTCAGTAAGGCAAGAACATATAACTGGGAGTATCTTGATACAACTCAAAACCAAATGAGGTTTCACTCTCAACAGCAGGTCATGTTAATTAATTCTCTAGTTATTAGTATTTAGTGAAGTAATGTTTGCAGCAAAATAATGGAAATCTTTGGAAAAGGATAAGCTTTTCTTGTAAGACTTTGTTATAAGCTTTGTTATAAATCACAGATATAAAACTTGTTGTTGTTGTTCAGTCGTTTAGTCGTGTCCGACTCTTTGTGACCTCATGGACCATAGCACGCCAGGCCTTCCTGTCCTCCACTGTCTCTCGGAGTTTACTCAAATTCATGTTCGTTACATCGGTGATGCTATCTAACCATCTCATCCTCTGCCGTCCCCTTCTCCTTTTGCCTTCAGTCTTTCCCAGCATCAGGGTCTTTTCCAGTGAGTCCTCTCTTCGCATTAGGTGGCCAAAGTATTTGAGCTTCAGCTTCAGCATCTGTCCTTCCAATGAGCAGTCAGGGTTGATTTCCTTTAGGATTGACTGATTTGACCTCCTTGCAGTCCAAGGGACTCTCAAGAGTCTTCTCCAGCACCACAGTTCGAAAGCATCAATTCTTCGGCGCTCAGCCTTCCTTATGGTCCAACTCTCACAGCCATACATTACTACTGGAAAAACCATAGCTTTAACTATACGGACCTTTGTCGGCAAGGTGATGTCTCTGCTTTTTAATATGCTGTCTAGGTTTGCCATGGCTTTTCTCCCAAGGAGCAAGCGTCTTTTAATTGCATGGCTGCAGTCACCGTCTGCGGTGATCTTGGAGCCCAAGAAAATAAAATCTGTCACTGCTTCCATTTCTTCCCCTTCTATTTGCCAGGAAGTGATGGGACCAGATGCCATGATCTGGGTTTTTTTTAATGTTGAGTTTCAAGCCAGCTTTTGCACTCTCCTCTTTCACCCTCATCAAGAGGCTCTTTAGTTCCTCTTCACTTTCTGCCATTAGGGTGGTATCGTCTGCATATCTGAGGTTGTTGATATTTCTCCCGGCAATCTTAACTCCGGCTTGTGATTCATCCAGCCCGGCATTTCTCATGATGTACTCTGCATATAAGTTAAATAAGCAGGGTGATAATATACAGCCTGCTGGACAAATAACCTTTGTTTTTATGATGTGTGTGTGTGTGTGTGTGTGTGTGTGTGTTTGTGTACATAATCTTCTGGAAATATATGAATCTATTTTTTTAATAAGAGTAAATCTTAATGCTCTTCAAGCCAACTATGAGCAAATAATTTTTGGCAAATATTTTTTTTTGGTTGGTGTATTCAATCCAAATACTCAGGAGAGTGAGATTGAGTGTGTCTCCAGAATGAGACATCTATGATTTAAGCTTTGAAAATTGAAATAGCTATCTTTTTTAGCTGAACCAGCCCAGAGGTAGGAAAGAGTTCAAGAGATTCTTGAAATGCAATTACTGAGTTCAAAAACGTTAATTTCAGCTATACACTCTAAAGTCTGGATCATTTTAATGAACATCTCTTTCATCCTGCTGTATATATGAAGATCTACTGCCATGGATTACTTGCTCATAAAAGATTCTAACTAAACATTCCTGAGAGAGAATTTTAGGCCAGATTTAATGACACAGCATTAGGGAGATGTTCTTTAAAAACCTTAATAGAACATACAATCTAAATGCAATTTACTATTGATTTATCTGAAAAGATAAATTTGGAAGAACTATCCAGCTACATAGAACACTTGACCTGATATCAACATTATATCTTTCTCCCCCTTCATCTTATATTTTTTTCCCCTCTTCACAAGTCCTAACATATTCCATTTTCTTAGAACAAGCACAGATCATGGACTGTGAGGTTCATGATTTGGGTACAAATCTCATGAATAACAGCTGACTTGGGACCAGTTAATTTATTTTGGGGGGATAAGGGAACCTGTCACATTTAGATTATACTGTTCAGATTTGAATAGTCATCAACTCAGTAATACCTTCCTATCTTGCAAGGTCAATACACGATGCAGCCTTTCATCACAGTCAGAATCTCAGACTGTACTATACAACTTTACACAAGAAAGTGAAAATCTCTTTTATAACAAGAGATAGAGGACAGGTCTGATCTGTTACAGTATGATCTATAACCCTGTTAGCTGAACCGTTCTATTCAGAGAGAATGGTGGTGTTGTTTTTTTACTTCAGTCCGTGTTCATCTGATTTCCTCAGTTTAACTGATCCAGGACAATGTCCTAACTCAGTTTTAACAGTTTAACAGTTTAAATGGTAACATAAAATGAAGCCTGAAGGGTACAGTCTTTAAAGAGAAAGATCAATGTCACATGGGAGAAAGTATCAAATGATCAAACAATTATGAAATTATGCAGTTCATCTCAAGGTAACTAGAGAATTGCTTTCTTGGGGTCAAGTTCTGCCTACTGCTTTTTAAAAGTCACACACACTGAAAGCTCTTGTTTATATCATATTATTGGCCCTAGCTATAGATAATAGTATTTGTTTCAGTGTGATCTTACATTGCAGACAGGGAAAGTATTGGGGGAAAAGGATGAAAATATGTTCCTCATCACACTTACAAGATACAGATCTGGATCAAATCTCCCATGCTGGCAATGCACTCAAAAGCAGAACAACATAGTAATAAAACAGATCTGCCTTGCTTTGTATATGTTTGTGGATTCCATGTTGACTGTTAGTCATCAAGCAAAATATGTACAGCTTCTTTACTCTTATCCCATAGGTTAAGTCTACTACCTGCTAGTTTAATGTTTATCATCTTTGAATTTCTTCATTTGTCAATACTTTTCTGGTATGTATGTGTGCAAAGGCAAAGGCAAGTTCCCTTTTTACATGCTCTGTTTCTTTCTCTTTGTCAACTTTGTTTCACTAGCTGCACAAAGTCCAAGTTAGTATTCCTATGAGCATCCATTTGGAAAGAAAGCAGAGAAATAACTGTGAAACAGAAATCTTGATTTTCCATTACCACTGTATTCATATTATTTGAATTTCAAATTAGTTTATTATAGATAGATACAGATACAGATACAGATGATATAGATATAGATATAGATGATATACTGTAGATAGATATAGATATAGATATAGATATACTGTAGATAGATGATATAGATGATATAGATGATATAGATAGATATATAGATATAGATATAGATATAGATATAGATATAGATATAGATATAGATATAGATATAGATATAGATATAGATATAGATATAGATATCGATAGAGGCTGCCCAACTCCAGTGGGAAAAGGTGGAAGATACATGATGCCAAGTATGGATTGTATGACAGAGGGGTAAGATGGTGAAATCCAACTTCACAGTTGTCTCTGGTTTATGATGTGTGCATCTAGCATTATTATGTTGCAGCAAAAATTCCTGTTTGTGCTTCTGAACTCTGTTTAATCATTGTTCCAAAGTTTTGAGTGCTGCAATGTAGTCCACTGAGTAGCTAGTGGCATGAGGTTTAAGGAAATCCATGTGAACAATACCCTCTGTGTCCCAAAGTCTGTAATCATGAGTTTTCCTGCCAAAGCCTAGGTTTTAATTTTTTTTTCTGCAGGGGAAACTTTTGTGATAATATACCATGGACTTACTTATCATTTCTGGGTCATAATAATGAACCTATGTTTTGTTGGCAGTCACAATTCTGTGAAGAAATTTCTCACCTTCATTCTTGTAGTGTGATAATAATTGCTGGCAAATTTCAATTCCAAAAGCTTTCATTTCTGCCATCAGCATGTGAGGAACTCCTCTTGCACCAACTTCCAATATTGAAGAACATTAATAATATGACCCACACATTCATGTGAAATGTCAGGCTTGACAGCATTTTTGGGTGATCCACTAAATGTCCTTAATCAGTTCATCAACCTTTTTCAAGTGAAACCTGTCAGTTGCTGTCATAGGTCACCTACTTCAGCGGTCCCCAACCATTTTGGCACCAGGGACCGGTCGTGGAAGACAATTTTTCACGGACCAGGGGGGCGGGGTTTGCAGGCGGGAGCTAATCGCGCGCACCAGGGTGGGCGGGGTTTGCAGGTAGGATCCAATTGCGCACATCGGGGGGTGGGGTTTGCAGGTGGAAGCCAATCGCGCACACCGGGGGGTGGGGTTTGCAGGCGGGAGCCAATCGCGTGCACTGGGGGGCAGGGTTTGCGCGGCCCACAGGTTGGGGACCCCTGATCTACTTGTTCCTCTTGGCCTCTTGTTCCAGGAAAGGGCGTAACTGACGCACAACCCGAAGTTGTGCAAAAGCTCTCCTGGCCACGACTGCCACCTGCTCTTCAAGCAGGAGTCGTGAGTCCAGGAGGACTCCCAAGTTACGCACCGGGTCTGTCTGGGGTAGTGCTACCCCATCCAGAATTAAAGATGATAATTTCCCAGAAGTCGAGGAGCCATTAATCCACAGCCACTCCGTCTTACTAGGGTTCAGCTGAAGCCTGTTTTTCCCCATCCAGGCCCATACAGCCCCCAGGCACTTGGACAGGACACTCACTGCATCACTTACTTCACCCGGGATGGAGATATACAACTGGGTATCATCGGCATATTGATGATACCTCACCCCATGGTGTTGGATGATCTCTCCCAGTGGTTTCATGTAGATGTTAAAAAGGAGCGGAGAGAGTACCGAGCCCTGCGGGACCCCACAAAGCAGGGCCCGCGGACTGGATCTCTCGCTCCCAATCAACACCGACTGGGACCGGCCTCGGAGGAAGGAGGCGAACCAGCGTAAAACCACGCTGCCCATCCCCAACTCCCTAAGCCGTTCCAGAAGGATACCGTGGTCGACGGTATCGAATGCCGCTGAGAGGTCAAGAAGAGCGAGAATGGATGCACTACCTCCATCTCGCTCCCGCCAGAGATCATCCATAAGCGCGACCAATGCAGTTTCCGTCCCATAACCCGGCCTGAAACCTGACTGAAAGGGATCCAGATAATCCGTTTCATCCAGAATTCTCTGGAGCTGCAACGCCACCACCTTCTCAACCACCTTTCCCAAAAAGGGAAGGTGAGAGACTGGACGAAAATTATCCAGTATAGTAGGGTCCAGCGATGGCTTCTTGAGAAGGAGGCGAACCAGCGCCTCCTTAAAAGCCGCCGGGAACACCCCCTCTCCCAAGGATGCATTCACCATCGCTTGGACCCAACTACAAGTCCCCTCCCGAGCTGCTTTCACCAGCCAGGAGGGGCATGGATCTAATTGACAGGTGGTGGCATTTACAGTCCGGAGAACTCTGTCCACTTCCTCAGGTCCAACAGGATCAAACTGTTCCCAGATAACAAAGTAAGAACGTTCCCTGGGTATCTCTCCAGACTCTGACTCACGCTCGGAGTCCAACTTGGAGTGAATCCGAGTGATTTTATCCTGCAGATGCTTCGAAAATTCCTCAGCACGGCCCTGCAGATGGATTTCCGACTCCCCTTTCCCCAAAAGGGATCGGGTAATCTTAAACAGGGCCGTCGGGCGGCATTCTGCGGATGCAATAAGAGCGGAGAAATATTGCCGTTTCGCCGCTCTTACCGCCACAAGGTAGGCCTTAATAGCGGCTCTAGATTGTGTTCGGTCGGATTCAGTCTTTGTTTTCCTCCAGCGGCGCTCTAGGCGTCTCTTAATCCTCTTCAAAACCCTCAACTCCTCTGTAAACCACGGGGAGTGTCGGGCTTGATAGGATAAGAGAGGCCGCACAGGCGCAATCCTGTCCAAGGCCCCGGCCGCCACCCTATTCCAGGTAGCAGCTAGGGCCTCTGCTGGACCGTGCAGCAGATCCTCGGGGATAACCCCCAGCTCCCTCTGAAACCAAGTTGGGTCCATCAGTCGCCGGGGGCGGACCAATCGAATGGGTCCAGCCTCCCTGCAGAGGGGGGCAGCATAGGAGAATCTCAAGGTCACCAGGGCGTGATCTGACCATGACAAAGTCATGTCCCACTCGGTCATGCAGAGAGGGCATGCTGCAGACCCCGTCGGTAAGGGAGTTTCACTTGGCGGGGTCCAGAAGGCGCGCCTTCTCTATGGTGGCGCCTGCTCTTTGGAACATTCTACCCCTGGAGGTGAGGCAGGCCCCATCACTCCCGGCCTTCCGGAAGAACTTCAAGACCTGGTTCTGCCACCTTGCTTGGGATGGGAAGGGTAACAGCTCCTCCTGGGGATGGCTGGTCCCATAGAGCCCTTTCAAGAACAATTTTATTGCCTCTTGGATTTTATCTTTAATTTATTTTTATTTTTATTTATATGTATTATATTTTTATTTATTTTAATTGACTCTGTAAACCGCCCAGAGTCCCCTTCGGGGGAGATGGTGTGGTGATATAAATTGAATTATAAATAAATAAATAAAATAAAATATTCAGAATGTTATCAGTAGTTCCTCATCAAACTGGAGTATGGTAACAATGGGTCACCACAAAGTTCTTTCCAAGGTCCTGTACTCTTCAATGTGTTTATTAATTACTTGGATGAAAAGGGAAGTAAATGCTTAACAAATTTGCAGGTAACACAAAATTGGGTGGGCCAGCTAATGTCCTAGAAAACTGAAATAAAATTCATAAACTTTGTGATAAGGTAGAAACATGGGCTGAAAATAACAGAATGAACTCTTAAAAAAGCAAATGTAAAATGTTTTGTTTAGGTAACAGAAATCAGATGGACAGGTGTAGAATAGGCATTAGTGCTTGTAAAGAAAATTTGTTTATTTCTTTATTTTACCTCCATTTGTATTTCACATATTGTCACAACTCTAGGAAGCTTAGAATATATAAAACAATGTATAATGAAACATAGAATATCCAAGGCGTGTGAGCAGAGCCAGAATTCAGTTAAGGCTCTAACACAGAGCTTTCCAAACTTTTCATGTTGGTGACACACTTTTTAGACATGCATCATTTCGCGACACACTCTTACAACAGGGCACAAGGCAGGCACTAGGACCTGCGTGGAATCCTGGCAGGGCAGGTTTGGAGGCAGCAGCAGCCGTGACACACCTAGACACTGCAGCCGACACACTAACGTGTCCCGACACACAGTTTGGAAAGCTCTGCTCTAACAGAATCTTCAGAAGTGAGCCGATTTGCTCTACATTGAACCACAGATTGGTCAGATTGACTAACATGGGAAAGACATACATGGCTGTATCAGAATGATATGAAGTTTTCAGCTCTATGGTGGACCTTTCCTTCCCCTTCCCTCATATGCTGAGGTGTTATTTTGCTTTAACAACATTTTTTTCCAGCTCATTTCTACAAATCGTAGTACCTAAACCAGTAAAGCACCTGTAGCAGAAAGTCCCCAAAGGATATCTTGCTTCTCCCTAGCAGCAGAACTACAATAATAATATATTAAATAGTTAACAACCTGCTACCTTTTTATGACACGTAGAATCAGCTGCCACAAATGTCTCTTTCTCTCTGCTTAATGATAGCACTGGCCCTTGAAAGGACAGGTTTATATAGTGGGGGCATCTATAATCTCTCTCTCTCTCTCTCTCTCTCTCTCTCTCTCTCTCTCTCTCTCTCTCTCTCTCTCTCTCTCTCTCTCTCTCTCTCTCTCTCTCTCTAGCTTTATGTTGAATAGGAGAGATACATGTGCCATCACATTTAATTTGGCCCTATGTGTTTTCTAATGCTACATAATACATAAAATGGCAATTGCTCCTTCTTGTCAATGGGGAGAGAGGTGTTGGCTGGGATAATTAGATAAGAAAGCTTTAATGGCCTGCAAAAGCAGATATCACCCCAGATGTTTTTATAAATTGGTCTGTTTCTGCTTGCTACTTCTGAAGATTTACGGATACCCTCTGAAGTATTCCACTGTTATATTTTATTGGTAAGGAGATCATAAGTTTGATCATGGCTGGTTTGAGCTTAGAACAAAGTGCATGACTATTTCAAAGGTTAAGCAATAAGGTGAAACAAAAGACTGTCCTCTCGGGGCACAGGAAAGCCTCTGAATGAAGAGTTACAGTTATAAGTATAACTTAAAAGCAATATGGTGTTCTAATTAGAAGGTATGTTTTACATAATTGTTTCTGGTATGGCGTGGAAAAGTGTTTTACAGCAGTTTTTCTTTTGTTGTTTACTAGGAGTAGCCACTAGTCTATTGTAAAAAAAACGACATGGTTAGCATAAATCACAGGCTATTGGATAAGATATCAGTGAAAATGTACAAAAATTATTATAATTTAGATAGAAATACAGTGCACCCCACATTCTGGGGAGTCCTGGAGAAGACTTTCACAGTGGAATGTATATGCCTGTTCTTTGCTCTGCTGAGTCCAAACGTTTTGTGGGTCCTTACTTTCATTTCTTATAATTCTTGATTTTGAAAATTGGACTCAGACTGGGCAGATCATCCAAGAGAGAGAGAGAGAGAGAGACAGAGCCTTCAAATAACCCTCTGCGTTCTGTGGGTTTTCTTATTTTAACTTGTCTTGAGGTTTTCTCTAAAAATGCTGTTCAGAGAAAACAGCACTTTGAAAGTACATTCTGAAACCATAGAACAGGAGCAGGCAAAGTCTTTTGGTCTGGGCAGGGTCTGCGTTCTTTATTATTACTTTCTGGCCCCCGGGGGCAGCAGAAGGGGCACTTCAGAATTTTCACATCATTTGGGAAGAAGATGTTGGAGGAGATTTTTTGAAACTCAAAATAGATGTGGTGAACTTAGTAGAAGCTTACCATACCTATTTTTGGCCCTGTTTTGTTTTTAAACTAAAAACTCTTGAGTTGAATGACTCCTGGTAGGTTCCTGGACATGTTGAGGTAGTACTTTTGGCAATAGTTCTAAAGTACTTTGCTGTTGCCTTTTTCTGGGATACTTTTTTTTAAAAAAATTGCCAGTCTAGCTTCAGCCCTGGGATTGTTTGGTAGTCTCCCATCTACAGTAAATATTAAGCAAGCCCAGTTCTGCTTAGCTTCTAAGCCCAGACAAAGTTAAACACCTACTGCCGCCTGCAATAGCAAATTAAATCCCAGCCGTTTGGGGACTTCAAACCTGGAAGCTTTGGGGGCTACAAAATTCAAGTCGGGGGCCACTGATTGTGCAGCCCCTATCACAGCCTTACCTCACAGTTTTGCAGTTTCCTTTTTAAGTTCTATAGAGACTCTAAGCAGCAGTTAAGAGCTAAATTCCAGTGAGATGATTCAGCACATTTGCAGACTGAATTTTTCCTGTGCAATAGAGATAAATTGCAGCTAGAGAGCAAGATGTTCTCTAACCCACCCCCATACAAATCAATTGCTGCTGTTTGTATTGCTTCCTGTCCTAATTAAGACTGGGTTTTAAAAACTCATCTCTTCCTGCAGTCTCCTCCAACACCCCTCCCAAAAGGTGACGTTTTCTTTAACTAATGAAAGTCTATGAAGGTTCCCAGTCATCCAGGTGGAATTGTCTGTAGCTTGAATCATGTCAACTGGATTTCTATTTTCTCAGTGGAAACGTTTCGCTCCTTATCCAAGGAGCTTCTTCAGTCTGAGCAAAGTTGGTAAGGGAATCCTAAATATGTTTCTAGGTAGCTGTGTGACCTTACACCTGGGGCTAGGTCATGGTTATATTGAGATGTTATTTTAAGTCCTTTTACCATCTAAAGGAGAATCGTTAAGATCACCATGCTGCTGTTGAGCTTGTGAAATGGTCTTAATCTTCCTAGGCACAGAAGACAAAGCAGGGAGGAAGATAGGGGAAAGATTGTGCCTGAGGCCCCCACCTCTATTCAAGAAAGGATTTTCCAAGTTGGCATAAATGGATTCCTTGACCCCTCTCTCAAACCACCTATCTTCTCTGTCTAAAATGTGAACATTAATGTCCTCAAATGAGTGTCCTTTTTCCTTTAGATGAAGATAAACTGCTGACTCTGGTCCTGTGGTGTTACTTCTCCTGTGTTGGGCCATCCTCCTGTACATAGGTTGTTTGGTTTCTCCAATGTAGAGTTCAGAGCACTCCTCACTGCACTGGATTGCATAAACTACATTGCTTTTCTTGTGTTTTGGAGTTTGATATTTGGGGTGTACAAGCCTCTGTCTCAGTGTGTTGGTGGGTTTGAAATATACAGGTATGTGGTGTTTGCCAAATATCCTTTTTATCTTTTCAGACACGCCAGCCATGTAAGGAATGACCAGGTTCTTCCGTTTACTCTGAGTCTCAGCCCTATCTGTCGCTGTTTTAGGTCTGGTAGATTTAGATTTAGTGAAGGCCCAATTTGGATATCCACAGGCCTTCAGAGCTGTTCTCAGGTGCTGATTTTTATTCTTTTTGGAATCCATGGAGGTGGGGATGGTTTCTGCTCTGTGTGACAATGTCCTGATGACTCCTAGTTTGTGCTGCAGTGGATGGTGGGAGTCAAACATCAGATATTGATCTGTGTGTGTGGGTTTCCTGTAGATCCCTATTTCTAGCTTGTCCCCGGTCCCAATGAGGACTTCACAGTCTAGGAATGCCAGTCTGTTGTCCTTGGTGTCTTTTCTGGTGAACCTAACATTGGCATCTATAGTGTTTATATGGTCCATGAAGGCCCAGGAAGTACAGGCCTCCATGACAGTTATTTTGGGGAAGGATGATGACTTCTCCCTACTCGAATCAAAAGCAGCATCTCCTGGAGTGGGAGGAGGTTTCCATTGTAGTTAGTGCTCTTTTCTGGCAATTAACTTACTTAGGCCATGTATAGTCATTGTCCCTCAAATCCAGCATAATTCTGGTTTGATTGCTTTGATATCTTTAGATGATTGCATCTTCCCCTCTTTCGTCTGTAGCTTGAATCATGTCAACTGGATTTCTATTTTCTCAGTGGAAACGTTTCGCTCCTTATCCAAGGAGCTTCTTCAGTCTGAGCAAAGTTGGTAAGGGAATCCTAAATATGTTTCTAGGTAGCTGTGTGACCTTACACCTGGGGCTAGGTCATGGTTATATTGAGATGTATTTTTAAGTCCTTTTACCATCTAAAGGAGAATCGTTAAGATCACCATGCTGCTGTTGAGCTTGTGAAATGGTCTTAATCTTCCTAGGCACAGAAGACAAAGCCGGGAGATAGATGGGAGATAGATTGTGCCTGAGGCCCCCACCTCTATTCAAGGAAGGATTTTCCAAGTTGGCATAAATGGATTCCTTGACCCCTCTCTCAAACCACCTATCTTCTCTGTCTAAAATGTGAACATTAATGTCCTCAAATGAGTGTCCTTTTTCCTTTAAATGAAGATTACAGGAGAAGTAACACCACAGGACCAGAGTCAGCAGTTTATCTTCATTTAAAGGAAAAAGGACACTTATTTGAGGACATTAATGTTCACATTTTAGACAGAGAAGATAGGTGGTTTGAGAGAGGGGTCAAGGAATCCATTTATGCCAACTTGGAAAATCCTTCCTTGAATAGAGGTGGGGGCCTCAGGCACAACCTTTCTCCCATCTTTCTCCCCGCATTGTCTTCTGTGCCTAGGAAGATTAAGACCATTTCACAAGCTCAACAGCAGCATGGTTAACTAATGAAAGTGTTTCCCCAAAATATATCCCTTTCAGCTTATCTCTGCATGCATAGCAAGTGTAGATGGGGGAAAAAATCCCATTAGCTGTTAATGAAGAGCAAATGAATTAAGGAGGATAAAATATCCATGATAATCACTGCATTCAACAGTTAATAACTTACAATATGGATCAAGCATGGAAGTGACTTAGAAAAAAGAGTTTCAAGCCTAAGCACGTACAGTATTTTTAATAGAAGTAGATCTTGTTTCGCTAGAACAGATGGGAGTAAAAAATATGTATGAATGTATTCCCAGTAGCATATTTAAATCAGTGGGTGAACACTAACACTGAGAATGGAGAAGTAATAGTTTTCCAGGTGTTTGATTTTATTAAAAAGGTAAAGGTACCCCCCGCACATTTCTGCAGTCGTGTCCGACTCTAGGGGCCGGTGCTCATCTCCGTTTGTTAGCCGAAGAGCCAGCGTTGTCCGAAGACACTTCCACGGTCATGTGGCCGCATGACGTGCGCGGAACGCTGTTACCCACCGAAGTGGTACCTATTCATCTACTTGCATTTGCATGCTTTCGAATTGCTAGGTTGGCAAGAGCTGGAGCTAGTGCGGGAGCTCACTCCGCACGCAGGGCTAGGGATTCGAACCTCCGAACTTGCAATCTTCCGATCGACAAGCCTGGCGTCTTACCCGCTGAGCCACCACGCCCCATTCTTGATTTTATTAGGCTATGTCTAAATAGCACATGAAATGGAGTCTATGCAATCAAGTGGCAAGATAGCACTGCCCTGATGTTGCACAGCTTCCTTGCTTCCTATTCCTAGACATCTGGAGTAGAAAGCCTATGCAGAGATATCTCTAGGCACATTGGCTTCCATGTCTATGGACCCCCCTGCTTTCAGTATTCCAGAATGGGTGGATTTGATGCTTACTGGTGTTCCTGTTACTAATCCGATGTATATGGAAGCAGGGGGAGTGGAACCTTTAATAATAATAATAATAATAATAATAATTTATAATTTATTTAAATTTATTGGCCACCCAACTCCAGTGGGCAACATTGGGAGCAACATTACCAGTGCAGTCCTGATGCCCCTTTGTTGCAAGGAGCCCCTCTTTTATATTTAATACATACTGGGAGGCATTAAATATGAGCTGTAGTCGCCTGCTGTGTGTGCATTCAAACATTGCAGGTGACTTTGATTCATATTTAATGCCTCCACGAATATTTCAGGTTGATATTTGAAGTGATATCCATCATTCCTGGATTTTTTCCAGAGGCGCTTTTGGAAGAAACAGCCAAACCAGAGCAGTTTACCATCACCATAGAAGATTCATATATATGTGACCATGACTCGCGATTTGACTTCCAGCTTCTCCATTGACTCTGCTTGTTGGAAGCCAGCTGTAAGTGCGCAAATGACTCTGGGATGCTGCAATGGTTGTAAATGTCCGCCAGTTGCGAAGGACCCGAATCTCGGTCGCATGACTGTGGGGATGCTGCGGTGGTTGTAAGGGCGAGGACTGATAAGTTACTTTTTCAGAGCCCAGAAGTACTGTTTTGAGTACTTCAAACAGTCACTAAACAGGGCAGCTGTTAAGTGAGGCCTACCTGTATAACATATGAAGAATAAATATGCTCACCCTGATTCCGCAATCTCAGATTTGCACATGGAGGTTCTTTTCTCATTGGGATTCTGCAGTTCTCTTCAGTGGAGGCAGAGCTCTGCATGCATACCTGAACATGCATGCAGGCAATGTTCTCTAGAAGCTCTTAGAATTCTCTCTAGTCTCAGAACTCTGTGGATGAAGTCAGATGAGGCATTTATTTCTGGGTAAACAACCATAGATACACATGACAATATGCAGTGGGCCTTGGACACAGATGACTCATTCAAAGTAAGATCTGATAACCATCTCAAAGCTATGGATTTGGGGTCAGAGTTCTCTCTTGTAACTGCATACTGTAGCTGCTCAGTTAGCTGTAATATAAAATTACTAGTGGGAACAATTCACCTAAAAGAGCAGCAAAATATGTAAAATAATACAAAAATTTATTTCACTGATAAAGATTTAAATTCTAAGCTTAATTCCTTCACTGAATTCAGTGGAACTTCATTGTAGCACCTCAACTTTCAAATGGGCAGCAAACATTTTTTAAGCTGATGAAGAGAAGGTGTCTTTCCAAGAAGCCAATGTGGTATAGAGGTTAAGGCAGAGCTTTCCAAACTGTGTGTCGGGACACGTTAGTGTGTCGGCTGCAGTGTCTGGGTGTGTCGCGGCTGCTGCTGCCTCCAAGCCCTGCCAGGATTCCGCGGAGGTCCTAGTGCCTGCCTTGTGCCTTGCTGCCTCCAAACCTGCTGTGATTCTGCGCAGGTCCTAGTGCCTGCCTTGTGCCTGGCTGCCTCCAAACCTGCTGTGATTCCACACAGGTCCTAGTGCCTGCCTTGTGCCCTGCTGTAAGAGTGTGTCATGAAATGATGCATGTCTAAAAAGTGTGTCACCAACATGAAAGGTTTGGAAAGCTCTGGGTTAAGGAGTTGGACCAGTAGTGGGGAGACCCAGGTTCTAGTCCACCCTCTGCCATGGAAGCTGGGTGACTTTGGGCAAGTCACTGTCTCTCAGCCCAACCTACCTCATAGGGTTGCTGTTCCGAGGACAAATAGGACACTGTACATTGCTTTGACTCCTGTACAAAAGGCAGGATATCAATCCAAAATATAAATAAGAAGATGAGGCTTATACCCCAAAACTTAAGCCATGAACATTTCAGCTTAAAAGTACTCAAATTTGGTGAGATTGGGTTTGGGATATTTATATACCAGATAAATATTTAGCTAGCTACTAAGCAAAATGAACCTAGATAAATGTCCAGTGGCTGCCGTGCTTTGCACTATAGGTCTGTTTACATCTGTACTGACATAGGTCTGGTTCGGTAGATACTTTCAATAACCTGAAGCTACTGTTCTGTGCTTATATTGGGGAAAATGTTAAATGATCAGTAGGAATGTTATGTTTTCATGGGACTTTATTGAAATTTTGAAAAATAGAAAATAATAGAATTTTTATCTCTTTTCCCAGCAAGGGTGAAATAGTTGCATATTTATAGTAAGGGGTGCTAACATCCTTGAGAGGAGGAAAAAGCAGACATGGAAGAGGTAGAGAGCTCCTTGTTCTACGGTTTAAAGTAGTTTTAGTATTTTCTTAATATTTTCCTAAACATTTTCCTAAATGAAACTATCTCTGCCTTTTCAGAAGTAGGGGAAGGCATTCTATTAACTTCAGCTGAAAGAAGTTGGTGAAATTGATGTTAGTTATTTACAAGACTTTTGAATAACAAGCTTGAATGGTAAATCAGTGGAAGATTGCATTAAACAATATGAAATCAGTTTCATATTTTCTTAAAATGAGGTTAATACGCAAAAAAAGGTTGTGCAAACCGGACAGTTAAAGTATATTTAATATGGGTTGGTCGTAATCAACCTGCTGTTGGAGATGCAGCTCAGAAACTGGAACATTAACCAATATGGTTTAGTCTTGTCCTGTAATGATTGTGTTTTAGGCTAGCATCAGCAGGATTCTTAATATTTTTCAGGATGACTAGTATTTGGAATCTATCAAGAACTGTGGATTTTTTAGGCTTGGCTAAAAAATTATTATACCACACTGGAAGAAGAAAGCTATACCTGATCTACAGTAAGAGTTTGTTAATATGTACAGTTGGTCAACACTGAAATTAAGTGGTTTTGTTTGTTTGTTTGTTTTAATGAAGGTGCAAAGAAAAAGCCTTTTGAAAAATCAGCCAGTGTTTTTGGAGTTCCATTTATAATTTCCAAGTCTTTTTGTTATGCTTCTTTGTGTGTGTGTGTGTGTGTGTGTGGTGATTCTTTAACAATTTTACATGCATTTGTACGTTTTTTAAATTTGCACATTAAAAATTAAAAATAAATCTCAACATGAATAATTTTTAAATTAATTCTGTTTGAATTACTTTTATCCAATCTATTCTCCAGGCTTATACTAAATAGTTAATCATAAGATAAAATGCAAAATATCAGCAGTAATAAGCACCCAGCAATAAAAAATATTAGAAACAGTGACTAATTAAAATAGCAAGTAAAATTAACTATCATGGCCTTTTAAAGAAGTTTTTGCAAAGAAGTTAAACTGTGATGGGGCATCTCTTGGAAGGAGGTTTCAGAATTTAGCTACACCCTTCCATGGTTGCAACCAACATACCTCAAAAGTTGCTTGGACATTAAGAGGGGCCTTCCAAACATGACCTCAATAAGTGGGCAGTTTTGGTTAAGATTTTGCTCATTCTCACAAGCAGAAAAGGGGGCCAAATCAATGTGAGTTTGTGCAGTAATTGTAACTTGGCTAGTTATAGTCTGAGCTATTGTAATTTGAGTAGTTTCTCCTGGAGTGCTGTGCAATTAAGCAGTATCAATTTCATGAACATCAGACAGATAATAAGACGTAGAGCTTCCAAAACATCTGCTGCAACAACAATACAATATTCAGATGGGACAAATATAAGTCTGGCAGTTGAGATCCAACAGGAATTTTAGAAAGACATTGCTCAGGGCAGTGGCGGAACCCTTTTCGATACTCTAACGCTCAGGTCCACGTGGTTTGCAGGTCTTACAGATTTATGAAGCTCTCCTGCATTTTCACTCCTCGGCATTCCGCTGCTTCAGTCTCCCTCTGGGGAGGCTTTTCTATTTTAGTTGTCAAGGTCACGTGACCTTGTCAGCCAATTACAACACAGCAGGAGAAATGGAAACTTCTTTCTGAGATGAAAGTAAGTCAAAATAGTTTAGCCTTTTCACGTTCTGCTCTTTGGGTTCACGGCTCCTCAGATTTACCTTTTTATGACTTTCCTTGCTTTTATTAGGCTAAACACAACTCATGGTGCCCAGAGGCAGAGTTACACTGTTTCTTTTAAACAGTCTTATCGTAATGTCACTTTTCCTTATGGGGTTTCTCGTGGCTTTGCAATGTGGCTGATCGTTTTAAAAAAAGGAATGTGATTCAGAAGCTGTGATTTACAGAGAAGTGCCAATGTTAGCAATTCCCCAAACCCCCCAATAATCTGGTCTAAGAGCTTGACAATTGCCACTTGACAAGCATTTGTGTGACAGGCACCACCACCTCCTCCCTATCTTAAGAGCAAGAGAGGAAATAGTTACAACAAAAATCCCATCCACCTATTCTTAACCACTTGCACATAAAGTTGGAATCAGGATTATATTGCCAAAGTTGATAGCAATTTATTCCTTAGTGGCTTCAAAACTCTGGCCTTAAATTATTAGCACATTTATTTTAAGAGAAACTTAAATAAATAACATCAGATCTGAAGATAATGTAAATTTGTGTTCATATAATACATGTTATATCAGGAATAAAAATTACAGAATTTGCCTAGAGCAAACGATGAATGCAGACAACAAAAACTTATGCTGGTGTATATGTGTGTCTGTGTGTTGGTGGGGAGTTCCTCCCTATTCGCTCTGATATATTCTCAAATTGGTTTGATGGTCTTCTACTGTTCATATATGTTTTTGTATGAAAAGCAATCACATCTCTTTTTGATAATCACTGGTATTTTGAAATGATATACTGTATCTGTCCAAATCGATGTCCCTACATTTAGCTATTTGTTTCCCTTTAGGAAGTCATATTGATGCTATTAGCTTTCAAGTACAACTCAATATTTTCTGAACCCCAAATGTGAAACAGATAATGTGATACCTTTTATTGGACTGACATCTATATGTGAAGCAATAAAAATGTTTTTAAGCTTACCGAGATACTGCCTTTGGTAAATATGGATGTATAATTAAATATGCAATGATGTTGTAAGCCACCTAGAGTCCTCCATTAGGGAGGGGATAGGCGGGGTATAAATAAGATAAATAAATAAATAAATAAGATGGCAAGGAGGTGTTCTGGTCTTCTGGCTTTTCTATTGTTTCTTATGAATTGTACTGTATGTACTGTAAATTTTGTTTACCTCTATGTGTCTGTTGATGGCTGCTTTGTCTGAGTGCCAAGCTTCCAGGAATTCTCTAGCGTTTTTGGATTTGGCTTGGTTTAAGATGCTCACAGTTTCCCAGTTGAAAGTATGGTTAAATCTGTCCATGTGTTGTGAGATTAAGGAGTTTTCATTGTGTCTTCTGACTGCTAGTTGGTGTTCGTGGATGCGTTCTGCTAGTCTTCTGCCGGTCTGTCCTATAGTGGACACACCGTAGCACACAAACCAACCAAAACCCTTCAGAACATCGTAAGTAACCCAAAAGACCCAGTAGCCCAAGAAGAAAAAACAGGAGTTATCTACAACATACAGTATAAGGACTGTAACAGCCACTATGTAGGACAGTCTGGCAGAAGACTAGCAGAATGCATCCACAAACACCAACTAGCAGTCAGAAGACATGATGAAAACTCCTTAATTATCAAGAAATCGATAAGTTGTTCTCCAATTCTCTCTCCTAGGCCATACAATGCAAGTACATTTTCCTCCTGACTATTTCCAACTTTGGCATTCCAGTCTCCAACCACAAGCAGCACATCTTGCTTGCATGTACTGTTGATTTCAAATTGAAACTCTTGACCATAAAACTCTTTGGAGTCCTTGGTGCTCTCTGATCTTGGTTGCTTGCTTGTAGACATTTCATTAACCAACTAGGTAACATCATCAGTTTCTGCATCAGTGGTTGGAGCATAAACTTGGATAATTGTCATATTAAAGGATTGTCTGCAAATCTAATTGATACTATTCAGTCATTGATGGCATTGTAGCCAATGCGATTCTTGATGTATTTTTCCTGACTATGAAAGCAATACTTCTTGTTTTTCTCTCTGGAGTAGTAAACAGTATGATCTTCTGACTGAATTCCAATCCATTTTAATTTGCTGATGCCTACGATGTCAATGTCTAATTGATTCATTTCATCTTTCACCGTATTGAGCTTTCCCATGTTCATGCTTCTTATATTCCATGTTCTCACTGTAAATCTGTCTTTTAAGATTCTAGTTTTTTTCCTCAGCAACTAGATGTTCCAAAGTCTTTAATACAGCCATGTCATAAACACCTTTAGTATTCTACAAGATCCTCAGCTCTTCTTCCTTAGCCTATTGAGTGCCATCCCATCTGTGGGGCCCATCATCCTGCCCTATACCATCAATCATTTTGTCTTTTGGTTTTCTTGGTAAGATACAGGAGTGATTTACCATTGCCATCCTCCACACAGAATGTAATGATGCCTTTGCCCTTGTCAATAAAGCAATCTGAGGGACCGCCTCATCCCCATTACATCGTCCCGTCCCACACAATTTTGCAGAGAGGGCATGCTGCGGACCCCCTCTATGAAAGAATTCCATCTAGTGGGGTCTCGGAGGCGGGCCTTCTCTGCAGTGGCACCTGACCTGTGGAACATTCTCCCCCCAGAGGTAACACAGGCCCCCTCACTCCTGGACTTCAGGAAAAAATTAAAAACTTGGTTCTGTGATCTCACCTGGGGCAAGAAGGAAAGTGGTCACGCTTGGGGATGGCTGATCTCACCACCTCAAATTGAGCCACCTCAAATATTTTAAATATTTTTATCTTCACTGTAAGAACCACCTGCCACTTGGATTTTATTTTATTTGTATTTTTATTGTTATATTTATTGTATTTTAATGATGTTTTGTTGTGGTTGTAAACCGCCCAGAGTCCCTCCTTGAGGGGGAGATGGGCGGTCATAGAAATTTAATAAATAAATAAATAAATAAATAAATCATCTGCCTCCACCTTCTTCCTATATCACTGCTTCACAATATAGGTGCTTGTTTCCTTTAGCTGAGCAGCTGGGATGACCTTCACACCTTAAGTGACCCTGCTTTTTCTGGAACATGAGGGTAACCAGAAAAAAGTGTGCTACGGCTTGCTCTGTTTTAATGTTCCAAATGGAGGGACTGATAGGATGTACGCTGGCTTATAGGGAAAATCAAGGCTTGAGAGTAAACAGACAGAGTGCAGCTTGTAAAAGCTATAAAATCTTTACTTGTGATAAAAGCAAACTTGAATATACATGGTACAGCATTGCAAAAGGAAAAACAAACTTACAAGCAGAGTTTCGTGTATTGTTTCCATTGACAGACATGAAGGGGCTCATGCCATGGCCTACACACACAGCCACGCATAGCTACGCACTTCCCAGTCTTCAGAAGTAGAACACACACACGAACATGGCTAAAAGACCGGACAGAAGTCAAGAAGCATAGAACACCATTTTGCATGGTTAGATATTCAGTTCTTCCAGCTTTCTGATTGGCTGGAAGTTAGGTGTGACACACACCAGGCCTAAAGCATAGGCCATAGCACATAGCATGACCTGCTATTGGGTGGCAGTGCTGCATCTAAGCAAGCATGTGGTCCCCCCCTCCCTTGCTCTACACAGAGCAAGGCTTCCCACAGACGCATCATGGCAAACTGTTCCCATGGGAAGGTTTAGAGACTAGACGTAAACAATACACACGTGACAGTTGTTATCTGGCCACCTGGCGTCATGTCATCATGAGAAAGCTGTGCTTTGTATAGAAAACAATTTGGCAATTTCATACGAGAAATCTGACAGGGACCCTTCAAAAGAACCATGTGGAAGTGCACTATGATAGTAAATCTTTGATGTTATAAAAGGCTTGATAACAATTCTGAGGTCCTAATTTTCTAAGAGGAGACACAGATTTAAACACAGCTGTACAGAGATGTTCCTGGACAATGCCATGATATCAGTACCTGACCATAGCTTTGGTTCCAGACTCTGGTCGTGAAAGTTCCACACCTCTACAGCATCTGACCACTAAATGGACAAATCGCTTTCATCAAGTCTGGTTTCTGTAGCAATCCTTTAACCCACGTCCAGTTTAGCAGGCTTCAGAACAAGACACCATTTATTTATTTATTTATATTTATAATTCAAATTTATCACCGCCCATCTCCCCCAACGGGTGTGTGCTAATGAAACGTTGAGTGATACCAGTGGATTTGTGAAGATGTTCTTAGTCTTGGGGGAGTTGGGCGGTTATATAAATTTAAATAATAAATAAATAAATAAATATAATTGTGAGGGAAACCAAGAACCATCTTCAAGAACATTAAAATATTAAATACAATTTAAGTGAATAATCAGAAGGATGTCATGTGATACTGTATTGACACCATTAAAAAAAATAATGCGCCAGAGAATGAAAGTGAGAAAGACCTATGGGAAGTGGGAGGAAGAAAACAGCCAGAAAGTCTTACCGAGGGTGAAGACAACAGGAAGCTATATGGGACCAGATGAAGGGAGAAGCAGAATCACATGAAGGCATATGTGCATGCGTGCATATGTGCACCGGCACACACACTGCATACAGCAGGGTTTCTCAACCAGGGTTCCATGGAAGCCTAGGGTTCCATGAGAGGTCACTAGGGGTTCCCTGGGAGATCACAATTTATTTTTAAAAAAAATTCAAATTCGGGCAACTTCACATTAAAGAGGTAAGTTTCATTCTTTATTTTTAGTTTAAGAACACTGTTAATGCATATAAATAGGCCTACACATTAAACAAATAAAATAATTTTGTAACTTCTGGCTTATATTTGAGCCTGAATGTGCAGGGGTTCCCTGAGGCCTGAAAAATATTTCAAGGGTTCCTCCAGGGTCAAAAGATTGAGAAAGGCTGGCATACAGGAAAGGAAGTCCCCCACAACAGTTCATTTAGGACACATCTTCAACGTTCCAAAAGTGCCTACAGCCCCAAAGATCACAATACATTCAGACACTCAGCAGATAATCAGCCAGTAAAATGATTTCTCTTCATGAAATTAGATTAAGTTAGGTAGAAACTTAGAGAGAGGTTTCAGTCTGTGTCTAGATTTATATCCTGCCTTTATTTTGCACAACTCAAGGGGTGGTACATGTACAAGGCATGCTGTCTATTTTTTAATATTTTGCTAATTTTGACCTGGTAGATTAGTCCTCTGGTTTGTAGAAAACAACAAAAATATGTGGAGGATGTTACTGTACTGTGTGAACACTTTCTTCACACAACTGGATATGTTGTTCTGCTTTTCCCAGAGTGTGAGAAAAAAAAATCCCACAAGTTGCTTCAGGCGTGGTCCTGCAGTGGTTTTAGGATTGCCAGGGGCATTCTTCTATTTCCCTGATCCTGGTAAAACCTGGCAAGTAACAGGATATTTTTTCCTTCCCAAAGTCTCATTTGGTTTGGGGGTAAGAGAAGTCCATAATTTATTTATCCTGGGCAATAAAATGTAGATAAAATATTCAGACTACTTTTGTTTAAGTATGTATTTCTCATCTGCAGAAACTAATAACAACTGCTCTGAATTAGAAAGATAAAAACTGGGCAGTAGAAAGAAATGGAAAAACAAACTTTAAAAAATACAATACCCCTGGCAATGTTAGTTTCAGTACTGAATAGGAAAAGCAATCTCTGTTCAGTTTCAGTAGTTCTTTAAATGGGCAGTTCTTGCAGGGAAGCAGGTCATCTCGTTCTATCTTAATAAATGCATAATCTGCTCATTTATGTACATATGTGACCATCCTTTGCTTTACGGTAAAAAAAGAAAACCTTTTAAAAGTTGAAAAACAAGCTATAATTGCTTGGCACAAGTGATTAATGGACACGGATCAACAGCTACCCACAATAGTCATAAATTCATTTGTGGAATCAACCTTTACATCTCAATTTCTCCAACAATAAAAGTAGCATAGATGGAATGTACATGTTATGCTGTAGGAGCACTAGCCCTGAATGATGAATTTAAATGAAGTGGTAGTAGATTTTAGGTGGAGATCAGGAAACAGGTTCTAAGGGTGAGAGCTGCTCAACAGCAGAGCAGACAGCCCTGGGAAATCGTGAATTCTCCTTCGTCGGAGATGTTAAAAGAGAGGCTGGACGGCCATCTATCAGGGATGTTGTAGTAGTGGATTCCTGCAAGTGGGGAGAGGGTTAGATTACATGATCTCTAAGATCTCTTTCAAGCCTTACATTTATGGTTCTCCATCTTTCTGGAAACATCACATCTGTGAGTAGCCTAATTCTACTATCTTCCGTTTGAACTGTAGCTAGATTGCAACCATATGGTCTTATTCTAAACATAGTTGTATTGAGTTATGGATCTGCAAAATTAATCCTTGTACCAAGAGTAATTCAACTGCTTTATTGTTGCTCTCTCAGCATGAGTAGGCTAAGTTAATAAGTCCCTTTATCTAATTTTATACGACCAAATTTTAAAAGCCCTTTGCAAGGAATCAGCTTAGACAATTAAGAGGAGTGATTCACAAGAGAGAAAAGGGTGGAGGAAAAAAAAGATTCCTGATAATATTTGATTATTTTAAAAATTTAAAAATATTAATAGCAAACAAAAATAAAATACAACAATAACAATACAGGCAAAAATAAAGTAAGATGTATGAAACTTTTTATTTAAAAAATCTACTTGTCCTGTGAATATACACCTAACTTAGTATTGTTAACCTGTTACTAAATCTAAGGAGTATAGCAACATGTTCCATTTTTCATTTCTACACTGTAAAAATATTTTTAAAATTAACAAAGAACCTACTCTTTAACACCTGCAGTATTGTTTTCTTTCTCCTTTCATAGTATGATTCTCTTAGCTTATTTCCAGACTTGATAGAACTGAAGTTCTTAATAGAACATGACATTCCATAAATAGATCAACATCACATTTACATCTTTAACAACTGTGTTTTCTCCCAAGGTTGTGTTAAGATATATCATAGCTTGAGACCAAAATGGAGTCAAAACAGAACAGGACCAGATCACGTGTTAAAAAGCCCTCAAATTTCCAGCAGTGCCAGTGCAAGAATTCAGATAATCCTTTTTAAAGTATCCTTTGGGGAGTACAGTAAACATGAAACAAAAAATGTTTAATGAATTAATTTCATCCCTAAGTGACAAGAAGTATATTTGTCATTTAAAACTTGGCTGACTGATTTTCCAAGATTGGATATTCTTATTATGTATTCCAGAGGTCATATATATTACCAATATTAACTTTCATTATATTCTTTAATTTCATATAAAGTGGAATTGTTCATTTTACTTGAAATGCAGCGTCTATTAAACATTCACGTATTTGAGTGCCTCTGAAGCCTCTAGACCATATTGTTCTGTCAATAATTGATTATATTAGCAAACAGATGATGAGGAATGTGATAATACCTCTCAAAATCCTTAAAATACCCATTGCTAATCAACTGATTCAAGGTATTGATCCTTTGGCCCAGGACTTCGAATAAAACATCCCTCTACCCATCTCCAGATTAAGACTACTTCATAACATCAAACTTTCATGTGGATTCCAGTCAAACTTCAACCACTTCCCTATTAATGTCCAAATATGTCTAGCAATTCTTAAAGCTGGAGAAGTCAGCTTTTGCTTACTGCAAAAGAACTCAAATTCAAGAACTTGCCAGGATTTTAAAAGGGACACACACTGGATCGCTAGATGACTCAAGATATATATATGGCTACCACCCTTCAAATGTTTTGGAAGTCTCTTAAGACCCAGGCCTAGGATAAGGGTATTTGTGGATCCTCTGCTGATTTTTTTTCTGGATGTTATCTATGTGTTTTTTTCTCGGTGGTAATATTCCTTTTAAATTATGTATTCTTTAAGTATTGTAAGTTGCCCAGAGTCTTTTTAGACTTGGGCAGCCTTGAAATCCAACAAACAAACAAACAAACAAACAAAAAAATTTCTATCCATAATAATTGGCTTGGGTCAAAGAGTTAACCAGTGGAAAGAGATGGAACTTCATCTTGATCACAACTGGAGATAATTTATTGATCTTGATCACCCCTGTGGTCCAATCTCACCTTCTTAAGAACATCTTCTTTTAGTGGTGTCTTCTATCAATGCTATTTGTTCTTCTGAGATTACTGACCAAACCCTGTACCTATATTTTTCAGCCAGAATATACATTGTCTTCTAGCACTGCATTTCCCTTATATCTTTCTTTACATAATAATTGAAATAGTTGATATTTCTTTTTGCATATCATGCATCCTAAATATTCTAATTTCCCTTTCTTGATAGTATCCAATTTTTCTAACCTTGGCCATTCTTTAATACATGTTCAACCCTATATTTAAGTAATTTGTAAATCCATATTTCAAATTCAAAGGCTTCTTTTTTTCCTGATTGTCACTGGCTCTATTGTCTAAGATTTGAGTCCATACAAAAGAACTGCAATTGTTTCAGGTTTGCTTTTTCTGTCTCTTAAATTTTGTACTTGTGTTTTATTGGTCTGGGACTGTAAATAAATAAATAAATTGCAAAAGAACTGGCAAGGCATGAGAGCATACAAAATCTGCCAACAAAGTTCCAATCTTAAGTCTTATTTATTTATTGGAAAGCTATTCTGGCCTATTCAATCTTTTTCTTTATTCCCATGCTATAATCCCAACTTTAATTCATAGTAGAGCCCAGGTATTTACATCATAGCACCCTATGTGCTGCTAGCGTAATATTTGGTGCAGATATTTTATTTTCACTAATAACAATCATTTTTGTCTTGTTCTAATTTATTTATCCCATAAGATTCACTTGATTGATATACTTTAAATGAATGAGATTTGTCAATCTTTCTTGTTATTTTCTGATAGAATGGTAACATCTGCATAATATCAGTTGTTTAGTACACTATTTGTTAGTATCTTCTTGACATTTTAAAAATATTCTTTAAATATAGCTTCAGAACAGCACAGTTAAACAAAGGGAATTGGCAATTTTATTGGAAAACAAGCTTTGTTAGCTAAATTTAATTTTTTTAGATTTTTTTTATCCCGACTTTATTATTTTTATAAGTAATTCAAGGTGGCAAACTTACCTAATACTCCTTCCTCCTCCTATTTTCCCCCCAACAACAACCCTGTGAGGTGAGTTGGGCTGAGGGAGAGTGACTGGTCCAAGGTCACCCAGCCGGCTTTCATGTCTAAGGCAGGACTAGAACTCTCAGTCTCCTGGATTCTAGCCTGGTGCCTTAACCACTAGACCAAACTGGCTTTTTAAAATTATGTCATATTTATATTATATTATGTCATATTATGTCATATTATGTCATTGATGAGATTTCAGGTTTCTAGATAGATGTCAGTTTTAATTCTTAATTGAAATTTTCTTGAATTCACAGTGTTGATTGAGAACTGTGACTAATGTTCACAATAAGCCTTCCATCACTTTCTATTTATTTATTCTTTGACACAAACATTTATTATGGACAGTGAGTGATTATCTGTGATCCAGCAGGTCCAGTAGTCAGAGAGCCAGATTTTGAATCTACATTCAGATGCTTTTCAGGCCAGTTGGGAATAATACAGACACTGGGTTTGTGAAATAAAGCTGATATGGTGTGCTGTAAATACAATTTCAGAAGTTTAGATAATGACTTGGCATTTCCACAGGGTTAGACTGACTCCAATAATAATTAGTACATAATAGGAATCAATTGCTGGAAGTAAGAATTAGAATACCAAATTCTGAATTAATTCCAAGAACAAAGTGAAGAAGTTCACAATATTAACCATGCCTGAGCTATGATTGGTTATAAATGTATATATGCTTGCTTGTCTGTCTTGCAAATAGACTGACTCCTCATCATCTGAGTGTTCAGTGTTGTAGAATAATTATTCTGTGCCCAAAAAGTAGAGGAGGTCAGTAGGTAAAGAGAAAAGTTTATTCAGCAACTATTGCTGGATCTATACGGCAGGAGCAGATATCAGCTCTGGCATGGTTACAATACTTATACAGGTAGTCCTCCTTTAGCAACTGCCTTGTTTAGTGACGGTTTGCAGTTATGAAGGTGATGAAAAAGTAACTTTGCGACCAATCGTAGCATATACAACCTTCTCAGGTCTGTAAAGCAAAGGAAAACTGAAGTAAGATCATAAGCCCAGTCGCGGTTTCACTTAGCAACCTCTTCACTTAATGACTGAGTTGCTGGTCCCAATTGTGGTTTGTAAACATGTATAGCACAATGTGTCCATTTCGTATTGCTTTAATGTATGTTTTTGCCTTATATGCCCGAACTTTACATTTTTTGTGCATATCAACTTACTTTATCCCCTGTATGGTCTTTGAAAATGCTGACTGATCACTTCCCCATCCTAGAATATCCTAACATGCATACTAATTTATTACCTTGGTTTTTTATACATGACCTGTTTCGAGATAACAGACAAGGCCTTTATTTCTCCCTATGCGAGGATCTCATTATCCTATTGTTAGTCAAATCCCATCTGGCTCTTTAACATGGCTGACTTCATTATTTTGAGTAACGTTGTTACACATCAAATTGGCCATTTACCAACACTGGCTCTGCATAGTCAATTACTTTAGTTTCTATATATAGTTTCTATTTATTTAAAATCTGCATTATCTATGACTAAGAAGACATGGAAGAAAACAGGAAAGACAAAGGCTGTGGCTAAATATGTAAGCATTTATATGCAATTTATTTGAATTATTTATTTTTAATGTATAAGGCCCTCTCCATTTTACCACCCATCAAACCTGTATAACCTTCCAGTGTCAGGCAGGTTAACCTGAAAAGGAATATTTTGAAAGCCTGCCCCCCCCCCCCGCCCCGATCTGCAATTTTTGTTCTTTTAACAAATGAAACAGAGTTCATAGCTAAGGCTGTCAAAACAGTTCAGGTGCTTTCTAACCATTGTCTGAATATTCATCCCATATGTAATCAACTCTTGTAAATTGGCGATAAGCCCCTCCTTTTTCAGTTCTGTGAATTACAATCATGGGGTGAAATCTGAACTGAGAACGGTTCCTGCGGGTAGAAATGGAAGGCTTCTCGTTTGGTCCTGTCACCGTTTCATTTAGAGACAAGCAAAACCAGGAATTAATACAAAGTAGGCCGCTTGGATTTTATTTTTTGCAAAGTTCGGACAGTTGGATGCAGTTCTTTATTTAATGGGAAAAACTGTGGTGGGAGTGGTTGAAATAAATAGCTTTGACTCATTTGGAGGTTTTTTAGTGCATGTTTCTCAAGGAAGTATTTATTACATTAATTTGGCTGTTCTGAAAACACCATAAATCTCAGGAAGTTCTCTACAGTATGTTTGTCTTTTGGGTATGCCAAGCCATGATCTTATCCTCCCAAGTAACCATTCTGTTGGAATTAGCTACTTCTGACTTGGATGCAAAATTATCTTTCTTAAATGGAAAGGGAGGCAGGCGTTTTGCATTTCAGAATCAGTTTTTATGGTCCTCATGGCCATTATTGTTCAGTATTTTTTATGTATGGCAGTGGCAGTGGGATGACTTCTATATAGAGTCCCATCTATATAGAAAGATAACTGCAATATTCTGGCTTCTCAAACTGGAATTGTTATTTGTTTGGAATTCATTTCCTTTGGCATCCTTCTGGTTAGCAATGTATTCCTCATGAAACCATGGTCATACTAGCAGCATAACCAAGCAGTTTTTAAAAGGAAAGCTGTACATTAAATGCTTACCCTTATTTCCCTTACCCTTCCTCTCGTCACTATTACTTGTTGCAATTAAAAATAAATAATACTCGCCATATAAATCTCTCTGGAGCTTATAATCCCAAGGCTCTGCTTACATATGCCTTTAGAAAGAAATGGTTTGCATTGCTTATGAAATAGCCGAATGCTCAAGGATTCATATCAAAATAATAAAGTAAAGTATTATTAATACTAAACAGTGAACGTTTGTCCTATCCCAAGGGAATGGAATCAGGAAATACTAAAATAAGTTTCTGACTGTGAGTTTGAAAACATTAATTCTATAGGACCATGGCCAAAAAGGACACATCTGCCTGGAGGTTTTCTTCTCCATAATGTGGGAAACTTGAATATTAGCACAGAAACACTGGAGGGCCAAAAGCAGAATGAATTGTGGCAGGAGGTTCATACACTCCAGGACTCAAGGGTCCCAAAACTAGACAAAACAAACGGACAAGTCAGTGCTTTTGGTCTCCAAATACAAACTCTAGCATCATAATTACTTGGTCAGCCATTGACCCCCAGTTATAAGCACTATTTTTTGCTAAGTAATCAGAGTTTGAAGAGAAAAGATAAATTCTAGGCTCTTAGGTTTAAAAAAAAAGTTAAAGCTTGGACATAACTGATATGTAAGATGGTGACTGATCAAGGACTGCAGGACGAGGAACCTTGAATGACCCCTGCAAAATGTGTTGGTCGTATCCAGCTGGAAAAACACAGACATTTCCAAATCTTAAAGGTTCTCTTTAAGATTGCTTAAGATAAAAGGAATGAGAGTAATAAAGAATTATAACAACTGAGCTATTTATAACCAATTCACCACCTAGTATGTTGGGACAAAGACCTTTTTAGTTACTTTCTAACAACCTTCCTGTGATCCAGCGGGAAGGTGGGTCTTTGCACTGGTAACAAAAAAGCTTGCAACTGGCTGTTTGCATGCGTTTCCTGAATCCTTATCAGTGTAGGAAGCAATCAACTTTAACATTTGGATAAATATCATTATATAATCTAGTTCAGAATCAGGCCAATTTTACCTCCCCTCCCAATCAATGCACTGAAGTACTAAAAAAGGGTCCAGTATGGCAAAGCATCAAGGCACCTGACTCTTCCAGATGAGAGCCATGGAACCCCAAAATGGAAACCAGTTTTTAGATAATGTTAAAATGGTCAGAACAGTGAAAGAACAGTCAGGAAATCTTGGGTGTCTTGCAAATGCATTCATTTTATTTATTATTATTGATTTGGTTGTTGTTATATCTTTCTCACATAGATAGGTGACAGCACCTGAGTGACTGACAAATATTGAAAAGCTAAGCAGTGTTAGCTCTGGGCAGTATTTGGATGGAAAGACACCAGAGTCATTGGGATTCGGGCAGAATAATAATAATAATAATAATAATAATAATAATAATACCAAAACATCCAGAGCACCACTTGAACACCATTGGCATTGACAAAAATCACCATCAGTCAATTGGAAAAGGCAGATTTACTTGGAACAGCTTCCATCCTGCGACAATACCTTTAATATTATTAAACAACAACATCTGCCTATCCCAGGTCCTTGGGAAGGACTCAATAGGAGGACAAAAATGCCAAATCCAGTCCAAACATCTGGCTGACTGTGTGATCAATCATAATAATAACTTCCCTGCAATTTCAGTATGCCTTTGTAAAATTAACTTCACTGACTGCATGCCATAGATGGAAGGAAGGAAGTAAAAATGGTAAAGTCTGTGCCTAATGTAATGACTGTGCATAAGGTAACGACTGTTTATATATTTATTGTTTTATCGGATTGTTGTATACTGCCCCGATTCACTTTTGTGAGACAGACACCTATATAAATTTGATTCATAAAGAAAGAAAGAAGAAGAAGAATTAGGAAAATGATGAATAAGAAACCACACTCTATAACAGAATCTTCTTTGGACAACTGAGAATTTTAAAAAAAAATAGGGAAAAGCTTTTCTGCTTTGACAAGATGTTCACTGCTTCTTGCTCAGCCACTGTTTCAGGTACTTGAAGCAAAGAACGTTTCCTTTTTTTCTGAACAGCCAATCATTGCTGCTCACTCTTCTACTTTGTGAGATCTGCAAGAACCCTATGCCTGTTCCTTTTTCTTTTCTTAGGAAGAAATTCTGTATAGAAATTCAGTTAGTACCAACAACCTGCAATTCAAAGCTTTATTGTCAAGGACTAAAAAGAAATAATTTTTCTGCCATCTGAGAAAGCTGTCATTTTTCATTTCCAAAACAAAGCAAAAAATCCCACTACTACTATCAATTGCCAGCTGATGTCATGGGATATTCGTTTTGGGAAGACGTATCTACAAAATAAGGCAACTGTGTAAGTGCATGTAGTGTCTGGATTGAACACCTGAGAAAAGTGGAGTGGCCTTTTTTTTAAAAAAAAGATCTTAATTGAACTATCAGTGAGGCTCAGTTGTGATTAAGTTCTTTTCTCTTTTTCTATTACTTAATGTACATAGTGCAATGTGGGGTGTCTACTTTATGGTATGAATTGAACATAGAGGCTATAGAAATATTTCATGTAGCACTGTGCACTTTGCTGAATGTTAAGCTAAATATTGTGGTTGCCGTGGGAATCCCAGGGGTGTGTATGTAATGAGTCCAAAAAGTCAAGATGATCATAAGGTCATGGCCACCATCTTGACTTTTTTTTTGACCTACCCTGTGGATGCCCATACTGGCAGCCTATTAGTAATGAGTTTGGACATATTTGTTTATTTATAATTTTGTAACAATCTCATTTGGATAGATTCAAATTTGCTTTTGTCAAAATAAAGGAATGCAGTTGGCTTGAAAAGATGCAATAGGCTTCAAGGGTGAGATAGTTAAAACAGTATTACAGACCAACATTGTTGCTATTATAGTTGGAATTATAACTGCCTTAAGTTCTTCTTTGCTTCTCCCACCCCCTTATTTTTAAGCCCTTTATGAACTACTCATCAAAGACTGACTTTGTTTCTTCATTTCCATGCTTGTGAGGACTTCTTTCTATTGTCTGTCTGCCTGTCTGCCTGTCTGTCTGTCTATCTGTCTATCTGGCTGAATATAGGAATGATTCTGGCTTATTGTAATATACGATAGTTTAAAAGAGGATATGTGATATCTTTGGAACCAAGGGCCATTAATTAGAGTTAATATGCTTATTCCCGATGTATTATATATTTTTCCCATTCCAAATTCCTATTGTATATCTCTGGTTAAAATTAGCCATAGTTCCTGTTTCATATACAACAACCAGCTGCTTTCAGTCTCATTCTCTATTTCATGCTGGGGGAAAAGCAAGGAGGAAATTTAGGATTTGAACAGGCCTGTACTAAGCTAACATTGTGGGCTTAAAACAAATGTTACCCAGATGTCTGGACAATCTTCCTATATTTGCTTTATTTGTCACTTTTTTCCCAACATAATTCTTATATTCATAAAGAGTGAATTAAGGAGATTGGCATGGTGACTCTTTCAGAAAATTCATATTGCATTAATCTGATGTGAAAACACTTGTCGGCAAGGTTAGAGTGGAGATATGCGAGATTTCTAATTAATCACTAATAGATGAGTCTTGCCTATTTTTAAATGGGTGATGGTGATGGCGGTCTAAAATCTTTGATTCTTAAAGTAGATCACGTTAAACAACTTCAATGCTATTTCTAATGATGAAAGATAGCTTTACAGTATGTTTCAATCACAACTTTGCTCTACTGCCGTTTACTGCTTTCAGTTTATGAGGGAAGAGACAGAAATTATGTTGTGTTGCCAGCAAGTTTTTAAGTTATGTTGTGGGTCCATGTGGTTGTTTGAAGCAACCTCCTGATCTTTTTCAGCCATATTCTTTGCACATAGTTGATTGTACTTGAGCTACAAATACTGTAGGTCTGAACTTTTGCTTAGTAGAATAATCTTTTTGAGTATAAGAATAAGGCATATACACTGTAGAAAAGGAAAACAACAGCTGAATGTGCCATTAGGTGAATGTAGATACACTGCTCAGTTTTGCACTCCATATATTCTTGGCTATAAAACTGTAATTTAGAGCAATATAAAAAAATCGTTGTAATGTTCATTTCTAAAAATAATGTATATATTTTACAGTAGCTCAAAGAATTAATTTATATTCCCACTGAACATATTTGTTATAGTACAACAATGAAGGAAAAAACCCTGAGCCTCAACACCAGCAGACTCCTGGAATACGGTATTGTTTATGTCTATAGCATGCTGGTTTTTTGGAAGGAAATTGCACAGTCCATCTGTTGAATTTTAACTATCCCCCCTCTCTTTCTTAAATTATTTAGCACTTTATTTTATTTGGTGACAATTTTCCTCCTTGGTAGGCATGTATGGGTAAGATGAAAGTAGTTCATTTATTTATTTAATTTTAAAACATTCAAATTTAGAGGCTGCCTGACTCCTTGATAACTCTGGGCAGCTTACCAAAAAAAAAAGAAAAAAAAAGAAATGCAACATATAGAGATATAAATAAAAAATAACCCTGGCCGCCTGGAAAACAATACACCAGGCCATTCAGCAGACATGACAAAAAGTGGGGTCCCTAAACACCCTATCCCAAGTCCTGGGAGAACAAGCAAGGTTGTAACAGTTTCACAAGGGTGGGAGTGGCATGAATCTCTGGGGAGAAGTCGTTCTAGAGGGCAGGTGCTCCAACAGAGATGGTGCTTCCTGGATGCCAGAAGATGACCCTGGTCAATCGACAGGACCCAGAGCGCACCCACTCTGCTTGATCCAACTGGATGGGCAGAAAAAAATAGCAATAAGCAGTCCCTCAAATAGCCAGGGCTGATGCCATGAAGTACTTTGAAGGTGATAACCAGCACCTTGAATTTTGTGTAGAATCCAGCTGGCAACCAGTGCAGCTTGTGATGCAGTGGGGTCACATAAGCATAATGTGACGGTCCCAACACTGCCCATACCACCACGTTTTTGACCAGCTGTAGCTTCCAGATGGTCTTCAAGGGCACCCCTACATAGAGCTCATTACAGTAATCCAATCGTGAAGTGACCAAGGAATGAGTGACTGCCTAAATGGTGTCCTGGTCCAGGCATAGGCACAACTGGGCCCAGGAGCTGAGAGTCAAGAGGACCCCAGATTACACATCAATCTTGAATGGGGAAGTGCAGCCCTATTGAGAGTTAATAATGGAATATCCCCAGAACCAAAGGGTCAAGATGTATAGCTGGGTATTCAATCATTATAGATAAATATTAGTGTTTAACTTCCCCTTTATCATACTCTGACTAATGTACAGTATTTATAGACATTTGAAAGTTTGTGTGTGTGTCTCAAATTTCTACATTGTCTCCATTACTTACTTACCTGGAGATTATTATTTCTTGTTAAAAGTATTCAGTGACATTCCATAAAATTTAAAGCAAGACCTCTGTGTAAATGATACAGCATGATTAAAAAAGCAAAGCTCTCTTTTTCTGTACTTAAGCTGGATTGGAATAGAAGCTGATGGCATCATTAACAATTTCTCAACCAAGTTGATAGAGATTTATGTAAGATTTACGTAAGTTGATTTATGTAAGAACGTAAGAATGAAGGCCATTAAGAAACAAACAAACAAACATACATTTATTTATTTATTTATTTATTTATTTATTTATTTATTTTCTATCCCACCTTTATTATTTTTATAAATAACTCAAGGCGGCAAACATACCTAATACTCCTTCCTCCTCCTCTTTTCCCCACAACCACCACCCTGTGAGGTGAGTTGGGCATGGATGGGTCCTTGGGCATGACATTTCCAATTGGCCTCCACCATTAAAATTTGGCCTCCTTTCCCCTGGCATTCCTACCACTGTCAAAAATCTGAACCCAGATACCAGGTTTCCCTGATATGAAATTCCGCTTCTTTCTGTCTTTGTGTCACTCACTGATTATGTTTTCTAAGCAAGCGGTAGGGCTTCAAAAAAAGCCCTACTAGGAGGGCTGTTAGGAGCTTGGCTGTTATGCAGTAGTTTAAGGCAGGGACTTCTGTGTGCAATCCACAAAAAAAAAAAAAGGGGGGGGGAGCTTTGGTTATGCAGTCTTGGCTGCCATTATTACTTTTTTGAACCCCCCCCCCCATCCCCACCCCACAGATGGCCTGGCCAGTAGGGAAAGTTGCTGGGGCAAAATTACTGTGGTGAGCAATAGCATTGATCAGGTGAAGTCAAACTGTTGTTTATTGGCTGTCTCCTATAGTAGTTACCCCAAATACAACCTCTGACCTGAAATGTTATCTAATTAGTACCATTTTAGTATGCTTGGACAAGGTCATGTACTGAAAGAGTCCTCCATGGGAAAAAGGACCTCTGGTACATCCATGGCTTTCATCTGAAGGAAAAGTTGGAGCCTGAAGTAATAAAGTTTTAGAAGTAAGTTTGACCTTTGGATTTTGATGATTGTAAAAACTGAAGGACTTTCAGAAGTACAGTCTTCAAAATGATGTGGCTTTTTTCTTTCCTAATAGTGATGCAATTAGTTTATTTATTTATCTTTCTTCATCCATATTGCTTAAATGAATGTTATGCCCTTCTAGCAGAAGCTTGATATTATTCTTTGGACTGAACGCAATCTGAAGATGCTTCCAAATAGAGTTTGAAGAAGACAGAATATTCCAAATAAGATCGTAGGTTGGTAATAGTGTACTAGTTAAAGAATATGCTCCCCTCCCACTCCAAAAAAGGAGTGTTGAAAGGGAAAATATAAGAAGAAGCAAGCACTGAGGGAAAGAGAAATTTTGAAATTTTTATTTCAGGCAGAAATTGTATTTTTTCCTTGCTCCATTGGTTCATACAATGGTTTATGATAGTCAAAAAATCTTAGCCTGGTTTTCTTTGTTGGCAAGACTACCAATGTACTGGTTTGGCCTATGAAGGGAAAAAGCTATAATTTTAATTCTCATTAATATTTTATTCACATAGGAGAAGTTTGAGCAAAGGACCCTTTATATACCATAAAGTAGCATTAGCCTTCAGTTTTATTTAAAATACTTCCAACTTAAGACTAAAGTCCTTCTAAAATACATCAGATTGATTTTCTCTTCTGGATGTGGAAAATGGATTTTACAACAGTGACATAGCCAGCTAATTGTTTGATATATGTCAGAAAAAATTGTACATTTTATGCTGTATTGAACAGTAGCTGTGACTATCCTCAGCAGAAGTTCTTCTAATTATAAATACATCTTTTTCTGTTAACATCAGTGGACTTGTATACTTTTGTTTGCATTGTCCAGTAGAAGAGATCAAGAATGGTATCTATATGGGATCATTCCTTCTTTCCTATATTGCTCTTCTCATTTCAACGATGTCCATAAATTCTTCCTGCATTGATCTCATGTTCTTTTTGCCCTCGCTTCTTCCTCTGTGTCTCAACAAGCATTTCAAAAATGGCTGAGCTCCACATTTTTTGAAGCATGATATGTAACTGTAAGGAAAAGGGCATAAGCCATCAAGTGGTCAAGGCAGGTACTGTAGAGGCTACTGCCTGGTTTTGTTGGTTTTTTCAATCTATGGTAAATTGATTGCAGGTGCAACACACACTTTCCATAATTGTTGGCATATGACATGGGACAAAGTATGCCTTCTTAGTCACCTCAACTATGTAAAGGTCCAGGGGTTGGGCTTTATTAACACGGTTGCACTTGAAGCACAGAATATGAAGATCTGGTGAGAAAAATTGGTTAATATTGGGAAACACATTTTCTTTAAGGAGTGGACATTAAAGAGGTGGCTTCTTAGACCTGATTTTACAGAACTGAATTATCTTCTTGCTGAATATTTGAAATAGAGAGTCTCTAAGTTTTGCCATAGAAGTCACTGCAATTCTATTTGGGTAAATTTACATATATTCTCATCCTTCTTGGTTGCAACTGCTACTAGGATGTGAGGTTTCGAATTACACTAACAGCATGGATCTGACTTAACAAATCCTTCTGTCTTAGAATTGTAGAGATTTGAAAGAGTTTCAGGATCCTTTCTACTGCTGTCTGTAACCCTGTGCTATAGACAGTTTTACAAGGCTTACAGTGAGTTGGGTGTTGACCTATAGCGTACTGTAGCCCAGAGTCGCTTGCGAGATGGGTGGTGTGGAAATGTGAGAAATAAATAAATAAATACATACATACATACGTACTTGTAATAACCCCATGAAAGACCTGCACAACTTGAGGGTTGACAACCTGCATGCTAGTGACCAAATATGTACAGAAGTCCTCTGGATGCTTCTAATCTGAACAGAAATCGGTATGTGGAATACTTAGGAAGCCATTTTTTTCTCAGATTGACAGTGTCCGTACCATGTCCATGCTGCCTACATTGAATAGAGAAGTCTCTCTAGGACTGAGGTCTCCAGTGCAGACTTCATAGGCACCTCCATGCCCACTAGGTTATACTTAGAAAACTCACCAAGCCTTTTATGCAGCCTTTTATGGATGCAGGGATCAGAGCTGCGTTGTAAGCTAGGAAAGGGGATTCAGATACACACATTGCCTCTCTCGGCCCCTCCTTAAATCAAGCACCCCTGTATCTGGGATTCCTTTAAGGAGTTCCAAGAGGCATCACATGCATGCCCATGAACATTCTGAATCACACTGCATGGCCTAGAAGGGATAGCCCTTAATTTGCCCTTGGGGAAAAAACAGCCCTGGAGAGAGACAGCATTTCCATAAAATGCTTGCGGTAGAACACTCTTGATCTTTTTGGGCAGGGACAGATTTTCCTCCAGTTAGGTAATGGTAAAATTCTTTATACGATTAGCTGCAATTTTTAAATGGTCTATTCATTTATTTATGAACAGTTTCTATGCCGGCTCAGTCTCACAACTCTGGGTGGTGAGAAACATGTATTGGAAATTGGCTGAAGTTGGGTGAAAGACGATGAATTACCAAGGGTCCCTGTTACCCTTGGAGTCTTTGGTGCTGGGTGGGATTCACCCACTCCAGCTGTCTTTATGTTTTTCTTTCAGCCCTCTTTGCATTTGACCTTCCATCTATCCCTTGGGTGTATGATCATCTGTTCCTGTACCTCTCTCCCCACCCTCTCTTTTTGGTTTCAATCCCTGTCAGTTCCTCTGTCTCTGCCTGTTTCTTGCTGTATCCCACATTCCATAGGCATCTGTTCCAAAACCATGATGATGCTAAAATGGTGAAATTTACCTTGTGATGTCACAGTACAAGCGCCACCCTTTCCTGCTTGCATTGTGATTCACATGCAGGCATAGAATTCGCATCACAACCCACATTTTCTCACTAGCCCCCTCTTGCTCTCTTCTGTAAACATATAAGCAACTCTGTCCTCTGCTTTTCTCTCATAAAGAGAAAAACATACAGAGAGATAAAGAAAGGTGGCAGTTCTAATATTTTGAAACTTGTCACACCCACAGGATATCCAGTTTCTAATTAATCACAGAAAGTAATATATAAAATTAGTCAGCCATGTAGTTTTGTGCAGACTACAACAGGGGATAATAGCCTGCCTGCCTGCCTGCCTGCCTGCCTGCCTGCCTGCCTGCCTGCCTGCCTGCCTGCCTGCCTCCCTCCCTCCCTCCCTCCCTCCCTCCCTCCCTCCCTCCCTTCCTTCCTTCCTTCCTTCCTTCCTTCCTTCCTTCCTTCCTTCCTTCCTTCCTTCCTTCTAGAAGGCTGAATAAAAGTTGTTGCTATCACACAGACGAGATGATGTCTCTTTGTAGGAGACCAAAAATACAAGCAAATATCATACAAGAGTTGTGACACCTTTGAAAAATGCTAAGTGTGTGTCCAGAGGCCCCAAGAAGTTGGGAATCCCTGTGGTGGGGTTTTAGGAAGACGTCTATGAAGGTTCTCAGTCATCCAGGTGGAATTGTCTGTAGCTTGAATCATGTCAACTGGATTTCTATTTTCTCAGTGGAAACGTTTCGCTCCTTATCCAAGGAGCTTCTTCAGTCTGAGCAAAGTTGGTAAGGGAATCCTAAATATGTTCCTAGGTAGCTGTGTGACCTTACACCTGGGGCTAGGTCATGGTTATATTGAGATGTAATTTTTAAGTCCTTTTATCATCTAAAGGAGGGTCGTTAAAATCACCATGCTGCTGTTGAGCTTCTGAAATGGTCTTAATCTTCCTAGGCACAGAAGACAAAACGGGGAGGAAGATGGGGGAGAGTTTGTGCCTGAGGCCCCCACCTCTATTCAAGGAAGGATTTTCCAAGTTGGCATAAATGGATTCCTTGACCCCTCTCTCAAACCACCTATCTTCTCTGTCTAAAATGTGAACATTAATGTCCTCAAATGAGTGTCCTTTTTCTTTTAGATGAAGATAAACTGCTGACTCTGGTCCTGTGGTGTTATTTCTCCTGTGTTGGGCCATCCTCCTGTACATAGGTTGTTTGGTTTCTCCAATGTAGAGTTCAGAGCACTCCTCACTGCACTGGATTGCATAAACTACATTGCTTTTCTTGTGTTTTGGAGTTTGATCTTTGGGGTGTACAAGCCTCTGTCTCAGTGTGTTGGTGGGTTTGAAATATACAGGTATGTGGTGTTTGCCAAATATCCGTTTTATCTTTTCAGACACGCCAGCCATGTAGGGAATGACCAGGTTCTTTCGTTTACTCTGAGTCTCAGCCCTATCTGTCGCTGTTTTAGGTCTGGTAGACTTAGATTTGGTGAAGGCCCAATTTGGATATCCACAGGCCTTCAGGGCTGTTCTCAGGTGCTGATTTTCATTCTTTTTGGAATCCATGGAGGTGGGGATGGTTTCTGCTCTGTGTGACAATGTCCTGATGACTCCTAGTTTGTGCTGCAGTGGATGGTGGGAGTCAAACATCAGATATTGATCTGTGTGTGTGGGTTTCCTGTAGATCCCTATTTCTAGCTTGCCACCGGTCCCAATGAGGACTTCACAGTCTAGGAATGCCAGTCTGTTGTCCTTGGTGTCTTCTCTGGTGAACCTAATGTTGGCATCTATAGTGTTTATATGGTCCGTGAAGGCCTGTACTTCCTGGGCCTTGATTTTGACCCAGGTGTCATTCACATACCTAAACCAGTGGGTGGGCACCGTTCCCTGGAATGTGTTGAGTGCTTTCTTCTCCACTTCTTCCATGTATAAATTGGCCACAATGGGTGACACAGGAGAACCCATGGCACAGCCGTGTTTTTGTCTGTAAAAGTCACCTCTGTATGTGAAATAAGTGGTGTTAAGACACAGGTCCAGAAGATGGCAGATCTGGTTTGGGTTGAGATGGCTTCTCCTTTCCAGGGTGCTGTCCTCTTCTAGTCTCTTCCTGACAGCGGATAGAGCATGAGTGGTGGGGATGCTGGTGAAAAGGGAGGACACATCAAAGGAGACCATAGTTTCATCTGTATCCAGTTTCAGGATCTTTGCTTCCTGAACTGGATACAGATGAAACTATGGTCTCCTTTGATGTGTCCTCCCTTTTCACCAGCATCCCCACCACTCATGCTCTATCCGCTGTCAGGAAGAGACTAGAAGAGGACAGCACCCTGGAAAGGAGAAGCCATCTCAACCCAAACCAGATCTGCCATCTTCTGGACCTGTGTCTTAACACCACTTATTTCACATACAGAGGTGACTTTTACAGACAAAAACACGGCTGTGCCATGGGTTCTCCTGTGTCACCCATTGTGGCCAATTTATACATGGAAGAAGTGGAGAAGAAAGCACTCAACACATTCCAGGGAACGGTGCCCACCCACTGGTTTAGGTATGTGGATGACACCTGGGTCAAAATCAAGGCCCAGGAAGTACAGGCCTTCACGGACCATATAAACACTATAGATGCCAACATTAGCTTCACCAGAGAAGACACCAAGGACAACAGACTGGCATTCCTAGACTGTGAAGTCCTCATTGGGACCGGTGGCAAGCTAGAAATAGGGATCTACAGGAAACCCACACACACAGATCAATATCTGATGTTTGACTCCCACCATCCACTGCAGCACAAACTAGGAGTCATCAGGACATTGTCACACAGAGCAGAAACCATCCCCACCTCCATGGATTCCAAAAAGAATGAAAATCAGCACCTGAGAACAGCCCTGAAGGCCTGTGGATATCCAAATTGGGCCTTCACCAAATCTAAATCTACCAGACCTAAAACAGTGACAGATAGGGCTGAGACTCAGAGTAAACGAAAGAACCTGGTCATTCCCTACATGGCTGGCGTGTCTGAAAAGATAAAACGGATATTTGGCAAACACCACATACCTGTATATTTCAAACCCACCAACACACTGAGACAGAGGCTTGTACACCCCAAAGATCAAACTCCAAAACACAAGAAAAGCAATGTAGTTTATGCAATCCAGTGCAGTGAGGAGTGCTCTGAACTCTACATTGGAGAAACCAAACAACCTATGTACAGGAGGATGGCCCAACACAGGAGAAATAACACCACAGGACCAGAGTCAGCAGTTTATCTTCATCTAAAAGAAAAAGGACACTCATTTGAGGACATTAATGTTCACATTTTAGACAGAGAAGATAGGTGGTTTGAGAGAGGGGTCAAGGAATCCATTTATGCCAACTTGGAAAATCCTTCCTTGAATAGAGGTGGGGGCCTCAGGCACAAACTCTCCCCCATCTTCCTCCCCGTTTTGTCTTCTGTGCCTAGGAAGATTAAGACCATTTCAGAAGCTCAACAGCAGCATGGTGATTTTAACGACCCTCCTTTAGATGATAAAAGGACTTAAAAATTACATCTCAATATAACCATGACCTAGCCCCAGGTGTAAGGTCACACAGCTACCTAGGAACATATTTAGGATTCCCTTACCAACTTTGCTCAGATTTAGGAAGACGTCTTTTGCATCCTTTGCTGTCCGAGTTTCTCTTCCTGCTGCAACAGAATGCCCAGAATAATGAATAATTTTTGTAGAACAATGCAGGTACCACTTAATAGAAAGACATCTATTTATTTTGCCTCTTGCAAAAGAAGACAAAACCAGACAGACAAAAAAAGAAGAAAAAATCATTCATAGAAGTTACTGTTGCCAAAATCTTATTACCTGTTAAAATCTTACAAATGAACAGCTAACAATCTGTACTGCAGATGCCTGCCTCTCAGATTGGCTGTCTTTTTTTTTCCTGAGAGAATGCATTGTCCTCAGAATAGTATTCAATTTTCTATTGAATGGCTTCTTGGGAATGGAATATACATGTTATTGAGGGAAGGACATTGAACATTCTGATGGCTTTTAAAATGATTACTCCAGATGTGATATAGACTCCCAGTTATTACCCTTGGTAACGTCACTATCATTCCAGAGATTGTGTGACTCAGCAAACTCAGGAAAAGTCTTGACAGCCTGTTGTGCAAAACACTTGTCAGCAAGCAAGTTACAAGATGCTTGACAATTAATTGTTCTTAACTCCTTGCCCTGCAGACAAAGTAGTTCACTCCTATCCTCCTTTCCCACTCATGTTCCCCAGGAACCTTATGCCCCCTCTGCCAGAGGAAGAAGGTGCTTCAGTCAAAAAGGATTTGACATCCCAGTCCTTGTCCTTTACTAAAGAATCCTAATGGAATTTGTGGATTTGGCTCAGAGCATGAAAACACTGGAAATACCACAGACTCTTGGAACTTACTTTGTTCTATTTACCTATTTAATGCCCTTTCTCTTTCCACTGATGCCTTGCTGAGTTTGCCTGGCTATTAAGAATCCTGCCCCATTTCTTTCCATGCTGCAGACTTTCCTTTCTCCAATAACCCCATTCTGCCCTTTCTATGACTCACTGGCCATTAATACAGGGGTACAGTTAGGCCAAACCAAATATAGCCCACCAGGGTCATCGTAAATCTTCTTCATGTAGGTAGACTTCACACTTAGAATAATGGATAACTGAAATGTTGTCAGACTAGTTTAGACGAGTTGGAAATTGCGTTGGGGAAAAAGCTGGTGTTACATAAACTGCTATTATGTCTTACTAGATGAAAAAAGGTGGAGATTTTCTATAGCTTGAGGGAGAGCATGTGGGATTCTAAGTGAGTGTAATAATTATGTGAAATGTGCGGAATCTATGGCTAGAGATATCATCCCATTAACCACTTTCTAAAAGGCGAAGCATAGTGGAAGCGTCCAAGCTATCCTTGAATGCTTCAGCAGTGGATGTTCAGTTGATGCCTTTATGCCTATGTAGATGGTGTCTTTGGGTGACTCACTAATTTCTTATAGCACATTCTATAGCACAGTCAGTGGGCTCACTACCATGTAAGTAAGTGAGCCATAAAACTGAGCTCTTGTTAGCATTTAGCGATTTCTTTTGTAGTTGTTATGCTGTTCCCTACATAGGTATCTGTACCTAACCATAATGAAGCCAAAATGATGAAACTGGCTTTACGATGTCCCGATGCAAGGTCTACCCTTTTGTATCTGAATCACAAAATGGAACACAAGTACGGAAGGCAGGGCTTTCCAAACTTTTCCCATTGGCGACACACCAACGGTGGCGCACGAAAACCTGGAAGTGCAGCGGCGGCAGTGTGCAAAAACATGGAAGTGCCACCACCACCACGCTTTCAGGTTTTCGTGCGCTGCGGCGGTGGCGGCAGCGGTGTCCTGGTGTGCCGTGCGAAAACCTGAAAGCGCTGATGGCCTGCTGCCGCCGCCGTGCGCGTAGCCGTGTGTGGTGGCGGCGTGCCATCAGCGCTTCCGGGTTTTGACGCAACACACCTGGGGCCCGAAGGCGACACAGTATTGTGTCGCGACACACAGTTTGGAAAGCTATGACATAAGGGGTTGAGTTTGCATTGCAACACATGTTTGTCACTTGCTCCCCTTGTCACCCATAATTCCTACTGACCTCATAGACGGTGACATCTTTTGTAAAACACAGCAATGTATACATTATCAAAAATCATAACTTGATATTGAGCTCTGTGAGAGGCAGACAAAGAATTTAATCAGTAAATTAATATACCTAGGTTTCTGGTGCTGGTTTAAACAGCAATTAACATTGCTGAAATTTCACTGGCAAATAAAAGCCTTTGTTCCAAAATGTTTCTGAACTAAGTGAAGAACATCTTTGTAGGCAAGGGCATTCTATATGAAGATGTTTGCCTTATGTTAATATTATGTATATAATTTGTGTGTTATATATTTATTAAAACATTTATTAAAAACATTTGATAAGGACCATGTATGTGAAGTTGAAGAACTTGGTTCTTGGATGAAAAAATGAAAAAATGAATAAAAAAGCATTTTAATTTTGCTTAATTTTTCTCAAATGGAAGCCTTGTATTAAAATGTTTTTCAATGGCTTGAAAATAATTTAACTCCAATGTTTTGTGATAATAGCTCATCTCATTATTCTTTTTGACTGACTGGTAACATCAGTGTGGTTTCTAGAATACTCTCCCAAATGCAATTGCTTTGTAGTAGCAATATTGGCAATTTGGAGCAAATCCCATCCACTATTTCCAGTGCTAGCCTTGCAAAGAAGGAATGATTCCAGAAGCTGTATGACTCCTAGGATTTTACTTTTTCACGATTCTGCTGATGGATGTGAACTGGTACAATCAGGTGCAATATCCCCTGTGAAAAATGTAACTATCAAATGCTAACAGTTGAGCTGATTTAGAAATTATAGGGTGTCATTGACAAGAAGGTTCTGCGGTTCTGGGCCCAGATCCATCCATGTGCTAGAGACAATTCAAGCCCTGCCAAAGCCTTTGGTGTTGCCGTCACCTGGCATAAATCTCAGCTGGAACCTTGGCGTTTAAATGTCAATACATTTTTGTAAGGTGATTTGCATTGTAATTAAAATCCAGATATTGCACTGCAGTGGATTAAAAAAAACACTGCTTTACAGGAAGAACGTATGTACTCAGAAGCCAGTAGGGCTGAGTGAAGTGATGATGACCTCTAGGCAAACATGCAGATACTTGTGATTATACCACAAAACAGGGTAATTTGTAAGGCACTTTAGGACTACTCCTTGTAAATCTAATCCAGGGCTTTCCAAACTTTTCATGTTGGTGACACGCCTTTTAGCCATGCATAATTTCATGACACACTAATGAGGAGTCCCCGCCCCCTGGCCCACATGATTGGCTGCTGGCTCCAAACCCCGCCCCCCAGACCATGTGATTGGCTCCCGGCTCCAAACCCCACCCCATGTGATTGGCGGCCGGCTCCAAACTCCGCCCCCCGCCCCCCCAGTCTTGTACTATATGTATTGTATTGTATGTAATTGTAGATCAGAGCTTTCCAAACTGTGTGTCGTGACACATTTCTGTGTCACGGCAAGGGCCCAGGTGTGTCACAGGGGAACCCGGAAGAGGAGGCCATGCACCACGTGGAACCCCGCCCATCCTTTGCTGCGCCGACAGGTGCCTGCTCTGAACCCAGCTCTTCAGCTCTCGCTGCAGAAGCCAGGTAAGTTAGCAGCCCGGTAGGGCTGCAACTGGGGGGAGGGTGCAGGGACGCGACTAGGCTGCCGCGCTGGTGGGGGGTGCAGGGACCGCGATGCGCGGCGGCCGGAGACATGGCTTTTCCCTCCCGAGAAGTGCCAGCAGCCTGGCAGCCGAGAAAGGGATGGGGAGGCGGCTCCGCTGCCCACCTTGCATGGCCCCCGCGCCGTCTGCGTCTCCGGCTCCCCCTTCCCCTTGGCGGTGGCCCCAGCTAGGCAGAGGAGGGACTGGGCGGGCAGACAGGTGGCGCTCTCCGCCTCTGTGGGCTGGCTCGCCGCTTCCTCCCGTCACCTACAAGTGGAAGATGGCGGCGGCCTGACGCGCAGCTCGCGAGAGCTGAGCTGGGGCCGAGCCGAGGGAGCCTGCCGGTGGCTCCGGCCCAACGAGAGGGCTTCTGGCGCTCCGGGGAGACCCAGCATGGGCGGCGGGGATGGGGCAGAAGCAGAAGAGCCGCCGGCGGGAGCGAGGCACGAGGAGCGCCTCGCCGGTGCCTGCCCGGCTTCCACTGCGCTTTGTCGGAGAAGGTAAGACGCCACACCGGTGGGCGGGCGAGCGTCTGAGGGGCGGGCGGGCAGGGGGTCATCTGCAGCGGGCTCGTTCGACCGTCCTTCCCGGAGCTGCTGGGGCCGGATGGAGCAGTGGGGGACTTGGCATCGCTCCTTCCAGCGGGTGCTCCAAGCCCAGCTGTTCAGCCATCGATCAAGGATCAATCAGGCCTGGGGCAGGGCTGGCCGAGGGGCTGGGGGGGGGAAGAGGGAAGACGGGCCCCTGTTGCCTGAGACATCCTCACGCATCCTCCCCCCTCCCCCCACAATATGGCAGCAATAACAACCACAGTGACCACCACCTGCTGCGAAGGCTCTGGCAGAAATGGATCCAAGTGCGGGACGCTCTTCTGGAGAGTGGAAAGTGCAGGCTCCCCGCTCTTTCTTGGGGCTTTCCTTCTCTTTTGGGCCCTGCCAGTTATTGCTGCCATATTGTGGGGGGAGGGGGGAAGGATGCATGAGGATGCCTCAGGCAACAGGGACCCGTCTTCCCCCCGAGCCCCTCAGCCAGCCCTGCCCCCGGGCCTGATCGATCCTTGATCAATGGCTGAACAGCTGGGCTTGGAGCGCCCGCTGGAAGGAGCGATGCCAAGTCCCCCACTGCTCCATCCGGCCCCAGCAGCTCCGGGAAGGACGGTCAGACTAGCCCGCTGCAGGCGAACCCCTGCCTGCCCGCCTGCCTCTCAGCCACCCGCCCTCCCGCCAGTGCGGCATCTTACCTTCTCCGACGAAGCGTGATGGAAGCCGGTGAGGCGCCGGTGAGGCGCTCCTCGTGCCGCGCTCCCGCCGGCGGCTCCTCTCCTTCTGCCCCGTCCCCGCCACCAGCGCTGGGTCTCCCCGGAGTGCCAGGAGCCCTCTCGTCGGGCCGGAGCCGCCGGCAGGCTCCCTCGGCTCGGCCCCAGTTCAGCTCTCGCGGGTCGCGGGCTGTGCATCAGACCGCCACCATCTTCTGCTTGTAGGCGACGGGAGGAAGCGACGAGCCAGGCCAGGCCACGGGGGCCGAGAGCACCGCCTGTCCACTCGCTCAGTCCTGCCTCTGCCTGGCTGGGGCCGCCACCAAGGGGAAGGGGAGCTGGAGACGCGGACGGCACGGGGGCCATGTGAGGTGGGCAGCGGAGCCGCCTCCCCATCCCTTTCTCGGCTACCAGGCCGCTGGCACTTCTCGGGAGGGAAAAGCCATGTCTCCGGCCGCCGTGCTTTGCGGTCCCTGCACCCCCCCCCCACGCAGCAGCCTAGTCGTGTCCCTGCACCCTCCCCCTCTCAGGACTTATAGCAGAGATAGTAATGCAATGTCTAGAAAGGATAGTACCCCCACAGATACAACCCAAAGTATGGATCCAGTATGTAGATGACACCTTCGTCATAATAAAAAAGGATCAACTGGAGGAAACACATGAAGCCATCAACAACATCTTCAAAGGAATAAAATTCACAAGGGAAGAAGAAAACAACAACACACTACCCTTCTTGGACATCCTCATCAGTAGAAGAAATGATGGCATTCTAGAAACACAAGTCTACCGGAAATCTACCCACACTAACCAAGTGCTCCACTACCAAAGCAATAACCCTACCTCACACAAGAGGAGCTGTGTAAGAACACTATTCAGACGAGTACAAACACACTGCAGCAACCCAGAACACCAGAAAAAGGAAACAGACCACTTATATAGCATCTTCCAGCAAAATGGATATCCACGCAACTTTATCAAAAAGTGCCTGACCACTCAACCCAACACAGCAAAACCAACAGAAGCTATGAAAAGGATTACACTGCCATGCATCAGAAACATCTCAGAAACTACTAATAGACTGTTACAACCACACGGCATCACTGTAGCACACAAACCAACCAAAACCCTTCAGAACATCGTAAGTAAACCAAAAGACCCAGTAGGCCAAGAAGAAAAAACAGGAGTTATCTACAACATACAGTGTAAGGACTGTAACAGCCACTATGTAGGACAGACTGGCAGAAGACTAGCAGAATGCATCCATGAACACCAACTAGCAGTCAGAAGACATGATGAAAACTCCTTAATCTCACAACACATGGACAGACTTAACCATACTTTCAACTGGGAAACTGTGAGCATATTAAACCAAGCCAAATCCAAAAATGCTAGAGAATTCCTGGAAGCTTGGCACTCAGACAAAGCAGCCATCAACCGACACATAGAGGTAAACAACATTTACATACCATTCATAAGAGACAATAGAAAAGTCAGAAGACCAGAACACCTCTTGGCCAGCAATCAACAACAAGATAGGCAAATATTAACAGCAAGATTAGCAGCAGAGGAGCAATCAAACAACACAATAGACCCTAATCAAGGAACTATTAACTCAGTCAATCAACCAAGCAGCACACAACAACCCAATCAAGGTACTACCAAGGAGAGTACAACACCCCCACCAACACAGGCAGGACAAGCCAGAGTATATAAACAGAGAGCAAGTTCCACTCCCTTTTCACACTGAAGATGTTGCCTAGCTTGGCAATGAAACGTCTGCAAGAAAACAACAAGGCTCAGAGAGCACCAAGGACTCCATACCCTGGAGAAGATGCTGATGCTAGGGAAAGTGGAAGGCAAAAGGAAGAGGGGCTGACCAAGGGCAAGATAGATGGATGATATTCTGGAGGTGACAGACTCGACCTTGGGGGATCTGGGGGTGGTGATGGCCGACAGGAAGCTCTGGCGTGGGCTGGTCCATGAAGCCACGAAGAGTCGGAAGCAACTGAACGAATAAACAACAACAGCAAGTGTTTGGCTGCAGAGAGCAATTGTTCTATTTAGTAAAATGCTGCTTTTTCATGAGCAGCACAGCTCTCAAAGTTATTTATTATCTATAGACCATTATAAAGTATTCTAGTAACAAGGCATTTCCATATCCATATATATGTATATGTTCTATATTTTATGCATACGTACATGCATATACAGTATACTTTGGGTTTGTGTTGAAAAAAAAATGCAAGGCTTGGCTAAATAAAAGCCAGTAAGAATACATGTATCCCAATCCTCCAACATTAAAGCTTTGGCTCTAATGTCCCATTACATAATGCACACAAATTGCAAAAGCTTGTAAGACTTGCCAGAGACCTCTAGAGGAAGGTCCAGATACCACATGTGATAGTGGAGTCAACCAGCTGTAGCCTGCCAGAAGAAAAACCCCCTTAGAAATTCAATCTGCTGCTTCCTCTTAAGGCACACAATGAATTGGGAACTAACCAAATTATAAATCACCCCAAATGTTGGAAATGGAAAATGTCAAGACACCTAAAAACACAAGGTTTTTCAGAAATACACTGCATTTATTTATTGTCTAAATTAAACATGAATTAAAATTGAAAGAATTAGGCACATGATCACAGCTGAGGAAACTTTAATGACAATTTCATCCTGCAAGTATTTTTTCTGCTTTGCAGAATTAATGAAATTGATTTATGCAACATTATTAAAAGACACCGACTGAAGTTTCTTTTGGGTACTGCCTCAAAATCCCATGAAATTAAAAATTAGAATGTTCCGGCGTATCAGCAATCTTAAGAGGCAAACATTACTCTGCCCCCACCCCATTTGTATTACTAGTCATTGTTTTGTTGACTATCAACAGTATGTCCAACTCCAATTGTAGCTATTTTGGAACTAAGTTTTCTTCCATGGCATATAGAGAGCCACAGAGATGACTTTGGAGAAAATATGCAGAAACAGTTACAAAAACAAAAAGATGCTTTAAACCCAGGAATTGAAGAAAATATAAACAAGAAACTCAAATTGGCTCCTCCCTAACTCCCTGGCATATAAGAGGGAGGAAAAGGAAAACATAGGCTTTCAAGATTCTTACTATAGCTTATCTCAATAAAGGAGAGTTCCAGTCAAACTTATGGAGTCTGTTTCCTGATCTGGCAATTGGGGTGGTCAAAAAGCCAGGATGGTGGCTTCAATTCCACGGTCATAGACTCCATCTTGATTTTTTTTAGCCCGCCCCGCCCCGCCCCGCCCCGTGGATGCCTCTACATGGCAATACCCAATTAGAACAATTTTATACTCTAATCTCAAACCTTGAGCTACACTTCAATTTTTATAATGAGGGATCATGTACTTGTGCATGTATAGACATACACATTTTACACTGTTTTTTGCTATTTGGGAGAACTTTTATTTTTTTTTTAAACGGTTGCAGGTACAGGTATGGGTAAAATTCCATTAAAATTCAGTTTTTAATGGAATGCTAGGTTTTGATGCTTATAGCCACTTTCATGGAAGCCATGGTTGTATATTATTTTAGAAATGCTGATCTATATTCTATATCTAGCTGAAATATTGTTGCTTGGAGGAAAGCTGTAATTGTTGTCCCTCTTTTTATACCAGACCCACACTTGAAGCCAGTCACATCAATTTGGCGTATGGGACAGAAAATTATGTAAGTGCCTCTTCCGTTCTCTGGATCTAAAAATTGTAGCATATATATCAAATAATTTGCTACCCTTTTGTGGCATCAGAAATCAGGAGCAACCTCACCTTGTCTAGTGATGGGACTAGCCCTGCTTTGAAATAAGCCCTGATGAAGCCAATCCATTTTACTTCCGAGCAGCAGACATGTACAGGCCTGCAGTGTTAAGTCTTTCAATCTGTGCTAAACTGCTTGAAATTCTTTCACTACCAAACTAGAGCATATTATTCTAAGTTCATCTTGCCACGTTGAAGAGGAGCACAACCAACTGAAGACTTTGTCATATCCACCTATTATAAGTCATTCCAGTTGTTTCTCAGGATAACCATTTATCATTTGAGACCAAGCATCTGTAATGGAAGCAGAAAGGAGAGTTTCCAGAAACAAAGTGCCTTTATTGTTCTTGACTGGAGGATTTCCACACAGTTTTTATTCATGGAATTGGATATGTTCTGTGAGAATTGTTTGACATGCTGCAAAGAAAAGAAACAGCAAAAGATATATGGCCATCTATTTTCCTTGTTCTCCTGTTACATGATGTGCAGTTCTTAAAGATACCCTCTTTCATGAGATACACAATCCTAGATATCATCTGAAGTCCATGAATTGTCTAACAGCAGTCTGTCAGCATTTCTTACAGATATGTTTGGAAATAGAAGTTAAATGCTTTTCATGCATACAGCAGGGCAGTTTGTTCCACAATGGTATCTCACTGGTCGATATTGTTGGAATCCGGCAAATCAAGCAAGCCTCATTAGCATATGGGTGATTGCTCTAGGAGGCAAACTCTGTGCTTCCAGAGGAAGCTGCTTGTTGCCCCTCCCACTTCCTCTTCTCTCTGATTCTGCCACCGTTGAGGATGAAGCAGCATGTGGCTGCTCCTCTCCATGGAGAGGCCATGTGCTAGGCCTCAAGCCCCTTTCTCCACGCAGCCTCTGGCAGCAAACAGAGCCAGAGGTATTCAGTTTAGGGAACAGAAAGAAGAACTGAAACCAATTTTCTACTGAAATGGCTGTACCTGGACAAAATAAATGTAAGAACTCTTTTGTACTTACTTTTTGTACCTGCAATGTCTAAGTGTGTGTTTTTTTATGCTTGGGTGGGCTAAAAGTGTAAGAATAAGAACCTGAATCTCTCTAACGTGCTCATAGGCTGTGTTTTAAAACAATATTCCTTTTTCTGCCCACGAGTTTACACAACATTAAGCTCTGCTCCATTCACTGGTTCTAACCAGGACTTTGTAGAAAGAGGTTTTGTTTTTAAACAGCAGGAATTTTTCCTTTTTCCTTTTTTTTCTTTTCTTTTTTTTGCTGGTTTTGCATGAGCATTGTTGTTTTTGAGAGAATACTCAGTCTAGCTACTGAAGAGGTTTCTTACACAAGGAAATAGCCTTAAGTATAAAGGGAAGATTTTTTTCTTCTTTTTGAAGTGATTTTTAAAATCCTTTTTGCTTAGACAAGATGGCCAGTGTACTCCTGCCTCACAATCTGGTGACTTTTAAACTAAAACCCAGAGAGTTTTATCCCTGGAGGATATGAGTGGAAAGGCAGGCAAGGATTTTTAAACTGCATAATATTTTGAATCAAGATCCTCCTAGTCCAGATTCAGCAGCATATGCAGACTGGATGGCCAATGATCTTAAGCTCCAAGGCTTGATCATGAATTCCTTAAGTGCACAAATGCTGGTACAAATCCAGCACAGAGATACTGCAAGAGGGATGATGGAAGAATTGTTTAAACTCTATGGGGAAGGAGGAGATTCCCAAATTGTTAATTGGTGAGAGTTATCCAATTTAAAATTCCAGCCAAATGGAGACATAGATGAGCATATTTCTAATTTTCAATCATTGCTGCATAAGCTTGCTTGTAATGATGTACTTTTGGATAACAGGATCCAAGTTGGATTTTTGTTGGGATCACTGTCTCAAAATTTTTCTAGTTTTGCTGCTAGTTACAGAGGATCAAGACACCTTTCAGATTTAATTCAGGAATTAAAGTCTGAGTATAGCAGGCAGGCCTCCTATAGAAATGACAACCAGACCCACAATGAGGCAGGCTATTTTTCAAAAGCGCCTGCGGGCAAAAATGGCAGTAAGCAGCAGAGGAGCCTTTCAATAACAAAGAGGCCCATCAAGTGCCATTTTTGTGGCAAGAATGGTCACTTAAAGAAAAATTGTTGGGCCAGGAAGGCAGATCAGAGAGAAAGCTCCAGATGCGAGTTTTCTTGCATTTTCAGCCATAAATAAAAATTGCTCATCCTTCATCTTAGACAGTGGCTGCAATGTGCATATGATTAATGATCCTTCTTTCTTCATCGAATTGAACCCGAGTTCAAAGGAAAAAATCAGCTTAGCAGATGGAACCACAATCTCTGTGGAAGGAGAGGGCTGTGCTCTCCTAAGGTGTGGAAATGGCACCACCCAGAAGGATTTAATTGCTACTAACATTTTATATGTTCCTGCTGTGAGTTTGAATTTGATAAGCACATCTGCACTGATGAAGAAGGGCCACACTATTTGTTTTAAAGGTAACAATTGTGAAATAATGGACCAAAAGGGTGTCTTTCTAACAGGATTTCTAGATAAAGGTTTAATTTTTCTAAATTGTGAGAGGCCAGACATGGCATGCATGGCCAGTCACTGAGAAAAGGAGGATGACAGCGCCATCCTCTGGCATAGATGACTGGGACAAAGAAATTCAAATGTAATTCTTTCCAATGAAGAAAAATGGATTGGAAAGCAATTTGGAAGCCAAGGACTGTGGTAAGGCTGTTGTAAGGTACAGAACCTACACACAGGGAAATTCCACAAGGCCTGCAATTCCAAAACGAAGCACCAGGTGTTCTAAACTGCCCCTGGAGCCAATTCACACCGAGCTGTGTGGGCCAATCGAAGCATCTGTTGGGGATAGCAGACATCTAGCAATGACAGCTACTTACACACACTTTCCAACAGAGAAAAGAATCAAATTAGATTCCCAAACAAAGGAAGGAATCTTGTTGGGGTGCCCATCGGGAAGCAAGGGAGATAGAGTTGCAGATCCCAAGACTGGCTCAATCCAAACTTGCAGAGTGGGGCATTTTCATGAAACAGAGCCAAATTGAAAAAACTCTAACCAATAGCTCTACAAAAGGAGGAGGTGATGATGACTTGTTCAAGGTACCTCACCCAGTATTTCCAGGTGCAGCGATCAGGCAAGCCCAGAGAGAGGACATTGAGCCAGAGACTCTGCCTGAGTCAGACAATGAGGAACCAGGAGGGACAGAAGGGGCAGAGATGCAGTATCATCCAGACCTGAGTCCTGTTCCAGACCTGAGGCGCTCATCGCGACCCAACAAGGGAGTTCCAGCCAAGCGACTGTCCTACCTCGTAGGATTGGCATTGCTGAAAGAGCCTGCATCATGGAAGGAAGTGCAACAGCTGCCACAAGCTGAAGCAAGTAAGTGGAGAGCAGCAGCTCAAGAGGAATTTGAGGCTCTGCAACACAGCAGCACTTGGACACTCACAAAGTTACCTGTTAGCAAAAAGGCAATTGGCTGCAAATGGGTCTTTAAGGCCAAACAGAATGAGAAGGGAGAAGTCCCAAGATACAAAGCTAGACTGGTAGCCAAGGGCTATTCACAAAAGTATGGGGAAGATTACGACCAGACTTTTGCACCAGTTGTGACCCACACAACAATTAGACTTCTTTTAAGTCTAGCTGGAAGCAGAAACATGCAAGTGTAACATATGGCCATTAAAACAGGGTTCTTGCATGGTGAAATTCAGGAGGAGTTGTACATGCAACAACCTGAAGGCTTCACTGATCCAAAGAACCGGCATTTAGTGTGCAGGCTTCAGAAGGGGATCTATGGGCTTAAACAAGCAGCAAGGGCCTGGAATGTGAAACTAAACCAGATGCTAATAAAGCAAGGTTTCACTCAGGGCAAAGCTGATCGCTGCCTCTACACATGACACAAAAATGGCATAGACATGTTCATTCTGACATTTGTGGATGATTTTATTCTCTGTTATGAGGATCAGAGGGACATTGATGAAATTGTGTCCAATTTGAACACACCAGTAGAGGTGAAACGTCTTGGAAAGGCGAGCTACTACTTGGGAATACAATCATTTCAGAAGGACTGCAGGGAGGGCTGAGGTCTGTGCCAAAAGTCTATCTAAACTGTATAACTATAAATATCCCGGCACTTTGACCCCTATTCTGAAAGTATTTAGAGCAAAAATTGTCCCAATGTTGACCTATGGTGCGGAAGTGTGGGGTCTAACAAATTCTGCCACACTTGAATATGTTCAAACCCGCTTTTTAAGAAGTATACTGGGAGTTGATAAAAACACGTCAGCACCTGCGATTAGAGCAGAAACAGGTATCCACTCTATACATAGCCAGACAGTAACAAAGGTCTTTTCTTACTGGCAGAAGGTCCATTCAGTGGACCATGATAGGCTTCCCAAATTATGCCTACTTGAACAAATAAGTATGGATTTTACCACATCCTGGCTAAAACATCTCACCAAAGTTATTACACAATATGGACTTCCCATTCAACAGGTACTCATAACTGCACCACAGGCAAAGGATATTTTTAAACAGCAAGCCCTGGATATCCGTGCTCAATTGGACATGGAGACATTGGCAAGAAACGGTTCATTAAAATGGTTAGCTAAGAATAAAACTATTTTTAAATTTGAAAAATACCTGTCGATGAGTCTAACACAAAATCTGAGAAGGGCCTATTCCAGAGCTAGGTTTGAATTGTTGGACTCTATGGTTAAATATGGTTGTTTCCATCGTTTGCCATATGACGAGAGGACTTGTTTATGTGGGGTCCCAGCCATAGAAGATATTGCCCATGTTTGACTGCAAACTATATGACTCACTTAGGATTAAATTCCTGTCTCCTTTGTTGGAAAGAACAGCTCACTGGGATTCTAATCACAGATTATTTTATTTTCTTTCAGGCTCAAATACTTTTATTGTGAATAGGACTGCCAAGTTTGTAGACAAGGCAGTTCAGCTGAGAGCCTGTTATATTGAACAGATTGGAGTGTCATGTAGGGGTGATGAACTCATTTGAATTTTGACTAGATATACACGTATTGTATTTATCATTATCTCAGGTTATTTAATTATCACATTTCCTTTATCAAAATGGAATATTTTGGAGTATTGTTATCAATTTTATCAGTTAAATTGTACTCTTGTTATTTTGTTTTATCTTTGATATGGTTATATGTCTATGAAGGTTCTCAGTCATCCAGGTGGAATTGTCTGTAGCTTGAATCATGTCAACTGGATTTCTATTTTCTCAGTGGAAACGTTTCGCTCCCTTTTTTGCCACCTTTCTTGCTGTCTTCTCGAATTTCCTTACCAACTTCAGGGTTTCATCCCCAAAATGTATGGCAATATGTCTATGAAGGTTCCCAGTCATCCATGTGGAATTGTCTGTAGCTTGAATCATGTCAACTGGATTTCTATTTTCTCAGTGGAAACGTTTCGCTCCTTATCCAAGGAGCTTCTTCAGTCTGAGCAAAAGTTAGTAAGGGAATCCTTAAATATGTTTCTAGGTGGCTGTGTGACCTTACACCTGGGGCTAGGTCATGGTTATTTTGAGATGTTATTTCTAAGTCCCTTTATCATCTAAAGGAGGATCGTTAAGATCACCATGCTGCTGTTGAGCTTGCGAAATGGTCTTAATCTTCCTAGGCACAGAAGACAAAGCAGGAAGGAAAATAGGGGAAAGATTGTGCCTGAGGCCCCCACCTCTATTCAAGGAAGGATTTTCCAAGTTGGCATAAATGGATTCCTTGACCCCTCTCTCAAACCACCTATCTTCTCTGTCTAAAATGTGAACATTAATGTCCTCAAATGAGTGTCCTTTTTCCTTTAGATGAAGATAAACTGCTGACTCTGGTCCTGTGGTGTTACTTCTCCTGTGTTGGGCCATCCTCCTGTACAAAGGTTGTTTGGTTTCTCCAATGTAGAGTTCAGAGCACTCCTCACTGCACTGGATTGCATAAACTACATTGCTTTTCTTGTGTTTTGGAGTTTGATCTTTGGGGTGTACAAGCCTCTGTCTCAGTGTGTTGGTGGGTTTGAAATATACAGGTATGTGGTGTTTGCCAAATATCCGTTTTATCTTTTCAGACACGCCAGCCATGTAAGGAATGACCAGGTTCTTCCGTTTACTCTGAGTCTCAGCCCTATCTGTCGCTGTTTTAGGTCTGGTAGATTTAGATTTAGTGAAGGCCCAATTTGGATATCCACAGGCCTTCAGAGCTGTTCTCAGGTGCTGATTTTTATTCTTTTTGGAATCCATGGAGGTGGGGATGGTTTCTGCTCTGTGTGACAATGTCCTGATGACTCCTAGTTTGTGCTGCAGTGGATGGTGGGAGTCAAACATCAGATATTGATCTGTGTGTGTGGGTTTCCTGTAGATTCCTATTTCTAGCTTGCCACCGGTCCCAATGAGGACTTCACAGTCTAGGAATGCCAGTCTGTTGTCCTTGGTGTCTTCTCTGGTGAACCTAATGTTGGCATCTATAGTGTTTATATGGTCCGTGAAGGCCTGTACTTCCTGGGCCTTGATTTTGACCCAAGTGTCATCCACATACCTAAACCAGTGGGTGGGCACCGTTCCCTGGAATGTGTTGAGTGCTTTCTTCTCCACTTCTTCCATGTATAAATTGGCCACAATGGGTGACACAGGAGAACCCATGGCACAGCCGTGCTTTTGTCTGTAAAAGTCACCTCTGTATGAGAAATAAGTGGTGTTAAGACACAGGTCCAGAAGGTGGCAGATCTGGTTTGGGTTGAGATGGTTTCTCCTTTCAAGGGTGCTGTCCTCTTCTAGTCTCTTCCTGACAGCGGATAGAGCATGAGTGGTGGGGATGCTGGTGAAAAGGGAGGACACATCGAAGGAGACCATAGTTTCATCTGTATCCAGTTTCAGGATCTTTGCTTTGGAAACAAATTCTTCCGAATTATTTGATATGGTTGTAAGACTAATCAATAAAGTTGCTGTTGTTAAAGTTGTTGTTGTACTTGGGAATACAAATTGACAAAGAAGAGGATGGAAGTTTTCTCCTCAGTCAGAGGCAAAAGATGTTAGAATTGTGGAGTCCTTGGTGCTCTCTGAGCCTTGTTGTTTTCTTGCAGACGTTTCATTGCCAGGCTAGGCAACATCTTCAGTGCGAAAAGGGAGTGGGACTTGCTCTCTGTTTATATACCCTGGCTTGTCCTGCCTGTGTTGGTGGGGGTGTTGTACTCTCCCTGGTTGTACCTTGATTGGGTTGTTGTTTGCTGCTTGGTTGATTGACTGAGTTAATAGTTCCTTGATTAGGGTCTATTGTGTTGTTTGATTGCTAGTGTTGTTTGTTTGGACACTAGTGAACTGTTGCCTCAGAACAATGGCTACAGAGAGGCCATTGGAAAGCTGTTATATCTGTCAACCACAACGAGGCCAGTTATTTCAACTGCAGTGGGGATCCTCTGCAGAAAGACCAGCGCACCCACCCAAAGGGACTGGACACGCGTTAAGCAGGTGGCAAGATACCTAAAGGCACAGGAGACAGGACTACTACATTTGGAGTATTGTCCCTCAGATGGCATGATTGCAGACATCCTTACAAAACCACTTGTGAGGGGTGTCTACCAAGGCCTACATAGTGAGTTAAATCTTGTGTAGGCATGATGCATGACTTTGATTTGAGAAGGGGTGTTGGAATCCGGCAAATCAAGCAAGCCTCATTAGCATATCGGTGATTGCTCTAGGAGGCAAACTCTGTGCTTCCAGAGGAAGCTGCTTGTTGCCCCTCCCACTTCCTCTTCTCTCTCTCTGATTCTTCCCACCGTTGAGGATGAAGCAGCATGTAGCTGCTCCTCTCCATGGAGAGGCCATGTGCTAGGCCTCAAGCCCCTTTCTTCACGCAGCCTCTGGCAGCAAACAGGGCCAGAGATATGCAGTTTAGGGAACAGAAAGAACTGAAACCAATTTTCTACTGAAATGGCTGTACCTGGACAAAATAAATGTAAGAACTCTTTTGTACTTACTTTTTGTACCTGCAATGTCTAAGTGTGTGTTTCTTTATGCTTGGGTGGGCTAAAAGTATAAGAATAAGAACCTGAATCTCTCTAACGTGCTCACAGGCTGTGTTTTTAAACAATATTCCTTTTTCTGCCCACGAGTTTACACAACGTTAAGCTCTGCCTCATTCACTGGTTCTGACAGGCCACTGAATGATCTTCAGATATCACAATGAAGCTCTAATTGGATGTCTCTAATTGGATGAAGCTCAGTCGGGATGTGCCTTTCAGTCCAGTGGGAGAAGGTAGTTGTCTCCAGATTTTTAAGGGTGAGATGATTTTTGTACTTTAGTTTGTGGCTTTTTAATTAGCTTCAGCTGGTCCAGAATGCAGCAACATGAACAGCAATGCACATGCCTCAGTATGCCAATGTAACACCTCTGCTTTGCAAGCTGCACTGGTTGCCAATTTGCTTCCAGGTGCGATTCAAGGTGCTGGTTGTTACCTATAAAGCCCTACATGGCACAGGGCCTGGTTACTTGAGGGACCAACTGTCTCCCATAACATCTGCCAGGCTGATTTGATCCTGCAGGGTTGGTGTGCTCTGGGTTCCTTTGATTAACCAATGTCATCTCTCCAGACCCTGGAAGTGCACCTTCTCTGTAGCAGCCCCTGCCCTCTGGAACAAGGTTCCCCCTGAGATTCGGATGGCCCCCATTCTGCTGTTGTTTAGAAGAGCCACGAAGACCTGGCTCTTCACTCAGGCCTTCGGTGAGGGAGAGGGAGACCTCTCACTTCATCGCGCTTGCCATCGTTTTTTTCTTTACTTTTTATGTGTTATTGTAATTTCTTTGATAGTTGTGAGCCACCCAGAGCTGTTGAGAGTCGGGCGGCATACAAGTTTAATAAATTATTATTAATTTATGTTTTTAACTTTTTAACTGTTTTACATTCTTTTTTTTAAATTTTGTTAGCTATTGTGGACGCTCAGTAAAGTAGAAAAGGATGTATGTGTGTAAATAAATCAGATAAGGCAATGAAATAGTAGCAATATATCACATTATTATATACTGTAAAAATATACTGTTCTTCTAATGCCAATATCAATCAAGGCATTTTGCAACATTTAAGATCAATACATTTTAAAACCAAAAATGTATGTACGTGGACAAAGCTAAACAAAGTTACAAAAATAATTACAAAAATATCTAATTAAAATTGTAGACAGGTATAGAGTCAGAGATAATATCTTCTCCAACTTACTTTGCTGTAGGAGATAATATCTTCCTAAAGAGGAAAATAAAATCCCAGCAAAGAGAATGCCTTCTTGGCCTTCCAATGTGGAGAGTTCCAGAATCCACAGGTGGCCACTGAAAAGCTCTTTCTGTTGTTTCAAACAGGTCTCTTACACAGGTAGGGTTTAGGGAATGATCTTTCCAGCAGTTTGTAGGAAGTGACTAACTAGTCTGATATGGGAGGGAGTATTCCCTGATGCATCTTGGATTTAAACTCTTTAGAGCTTTAAAGCCTTCACCCATGCTCTGAATTGTGCCCAGATACAGATGTCCAGAATAACCCTTGCAGGACTGATATCATAAAGGTCCAACCTGCAGCCATCAGATTCTTGCAGATGTAAAGCGCACCTGGGTACCTCTGTTCCCTAGCTCTTGTCCAATTAGTTAACCTCACATCTTGATAAGGGAAGAAGGGAAATAGAACCCTATTTATATGCATTTTAACTGTATTTGTAAGTCAATCTGATTGACTTAAGTCAATCTTGAGTTATTTATAAAAATAATAAAGGCAGGATAAAAATAAAATGAATGAATGAATGAATGAATGAATGATCCCGCATCATAGTGTTGCAAGCGGCCATCAATAATGCAGAGGGTCTAGAAAAACAGACCAGAAATGTTATATAAATAAATTGATGGCCTATCCAGCTCTCTAATTTTGCTCATGCACACTAGCTAAAATCACTGGGAAATTCCCATTGAGATTATTGAATATTCACCAGCACCTAGACAACTAAGGGGACACAAGAGAAAGTGTAAGCAGTTGCCAAGCAATTGTCTTTTTCAACTCTGGAAGATTTGCTCAGGATAAAGAACTTTGATTTCCTCTTAGATTGTTATTTTAATGACTTCTTGAGCATCTAAACAGACAGCTATTTTCCGTGACTGAGTAATGAAAGAGTTGTACCACTTGTTTATCACACCATTAAAAAAACATAAAGTGCAGTTCTCCTAAACTATATTCTGTTCAAGCTTTATTGGAAGGAAGAGGCATGTATAAATATTGTAAAGAATGGGCATTACACAATAGTAATTATTTATAACTGGATGTGTGCAATATCACTGTTTATTCTCACTTCCAACTGCTTTGATGTATTGCAGCTTTTCTGCTTCCAGCTGAACTTGTAGTAGTATATTTATAAGTATGGCTGTGCAATGCTTTGTATTTTATTCCAAAAAGGTGCTTCAGAGCGAATGAGTCCAAACCTTCTACGTGTCTGCACCTCCTTAAAGTAACTGCATCTTTTCCCAGGATCACATGGGAAAAGACACAGCTGCTTCAGAAATTGCAGACCCATGCTGTGTTTGTGCTCCCATACGCTCCGAAAGACCTTTTCACAACTCAAATGAAAGCAATGCACAGCCCTAGTCATAAAGCATCTTGTGCAATATCTCAGTCATGTCATGGAATATTATGGAATAGAGTCTACCGTGGTAGAGATGGGCAGTGATAAATCCAAATAATAAATAAAATAAATAATAAATTAATAATTATTATGTCTTTGAGCAAACTAATATACTCTGAATCATTATATTTGATAGTAAGAGGGGAAATTATGGGTTTCATTAACGTTAGTAGCTTAATGTCTTTAAAGCAGAGCTTTCCAAACTTTTCATGTTGGTGACACACTTTTTAGACATGCATCATTTCGTGACACACTCTTACAGCAGGGCACAAGGCAGGCACTAGGACCTGCGTGGAATCTCAGCAGGTTTGGAGGCAGCCAGGCACAAGGCAGGCACTAAGACCTGCACGGAATCCTGGCAGGGCAGGCTTGGAGGCAGCCAGGCACAAGGCAGGCACCAGGACCTGCGTGGAATCCTGGCAGGGCTCGGAGGCAGCAGCAGCCGCAACACTCTTAGACACTGCAGCCGACACACTAACGTGTCCCAACACACAGTTTGGAAAGCTCTGATTTAAAGCTTTGATATCGTGTCAGAAGTTACTTGATCACATTTCACTAAAATGTTATTAGTCACTAAAAACTTTTGTAATATTCAGCACAATAAAGAGTTTTCTGCTGAAGACTAGTGGACATGCATATTCTCCAATCAGATGCTCTTCAACTATGTTGGACTTTAACTTTCATAATCTCTAGTTTGCATTGACAATCACAGTGACTGCAGGGATTACAAGAACTGAAGTCTTGCACAGCTGGAGAGTACCAGGTTGTGAAGGTCTGGAAGGGGGAAAAATTACATATTTTACTCTGGGGACTTTTGGGCAGAAGGTGGCATGGCTTCTGTTGACCTGACAGCCATACTGAAGCTGTGCCTAGTATCTTGAGGGCTGCCCTCTAAGATGGGTAGAAACAGGACCCAAAGAAGGTAGGGCCACATTTTATATTTGTAGTTTGCTGTTTTATTTGTAATGTTTATTTTGCATTACTGTTTTGCTCTTATCTTATTTTGTAAAATAAAGGGGCTTGCAATAATATTAAAAAAGAAGCTGCAGCTTCTTTCTTTGTCAACAGAGGGCCATTTGAGAGAGAGAGACTTTTTTCGGCAGATCACGTGTCCTTTCTGGGATGAGGAAGAAAGCTGCATTTCCCTCCTCTTGGAACAGCTGGAAAGAGCTACAGACTTTGAGAAATTCAGGACAGGTAGGAAGAGGCAAGTGGGCTGTTTGCAGGAAATAAGGTGAGAAGTAGTAAGAGGGCAAAACAGATTGGAAAAAGAGATTGGAAAAAACAGGAAATGCAGAGAAGGGAAGTTCACTAGTGGGAACATAAGGAACAGGTAGGTAGGGGTGGCAGAGGGCAAAGAGGTAGAAAATAATTACTGGGTAGAAATAGGTAGTTAGGAAGTCATGGGCAGAAAGTGGTAGATAAAGCGGTGTGTGACTGCATGTGGGGTAGAAGGAAAGGCTGGGAGATGTTGAGGGCAAAGGAATCCTGCACTTTTTGCTGTCCCATCAACAAAGAAAAGAAAACCAAACCAAACCTGGAGCGATACCATCTTTTATGGGTCGGAAACAATGCCAACCAAAGAAAAAGAAACAAACAAGCAATCCTGAAGTCATGAGTAACTCTGATGTTCTCTCCTTTGGCACCACACTCTGCTGTTTGATCTTTTCTGATCTGTGAATTGAGATTCCTGCCAAAAAAGAAAAAAGGCATGGTCGCTGAAACACTAAGGTCCTACTTGTTCCACCTGAGAGATGAGAATACATTCTCATGTTTACACAACACATTAAAAAGCCAAATAGCTAGTAACAGGGTTTTTTTTCTTACTAGCTCCTTTGTCAGTGCAAAAATGGGATGGTCTTTTAGTTTTGTTTCAATTTGATTGGAGAACTTATTGTTCATCCCAGATCCCAACTGATCCCAAGTTTCAATCATATGTGATGCTTAGTAGTGGAATGGTATACAAGGAGTAGCTTGTTATTTGATGTAATAAATCCTTGGCAATGTTGGAACTTAGTTGAACAGTTATGTATTATTAGAACCTTGTGCAAGCAGAAGAGGCAGTAGGAGGCAAACATTTGTTCCAATGTGAGCTGGGGAATGTACTCTCCAATTTTTTTTTTTTATCCGTTCAATCGTGTCCAACTCGTGGAGACTGCCTGGACATGTCCCTGCAGTTTTCTTGGCAAGATTTTCGGAAGTGGTTTGCCCTTGCCTGCTTCCTAGGGCTGAGAGAGAGTGACTGGCCCAAGGTCACCCAGCCGGCTTTGTGCCTAAGGCGGGACTAGAACTCACAGTCACCCGTTCTCTAGCCCGGTGCCTTAACCACTACACCAAACTGGCTCTCATTCTCCAAAATAGGGAACAGTTAATGGTATCAAATGAATTCTTCCTTCCTCTCTAGTTATCATCCCCTCTCTTCAGCTCTCCACTCACACTCAAACTCTGCTCTGAAGAGTTGAGGGACACAATCGGTTTTGGGGAGGTGGGTTGTGATGGTCTGCAGTGGAGAAAAAAGGAAGTCCCATTCTGCAAGAGAAAATCCACTCAATTTTGCTTAGTTCAACTTTAAAAAAAATTGTTTCTGTATTTAGATGCAGGAAGGTCTGAATTAAATGAGAATGCTAGTATTAGTTATAGTCTGGGAAAGCTTTTCAGGAAAGAATGATAACCATACAATACTACTAAATAGAAGGAAAATCTGGTGCCTGCTCTGGGAGGTAACACTGTTGATTTCATACTACCTGCAAATCTGGTTGCCTTCTAGTCACTAGAAACAAAGAGCTTTTCCACACATCTCTGCATCATGAGGAAAGCCCTTGTGAGCACAATCACCAGCTTCCTGTGATACTGGAAATGCTGGCTTCCCATCTAACCCTGCTTCCCAGCTTGGTTTCTTAGCATAGAGCAGAGCTTTCCAAACTGTGTGTCGCAACATGTTAGTGAGTCGGCTGCAGTGTCTAGGTGTGTCGCGGCTGCTGCTGCCTCCAAGCCCTGCCAGGATTCTGTGCAGGTCCTAGTGCCTGCCTTGTGCCTGGCTGCCTCCAAACCTGCCCTGCCAGGATTCCGCGCAGGTCCTAGTGCCTGCCTTCTGCCCTGCTGTAAGAGTGTGTTGCGAAATGTTGCATGTCTAAAAAGTGTGTCACCAACATGAAAAGTTTGGAAAGCTCTGGCATAGAGGATTGTGGATTGTAGTCAGACATTAGATGTTGTATTCCAGATTAGATTTAAGGCATGTTTGGAACTGTTAGCAAATGTATTGGTTTGCTGTATAGTAGCATTGAATGGTTAAGCAAGATAGGGAAACCTATGTTCCTCCTGGTGCTCCCAGTATCACTTACCATTGACTATGCTGGCTGAAGTGGCTGGCAGTTATAGTTCAGCAATATGTTTAACCAATCTGAATGGCCTTGGGTTCCCTAACTTTGGTTTAAACTTCAAAAAAATCATTACAACAACCAGTGTTCATAAGAGATGAAGTGACATCAGTCCTATTGAAAGCAAATAAATTCTCAGTTCTCCATCTGAGGCTACTTGAAAAATGTTCTTACCTATTCTAACAAGAACATGTAACAAGAACACGTAATGTGGTACCAGCTCAGGGGACTGGGAGGCACAGTATTATGGTGGTTCTCCTTCCTCCAGGGCCTGCAATTGTCAGTGTTGGTGGGAGGGAGTGGTCTAGCCCTAGATCCCCACTCTGCCCTCTTCCTGCTTCTTTTAACATCTACATGAAGCTGCTAGAGGAGGATATCCGTCAGCACAGGATGCAATATCATCAGTATGCTGATTATATTCCATGATATATGTGTGCCCCTGGCCAATCAAGTGAGGCTGTCAAGGTTCTGTCTCAGCCTCTAGAAGCTGTGGGAAATAGCAGGCTTCAGATCAAGGCTACCAAGACTGGCTGGGTCTGGAAGTTGGGCCTTCCAGAGGCCCAATTTCTTGAGTCTGGATGAGGCTGCACTATTCCACTTAGATCTAGTGTACAATTTGGGGGTCCTCTTGGACTTTCAGGTCCTGCTTGAAAAGCAGATGGCAGCTGTGATCAGGGGGACCATTGCACAACTTTGATGCATCAATTGTGCCTGTTCCTGGATCAGAAGGCCATGCTCACAGTCACTCACATCTTAGTCATCTCCCAGTTGGACAATTGCAATGCCTCTACATGAGGCTGTCCTTGAAGACCATCTGGAAACTACAGTTGGTCCAGAATGCAGCAGTGCTGATAGTTACAGGGTTTTCTTGGTGCACCCATCCAACACCGCTACTCTGCCAGCTGCACTGGCTTCCTATAGGCTACCAGGTGCAATTTAAGGTGCTGGTTATCACCTATAAAACCCTGCATGGCACAGACCCGGTTATTTGCAGGATCGCCTTTTCCCAATGACATCTCTCCATCCCATATGCTCCAACAGAGAGGGTGCACTCCAAGCCCCTTCTTTGAAACAATATCATCTTATGGGACTCAGGAGATGTGCTTTTTCCATGTCAGTGCCTGCCATCTGAACTATATCCCCCCCCCAAAAAAAGAGAAACCCCAATTCTCTGGCTCTGACCCAGCAAGCCTTTAGAAAGGCAGTGAACACCTATCTTTTCCCCCAGGCACTTGGGTCAGGATGATTAGAATTCCTGTCTGGGGACATTTAATAAATTTGAGTCCCTGATCACCTATTAACAGTTACACCTGTTTTTTTTTAGCTAGTATTTTTATTTTATTTTATTTATTTTGTGTTCTTGGTATTTTGGTATTTTTGCTATTGGCTTTTTGTATGCTGCCCAGAATCACATTGTTCAAGATGGGCATCCATATAAATGCTATCAAGCAAGCAAGCAAGCAAGCAAGCAAGCAATAATCTCTGAACCTCAGAACTTTAAAAAGTGGACACTGTTAAACAGTGTTTTTAAATGGGGATCTGGGGATCCAGAAAATGAAAGTATGATCTGATATATACCATTTACTTGGAATTTCTAAAATTTGGAGGGAGGTGATAAATAAAAACCCTCATCAAAGGGTTCTAATAAATCTGACAGTCAACTGATAAGTAAACTGTCAAGGAGCAGTTGGATGGATTAATAACTGGTCAAGAACAAGACTGCACTGAGTAGGACTCAGTGGTGCTTCTTAAAATGGAGGGACATAAACAGTTTCTCTAAAAGATTGGTATTTGAACTTTGAATGAATAAATAAGTGAATTCACTGTTTTACAGTGAAAGATGAGTAGTCAAGTAAGGGGCGTGGTGGCTCAGTGGTTAAGACGCCAGTCTTGTCGATCGGAAGGTCGGCGGTTCGAGACCTGAGTGCCACGTGACGGAGTGAGCTCCCGCACTCACCCCAGCTCTTGCCAACCTAGCAATTCGAAAGCATGCAAATGCAAGTAGATAAATAGGTACCACTTCTGCTGGATGGTAACAGCGTTCCGCACGCGTCATGCCGGCCACATGACCGCGGAAGCGTCTTTGGACAGTGCTGGCTCTTCGGCTAAGAAACGGAGATGAGCACCGCCCCCTGGAGTCGGACACGACTGCACAAATGTGCAGGGGGAAACTTTGCCTTTACCTTTACCTTTATGAGTAGTCAAGTAGGCTGATGACACCAAATGATTTAAGTAGCTAAAACAAAAGGGACAGTGAATAGTTCCAAAATTATTCAAACTGGGAGAATGGGTATTAATGGAACCTGTGTTTCAATGATGTAAGTGTAAAATTATATAGATAAGATCAAAATCCCCTACCTTTGCATACATATTGAAAGGAATCAAAGGATTATGTTGTATGGCTCAGTGAAAATGTTGAACCACTTTTAGCTAATATGAAAAACGTTAGCTCCGTTTTGGAAAACATTGAGCCAGGCAATGAAAATAAAACTGTCAATATTATTTATTTATTTATTTATTTATTTAATTTATATAACCGCCCATCTCCCCCAACGGGGAACTCTGGGCGGTTTACAATAAAATAATTAAAATAGAATATAAAATATAAAACATCAATTATACAATACATGTAATAAATAATTATAAATCCAGATGGTAGATAGAATCAATAAGAAAGGACATTATAAGATTAAGGGATTAGCCACCCCCATGAGGAACTATCCTTTCCTCCTTCCCATGCCAGGCGGCAGAACCAGGTCTTCAGTTCTTTCCTAAAGGTCGGGAGGGAGGAGATCTGTCTCAACTCTGGGGGCAAGGTGTTCCATAGTGTAGGTGCCACCACAGAGAAGGCCCATCTCCTAGACCCCATCAGGTGACACTCTCTAACTCAGAGCTTTCCAAACTGTGTGTCGGGACACGTTAGTGTGTCGGCTGCAGTGTCTGGGTGTGTCGCGGCTGCTGCTGCCTCCAAAGCTGCCCTGCCAGGATTCCGCGCAGGTCCTAGTGCCTGCCTTGTGCCCTGCTGTAAGAATGTGTTGTGAAATGATGCCCTGCTGTAAGAGTGTCGTGAAATGATGCATGTCTAAAAAGTGTGTCACCAACATGAAAAGTTTGGAAAGCTCTGCTCTAACTGATGGGGCTCGTAGCAGGCCCTCTCTGAATGACCGGGTGGGGCGGGTCGATAAAATGGGGATAAGACGGTCCCTCAGGTATTCTGGCCCCATGCCATGTAGGGCTTTAAAGGTGATAAGCAACACCTTGAATTGTACCCGGAAGCAAACTGGCACCCAATGCAGCTCACGGAGCAAAGGTGTTAAATGTGCAGATCTTGGCGCACCCAAAATTGCTCACGCGGCCACATTCTGCACCAGCTGTAGCTTCCGGATAGTCTTCAAGGGTAGACCCATGTAGAGCACATTGCAATAATCTACATGGGAGATGACGAGAGCATGAGTGACTGTTCGGAGGGCGTCGCGATCCAGGAAGGCGTAACTGGCGCACCAACCGAAGTTGTGCGAAAGCCCTCCTAGCCACGACTGCCACCTGCTTTTCGAGCAGGAGTTGCGAGTCTAGAAGGACCCCCAAGTTCCGCACCGGTTCCGAATGGGGCAGTGCTACCCCATCGAGAACCAAAGATGATAATTTCCAAGAAGCCGCTAAGCCATCAATCCACAGCCACTCGGTCTTGCTAGGGTTCAACTGAAGCCTCTTGTTCCCCATCCAGGCCCCCACAGCCCCCAGGCACTGGGACAGGGCGGTCATTCTTTTGTGCAAATCAATGGTGTAACCACACTGGGAATGCACTGACACTTCAATTTTATGGCTCAGTTGAGGAGAATGGATGCCTATTAAAGTCATATGTCAACTAAATCCCAATTCATATAATTGGTGTAGCTTATGTCATTTGTGTGGATTTATATAATTTATGTTGTGTAATGATGTGAATGAATGCAAATGACATTAAATACATTGGTTGCCTGGACTGTGTCAGAAAAAAAAAAAGGATAATGTTTGTTATTTGGGGGTGAACTCCAAACTAAAGTTTGGTCCATTACATCCAAAGATGTCATTTCTGCAGAGAGAAGTTCTATATCTTCTTCCTCCTCCTCCTTTTCTTCCTCCTTCACTCTGTCAGGGACGTTAGGGCTGATAGAATCACAAAAGCCTAAAAGGTAGAAAATGTAGAATATAAGCGAGCTCTGTCAAGACTGATTCTTAGGAATATACTGAAACTAATTTTATTTTGATGCAATTTCCACCCTTCCAAGTCCTCTAGTAATATTATAGTAATGTCTGAGTAGACAGTTTCCATTTTATCAGAAGTGTTTTCTATATTTATGTATTATGGATTTTAAAATTTATAACATCCAGTGCATAATTTTTGCAGATGGGAGGGATAAAGCTATAAATAAAAATAAAGAAGTTATGGTACTGCTGATGCTCATGTAGTGGTATTCCACGTTAGGAGTTGCAGCAACAATGACTACATTCTTGGAGGAGGGGGAACTTTCTGGTTTTGAAGATATAAAATCTTGTGTTAGTGATGCTGGCATAGTCCTTTTGTGCTGTTTGAAGTAGTTGGTAAGCATCATATTAGTAATCTTTACAATAATCTTGAATCCTAGGAAAGGATTACTCCATATTGCAGCTGTGTGTGTGTGAGAGAGACAAGAATAGTGGTTTGTCCAGTAATAGCTAAATGAATTCATGCCTGATTTATATATTTGAAATGTTTATAAGCTGATTTTCAAGTCCAAGCCTTCACAACACAACATACAGAAAGGAATTTATTAGGCTCACCAGGAAAATATAGTGTTATTATGAGAAAGCTGTTGGAAGGTCACATAAGACTCACTGTATATTTCCATCTGTTTTTTATTTAATAAAAAAATAGAGAAGGGCTGAAGTGGATCATGGCCACACAGGATGTGTAAGGGAAATTTTAATTATTCCCCCTCTAGCTATGAACCTTCCAAATGTTAGTGCCTCCCATCTGGCACTTAGAGATTTATTAGTAATTCCTTGTATATGTGTTTGTATGTGAATTTCAGGAGACCTGCATTTGGGGAAGAAAGGATTACATCTCCAGACAGGTCACAATCCCCATTTGGTTTGAACTGCTAGACTTATTTTTGAGTTTTTAAAAAATCCTAAAATAGATGGAATAGGCACTGTCCCCCCCTCCCCCCCAAAAAAAGACATAGCTGCTTTAAAAGTTGCAGACAGGTGCTGTGTTGGCCCCCACCCTGGCCCTGTTTAAACAAGCCTTTAAAACCTGACTCTGAGTTAGAACAGGCAGTAGACCCTTGCAGGATGTTTGGGTCCTTTAACTGAATGTTGATTTTCTCTAGACTTTCCTTTGATGATATAATTTCTGTTTTTATTGGGTTTTATTGTACTTTGTAAGTTGCCTGGAGTTGTAACCAATTGGGGCATCGTATAAATCTCAAATCTCATAAATGCCATAAATAAATAAATGTTTGCATTCCTGCATGCTCTAAAGCAGTGTTTCTCAACCTTGGTAACTTGAAGATGGGTGGACTTCAGCTCTCAGAATTCCCTTGCCAGCATGGCAGTATACACAGTTGACCTCATTATTTGCAGATTCTGTTTTTGCAAATTCCCCTACTTGCTAACATTTATTTGTAACCCCCAAATCAATGCTCGCAGCACTTTTGCGGTCATTTGCAGACATGCACAGAGCGCTGAAAAATTTGAGTCGCTCGACGCACACGTTCCCAGCTGAGGTTGAACAAGGCGACACTCTTCCGTACTGTAAACAAGTGTCCTGTATTTCCCCCGAGAGCAATGGTGCAGTATTTGCGACTTTATAGAACGTAACATGGCCTCACTACATACTTAATAGAGCAGAGCTTTCCAAACTGTGTGTCGGGACACGTTAGTGTGTCGGCTGCAGTGTCTGGGTGTGTCGCGGCTGATGCTGCCTCCGAGCCCTGCCAGGATTCCATGCAGGTCCTAGTGCCTGCCTTGTGCCTTGTTGCCTCCAAACCTGCTGTGATTCCGCGCAGGTCCTAGTGCCTGCCTTGTGCCTTGCTGCCTCCAAACCTGCCCTGCCAGGATTACACGCAGGCCCTAGTGCCTGCCTTATGCCTTGTTGCCTCCAAACCTGCTGTGATTCCGCGCAGGTCCTAGTGCCTGCCTTGTGCCTTGCTGCCTCCAAACCTGCCCTGCCAGGATTCCACGCAGGCCCTAGTGCCTGCCTTGTGCCTTGCTGCCTCCAAAGCTGCTGTGATTCCACGCAGGTCCTAGTGCCTGCCTTTTGCCCTGCTGTAAGAGTGTGTCGCGAAATGATGCCGTGCTGTAAGAGTGTGTCGTGAAATGATGCATGTCTAAAAAGTGTGTCACCAACATGAAAAGTTTGGAAAGCTCTGTAATAGAATCTGCCATTTTAATCATGAGCCACATAGACCCATTAGTACTTCTAAGAAAAGGGAGTCCGGAAGAGAAAAGGCTGCACTGTAGAGACCAAATGTAATTCAATTGGAAAGAAAGTCCAGTTATTTGATGTTACCACCAGAAGGTCTCTCATGCTCTTCAGGATAACCAATTTTACAGGTACATATATGGGTCTTCTGAAAGCCAGTATGGAATAGTGGTTAAGGTGTTGGACTGAAAGTGGGAAGGGCCAGGTTCTAGCTGTCCTTTAGGCCCAGAAGCCAGCTTGGTGACCTTCAGCCAGCCATTCCCTCTAAGCCCTAATTATTGTCAGGCTCTGTGATAAACCGACTGAAAAACAAAACCCTTCGTCGCAACATGCATTGATTGCGTCACTGTGTGAACTGCAGAGGGCCCAGTGCAATCAAGTGGGGCAAATGCTAGGAAAAAACCAACACACATATGGGTTTTCTGTATACGTTGTAGTTTCAGTATGAGTAAAAAAGAAAAACTGTTAGTACCTTCAGTGAAACCTGTGGCATTGGTTTCATTTTCGCTCCCTGCCTCTTAGTTTCCTGAGCTTTTTTGCTTTATATTGTTATATTCATACTGAATTCCTTCATAATGATCTTGTATATTACGGTTCTTTTAAAGACTGCATCTGCAAGATGGAATTCAGACAGAGCCTGGGACCAATCAAATTTTATATCTAATTACTATGGTAGAGTTTTGTTGCATAATTCAAGCTGCTTATTTGTGGTTTCCCTTCCAATGATGAATGAGACTGGAGACAAACTGCTTGGCACAGTTTTGTAACTCATCAAAGCAAGCTAGATGCTGTTTCTATATCTGTGTTTCTCAACCTTGGCAACTTTAAGATGTGTGGACTTCATCTCCCAGAATTCCCCAGCCATCCATGCTGGCTGGGAAACTCTGGGAGATGAAGTCCACACACCTTAAAGTTGCCAAGGTTGAGAAACACTGCTCTATATGTATGTGTCTCTGAATGAGTGACAGTTTTTCATTCAAAAATTATGATAGTTCAGCTTACAGATTTATATGATATTTTAGCAGGTCAATGTAGAAATAACTTGAGTACAATATGTATTCCAATGCGTAAGCTTTAGTCTGTTTCATAGCATGGTAGCCCAGAGTTGGAGCCTAACTCCTTGTAGATGTCCACAGGCAGGAGAGAATAGGAAGCAAGTGAAAAAATCTATTGTGTTGTTGCAATGCAGACTCAACTCCTTATTTATTTGTGTGCAACATCGCAACACAAGTATGAAAGGGCAGAGCTTGCACCATGATGTTACAAAACACATTTCATCATTTTGGCATTGCTGTGATTAGGAACAGACATCTGTGCTGTCTTTGTCATTTTAGTGGAGTAGAACCAACTATGATTCAGTTTTCCATTGATGGAAATGAAAAAGCCTATTCCTTTCACTGAAGAGTTATAATCCTGCAGCTTTCTATTCTTGCAAAAATTTCATTTTAGATATTAATGGAGCAGGATAAATATAATAATCTTTACTTGATTATTGAAATCAATGTATTCTTGTTGTTTAAAAGGGAATAAAAATCAATAGCATGATTCAATGTAAAACATCCTGTATTCACATCAAAATGTCACATTTGATGCTTTTTGCTCTGGAGAATACTTAAGCGCATTTTCTTCCCAACATACATGTAAGTTAAAATGAGGATAGCCCCTCCCAGCCCCTCCCATATTAATATTTGATCAGCAATACCCTTGTGATTCCTTCACCCCTTAAAGGGTTTATAAAATTTCACTCATAGTTTCAGTTACAAGGAAAAGGAAATTATTTTAAAACATGTGTAGCCTTGTTCTAAAATAGTTCTCTCACATCTGAAATTATAAAGTTTAGATAACTGGTATAATGATGGTGTAAGAGCCAGTTTGGTCTAGTGGTTAAGGCAATGGGCTAGAAACCAGGAGACTGTGAGTTCTAGTTCTGCCTTAGGCATGAAAGCCGGCTGGGTGACTTTCGGCCAGTCACTCTCTCTCAGCCCAACTCACCTCACAGGGTTGTTGTGGGGAAAATAGGTGGAGGAAGGAGTATTATGTATGTGCCCCGCCTTGAGTTATTTATAAAAATAATAAAGGCAGGATAAAAATATCTAAAAAACAAAGTAATCACATCAGTTGTTTTCAGGTTTGTTAAAGTGAAAAAGAAAATCATTTATGCAATTTAGTGTGCAGCTATTTATTTATTTTTAAAATGCTACTTTATGTGAGAGGGATAATGAGAAAGTGCATGGAAAGTTCTATGGCTTGGTACATTACTTAACAATGTTCCTTTCTTGTAAAAGCAATTAAGAGTTTTGTGATATGTAAAAGAGTACAGATTGATTATTGCATGTTCCATGCATCTGAGTAAGTGTACTGCGATGATAATTTATGCAATGTTATAAGTCTTTAAAGTTCCACAAGACTCCTTGTTTGGTAGTAAGAGACTATCATGATTATCCTCTCGTAATGATAACTCTTTCTATAGCTGTCTTTAATTTAAACAGTGTTTTACTTAAAATTCTTTAAGTAAAGCTAAAGTAAGTTAAATTCTTTAACTGAAAACATTTCCCTTAAACATATAGGAGACACGTTTTCCTTTGAACTTTGTTTTAAAAGACTTTTTAGTTAGTTCATACCTCCTTAAATAAATTGACTCAACACAGAATGCTGGAACACGAGGCTTTAGGACTGTTGGCATATTGTACTGGGATGATAGTTCAGAGTTTCCTCTCTCTTTGCTGCCCTCTAGTGGTCCTTAGGATTTTTGCAGTCTAGATCTGGTAAAAAGGTAAAGGTTCCCCCCGCACATTTGTGCAGTCGTGTCCGACTCTAGGGGCTGGTGCTCATCTCCGTTTCTTAGCCGAAGAGTCAGCGCTGTCCGAAGATGCTTCCGCGGTCATGTGGCTGGCATGACGCACGTGGAATGCTGTTACCTAACCACAGAAGTGGTACCTATTCATCTACTTGCATTTGCATGCTTCCGAATTGCTAGGTTGGCAAGAGCTGGGGCTAGTGTGGGAGCTCACTCCGTCACACGGAGCTAGGGATTCGAACCTCCGAACTTGCAATCTTCCGATCGACAAGCCTGGCGTCTTACCCACTGAGCCACCACGCCCCTTAGATCTGGTAGATCTACGTTAGTTGAGCACGTCAACAGAGAGGAGGAACTAGAAGAATTGGTCCAATACTGCTTCCAGTCAGCCTCCTCCATCCTAGGCCATCACCATTCAAAAATACCTGTTTCCTTTCACCTACTGTTTCCAGGATGTATAGGGCAATTTATCTGCTGCTGAAGAACTACATTGGTGGACTGATTCCTAAATCTCCATTTTTCATGAGGTTCTTGTGGGTAATCTTTGAAAAACACCCCTTAAGGACTGAATACTCTTCCAGTCGCAACCACCATGGAAATATGAGCAATATAATCAAATCCATCTTCTGAAGCTCATAAAACATAACCATATCACTCAAGAGAATGCTTTTGGAAATAGCATATTCTTAACAGGGAAGGATATGCTTGAAAAGTCTCGAGGAGAGGAACAAGTGGCTCAGTAAACCTTTTTGGCAGCCATTCTGCCTCAACCAGGTTATTTTTCTCAGATGTCCCACTACTTCATATTTCATATTTCAAATGCTATTAATAAATACACCATTGGTAGCAAAGGAATAAGTGGATTCAGAAATTCTGTTTGGCTCACTATATTATTGCATGTATCACGAGAGGTATATATTTAGATCGTTTTGATCTTCTGGCATAAATTATTTGTTTTTCTGCTTTGTCTCAAAAAATGCAGCCACTTACACTTGAACAGAGCTCATTAATTTGTCTTACATTAAATACATGGTGGGTTATTATTCCCCCATTATGTACATCATTATTCGGCAGTTTGCTCTTGTTCAGCTTTTGCACTGGTTCGTAGGCAATAAGCATAAATGCCTACAGTATTTATAAAAGCTTGCCTGCTGTGGATGTCTGAATTAATGCATGGGGAGTTTAAAAAATCATAGCCCTAAATGTACCATATTCTATTTGTTGATGTTTTGCACATGTTCACCTTTCAACTGTGAATTCATTTGTAAATGTCACGATGTATCAAAACCAAAAAAGAGCATCTTCTGAGAGCATAACTTAGTCCAACATTTGAAAACTGGGTGCTTGAGACTGCTCTATCTTAAGAACATGCTGGCTGGGAAATCTTGGACTTGGAGATACAGGCCAAGTTTTGCATCCTCTAATAAAGGCTTATGGGCTGTCAGTCTCATCTCTCTGAGTGATGTGGGGCCTCTAATTCATTTGGCTTTTCTACTGGGGCTTCATAGATCCCATCCCTCAGCATTTCATTATTTTTAAAAGTTTTTTTTTAACTTTGTTGTGCCTCCTCAATACATATACATTTGTAAAACACCATAACCAAACAACAAACAAATATGAATAGAAAAAAATAAAATGAAAAAAGTGTTGGGCTGAAAATATCCTTCTGAATTTTTGACCCTTTTCTTTGAATTTGATGGAAAAGAAATTGCTTTTGATATTTTTTTCCTACCTTGGGTAGTGAGTAGGGCTTAGGCTATTTCAGTAGTTACGAGCTGGCTGAAAAGTGTGTATGTGCATGCCCTGTCTTCCATTATGGCATCATCTCTTTATAGATCTGCAGCCTCCCTTGATTTCTATGTTTTATTTAAAACTCAAGAGAAAACGTAATGTGGAAACTTCTCCGTTGAGACTTTTTCAGAGCTGGAAGCTTCAGTGGTGATGGAGGATATAGAGTGCCACTTTACAGTAATAAATAAAGCTCAACAGTGCAGTCAAACTAGAGGTTTCTTCTCTGAAACTTTCTGGAAAGGCCATATGATGTTTCATGATCACTTGGTCAGTCCAGGGCAGTGTTTATCAACTTCGGCAATTTTAAGATGTGTAGACTTCAACTCCCAGAATTCCCCAGCCAGCAATTGAAGTCCACATATCTTAAAGTTGCCAAGGTTGAGAAACACTGGTCCAGGGAATGCCAGATAAATATTGTAATAAATAATACAAATGCTAAATATAAAGCGCCCCACAGTGCCCCACAGTTATTAACCTACCTTCCTTCCTTCCTTCCTTCCTTCCTTCCTTCCTTCCTTCCTTCCTTCCTTCCTTCCTTCCGATGTGCTCTCTCAGGTACCGTATTCATTTAAAGTGCCATCTCTATCCAACTCTGTCAGAATCTGGCTAAGTTTTCTTTGGAAGAGATGGATCTTTGCCAAAATGAAAAGGCGGATACAAAGTTGTCCTACCAGAGTGGGAAGTAGAATGAAGCAGAATCTTGAGAATCTACTTATCCCTAGAGAGGAAAGGGTTAAGCCTTATTCACCTCCCCCCAATATTCCCAATATGAATCAGAACCCTGTGGGTCCTATTATATTAAAGGGACACCTACTTCCCACTCCCATTACAGCTATTTTCCTGCAATATTTCCTGCAATATTTTCCCCATTGTAGAGAGTGCTTGCATTATTTTATCTATGTGTTTTGTCTTCTTCCCAGGGCCCCATTAAATGCAGAAATATTTATTTTCAAATTTTGAGGCTAAACCAACAGTGGATTTGTTCTACAGTCCACAACCATGTTTAAATCCACTTGGTTTTATAAATGCTTGTCTTAATGGTGGTGGCATTAACTTTTGAAATAAATGATTTCACTCTAATTATACAAATTATTTTGCAAATACCTCATCAGCCATTGAGCAAATAACAGATGTCAAGCCTTGCCATTTCTGTCAGGCGAGAACACACCATCAAAAGGAAGATGATCTTGAATTTCAAGATGACACCCCCTCAAAGAATGATAATGAGAAAAACAATTGTAAACCCACTGAAAAATCCTACAAACTACAGGTTGTCCTTGCTCACTAACCACTCATTCAGCAACCATTCGTAGTTACAATGGCGCTGAAAAATGAGACTTATGACTGGTCCTCAAAGTTGCGGTCACATGATCGTGATTCGAGCACTTGGCAACTGGCATACATTTACGATGGTTGCAGCATCCTGTGGTCACATGATCGCCATTTGCAACCTTCACAGCCAGCTTCCAACAAGCAAAGTCAATGGGGAAGCCAGCAGAAAGTTGCAAGTCGCAGTCAAGTGATGTTGTGCTTAATGACTGTGGGTGATTCGCTTCACGGCCGCAGCTGGAACTGACGTCATAAGTTGGCGTGGTCATGTGACATTGCACTTAACAACTGCGCCACTTAATGACAGAGTTCTCGATCCCCATTGCAGTCAAAACTGAGGACTGCCTGTACCCAGCTCCTTTACTTTATCACCTCAGTAGACAACTCCCACCACAATCAATCCTGGTCACATCCCCCAAAACAAACGTGCAAATGTAACATATTTGTATGTTTACAAATATACACACTCAAATATGAGCCAAACTCAAAAGAGGCTTGAGCCCCAAAAATAATTACAATGCATATTAATTGAAATAATAACAATTGATTAAAACCAACTGCCAATGAAACAAGGCACCTCATTGTAAAATTACCTGATGCCCACCTGCACAAACCATTGTTTCTCCACTAGCTACTATTCACATAGGAGATTGTAAGCACAAGGACACAAGGACATCATTCTCTGTCATAAGACCCATTGAGTTCTCAGGCTTTCACTCCCACGTAATTAATTTTTGATTTTTGGACCTGTTTAAATAGTGTGCTAGCCCTTTTCTTTTGTTTTTCCCCTCTGCATATAGAGATTGAGACCCGGTTTGGTGTAGTGATTAAGGCATCAGGCTAGAAACCGGGAGACCGTGAGTTCTAGTCCTGCCTTAGGCACAAAACCGGCTGGGTGACCTTGGGCCAGTCCCTCTCTCTCAGCCCTAGGAAGGAGGCAATAGCAAACCACTTCTGAGAAATCTTGCCAAGAAAACTGCAGGGACTAGTCAGGCAGTCTCCTAGAATTGGACACGATTTAATGGATAAAAAAAATAGAGAGAGATTGAGTGACTGCAATGAACAGCTTCCCCATCCATGGAAACTCCAGTGACTGAGGTTCTGAATTTTCTTGAGTCCTCACTTGGATGGACAGCTACTATGGACAGAGAGGCCTTCATTCTCTCCACGAGGGGGATATTTATCCTCACCACAAGGAGGGCAGACCTAAAGACAGAGAGGGTACCACCTTGAAGCAGAGGCAGTAGTTTCTCCCCCACTCCTCTTCCCTTCCAGCCACTTGCTTGACTTTGCATTTCCTACCCATTCCCTTGCTTTCAGTAGCGTCTTCCTTTCCCCCCACATTCTCAGTGAATGTACAGTGTTCCTTTTGGTAAATATGATGATTTTGATGATTTCTCAAAAATGTTATAATCGGTGTCATTCGTGTAAAGCAGCTAAAGGACTATGGCAAAGGAGGAAGGTTTGGGTCTCTCCCCCCATTTTCTGAGGAGTAGGGGAATTATTATTCCAATTCTGCCAATTCTGCTTTGGTAAGAGCACTACATTTGGGGGCAGAACCGATTTGAAAATAATATTTGATATTTGATATTTGATCCTTCTTTGCTGTTGCTGTTGCTAGCTGGAGAACCTGTTGTTGCTACTACAGTTCTAAAAGGAAGATAGCAAGCTGTGACTGTCCCCCCAAAAAAGGGTTCCTCCCAAACCTTCCCAGTAGTGGACAGGTATCCCATTCCATTCCTTGAAAAATACACCTGGTCAGTTATGGAGAAAGCAATTTGTCCTCCTTTTTCTCCTCTTCCTCATTAATATCCAAACATTCCATCCAGGAAAGATCATAAGGTGGCAAACACAAAAATGAAAACAACAAAACTTAGTAATATCCTCCTTTTAAGAACTTACCATCTTTGGATTTTTCTATTTATTATTTTAGTGGATTTTAGCTGTATGAGTTTTAATTGTTTTTATGATATTGTTGTAAACCGCCCAGAGTCTACTGTTGTAGAGATGGGCGGTGATAAATTCAAATAATTAATAAATAAATAAATAAATAAATAAATAAATAAATAAATAAAACCATGAAAACATAATCTTAAAGAGTACGTGGGTTAAAATATGTACACAGTAGTAAAATCCTCATTAAAATGATCACAGTGAAATTCTATCATCCTGGTGTTACAGGATGCTTATGAACTTTTCATGGATGCTCCTTGTACTTAGGAGTTGCCACTTCTGAACTCCTTATGCTAGGCATCAGCTGGTCCTCGGTATGCCCCTGCCCTTGGAATGGGACACCTCCTAATTAGGGTTCCTGATGATGTCCTGATTTGGGTATGTACTCTAAAATCAATACCTTTTGATTTGGGAAAATAAATTATATTCACCCAACTGACCCAAATGTAAGAATTCATCACTCATTTCAGGAACTGCGTTCAACTATGCTGCACAGAATGACAGTTTCAGCAAAACTGGCATAGTTGGCCTGTTGCTGCATTAGGGATGCTACATTATCAGTTGCTAGTCGTGGAGCCTGAGTTTCACACTCTTTCACAGCTGCAAAGAGTTTATATTCACTTTCCTGTTATCTGGACTTCTTATTCTGCAGGCACCTCAATGCCCCTTGTTTTCTCTTGACTTCAAAGTGAGTCATTTCTCTTATACCTTTATATAACTGCATTTTTAAAAAAATCCAGTCATTATGCAGGTCTTTTTAAATGGTTAAGAGATTATGAAATTATATTTGTGGTAATCTATAAACTGCCTTCTGTGGCAGCATTGATTCCAAATTCAAAATAATTATCAGCTTAAACATCTGTTTCTTTAGCTAGTCTTCTGTAGGAGAGTACTGCACAGATAAACTTTCTGCATGCATTAGCTAGCCTTTAACTTAGAGCTTTTATGTAGCAATGCTATTCCGTTTCAAATTTCAGAAGATGTGTGAGCAGAGTTTGATTGCTGTCTCATGAAAACTGTCAATACATGAACACTCAGACCTACACACTTACCGTTTCACTTGTTCTCAGAAGCATGCTTGTATTCAGATTTGTAGAGTTGCACTAGGATCTGCCTCTCTATACTCAGGTATGTGGCTTTCTTTCTTTCTTTCTTTCTTTCTTTCTTTCTTTCTTTCTTTCTTTCTTTCTTTCTTTCTTTCTTTCTTTCTTTCTTTCTTTCACCATAATTTCTAATCAAATTCCTCCAGTTAAAATTTAAACTTGGTGGGACAAGTAAAAATTACACAAATAGATCAAGACTTCAGATTCAAAATAATGTTTGAAATCATTTTCAGTGATGATGATTAGAAATGTTACAGCAATTGTATGAAAAGGTACAGATATGACCAATGCTATGTTGTGATTTCTGTGCTATATTTCAAGAAAGTATAGGACTTTATTGAAAATGTAAGTTGTTAAACTGTGCCCTGCACAATCGGCAAATGTTATGTGGCATACATAAGAGACGTCTTTGTCATAATTCATAACATTATTTTAAAACTATTTCTGATTATCAGTGCAATCCTGTGCATGGAGATGTATAACTAAGCAGGCAGATGCTAGAGTACATAATAAAAATATTCTTTGAAATAATCTAATTTGATTAATTCAAACTGGCTAACTAAAATTTGTATATTTTAGTATTAGAAAAAAAGTACAATTTTTATCAGCTTTTATACCACTATAGACATTTATGAATGATATAGAAGTACAGTTATCAATTTTTTCAAAATGGGCTGGCACAAAATTGTTACTTTTATGAAGTTAAGTGTATGATATAGTAAAATAAATACTCTAATTCTCTTACACCTTTAATTACTTTTTATTTGAGTGTATCAAAATCTATTTACATCGATATTTCCAAAACGTTTAATTTTTGTAGATAGATCTCTAAACTAAATGTGCAATAGGGAGTTTAAAAAATCCAGATGAGCATTTTTTGCTAGGTTTCTCTTCTTTTTCATACAGCTAATGTGCAGTGATGTGAGCAATCCATGTTTACTTTCCATTTTTATATATTTATTTGATTTTAAATTCACATCCGAGACACGTGCTGATAATAATGATGAGACAACAGCAAGTTTAAGTTACCTTTTTTTTAAAACAGAAAAAAGGAAAACACTTCGTGCTGTAGCTAAATAACATGAATCGGGATAACGGCAGCCAGCAAGCCTGTTTGTGTGCCTTTTCTCCTACATAGATATAGTCCACCCTTTCATTTCTGTTCGGTGGAATTCGATGGTCTGTGGCTGGCTGCCCACATGACCAAGTGCACCCACACAAACACACTTTGCCATACTGTATCTCTGTTACACTGTAGTCCTACTCAGGGTCATTGCACTGTACACATTACATATTTCTGGCAAACATGAAGATGGACAAAACAAGGAGTCTAGATAAGCAGAGATAAATTGGAGCCAGCCTATTGCTATATACACTGTAAATGGACTGAGCTTTGGGTGAGCCCCTTTCTACAGTTTTCTCCCCTGCCTGTTTTTGACTACTGGAGCCACATACAGTGGAAAATTAAAGGACTAGAATCGTGGAACAATTACTTGGGAGAGATCCAGAAGTGATTGTTTTGGGAGTGATGTTTAAACCAATGTCAGGGAAGGCAAGAGGGGCTGGCCAAACGCCAGCACCTTTGTAAAGCATATTAGCTCAGATGAAAAGCTAGAGGCAGAGTCAGAAAGAGAGAGCAAAGGAGCTCCCGGTGCTTACACTTGCCTTGCGCGTGCCTTCTCTTCTTGGCTGGGAGAAGCTGGATACATACGTGGTTGCATAACTTGGCTAAGGAGCACACTTTTGCCCAATGTCTCAACTCGGTTTCTGCTCCCTTTCCAGGTGGACTGCCGGCTGCTGATTCCTCCCCGAGCACGGAGCCTAGATATGCGACGCGTTCCCTGCCACCCACAATGACCATGACCCTTCACACAAAAACCTCCGGGGTTGCCTTATTGCACCAAATACAAGGCAATGAATTAGAGCCTCTCCCCAGACCACAGCTGAAGATTCCTCTGGAACGACCGATCAGCGAAATGTACGTGGACAGCAGCAAGACCGGGGGCTTTAACTACCCAGACGGCGCTGCCTATGATTTTGCCACTGCCGCTCCAGTGTACAGCTCGACCAGCCTCGGTTATGCCCCCACGACCGAATCGTTTGGGTCCAGCAGCCTGGGAGGATTTCATTCTCTGAACAACGTTCCTCCAAGCCCGGTTGTCTTTCTACAGTCGTCCCCCCAACTTTCGCCTTTTATTCATCACCACAGCCAACAGGTACCTTATTACCTGGAGAATGAACCGAGTGGTTTTGCCATGAGGGAAGCTGCCCCGACAGCGTTCTACAGGTAAATCATGTCATTGCTTTCTTAAAAAAAGAAAAGAAATCCAGTATGAAAAGAGAGTTGAAGCAAGGAAGGGGGAAATACAGTGTTTGAGTGGGTATGCCTTCAGGATGGTTGAGTCACCGCTGAATAATTAGACATTGTGTTAGCGTGTTGTAAATCAAAATCTCTGTTATGACTATTGGGTAACCGTTGCTGCGCATGCTAGACATGAAATGCTTATGAAAAACAAGTCAGGTTGTCGACAGAAATGTGGCCTGGGGAAAACCAAAACAGAAGCCCCAATACTGAGTTACAGAAACAACAAACTGAAGCAAAACAAAAACTCCCCAAAGTGGAGACGCTTGGAGATTAAAACGAACGATGCAAACCCCAAGTTTTGGCTGCTCTCAGTCCAGTCTGTTCCTGCTCTGCATTTGTGCAGCAGCCGAACATCTTGTCCGTTGTCGGAAATGTTTTGTTCCTTGTCTGCCTTTATATTGCATTGATTGACTCTTATATAAAGTGTTCAGGACACCTGATGATTCACCTTCCCAAACAGTTGTAACTGACTTAATGAGAGCATAAAAAAGCCTTTGGAAAGTATACTTAAGGCTTTGGAATGGAAGGCTCTTTAGTTATGCACACAGAGAGAACCCTGTGTTTTAAAATAATGGTTTCCAAATGTATTTTCTCTATAACTCATAGTATTCTCACCAAGGAGTTAAGACCTGATTTTAAACACACACACACTTACTTTTAGGAAAACAAGGGGGAGTAGTAGATCAGTATTCTAATAGGCCTGCAGCTGTAAAGAGGCACTGGGATTCTTTGAAGTAAGCGGCTGCTACAATGGTGTGGAGACAATAAAAACAAAACATAGGAGGCATTGTTCCACTCTGTCAGGTTTATAATTTAGCTGAAATGGAATTAAAGTAAAAAATGCAGACATGTGTATTATGAATAATGGAGCCTAGGCTCAAGCTACTGGTTATGCTACATCTGGAGTGTGCAGCTGCTCTTCTACTTTTTAGTTATTCAAAAGCAAGCATGTGGGGTCCTTAATCTAGATCAGGACCACCATAAGTGGAGTAGAGATGTTAATTTTATCTTTCCCAGTTACTATTCCATTATGAAAAAGAAGCCAAGAGAGCCTCCATGGGATCCTGAATGAGAATTTGGAAAGAAAACAATGACACGTGTGCATGTGTGTGCATCCCCACACACACACGCACACAGAATGGGCAGCAGAACTTAACATCAATGCATAAAAATATTCCTACGTTACTGAAAAGTGTATTCCAATGGCATCTGTTCTGCATTTGTTATTTTGTTTAATGACCTCTTGCAATAAAACATGGGCGTTATGTTGCATAGGTTGAAGTGAACCTGTGTTAAATGTTAACTTTTCAGTTATTCTGGAAAGTTTTTCACTTTCCAATTCCTAGAAATTTTAGGACATTTGTGATTGCTGCTTCACAAACCATAGTTGGTATGTGGTTGATTTTCTGCCCTATTCATACCTTAGAACATAAAAAATATTTGCTTTGATCTCTGGATCGAATCCTGGCCTCACTAATTTTAAACATTTAACTAATATTAAAAATTACACTCTTCCTAGACATTGCCCCAGGGACGAAAATTGCGCACTTATTCCTAATTTCATTTAAAAATTACTTATTTTTTATTATCTGCTTATGATATTTATGAACTAAAAAACAATATAGTAGCTCTTTGCCCAAGAATTCTATGTTAACTTACAAAACAGTAAACAAAACCAAACAGGTAAATGACAGATATAGGGGGAAAAGGGGAATAGAAACTCTAGGCAAAAAGAAGTCAATGAACAGATCCAACAAATACATTCATTTTGTAGGGATTGTTTCAACATAACCATAAAAACTTACTTTTACTGCAAGATGAAAGGCTGTAATCAGAAAGAATGTCTCTGGAAAGCGTTTCTCACCTGAATGGAAAATATGCCATGTGTAGTGAGACCACACATGGCTTTTGAGGAATGGCCACATCTTGACAGCTACGTTGGTGACTCTGTAGGGTGGAAGGAAGCACTGCGTGTTCTCTCTCTGCAATGGTCTTCTTGGCAGCCTTAAAAAAACAGTGCTTGATTAATATTGCATTTTGGGAAGGCCCAATGCCTGTAATTCCATTAGGCCAAATGATCTCAATGGTGGGGATTTGGCTGAGAAGCTTCCTTTAAAACTGCGTAGTATCAGTGGCAGAAAAGGACGGGTGTCCCCAGACAGGAGGCATGCAGAACTGCTCCCCAGCATCGACTCCTTTGGGTGGTTTAAAGGAGCTCAAAGGCAAGGCTAAGCCTAGAGACTTCTTTGCTTGAGCCTGAGGATACCATTCTCTTTCCATGTATAGGGGCCAGTATACCTGTAGCAGATGCTAGGGACAATGGGGGATGAGCCTCCTAAATTGCTGGCTGTTTGTCTTCATTGGAGGAGAAAGCTGCATCAGCCACTGCAGGGACTCTGATCGCCTATATATTCATATGGACATATACCTCTGTCTTTCAACAAGCCAGGGAGTTTAGGAGGAACACCTACCTCTGATGTTACCCTGATCTCTGCTACCTGAAGAGATCATCCCTATTTTGCCCAAGAGGGCTAGTTTTGCCCAAAGGACTACAGTAGTAGGATCTGAGTTCTTTGTCCTCAGTATATTTTCACAGGAGGGAGAATACTTGATTTTCTAGGATGTGATCTTACAGTTTGTGGTGGGACATAATAGTAGTTCATTGTGGTGTAATTTTCTAAGGATTGTCTAAATCGGATAATGGCAGCATTTTAATAAATAGGAGGAAATAAGTATATTTGGCAGGTATTATCTTTCTCTTTAGATTTGTCTGAGGAGCAATGGGGAGTGTGGTGTGTTTTGTTGCTATGACATTCTTCAGGTCCAAAACATTTTTCAAGCATTTTGTATCTTTTAATTTTTTATTAAATATTATTTGTAAATTTAAAGACTCTGGTATTAACTTAAAATACTGTTATGATTTGTTAATCTAGATGCTTTTAATAGCTGTGCAGTGCTTCTGGTACCTGTGTCTTAAATTGTTCAGTGATATTATTTTAATAATTGCACAATACAGTTCTGCACAGGCTTATTTTGAAGTAAACCCAAGTGACCATCAGATTTATTCCCAGAAAGAGTGAGCACACAACTATAACTTTATCTATCATCCACCCATCCACCCACCCACCCACCTACCTACCATCTCTCTATCTCTATCTCTATCTCTGTCTCTGTCTCTGTCTCTCTATATAAATAAATAATTTGGTGCTGTTTTTTAAGGCTAAATTTTCATTAGCCTTGAAGGAAATAGTTCAGTCTTGATAAAGTGTTATTTATTATGTTTGTGGTCAGGAAATTTCTTTTGCATATTCTCCTTCTATGATGGGTTTGGTTTTTTTTTGCAGATTTCTTTCATTTCCTTTTATTTTTGGTAATGTTAATATAGTACACTCCGAGAAGGATTTATTCAGAAATTAGTTCCCCCTGAAACATAAGTCCAAGTTCCATGGAACCCTATTATACATATTGATTAGAGGCTCTATTAAACATATTTATTTGGAAACAAATTCTATTTTGTTTGATTCTTACTTTCAAAGTAAGTATTTGGGTATTGTAGCCTTGCGTTCCAAAATGCTTGTATATTCACAATCTTCCTTGAATTACAGGGCTAGGAATGCATTATTCCCAGGTTTAGATGTTGTGCTTTGACTATGATTTTTTATCTAGTGCAAATTAAGTGGCATTTTGATGATATTATAGCTAGATATTACTATAATAAATCTTGAGTATTGATTCCTATCTTTGGACATTGGATTAATAAAACAGGAGAGATTTCAGCCTTGCATTCTTGATTCACAAAGTGACCAATTTAGTGTCGCATAGGATCTGGGCAGAAAATATATGATTCCCCATATTTAATTCTAAAGTTTCATATGGTAACTGAAAGATCTCTACTGAGAACAAAAGGACAATGTTTCCATTTATACTAACTTTTTTATTCTTGTTACTTTGGGTGTGTACATACAAGACTAATCTTCATGAGAGTTTCTTATGAAGATGCTTCTATAAAAGATTACAGCTGTAGGCTATGATTTTTTAATATCACTTTTGCCTGAAATATGTATACTGGTAACACTGATAAGCTACTCTTCATACTGACATTTTCCTGTTCTGCTATGAATTCATTTTTTTTTCAGCATGCAAAGATCATAACGATAGCAGAGGAATGCTCCTTTTAAAGTTCGTCACCTCCATTATTTTGCCCCAAACAGCTCTGTAAAATTGGCTGTTGATAGCAGCCAAAGAAGAATGTTCTGTCTTCCACAAGATTTTTCTTTCTTGGCTGCGAAGTGGGAATTAAGTGAAAAATCGTGATATGTATCCAACTATTTTCACTTTGTTCAGATGATGGCCATTTCATTTTTTAACCTAGTTGGAATCGCCCCATTCACCTTCCCATTTGCTTTGATGACATTATGACATTATAGTTGCATATTACTGTAATAAAGCTTGAGTGTTGATTCCTACCTTTGGATGTTGCATTAATAAAACACGGGAGATGCAAAAAATACTTCACCTCTAAATATGTGCTAGAGTCCTCAGCTCACATCTGCTTTTCTGTAACTTTTCACTGACCACCTAGTTGTTGGATCTGAAGGTACATGCAGTTTGGTGGCCTCTTACTTGAGAGTAAGCTTTGCATGTCTCATTGTCCAGGCTATCAGACTAGTCATGGGCATGAGACTGATCAGGATTTATTGGTAGAACTCCAGGTGATTTGCAGTAGAACAGCAAATGTCTCCCAATTGTTTTAAAACAGCCAGGGTTAGATCTAAATTAGACAGCCAATCCCTAATCTGTGGGGCCATGAAGATCTGTATTTGTACATGCAGTGCATGGGTCATGGAATTTGACAGGATTGTTCCCCTGGAATCACCATTTTATATCTGTTTCAGCTGCTTGTTTTTAGAGTTCTGCCCTCCCATGTACTAATCTGTTGAGCAGCTGTATTATTCCTGCACATAGTTTTGCCTGGTGGTTTATCTCTAGATTATTTCTCAATCCCTTGCATATGCCCCTTCTCCTTCTTTCACTGCACTTGCACCACCTTCCAGTCGGGGATATCCATCAAGGTGTAGATGAACTAGAAAAACCTTCCTTTGGTCTCGCCGAACTGCTGTTTTTTGTGGAATGCTTTCCAGAGAGACAGCTTGGCCATAGCTGAGATAGGAGATGCAGCTGGCCATATTGTTGGCAGCTGTGTGGCTTCAGCCACAATAGCTGTTGGAGTTAAAACTTCATTTTTGGGCCGTTTGTTGTAGTCCCTGTAAGAAATTGGAATACCTTCTACTCCCCAAGGCATTGATGAAGAAAAATCCAAAGAAGTATTTATGGCTTAGGCAGCAACATTATTTTGATAAATTTTTATTAAAATCCTCATTACCTTGTATCATAATGCCTACAATTGTTCGTATCCTGTTAGCTGATCAGAAGGACTTTATGTCCCATTGTTGGGTCAGTATACTGTCTATAACTTTCCTTAATCTGGTACCTTCCATATACCTTGGGGTGTAGCTCCCTTATTCTCAGCCATAGTAGGCACCCTAGCTTAATCAAAGAATTGATTATAGAAATAACATTGGAATTAATAATGTTAGTAATCCTTTGGGACAAAAGAAAAGCAATTTGCATGAATAGTTTTGCCATCAGATAATGGGTGAGTGCATTTGTATTCTCTCTAATGGGGCTCTCATTGATGGGATTAAGGTTCAGTATGTGTACCTTAGAATCAGCAGTCCCCAACCTTTCTGGCACCAGGGACCGGTTGTGGAAGAAAATTTTTCCATGGACTGGGGGGGCGGGGTATGCAGGCAGGAGCCAATTGTGCGCACCGGGGGGGCGGGGTTTGCAGGCGGGAGCCAATCGTGCGCACTGGGGGGCGGGGTTTACAGGCGGGAGCCCCGTGGCCCACTTCCTAACAAGCCGCGGCCCACTAGTGGGCCATGGCCCACAGGTTGGGGACCCCTGCCTTAGATTACATTATCGTTTGTGAAAACAATGCAAGAATCTGTCTGCTATTTTTAAAAGATATGATCACTTTGGTTTATATAGAAATGTTGTCTTTAGGGCTTTCAAGTTAATACGATTTGAAATTGCCAAATACCTGTTTTTAAAACTTATTACAGGACATAACTGAATCAGAATTAAGCATTTTTAAGTCTAAGGGCCACATTTTTACTTACATTTCTCCCACTGAAGCTAATTAGGCTAGAAAGTGCTCAACTGGGCTGGAGTTTGGGCTAACTATTCTAAATTTCCACACACTAGTATTTATTGACATCTCAATACAGGTGCCTTTTTGAGGAAATTTGGCTTCCCAAATATACTACACAATATTGATCAAAATACATTTCCATTAATAATTCATATTTAATGGCATGCCAGTTAGCAAAATGAATATTAGTTGACCTGTCCCCAGCCCCACCACTTTGACCTTGAATCAGCATTGCTCAGCCAAGATTTCAAACTCACCATTTATTATTTGCAGAGTCCAGTGCAGTTTAGATTGCACAATTTTTTGCAGCACCAAATACCTTGTCAAAGGGTGGAAGCACACATGGTATTTCTTCTCTAAACACCATAGAACCGTTTTTCCCTCTTCTTTTTCCTCCTCCTTCTCTGTAACTCTCCTACACCCAAACTCACAGTTTTTGCAGTAAGGTTCTGGCTTTTTAATGTACTATGTAAATAATCTCATATGCATAGATGATACTATATGGAGAGCCAGTTCAGGTTAAGGCACCAGGCTAGAAACCAGGAGACTGAGAGTTCTAGTCCCGCCTTAGGCATGAAAGCTGGCTGGGTGACTGAGCCAGTCACTCTCTCTCAGCCCACAATGTCAGGCTCGGGTGACAAGCCAGTCGGTCAGTTCCTGTCACAACCAACAGATCAACATTTGGTTGATCTGAAAAAGCGGACCCTGCACCCGCGGGAAAAACGCTAGGAAGAAAAAAAATAGATGATGCTATAGTATATGCATAGACAAACTGATGCCTATGCCTGAAAATTATCATAGCTCGATGAAACTATTCTTCTCTGTCCTTCTCATGCATCTATTCCAGGAGAGGTATCATAATTAACTATTAGCAGAATGAAAAGTCTGCATATGTTTCTTATATCAACATACAGTTCACTTGTTCTAGATATTAAGAATTCGAGCAGGTCAGATTTATCTGGAAATAAATCCCACTGAACTGTGGAACTTCTTCCAACATAAACATGACCAGATTTAATCTCTAAGGTGCTACGTAATGCATAGTAATCTTGATAACTGAAAACGGTGAGACAGTCTTATGAAGTATGGAAGAACGTATGGGAAGAATGGTTATAGGAGGAACGGTATAAAAAAGTGTAATTTCTAAACTTTTCCCCCTTCGATTCAACCAGGATGCCGTACACATCTTAAAACTATATAAAACAACGTATTAAAACAAGAAATGTAAATAATTTTTTTTGGAATGGAGTAAGAAATAATTCTATGAAATTTAAAAATCCATAATCAGGACCTCTATGTGTGTATACTGCATGTGTATATGCAGAAAATAATTTTTTAATGCTTAAAGAGATTTGACCTAGGGATTTTTTTTCATTAGAGAAAGTGTTCTGTTAGGTTGATGCTGACATTAAAAAGCAGTGCTTTCCTCGATAACTGTCACAAATAGTTCCATCCTACTTTGTGATTGGATGACATATTTGGGCCATCAGATGCCATTAGTTGTGGAATATACTCAGCTCTGAAATCTCTGGGAATAAATTATTTTAACTGAGCCACAGTTCTGATGGAAGATCAAAAGAAGAAATATGTTGAGAAGAGAAAGGCTCGGGCATGACAATCCTACTTCCTAAAGAAATGCTGAAAAATCCTATTTTGAGATAATTGCTAAGTATCAAATCCAGCATAGTTCATACCTCACCTGATAAGCAAATTATTACATTATTATTATTATTAGTTCTCACGGAGGCCCAGTTATTAAAAAGGAACTGTGAAGAGCTGTGCTTTTAAAATTTTATTTATTTATTTTTCAAATTTTGCCACTGCCCATCTCCCCTGAAAAAGAAATCTAGGATTTTGGCATCTTCCCCATGACATACAGAGGAAGAGAATCTACAAAGAATTCGGAAATAAAATTGTTGCAAGGAAATTTCTTTTTAACTAGTAGCACCGTAAAATATTACATGGAAAAAAGTAATCTTTTGATGTGGGGAAGTGAAAACAAAGCACTATAATCCACGTTGGTTTTATTTTAGAAATGAGTTTAAGTTACCAGCTATCTCTTGTGTATCTGGATAGACAGCTGGTATAAAAGGATATAAAAAGCCACAGGACTGGAATTAGAAGTATTTTCTTCTGCAGTGTTGGCACAGAACTGAACACGAGAATGCTGGTTGTGAAATATGTCTGACTTAACAGCTTCATTCAACAGCAAGGCATATTTTTGGGGATGGAAAAATATGGCATTAAAATATTTTTCTGGCCTTGAGTTTTTTAGGCAAATGGCATATGGATGGAAGGAACACCCTGTGGTACCCTTTCTATACTTTGTCACAAGTGTAGATAGTTGTTTGACCAAAGGATAATATTTTGTGTGTGATAAAGTGTTGATTCTCTTTTGCTCCGCCCACTCAGCCATCTCTCTTCTGTGTTTGTCATGGGGGGCTCGGATTCAGAGTCAGAAAACGAAGAAGGGCAGCCAGCTCCTGAAGTGGCTTTGGAGGCCTAGCAGTCAGCTCTGGGGCCACCAGACGAACAGCCACTTGAGCAGGCAGAGGAGGCAGGGCCGGCCCGCGATCAGCGGGCACAGCTGCCGCTGCTCAGGCTCAGGGAAGATGAGGACTCGGAATTGCCACCCCCTCCCAATGCAAGAGCACGGAGAGCAGAACGAAGAGCAGAACAGAGGAAATCAGCGAGGTTACTCGCAAGGAAGCCGTCTCGCCCTCCTCAATGAGCCCCACCGGGGCTGCTCTTATTTAAGGAGAGCTATGAGCCCAAGACTGCTGTTGGAAACAACCGTTCATTAATTCCGACTCTCTGTGCCTTCCTTTTTGACTCTGAACCCAGACCGGCTGATGACCTCGCTAATGCCCTGGACTCCTGGACTGCCTGACCATTCTTGTGCTTGCTCCCTGGACTTTGAACTCTTTATTTAGGCAAGTTGCTGGACTTGTGAGAACTTGTTTCCTTTACATGCGTGTGTTTGCACATTACTTTTTGTTGCTGCTTGTTATAAGTAAAAGTTTGCAACTGCCTCTTGTGTATTTGCGTGTGCCTGGCCTGAGACAGGACAGTGTTGGCCTCACTCAGGGGTGTCCATCGTGATGCATGGAAAAGAGGGTAGGGCTTAGATCACATGATTGTAGCCACCATCTTGACTTTATCAACCTCCCTTCCTGTGGACACTCCCAGCCTCACTGCTCAGTGAGGGCATACAGTTTTTTTTTCCTAACTGCAAATGACTCTGGGGACATTGCTAGATTGTAATGTAGGATTGTTTCTGTTAGGCCAGTCCTCCACATTTATTTATTTATCAAATTTATTCACCGCCCATCTCACTCAGAGAGCGACTCTGGACAGTTTACATAAAATAGAAATAAAACATTAGTTAAAATACAATAAAACACTAAAACAATACAATAAAAGCAATCTTCTTAATAAATAATATGTTCCAAGAGGAGATGGTAAGAAGTTCTTAATTATTTCCAGGGAGCGTCTTTAGGGTGCTAACCATCCCCAGGGTTGGTTACCCCTCTTCACGCCCCATGCGAGATGGCAGAGCCAGGTCTTCACTCCTTTCCGGAAGGCCAGGAGAGTGGGGGCTCGCCTCACCTCTGGGGGAAGAGTATTCCATAGGGCGGGGGCAACAGCAGAGAAGGCCCTCTTCCTGGGACCCGCCAGATGACATTCTTTCAGAGACAGGACCCGCAACATGCCCTCTCTGCCTGACTGGGTGGGACGGGTCGATGTAATGGGGATGAGACGGTCCCTCAGGCAACCTGGACCCATGCCATTCGGTGAAGTGCTGCTTACTGTAGTCAACTCTCATTTGAAATGATGCTAAAGATTTCTCTGGTTTAGAAATAACCCCAGTTAAAACCCCCTTTCCAATTCATATCTATTAAGGCAAACCTCCCCCCTGTTCAAAAAAGATTGCGAAAATCTTCAGGCATCATTTCCTAATAGTTCTGAAATGCTGAAAATGTTGAAACAAATGCAGTGTATTTGCCAGCCTTCATTAAGCCCAAGTTATTTATGTATATTAATTTTGTTGAATTTGGTGTTGGTAAATGCATGTTGTTTTTTTATATCAGGGTGAGACTGGATTTCATAACTATATAGAAAAAAGATATGTTGGGATATTGAGCCTAACTATACGGTTAAAAGAGAATTCCTTGAAAAATATTGTGGCACAGATTTTTTTTTTTTTTTTTGCTGCAGTTGGAAAGAAAACTACCTTGTTAGCCGTCCCTTTTCCATGCACTGCTAAAAAACCACGGATGTTCCTATCTCTTTGGTTTTGGCCTATTGATTGTGAATGGAATATGGCTGGGTGGGTCTTGCTTGATACCTCTCAGAATCAGACTATCTTATGGAGGTCATATCATGGACCAACATTGCACAGCCCTAAGTATTGAGATCACATCTGCAAAGCACTTTGAACACTTCAAAGCTTGTTTACTGTTCATGACAAAATCTTTGGCAAAACAAGTCCCTAGATCCACCAAGGGGATGTAGCTTGCTTATTCTAAAGCCTGGAATCGAACAGGGCATTGAAAAACATTTTGAACTGAACTGTTCTGAATTCAAAACAACCATTTGGAGGGTAAGATGCTTCAATTTGCAGGACAAAACAGTGTTTTGAGCAGCGAGTGGGCTGTTTGGAGCATTCTGGAACAGTTTGGGCTTGGATCAGGCTTTTGCAGTTGAAATTTATTTATTTATTATTTAAATTTGTATCACCGCCCATCTCCTCCATACCTGGGGACTCTGGGCGGTTCACAACAATAAGTTAAAAATATAAAATTACAAAATTACAGCAACAATAATTTACATATAAAATCCAAACAAAAAGATGTTAATAATAAGGCGGGTTTCATGGCACCAGCCACTCCCAAGAGGAACTATTGGCATTCCCGTCCCAAGCCAGGCAGCAGAACCAGGTCTCCAAGTCTTTCCGGAAGGTCGGGAGCGAAGAAACTCAGCTCCAGGGGCAAGATATTCCAAAGGGCGGGTGCTACTGCAGAGAAGGCACGCCTCCTGGATCCCGCTAGATGGGACTCTTTTGCCGATGGGATCCTTAGCATGCCCTCTCTGCATGACCGAGTGGGGCGGGTCAATGTTCCGGGGATGAGACGGTCCCTCAGGTAACCTGGTCCCATGCCATGTAGGGCTTTAAAGGTGATAACCAACACCTTGAATTGGACCCAGAAGCAAACTGGTACCCAATGCAGCTCGCGCAGCAGAGGTGTTACATGGGTCAATCTTACAGCACCCATAACTGTCTGCACGGCCGCATTCTGGACCAGCTGAAGCTTCCGGATACTCTTCAAGGGTAGCCCCATGTAGAGCGCATTGCAGTAGTCTATATGGGAGATGACAAGGGCATGAGTGACTGTTCAGAGGGCATCTCGATCCAGGAATGGGCGCAACTGGTGCACAACCCGAAGTTGCGCAAAGGCCCTCCTGGCCACGGCTGCCACCTGCTCTTCAAGCAGGAGACGTGAGTCCAGGAGGACCCCCAAGTTCCGCACCGGCTCTGAATGGGGCAGTGCTACCCCATCCAGGACCAAAGATGACAACTTCCTGGAACCCGAGAGGCCATCAATCCACAGCCGCTCCATCTTACCAGGGTTCAGCTGAAGCCTGTTGTTCCCCATCCAGACCCCCACAGCCCCCAGGCACTGAGAAAGGGCATCGACTGCATCACTTACTTCACCCAGGATGGTAATGTACAATGAGTATCATCCGCATATTGATGATACCTCATCCCGTGGTGACGGATGATCTCACCCAGCAGCTTCATATAGATGTTAAACAGGAGAGGGGAGAGCACCGAACCCTGCAGCACCCCACATAAGAGGGGTCGAGGGTCGGATCTCTCCTCTCCTATCACCACCGATTGGGAACGGCCCTGGAGGAAGGAGGTGAACCAGCGCAAAACTACGCCGCCCACCCCCAACTCCCTGAGCCACCCCAGAAGGATACCATGGTCGATGGTATCAAAAGCCGCCGAGAAATCTAAGAGAGCAAGGATGGATGCACTCCCTCCATCCCGCCCTCGCCAGAGATCATAAGCGCGACCAATGCAGTCTCCGTCCCATATCCTGGCCTGAAACCTGACTGAAAGGGGTCTAGATAATCCGCTTCCTCCAGGATCCTCTGAAGCTGCAGTGCCACCACTTTCTCAACCACCTTTCCCAAAAAGGGAAGGTGGGAGAGAGGACAAAAATTGTCCAATACGGTAGGGTCCAGGGATGACTTCTTGAGGAGTGGGTGCACCAGCGCCTCCTTAAAGGCTGCCGGGAACACTCCCTCCCCCAGAGATGTATTAATCATCCCCTGGACCCAGCCACACGTCACCTCCCTGGCCGATTTTACCAGCCAGGAAGAGCACGGATCTAAATGGCATGTGGTGGCATTTACAGTTCGGAGGATCCTGTCCACTTCCTCAGGTCCAACAGGATCAAACCATTCCCAGATAATAGGGCAAGTACGCTCCCCTGACATCTCCCCAGACTGTGCCCCGCGCTTAGAGTCCAACTTAGAATGAATCCGAGCGATTTTATCCTGCAGATGCTCTGAAAACTCTTCCAAACGGCCCTGTAAATGGGTCACTGGTTGAACCTGGCCCAAAAGAGATTTGGTAATCTTAAACAGGGTCGTCGGATGGCATTCTGCGGATGCAATAAGAGCAGAGAAATATTCAAGTTTCGCCGCTCTTACCGCCACAAGGTAGGCCTTAATAACGTCTCTAGATTGTGTTTGGTCCAATTCAGTCTTCGTTTTTCTCCAGCGGCGCTCCAGGCGTCTCTTCACCCTCTTCAACACCCTCAGCTCCTCCATAAACCACGGGGAATGACGGGTTGAACGTGGCAAGAGAGATCGCATAGGCGCGATCCTGTCCAAGGCCCTGGCCGCTTCCCTATTCCAGGCTGCGGCCAGGGCCTCCGCTGGACCATGCAACAGATCCTCGGGTAACACCCCCAGCTCCCTCTGAAACCTCATTGGGTCCATAAGTGGCCGGGGGTGGACCAATCGAATAGGTCCTGCCTCCCTGCGGAGTGGGGCGGCACAAGAGAATCTCAAGGTCACCAGGGCGTGGTCTGACCATGACAAGGGGGACAGATGTTTCAAGCTCAAAACACTCCAAAATGCTTGAAACACCCCATTTTGCACACAAAACTGCTGTTTTTACTTGAAATGGAGCATTTCGTGCTCTAAAATGTGTGTGTTCCAGTTGGAAATAGTTCAGCTGAAAGGTGTTGCACATCTTATCATAAGCATTGGATCCATTTTTTTGAATTTAGCTTTGCTGCTTTTCCACTGCAATTCCTAAGCAGGACTCTGAGATGATGTTCCATGCCTGCAAGGTGGTTTGATCGTGGATATGACTTTGGTGTTCTGGAACACTTTTCTGATCTATACCACCTCCTCTATGTAGGCATTTGCTATGTATACAGTAGGAAGAAGGTATAATAAGTGGCAGTCCAACAATCACAGTGCATAGTCATGCAGGGAAGGTGGAAAGAATTGTGACTGATCATTAAAGGAGCCAAAGGAATTAAAAACCTATGAGCTACTCATTTTATCATAAATAATCTAGAGAAAATTCTGAAAACAGAATCTGTGGCATTTTCATCTTGAGAAGTATTGTGTTCAAGAGTCTCTTTCTCCCCTCAGACAAAACTAATTTCCAGTGTAGATATGAATTTTTTAATGGATGGTCTTGATGGTATTTTGTATGCTTTTATTATCAACTGCTCATATGAGAACAAAAAGGGTTATATAAATTATTTGAATAAATTAATAGTAAGTATGAGAGCCAGTTTGGTGTAGTGGTTAAGGCGCTGGGCTAGAAACCAGGAGACTGAGAGTTCTAGTCCCGCCTTAGGCATGAAAGCCAGCTGGGTGACCTTGATCCAGTCACTCTCTCTCAGCCCAACTCACCTCACAGGGTGGTTGTTGTGGGGAAAATAGGAGGAGGAAGGAGTATTGGGTATGTTCACCGCCTTCAGTTATTTATAAAAATAATAAACGCGGGATATAAGATAAATAAATAAATAAATAAATAATAATAATAATAATAATAATAATAATAATACTGTATATTGCTTTTATTTTAATAAAGGCAAAAATAAATGCCAGCAGATTCCAATTATATGAAATACTGAAATAGCAGACTTGAAAATGAGGGATTGGTACTAAATATCACTTTTGAAATACATACTGAATGTCTAATTAATTGCTGTCCTTTTCGTGTGGGTAATGAGGAAGTCAGAAGGCTTAATTAGACATTCGCTTGCCCAGAGTTTTCCGTTCCATCTCTTATATATGCTGCCAACCTGCTCTTATCTCCTTTTATTACCTAGAGCAGTGTTTCTCAGCCTTGGGAACTTTAAGATGTGTGGACTTTAACTCCCAGAATTCCCCAGCCAGCAAGTTGAAGTCCAGACATCTTAAAGTTGCCAAGGTTGAGAAACACTGGCCTAGAGGTATAATATACCAGGCCATACACCCACCCATCCATCTATTTTATAAGGTTGACTACCTCCATAAAGACTACATGTAACCTATTTCAGTATACCCCAATCTGAAGAAGTCAGAACAATATCCTTACTTTTGGAATTTGGAATTAACTATCCTGCGAGAATCTTCAGTTGCCTGAAAGTGATATTACTTCATGTTTAGGAGGGTACTACCAGTTATCAGCAATATTTGGTAAGCCTGTGGGAATCTTGCTGCTTTCTTTCCAGAATTTAGACTAGCTGATACTCCTCCAACTTCGTATCCAGTCAGAGGTCCTTCTGGATTTGGAAGTGATGGAACTGTTGTTCAACAGATGTTGAGAAAGTTAGGTTAGGAAAAGGTATTTTTCCTGGCTGGGCAGTAGCTTGCTTACTTGCAATGGATGCAGCTACATTTACTTGCTTCTGTCACTATATTATCAGTTGTTTCATAATGCCCATAAACTTGACATTGACCAGCAGCATTGATTTAATATTGAGAGAAAACATCGCTTTTTCTGATTCAGCAGGAAATAATCAAATGAAAGGGAAACTATTTGAGTGGGAAAACTCAGGAGAATAGTCTTAAATTAAGTATGGACAAAATTTGGTTTTCATTAAAATTGACCTAGATGCTGAATGTCCTATGAAAACATACAATACTTTGAAATAATATGAACATTCATGATTAAAGCTCAAGTTATTTTAAGTTAATTGAAAAATAGGCTAATTAAATGGATTACATTACACAGGTTATCTACATTAAAAGGATTTTATGAAGTATATCAGAAAGAAAAAGTAGATCTTACTGTAGCCCAAAAATTTTCAGACCCCAGAAACAGATTTTCTTACATAAATGCCGGATTTTGTTGCAATATTTTAAAAAGGGAATTAGTCATGCTTGTTTAAATAATTCTGTATGTTATGACCTTAATTCCATGATGTAGCCATGAGAAACAAATAAATTAGAATTTTAAAAACTCCATAGAGCAGGAATTACTTTATGCTGAAAACATCCTCCAACTTGCATAATATTGATTGGATCTAGGGTTGCTAAGTGTTTGTAAAATATCTATATACACATATGAACTGTTTCTGACTTCTTGATTACTGTGAATGTGCAATTAACGCGAGACATCTGCACAAGCACTCTTTGTGCTGCTTCAGTATCAGTCTCTGTCAGGAGTTGGCCTGATTTATTCTAAATTTCCAGTGGAAGCCCTGGGCTGCAGCAGAATTTCTGATTTTCCCATCGGTGGAAAGCAGTTGGTGGAACTCATTCTGCCTCCTGATACCTCTTTCTTCCCCAGACATATTAAGCTGCTGTAAATGATTTCTTGAGCAGAGGACATCTTCTAAGTGTTGCAGGTTTCCATCCCTGCAAATGCTCAGAATTTTTGCAAAGCACCAAATGCCAAGCACAGCATGAACTGAGAAAGTGGGCAATACACTGGTTGAATGCCATTTTTATACCCTCCTCTTGGTCAGCTAGTTGGGTGATGATACTGCCTCATGTGCTGCTACCAGCATTTTTTAATTGATGACAGAGAACGCAACCATCGGCCTGCTTGCAATAGTTTCTTTCCTGATGCCTGCATTGCCAAAACTAATTGTTCATAGTAGAGGCCACATGTGTATTTCTTTATGGCTGTTCCAATTGCTATGGATGTTTTCTACCTGAATGTCAGCCCTACAAGGTGCACCATAATAAGAAACCAATGCCATGTAGGTCAGGACTACTTTTCTTGTAAAGCTATAGTAACAGAATTTTGCAAGTCTGAATGCACTTCCGCCCTCCTTCCCTTTATCTCCATCTGAACTCAGGAGGGGCTTTCTTGGCCCGGGCTCAGGGCCTTTTTATCTGACCATGGCCTTGGTAGTGGCTCTTCCTCCTGTTCTTCAAGGCCATTCCTTCTGTCCTCTACACTGAGGCTCCCTCAGAATCCAGTTTTCTTGGCTTTTTTGAAACTCCCCATGTAGTGCCAAGGTTTTAGGAATGCTCCAAGGAAACACTTGTTTTATTTCCCCTTGCATCAATGTCAAGGTTTTCAATCCTTAGTTTGTAACTAGGGGGAATGTATAAAATACCCCAGCAGGTTCATGGTATGCAGAGTCTCTTTCATGACTGACCTTTGCACTCAACAGTATATTTGTCAGCTGATTCATTCTCCCAGAGAATGAAACATAATATAGGAGTCGGCAACTTTGGTAGCCCTAAGTGCCATTACCCAATTTCAGGCTATGGTCTGAGATACAAAAACAATCAAATAACAAAACCCTAAAATCTTGCGAGGGCTCATGGAGAATGCCAACATCTTGTGAGATTTCTCATGAGAATTTTGGCAATTTCATATGAGATCGCTGAAAATTGATGTGATTTTGCAATCTTGTATGACTATTTTACTTGGTCGGTGGAAGAGTGCCTCTTGGGGTGCAGAATATTTCCTGAAGCTCACAGGACCTTGTTGCCAACCTTGGATGTAACAGAACCACCAACCTCAAAATTGACAATACAAAAATTAGATTACTATTAAATATGTAATACTGGCCTCTTGCCCAGGATACAGAATATAATCTTCTCTATCCTCTGAAAATGTAACATGTAGTTATATAATGTTATTTTGACAGACAGCAAAATGAAGGTATGCACTGGGACATCAGTTCAAATTGTGGTGGTTCATATAAAATAGGACAGTAGTATATCAAAAGTGCAGGAAATGCTTCACTCTAGTTTTTTCCTGCCTCTGGGAGCCAGCAGGAGTTCATCCAACATTTCTGTGGAATTCAAATGACCACAGAAACCTTTTAGCAACTGTTTTATTTTCAGAGCTAAATGAGATGTGACATAAAACTGTATAGCTGTATAAAACTGTATAGCTGTATATGTAGAGCCAGTTTGGTCTAGTTGTTAAGGCAATGGGCTAGAAACCAGGAGACTGAGAGTTCTAGTCCCGCCTTAGGCATGAAAGCCGGCTGGGTGACCTTGGGCCAGTCCCTCTCTCTCAGCCCAACTCACCTCACAGGGTTGTTGTTGTGGCGAAAATAGGAGGAGGAAGGAGTATTAGGTATGTTTGCTGCCTTGAGTTATTTATAAAAATAATAAAGGTGGGATAGAAAATAAATAAATAATATATATATATATATATATATATATATATATATATATATATATCTCTCCTTTCCCCATCAGATTTTCCCCCAAAAAATGAAAAGTAACCATGAAATTTTCAGATGAGAACTGAAAAGTAGATGGAATGAGGCTGATTACTTCTCTCCTCATTCTTCATTCAAATTCTCCCCTTCTAAACTGCAGTCCCACCCATAAAGCGAGAACAATATGAGATCTATGCCCACATTTCTGTCAATATTATTGTTTATATGCACTACCCACTTTTAGAAATTCCATTCTACTTTTGCTCTTACTTAATGTACGTTAATAAATTCACACCAGGCAGATCCTTGTTGGATCTAAAGATAAATATAGCTGCTTTGGCGAGACTTGTGTTCTTTTCCTGGGTTTACAGCTGGCCAATTATGTGTTCTCCATAAGCTGTGCTTGCAGAAACAATGTAACCACCAGGCCACTTTGTCAAATTATGTGGACACAGTCCCCAAAAAGAAGTATGATTTGTGTAGTAACTTCAGAACGTTGGTGGATGTCTTCTTTGCACCTTTTCTGGAAAGTAAAAGTCTACCTAAGATGGAAGGTTTGATTATGCACAGCCCACTGTGTGTGTGTGTGTGTGTCTATATCTATATATCATCTATATATCTATATCTGTCTATATATGGAAAATTTATTTATTTATTTATTTATTTATTAATCAAATTTATCACCGCCCATCTCTACCACGGTAGACTCTGGGCGGTTTACAACAGATGTTAAAATTAAAGTTAAAAATCAATGATCATTAAAATACAATAAACAATACAATAAATAAGAATATAAAAATCCAGAGGATGGTAGAATCTTAAAAGGAGGTCATTATTAAACTAACCTAACCACCCCCAGGAGGAACTATCTCTACTTTTGTCCCACGCCAGGCGGCAGAACCAGGTTTTTAGGGACTTCCTAAAGGCCAAGAGGGAGGACGCCTGCCTCACCTCTGGGGGCAAGATGTTCCACAGGGCGGGCGCTATCGCAGAGAAGGCATGCCTCCTGGACCCCGCTAGAAGAAATTCCTTTGTTGACGGGGTCCGCAGCATGCCCTCTCTGCATGACCGGGTGGGGCGGGTAGATGCAATTGGGATGAGACGGTCCCTCAGATAGCCTGGCCCCATGCCATGTAGGGTTTTAAAGGTGATAACCAACACCTTGAATTGGACCGGGAAGCAAACTGGTACCCAATGCAGCTCGCGGAGCAGTGGTGTTACATGTGCGGATCTTCTCGCACCCATAACCACTCGAGCGGCTGCATTCTGGACCAGCTGAAGCTTCCGGATACTCTTCAAGGGTAGCCCCATGTAGAGCGCATTGCAATAATCTATATGAGAGAAGACAAGGGCATGAGTGACTATTCAGAGGGCCTCTCGATCCAGGAAGGGGCGCAACTGGCGCACAAGCCGAAGCTGTGCAAAGGCCCTCCTGGCCACGACTGCCACCTGCTCTTCGAGCAGGAGTCGTGAGTCCAGGAGGACCCCCAAGCTCCGGACTGAGTCTGAATGGGGTAGTGCCACCCCATCCAGAATTAAAGATGATAACTTCCTGGAGGCCGAGGGGCCATCAATCCATAGCCACTCCGTCTTACCAGGGTTCAGTTGAAGCCTGTTGTTCCCCATCCAGGCCCCTACAGCCCCTAGGCACTGAGATAGGGTGTCCACTGCAACACTTACTTCACCCGGGATGGAGATATACAATTGAGTATCATCAGCATATTTTATTTATTTATTTTATTTATTATTTCAATTTATTCCCTGCCCATCTCCCTTGCAAGGGACTCGGGGCGGGTTACAACAATTGAAAGTTTAAAAAACTATACAAAAATATCACCTAAAATACATACAATAATAAATTACATGAATCCAAGATGGATTGGGGACCGTAGTATCGATTGTATTACTACGGGGCCAGCCAACCCCAGGAGGCACTGCCGCCTCTGTCATCCCAGGCCCGGTGGCAGAGCCAGGTGATTGGTGATACCTCATCCCATGATGACGGATGATCTCACCCAGCGGCTTCATGTAGATGTTAAATAGGAGAGGAGAGAGAACCGAACCCTGCGGCACCCCACAAAGAAGGGCCCGTGGGTCGGATCTCTCCTCTCCTATTACCACCGATTGCGAGCAACCCTGGAGGAAGGAGGTAAACCAGCGCAAAACTACACCGCCCACCCCCAACTCCCTGAGTCGCTCCAAAAGGATACAGTGGTCGACGGTATCGAAAGCCGCTGAGAGGTCCAAGAGAGAGAGAATGGATGCACTCCCTCCATCCCGCTCCCGCCAGAGATCATCCATAAGCGCGACCAATGCAGTCTCTGTCCCATATCCCGGCCTAAAACCTGACTGAAAGGGGTCTAGATAATCCGTTTCATCCAGAATCCTCTGGAGTTGCAGCGCCACCACCTTCTCAACCACCTTTCCCAAAAAGGGAAGGTGGGAGACAGGACGAAAATTGTTCAAAACAGTGGGGTCCAGGGAAGGTTTCTTGAGGAGGGGGTGCACCAGCGCCTCCTTAAAGACTGCTGGAAACACCCCCTCCGCTAAGGATGCATTAATCATCCCCTGGACCCAACCACATGTAACCTCCTGAGCTGATTTCACCAGCCAGGAGGGACATGGGTCAAGATGGCATGTGGTGGCGTTTACAATCCGGAGGATCCTGTCTACTTCATCAGGCCCAACAGGATCAAACTGTTCCCAGATAACAGGGTAAGTACGAGCCTCTGGCATCTCTCCAGATTGTGCCTCACGCTTAGAGTTAAACTTGGAATGAATCTGAGCGATTTTGTCCTGCAGATGCTCAGCAAATTCTTCCGATCGGCCCTGTAGATGGGTCACCGTATCTTCGTGACCCAAAAGAGATCTAGTAATCTTAAATAGGGCCGTCGGGCGGCAATCTGCGGACGCAATAAGAGCGGAGAAATATTCACGTTTCGCCGCTCTTACCACCACAATGTAGGCCCTAATATCGGCTCTAGATTGTGTCCGGTCAGATTCAGTCCTCGTCTTCCTCCAGCAGCGCTCTAGATGTCTCTTAACCCTCTTCAAAACCCTCAACTCCTCCGTGAACCACGGGGAGTGACGGGTCGAACGAGGCAAGAGAGGCCGCATAGGCGCGATCCTGTCCAGGGCCCCGGCCGCCTCCTTATTCCAAGCTGCGGCCAGGACCTCCGCCGGACCGTGCATCAGATCTTTAGGTATAACCCCCAGCTCCTTTTGAAACCTCATTGGGTCCATCAGTCGCCGGGGGCGGACCAATCTAATAGGTCCTGCCTCCCTGCGGAGTGGGGCAGCACAAGAGAGCCTCAGGGTCACCAGGGCGTGGTCTGACCATGACAATGGGGATAGATGTAACTCTCCCCTCAGATCACATTGCCACTGCTCAGACAAGAAAACTAGGTCCGGGGTGAGGCCACTGTCCTGAGTCGGGTCCCGAATAATCTGTGACAGGCCCATGGTTGCCATGGTAACCATGAACTCCCGAGCTATCTCAGAGGTCCGTCCCAGGGAAGGCAGATTGAAATCCCCCAAGACCATAAGTCTGGGGAATTCCACTGCCAACCCTGAGACGGCCTCAAGAAGCTCGGGCAGGTTGCCACGCAGCAGGGAGGCTGGTACAGCAGCAACACTCCCAAATGCTCTCGAGAACCCAACTTGAAGAACAGGGTTTCACACCCGGCCACTTGTGGAGCAGTGCCCCTGAAGGCCATCAGAGACTCCCGGATGACAACCGCTACCCCTGCTCCCCTGCCCCGCTGTCTCGGCTGATGCCACACTCGAAACCCGGATGGGCACATTTCTGAAAGGGCAACCCCTCCTTCTGGGCCCAGCCAGGTCTCAGTGATACATGCCAGGTCCGCCCCCTCATCCGCGAGCAAGTCGCGAATGAGGGGGGCCTTGTTATTCACCGACCTGGCATTAAGGAGCAACAGCCGGACCTCAGGGCCCTCGAAGATCTGATTACCAGGGTCTGGGTTTGAGCTTGGGGGGCCGGAACACACCACCGGTAACAAACACCGGGGGCGCCTTCCCCAACGATGGCCTGCCCCCAGCTCCCGTCATATCATCCCTTACCCGTCACCACCTCGATCAAATTCTCCGCCCCGCAGCCCCCAGAGAATCCTAGCCCAGACGCCTCCACTTCTGGGCCCCCGGACATCCTGGATTTAGGCAAGGATCCCTTTCCACATACATACATCCTCTCATACACAATCTCTCCTGGGTAATGGCAGGGCTCCCAGCGTACCAGCTCACGCTCTCGTCGCTGGGAAGCTCCAACCACCCCACACACCTCACTCTCTCTCACTGCTCCCTGCTGTGGCCTCTCTCACTAGCCACAGCAGGGTACCCAACCACTCCTACCTACCCTGCCTCTCACTCAGGGATCGGTACTCTCTCACCAATCATTGCATTTTAAATATCCCATATTTTAATATTTCAGTCTCAGATATGCCAAGATTAAGGTCATGCTCACACCCTTCCACATCAATTCAAGTTAAAATGCAAATAGCTCTGGTTTTAGTCATAACAGAGATTAAATAGGCAGAATTTAGTTTGATAGCACAGCTTCATTTTCTTTGTTAAACCAAACTAGCCATGTCAGGAACAGTTGTTAACAAACATAGAGACAATACTTGTAATGTATCTTGATTTCCTAAAGGATTTCTGGCCAGTGAGACTGGTCTTCCTCCTGTATGTCATTCAGTCTGCCCCCCCCCCCCCAGTTCTTCAAATTGTTGACATGGTGAAGTTAGAGAACCAAAGATCCTGCATAAGAGATAAGAGCAAAGAAGTAGGGTGGTGACATTTATTTGTTTGTTTGTTTATTTGTTAGGCTTATATTCCATATCTTCTCCAGGAGCTCAAGATAGATTACATGGTCTCTCCCTTCATTTTATCCTCACAACGACAATAACCCTGTGAGATGGGTTGAGCTGAAAGGGAGAATGACTGTCCCAAAGTCACTCCACGAACTTCTGTGGCTAAGGGTGGACTTGATCGCAGCTGCGACTCCCCAGTCCTAGTCCAACATCTACGGCAATGCCTCACAATGCCAAGGGGAGGGAGGTTTCAGATGTAGAACAAATACTTTTGCAATACCGATATTGTCTTGAAATGTCATTTTTTATATACCGTAGCTGGAAAACTGGACATTTCAAGATCTTAAATCAGTGCTTTCCAAACTGCCACCGTTGGCGACACACCAATGGCGGCGGTGGCATGGGGGCGCGCGCAGCGGGTGCATGCACGGCGGCAGCGTGGGGACGCATGCGGTAGCAGCGTGCACGGCGACAGCAGCAGCGGCAGCCTCACTAAAACGCGGAAGCGCTGATGATGCGCCACTGCCGCCGCTGCCGTCCACACACCGCCGCTTCGTGACACACTAAACTGTGTGTTGCGACACACTAAAGTGTCGCGGCACACAGTTTGGAAAGCTGTGTCTTAAATGATTTATTGTGATAATGTAAAAGTAACTGAAATATATTTTTCTCATCCTGAAGTCTGTCTCTGTTGCCCTGCATTTCCTCTGTTCTATCCCCATATGAGACATTAAACTGTAAGCAACTTGGAGCTAAACCTTATCTTCTTGCTCATACCCAGCAATAGCACCAGAAGAGTTTGTTTGTTTGTTTGTTTGTTTATTTATTTATTTATTTATTTATTTATTTATTTATTTATTATTCCATTTATATAACCGCCCCATCTCCCCCGAAGGGGACTCTGGGCAGTTTACAGTCAATAATTAAAATAAGTAAAAATACAATACATATAAATACAAATAAATTAAAAATAAAACCCAAGAAGGGAATAAAATTGTTCTTAAAAGGGCTCTATGGGACCAGCCATCCCCAGGAGGAGCTGTTACCCTTCCCATCCCAGGTGAGGCAGCAGAACCAGGTTTTTAAGTTCTTCTGGAAGGCCGGGAGCAATGGGGCCTGCCTCACCTCTGGGGTTAGAATGTTCCAAAGGGCGGGCGCCACCACAGAGGCGGCCCGCCTTCTGGACCCCGTCAAGTGAAACTCCCTTGCCGACGGGGTCCACAGCATGCCCTCTCTGCATGACCAAGTGGGACAGTTCGATGTTATGGGGATGAGATGGTCCCTCAGGTAGCCTGGTCCCATGCCATGTAGGGCTTTAAAGGTAATAACCAACACTTTGAATTGGACCCGGAAGCACACTGGTACCCAGTGCAGCCGGTGCAGCAGAGGTGTCACATGTGCCGATCTTGGGGCACCAATAACTGCGTGCACAGCTGCATTCTGGACCAGTTGCAGCTTCCGGATACTCTTCAAGGGTAGCCCCATGTAGAGCGCATTGCAATTCACTCTTTACTGTACCGACTCAGAAGGAAGCTCCATTGAGTACAGTGGAACTTCTCCAGAGTTAAGCATGAACAGAATTAAAACTAAATGAAGGGTGGCACTTTGTGAATGCTTCCAGCTTCTACTGCAGTAAAATGTAATTAACAGTTATCCAAATCTTTTTAATGTCTCAGTACATTTGTCATTCCTTTATTATACTATTTTTATCTCACCATGATTTCAATGAAGGTTGCCTAACATTTTAAAATATGTTAGACACTACAAAGATGTGACAGAGATGCACATGAGAAGTCATATCCATAGGGCTTGGTTAGAACTCCACCCTTATGGTAAGTTTACAATGGAATCTGGTTGCAGCTGGGGCACAATGGATTCTTTATTCCAGATTGCAAATGTATACATTTATCTGCAGTAGATAGAGATGAGTGACTAAGTAAACCTGAACAAAATTGCCTTTTTAATTGTTCCAAACACAGAGATACAGGACCCGGGGGTTGCTAAAATACAAGAAAACAGAATTTGCAACCCAGCCTGGATATAGATTGGTCTCTAGATCTTTCTCTTGGACTATCTTGAACACATAGCACATTTCACTATTTAGGATAGATTGCTCTGATATCAGATCAAATGCCAAAACACAATTCATGCTTGCTACTAATTGCAGCTTGTTATTTAAAAAAAAAAACTTTCCAAAATCTCTCAAACAGAGAGGAAAAGTTTCAAAGCCAAGTATTCGGAGGATCAAAGGGTCAGCTTTTTGTGCAACCTGCTTCCATATATTACAGTACACATCTACTGATAGGTATAACACTCCCTACATTCCTTTTGAAATCAGAGGAAAGCTTTTAGCTTTCTTACTTTTTTCTAATTATTAGCACCGCTTTTCAAGCTAAAGTTTGGTGGTTCTTTTTTAACTGAAGAAAGTGCTTCCCGCCCCCCCCCCAAAAGAACACAAGGTCTTTTTGCACCGCCCCCCTCCCCCAGCAAGGATTTGCTTGTTACTCCTCTAATCCCAGTGACACCTCCTTATATTTTTTTCTTCTTATTCTAAGATAATAAGGCTGCCATTATTATCTGCATATACGTAAAGGATATTTGGGTCCTTACTGTCTCTGAAAGCAACTGCTGTTTTCCAGGTGTTCTAGATAATTCTGAGAATATATTTTATATCTATTTTTAAAAACAAATTATTTTGGCGTTTTGAAAAACTATGTACCATTTCTAAATTGATTTGCTAAGATAGAATATAGCCACCCATTCTTTATCCCTATCTGAAAATTAGATGCATATATTCCAACAACAGAGATTTTTTAAAATCTTTTACAGCATACCCTTGCTTTATCAATTCATGGCCATATCTTATAGAAGTTGAGCTCCTATATATCAGTTATGCATTTGGTGAACAAATGTTTATTGTAAAGGTTCCAAATTTGTAGATTTATGCTGTTACATCTAGATAATCTATCTATCTATCTATCTATCTATCTATCTATCTATCTATCTATCTATCTATCATCATCTTCATTATATTTTCAAGCTCTTTCAAAATCATGCCTAACATTTTCTCACTACTCAAGACCTTTCTTCTTCAAAACTGTATTTGGAGGAGTTTCCTGATTTATACAGGAAGAAAGAAAATTAGCATCACTTTATCTAATATTGAATTCAGGTGTCAATTGCTGACAGATGTGGAGCCACTGGAAAACAAGGGAGGCCTACATGATAAGCTGCAAGGTTGGCAGAAGTATAGAAATATCTTGAAAGGGGAGAATCCCTTCCCACAGGCAACGATGCTAAGTGCTCACCTGTTGGAATATTGCATGGCAATTTGGAAAGAAAACTGGATGTAGATGTTAGACTAGGACTGGGGAGTCGCAGCTGCGATCAAGTCCACCCTTAGCCACAGAAGTTCGTGGAGTGACTTTGGGACAGTCATTCTCCCTTTCAGCTCAACCCATCTCACAGGGTTATTGTCGTTGTGAGGATAAAATGAAGGGAGAGACCATGTAATCTATCTTGAGCTCCTGGAGAAGATATGGAATATAAGCCTAACAAATAAACAAACAAACAAACAAATAAATGTCACCACCCTACTTCTTTGCTCTTATCTCTTATGCAGGATCTTTGGTTCTCTAACTTCACCATGTCAACAATTTAAAGAGCATTTCATTCTTAGTATATGCTATATATGATATGGGATCCCTAATTAGTTATAGTTTTATTTGAATGTAGTATTCTACAAATATAACAGATTATTTACAAATAATTTACCAAATTGCAATAACTGTAGAATTCTTATAATAATGGTGATGTTGTAAATTTGAATTCTAATCAGGCTGAGTTCACCCCTTCCCAACCATCTTACCTTTTTGAAACATGGTTGTAATATCCTGCCATATTATTTTATGTAGCTTATATGCTAGTTTCCATTTTTGTGCTTTTACCTTCTTTTCTGTTGCTCCTCCTACTCTTACTATTACTCTTCACAAATATGTCTTTTTGCCATTTGAAACATTTGTTAGTATCCAGTTTATCTATTGGTCTTGTTTGGGTCAGCTGAGAATCCACATTCATTAAAGTATTTTTAATTTGTTTTGGATGACAGGCCAATTCCACAGTCAATGATTAATTCAAATGCACTCACTGGTCCTGGCTCTTCGTATAAAGTTTCAGTGATTAGTGAACCTCAGTCTAGTTTGGAAAATGTTTTGCAAGTTTTAGTACTTTGTAAAGAGCAGATGTAAGTTGCTTTTGTAAGTCTGAGATCAATGGTTTTATGTACCTTTTCCTTGTCAAGGATCCATTTTCTTTCTAAAATCTAGATAGATTTATTTAGGCTGCAACCCTAGGTTGACTTGGGAGTAAAAGTACTTTCCTTTTTACATAAGTATGCATAGATTGTAGAGCTTTATATACTAAGGAATGTTAATTTTATTTTGTGTTGTAAAGAGCAAATATTATTATCTAATATTTAATTAGTTGTATATCACTTCTGTGTCCAAAAGATAATTATATTAAAAACCTAACAGTAAATTAAAAAGGTAAAGGTTCCCCCCGCACATTTGTGCAGTCGTGTCCAACTCTAGGGGCCGGTGCTCATCTCCGTTTGTTAAATTGTTGTTGTTTATTCGTTCAGTCGCTTCCGACTCTTCGTGACTTAATGGACCAGCCCACGCGGTCGAGTCCGTCACCTCCAGAATATCATCCAGCCATCTTGCCCTTGGTCGGCCCCTCTTCCTTTTGCCTTCCACTTTCCCCAGCATCAGCATCTTCTCCAGGGTATCCTGTCTTCTCATTATGTGGCCAAAGTACTTCAGTTTTGCCTTTAATATCATTCCCTCAAGTGAGCAGTCTGGCTTTATTTCCTGGAGTATGGACTGGTTTGATCTTCTTGCAGTCCAAGGCACTCTCAGAATTTTCCACCAACACCACAGTTCAAAAGCATCTATCTTCCTTCACTCAGCCTTCCTTATGATCCAGCTCTCGCAGCCATAGGTTACTACAGGGGTTAAATTTTTGTTAAATTACAGCAGTCAAAATAGTTTCATATAAAGCAAAATGTTTTAAAAAGAAGGAAGAATTGGCAATCCACTTGCATAGGGAAAACTTGGATAAATCAAGTTACTTGTATCAGGAGACAAGTAAGTGCCAGATGGGAGTCTGCAAATTGCAGTACAAAAAGCAAACGCCTCCTCTGATCATCTTAATGGTCACTCGGAACTATATGGCCAGAGGTGATCTGCCAAATAATCTCAGTGTAAGGTTTTAGGGTGGAAAGTGCCAAGAGCAAAACCTTGACCCTGGCTGGGCAACCAGTGGGCTTGCTTCATCACTGGTGTACTGTGTGAATAACCAAGAGCCTAACTTCTCCAATTGGCAACTGTGTTCACACTGACTGCAGCTTCTGGACCACACATAAGGGTAGCCTAATATAAACCACATTTATGGCAATCCAAAAATGAAGTTTCCAGTACAGGTATGTGGACTTCAGTAGTTGGTAATAGATACTCTTTACAGTTGAGCTCACTAATAACAACAGTGAATCTAGGAGCTCTCCCAAAGGACATAGTTGTACTTTCTGAGGGAGTTGACACCCAAATTGGCAAGAACAGTCTGAGAATTTACACAACCCTTAGGAAAGTCCACAGGTTACCAATATGTCCACACCCAGAAACTTTCCATCCATAGTCTCTTCCTTGCCAGGGCTCCACTTCAGCTTGATAACGTTCAGCCAGCATATAAGTGCAACTGAACATGGTTCAACATTCACAGCCTCTCCTGATTCAAACATTATAAAGAGAAATAAGGGCAATTTTATTTTCCCATGGGCTGTATAGATTCACAAGTTAATACTGTCAGTGCCAAACTTCTACCACTTCTTAGCCGAGTAGAGGAAGTCATAAGAGGTTAGCCTACTCAGTGTTGCCCTCCATGTCATCAAATATGAATAATTTTAAAGGGGAGGATGTTGCATGGATGCAATTATTTAATGCATTTTCCTTCCTGTCATAACCATTCCCATCCAACTTACTGGCATTTGGAAAACCTGCCATCAGTACCAATCACTGAATAAGGAATAATATAAACAAGATGGGCAGCATGATGGTCAAATTTTCATTGACTGGAAAAGGCCTAGAATTTAAACCCTAGAGCAGATGTACAGTATATAAAGGTCTTATTTCTGGATTCAGCAGTAGTCAGGTCCTTTATGTATATATGGCTTGTGTGGAAAAAAACACACAACTAATCTAGCTATGCCATGTATGTGAGTTTCTGCTGGAAGCATGTTCCTGAGTATAGGGTTAAGTGTCTGGGAGCTGAGATTTATTGACATGCCTAGAATGGTTGACAGATGGAATCAGGAAGGCTAAAGCTCAGAATGAGATGTGGTTGGTGAGAAATGCAAATATAATAAGAAGGGCAGTAGAGTCAAGGAGACGGTTGGTCTTTGTGTAAGAAAGGTGGAGAAGTAATGATGGGGAATAGAAAAGAGGTGGAATAGCTTTTTTGCATCCATCTGCTATCAGAACATGATTTCTAACATGACTGAGGAAAGGAGAGGAATGAATTTCAGGATTGGAAAAGGTGTAGAAACACTGCCCTTCTTGTTTCCTTAAATAAATTTAAGTTTTCAGGACCAAATTTCATCCTAATGTACTGAAGGAACTGGCAGAAATTACCTCAGAACCACTGATAATAATATTTTAAAACTCCTAATATTTAAAAAGAGGAAGAAGTAGCACCCAGGAAATTACAGAACACTTAGTTCAACATCTGTATTGGGCAAGGTAATGGAACAGACTGTCAAAAGACATGTTTGCAAAAAAATAATGCTATTATTACCAAGAGCCAGTATGGTTTCTCAAGAGCGTGTTATGTCAACCTGACCTTGTCTCTTTCTATGAGAGAGAGAGAGAGAGAGAGAGAGAGAGAGAGAGAGAGAGAGAGAGAGAGAGAGATTGAGATTAGTTTGGTAGACTAAGGGAATGCCTTGGATATAGTGTATCTTGATTTTAGTAAAGTATTTGACAAGACCTTTCATGATATTCTAGTGACAAGATGTTAAATGTGATCTAGAAGGTAGTGCAGTCTAGTGGATTTGCCACAAGTTGAATAACCATACCCAAATGATGTTCACATATGATTCTGCATCAACCTGGATGGCAGTACCAATTACCCAGATCTTTATCTTGAGTAGCCCTGTGCTATTCAGCATGTTTATAAATGACCCAGGAGATGGAATGAAAGGATGCATACAGTACTAGGGTTGCAGATGACATCAACCTAATAGGATTGGTTAATACTTTAAAGCAGAGCTTTCCAACTGTGTGTGGCGACACAAAAGTGTGTTGCCACACACAGTCTGGTGTGTTGCCACACAACCCGGAAGCGCTGATCATCATCAGCGCTTCCGGGTTTTCCCGCGGCGACACACCAACGGTGGTTGGTGTGTCGCCGCGGGAAAACTTTGGAAAGCCCTGCTTTAAAGCAATGGTTCTCAACTGGGCCATGCCATATTTCTAGGGGGCCACAGTAAGTTTCTTAGGGGGTCACCCAAACTTAACTGCCAGGTCAATTTCTCATAATCCTCGCAAACACTTTGTCTTTATATGAAACAGTTTAGATTAATAAACAGTGCAGATGGTAAAGTACTTTTTTCCCAGCTAACAGCAACTGTGAGGTGGAGGTCACATGAGGGGGTAAATGTGGCAAGAAAGGGGCCATGAGCAAATAAAAATATTGAGAACCCCTACCTTAGGGGATAAAAATCATGATTCAAAATGACCTCAACTGGCTTGAACATTGGGCCAAGTCCAACAGGATGATGTTCACTGGTAACAAGAATAAGGTCCAGTACTAAGTAGGAAAAATTAAATGCATAGGTATATGACTGTGGAAAACAGTCTTGTCAGCAGTGCATGTAAGAAGGATTAATAGGTCTTTAGTGGATCACCAACTGAACACGAACAAGGAGTGTGATAAAGCAGTTAAAAAGGCCAATTCAAACTTCATTAACACAAATATAGTCCCATTGTACTGTGAACTGACTAGATCATGGTTGGAGAATTCTGTCTGATTCTGGATACCAGACTTCAAAAGGGGCATGGAGGAGTTTGAGTAGGTTTAGAGGAGAGAGACCAGGATGAAAAGGAGCCTGGGAACAGGGCCACAACTAGGGGGGGGGGGCAAGTGGGGCATGTGCCCCGGGCACCGCGCGGGGGGGGCACCAAAAGTCCTTTGTGTTAGGGTTGCAGTGCGAATCAGGACTTAATCTCACGCTTGTGCAGGTTCCTTGTGGGCGGAGCCCACCGCTCAAGCAGGCAGGAGCAGCTTTTGTGCGCCCGGCTCCTCCGACAAACTAGCGCTCGCCAGAACAGGAGGGCGGGGGCTCGTTCGCTCTTCTCTCTCTCGCGCTTGTACACACAGGTTTGTACACACGCTGTAGTGCGAGTAGGGTTGTGCTACAAATATCTAAAAGGTTGTTATGTAGAAAGCAGGCAGACTTGTTTTGTGTTGAGAGAACAAACAGATTGAAAGTAAAAGGAAGATAATTCATGCTGAATATTAGGAGGAACTTCCTCATGTGAGGAGATGTAAAGAGTGGTCTTTAGGTGTTCCTCAACCGTGATGCTGGCTGGGGAATTCTGGGAGTTGAAGTCCACACATGTTCAAGTCTCCAAGGTTGAGGAACACTGGAGGGTTTGCCTGTTGTAATCTTGTAAACCGCCCAGAGTCACTTGTGTGAGATGGGCAGCTATATAAATCATATAAATAAGGAATGAAGGAAGTGATGGCTTCCCCCTCACTGGAGCTTTTCAAATGAAGTCTGAATGGACAACTATTGGGAATGGTAGGGGAGTCCTAAACCAAACAGAATGTGAGATTCAATGACCTATAACTATGGGTGTCTGCAGCTGGGGTAGGGGAGGCAGTGCATCATGACACCAGCATGCAGTGTATGTACTTGCATCAGACATCATGGTGTCATTACAGAACTGCATTATTTGCAAATAATGCACATATCATCATTCTGACATTATGGCTTATTACATATGTCTAAAACAGGGCTTTCCAAAGTTTTCCTGCGGTGACACACCAACCGCCGTTGGTGTGTCGCTGCGGGAAAACCCGGAAGTGCCGCCGTTGCGGCAGCGCGCAAAAACCCGGAAGCGCTGCTGCCGCTTTCAGGTTTTTGCGCGCCGCCATTGGTATGTTGCCGTGGGAAAACCCGGAAGCGTTGATGATGATCAGTGCTTCCGGGTTGTGTGGCGACACACCAGACTGTGTGTGGCAACACACTTTTGTGTCGCGACACACAGTTTGGAAAGCTCTGGTCTAAAAGGTCCCCTTCAAGTCATACAGTCTATGATTCTGTAATATCTCAGTGCTTTCTCTCTGTCAGCTACCCTGAAACTTAGCTGGATGCTGCTGACAAACTGAGAGACATTTTTACTCCCATTTTAAGGTAATGGAGCTTATTATGGTAGCAGGCACTTTTTACTCCCCCTCCCCCCCGACCCCCAACTTTATTTTCATTTTAAAGTTTTTGGAATTAAATATCCTAAATACATAAACAAATTCTCACTTTTTTGTCATACAGGATCTCGTGTACATTGACTGCTGGGCAACGCTTCATTTAGTAGCTATAGCTATTGTCAACAAAGCTTGTTAGGCCAGTAAACTGTTCAAGTGAGAGAGGAAAGTAGTGAAGTTCAAGTGAAAAGGGTATACTGAATACAACTGAACCGCAGCTCCAAGTTTTGTTTGGGGTTGGTGTTCTCATTCATGCATAGGTCTCCTTGGTATTTGTTTGCAGAAATTTAGTCTAGACATAATCTTTGGTTTTATTGCTTGGCAAGGGAATGGAAAACATTAAGATGGCTGTTGTGAAAGCCTTCAACAATACACAGAAAACATTAAGGCTTCCTAAAATAAAGTCTGTGCCTAAGACTAGTAGTTGACTTGATTTTGCTAGAGTTATCAGCAATTTTGTCATTCCTATCTTTGATTGTTAGAGTACATTCTATAACTAGTTTATGTCTTGAAATGAGAGGAAATAATGCCTTCAGTGGCAAACAGCTTTGTTAATGTTTAAATCAAGCAAATCAAGAACAAATTGCATGCATTTTTCATGGTCTGAATAGCTATTGAATTATATTCAGGCTGTTGTTTATAGCTAATAAAATTGTTTATAGTTAGCTTGGTAGTTATTAAAGCAAATGATGGCCATATTTTCGGTAACTCAAAGATGAGAATTTCCAAACAATTTAAGGCATTAAATAATATAGATTTGCATAGAGATTAGAGGTTTTTTTTATAATGATACTCATGTATGTGTTGGTGTGCATGTGACCTTAAAAAGTTTTATCAGGGTATACTACATTTTGCAAACATAATACACTGAGCAACAGATTATTTTTCTGTTAATGCAGCTTTAGCTACTAATGCATTATATTTGAGAAAGCTGAATGGGTGCTCAAGCAGGAATCCTTTTGAAACCTCTCTTTCTGAATATACTGTATTTTCTTGATGACCATATGAAATTTTGTTTTCATGCCCAGGATTTTAAAGTTTAAATTCTGCTTTTATAGCCATTGGTCTGCTACTCTCTTGCTAATAAGGAAGAAGGAAAGTTAAAAGAACATAGAAGGAAAAGACAGGGAGCTACAGATGAAGATGGAGGGGCTGGGGGTGGGATTAATAAGTAAATGTAGAAGAAATCTGAGGATATTTGTCTCAATGTCTGAAAATTGCATTTCCTGGCAATTTCAGTCTTCCAAAGCCTGTAGGCTAGTTCTCTCTGAGTTTAATCTTTTCTTAGCAAAACATAATAGAAGATTTCTAGGAAGATCGGAGTCAGAGATTCTCTAGACAACTTATAGATTATGTGGTAGTATGCAATCAATTTTTTCTGTATAGTTGGTCTTGCTGCTCATATATATAATATCTCCGTTCCTTCATACAATGTACAATGCTCACCATTTTTTAAATGAAACTTTAGTTCCAGTGTTTTTTGTTACAGACTCTGTATCTAAGCCTAAGTAAGCATTAATGAGAAAAACAGCTTGTTGCTTCCCCATTTTCCACTGTTCTTGGGTTGAATTTTAAACTGTAGGCTGATTGGGGCAAGAACATGTCCTTAGTAAATTTCCAAGCACGTTGGTAACAGTATATTATTATTATTATTATTATTATTATTATTATTATTATTATTATTATTATTATTATTATTATTAGATTGTCCCTAGAGCAAGGGCCGGAAATGGCGGCTCGCGAGCCAGATGCGGCTCTTTGGCCCCTTGAGTGTGGCTCTTCCGCAACTGAACTCACCCCCGCCCCTTCCACGCGATTGGCCCCTGCCCGCAAACCCCGCCCCCTGGCTCTCGCACTGAGCGAGGCCCGGCGCAGCAGGGAGGCGCTGCTGGCCCAGGACGCGGCGCTGTCGGAGGCGGCGCAGGAGCAGCTGCAGGGGCTGCTGCGGCTGGAGATGGCGCTGCTCCACGGCATCCAGGTGCTGGGCGAGGGCGCGGGCCCGGGACGCGAGCGGCAGGGCGGCGCAGGGCGAAGAGCCGCCTGCTCTCCCCTTGTCCGCCTCCAGTCCGAGCCTGGCTCGGCTCCCCCGGCCGCCGCAGGGCTCGGGTTAGCGGGGGGAGAGGACGCCGAACGGCGGGGTGGGGGGATTGATGGGGCGGGAGGGTGCACTCGGAGGGCCTCCCGTGGCCGCTTCTCCAAGGCGGGTTGCAGAGCGCACGCTGCGCCCACGGGAACGCCTGGTCCCTCCGCTCCCTCCAGCTCCGCCAGCAGCGCCGCCCGCCCCGTCCTGCCGCCCGGCAAACCTCCGCCGGCTCCATCCCCCCGCCGCCACCGCCCCGGCCAGGCGCCCTGCGCCGCCCTGCCGCTCACGTCCCGGGCCTGCGCCCTTGCCCAGCACCTGGATGCTGCGGAGCAGCGCCATCTCCAGCCCACGTTTCAAAAAAAAAAAGCGTTTTGGCTTTGATCAGGCCCACATGCAAGGCCGTTTGCAACCCAAAGGGGGGAAACACAGCCTCCCCCTCCCCGCAACCCCCGGAGCTGACTCTCACGCACACACGTTGCACACACGTTGACCTGGATAGCCCCGAGGGGATGTCCGCAGGGGCCGCCGGCCAGACGGCCTCCCTCCCTCTCCCCGCCCCAAGCCAGGAACTTTGGGCGAGAGGACGCTCCAGAGCAGGGTCTGCGGAAGGGGGAGGCGGCCCTGCGCTGTGCGTTACCGCCCTTCAGCGGCTCCTGCCGGGCCGGGCGGGATTGCCGGTGTGGCGGCCGCCCTCACAGCGGGCAAGCCCAGTAGCATCCCGCCAGCCGCCCCGCCTCGCCACTTCCCCGGGGCCGTTCCCCTCCCCTTGGCCGGCCTGGCCTTTCTTTCTCGGCCTCTCCCTCCCCGGCTGGCGAGCTGCATGTGCTGGGCCCAGCGCAGCCTTTGAAGAGCGCTGCCAAGGCTTTGTAAGGGTGTCGGATTTCCTGCCGGGCCGAGGCGCGCAGGCCAGAACAAGCTCGCCTGTTCTTGGAAGTGGCGGCGGTGCCTGGGTTTCCTGCGCTCCCTCTCCGCCCCCCTCGTGGCTTCCTCCCTCCTCGCCCCCGGCTTCACTCGGGGCAAGCGGTTGTCTCCAGCCGCAGCAGCCCCTGCAGCCGCTCCTGCGCCGCCTCCGACAGAGCCGCGTCCCGGGACGTGAGCAGCAGGGCGGCGCAGGGGGCCTGGCCGGGGCGGTGGGGGACGGAGCCGACGGAGGTTTGCCGGGCGGCAGGACGGGGTGGGCAGCACTGCTGGCGGAGCTGGAGGGAGCGGAGGGACCAGGCGTTCCCGTGGGCGCAGCGCACGCTCTGCAACCCGCCTTGGAGAAGTGGCCGCGGGAGGCCCTCCGGGTAGGCCAGCAGCGCCTCCCTGCCGCGCCGGGCCTCGCAGAGACGGGCCTGAAGGGGCGCAGAGGCTGGAGAGGGAGCCTCTCCGTCTCCCCTTCTCTCCCTGCCTCGCCCGCCCAGGACGCGAGCGGCAGGGCGGCGCAGGGCGAAGAGCCGCCTGGTCTCCCCTTGGCCGCCTTTGGTCCGAGCCTGGCTCGGCTCCCCCGGCCGCCGCAGGGCTCGGGTTAGCGGGGGGAGAGGACGCCGACCGGCAGGGTGGGGGGATTGATGGGGCGGGAGGGTGCCGCGCCGCGCGCCGCCCTTGACATCAGGCGCTGGCAAAGGCCTTTCCCCTTCTCGCCAAAGAGCCCGCGCCTGCTTGGCCGCGGCGGTGGCGGAGGATGTGCGGCCCGGGGATCCTGCCGCAGATGGGAAACCCAGCCTGCTCTCCCCACCCGCTTCCCACGCTCTCCGCTCCCCAGAATATCGTGGGGCAAAGGGAAACCTGCCCGGAGGGGTCATCAGGAGCACAGGATCCGGCCCCAGCCCAGCCCGGCCCGCAGCTTCGGCGCCCTCCTCTCGCCATCGCGAAAGTCCCAGGCGACGGCGGGGACATGTTCGACCTGCTCGTGCAGCACCCGGGCGGCCTGGGCGAGCCGCGGGCCCGGCCGGGGGGGGCTGGATGGGGAGAGAGCTGCAGCTGGGGGGCCGCGGAGTCTCCGGGGGCGGCCGCCCCGTGCTGCACGAGGTCGAACATGCCCCCGCCGTCGCCTGGGACTTTCGCGATGGCGAGGGGAGGGCGCCGAAGCTGCGGGCCGGGCTGGGCTGGGGCCAGATCCTGTGCTCCTGATGACCCCTCCGGGCAGGTTTCCCTTTGCCCCATGATATTCTGGGGAGCGGAGGGTGGCAGCTGTTTCTCCGCCACTCCCGGTTGGGCGGCCGGCCCGGGTTCGCGGAGCCGCTGGCTGCACCCCCTCCCTCCGTGAGTGGCTCCCGCCCGCAAACCCCACCCCCTTCCACGCGATTGGCTCCCGCCCACAAAACCCGCCCCCTTCCACGCGATTGGCTCCCGCCCGCAAAACCCGCCCCCTTCCACGTGATTGGCCCCTGCCCGCAAACCCCGCCCCTTGGCTCTCGAGCACTTCAAAATGTGCACGAGCATGTCAAAATGGCTCCCGGCACAAAAAGTGTGCCGACCCCTGCCCTAGAGCATACCATTTCACTCTTGAAGAAGTTAATTTTCTTGAGGAAGTTAATTTTTCAAATATACATTCTTCATTGGAAGATGATGAGGATGATGAGGATGATGAGGATGAAGATGAACCCCATGCCCACAGAAATGGGGAGAAGGCCATGTTTCTGTGCTTGAGAGGTTTCGGAACACCTTTCCAAGCATTATAACTCTATGGTGATTCTACCACTCTTGCCCCATAGGAAGTGTAGACAATGTGGCTCCTTTTTACTAGGGTTATCTGTCAGTCTCTCACCAGCCCAAATTGGTAGGTAAATGACAACAACTGCAAAGAGCAGCTGCTGCTACCACCTTTCTCCTTACTTGCTTTCAAGTAAGCTATGCTGGCTGGGGAATTCTGGGAGTTGAAGTCCACACATCTTAAAGTTGCCAAGGTTGAGAAACATTATTTATTTATTTATTTATGATTCGATTTGTATTTACCGCTCCATCTCCCCACAAGGGGACTCTGGGCGGTTTACAAGAATCAGCAATTAAAATTTAACAATTAAAACAACATATATATAATACTCTCTAATACAATAATAATTTAAATATAAAATCCAAGATGTGATGGGTTGATGTTTAAAAGGGCTCTATGGCACCAGCCATCCCCAAGAGGAACTGTTCCCCCCCCCCTCCCACACAAGGCGGCAGAACCAGGTCTTTAAATTCTTTCCGAAGGCCGGGAGCGATGGGGCCTGCCTCACCTCCGGGGGTAGCATATTCCAAAGGGTGGGTGCCACTATCGAGAAGGCCCGCTTTCTAGACCCCGTCAGGTGAAATTCCCTTACCAACGGGATCCGCAGCATGCCCTCTCTAAATGACCGAGTGGGACGGTTCGAAAGCATTACTTGCTTTCCTTTCTCTGGGCAGGAGTGGCCGCTGCTCCTCGATGCCATCTCCAAGTTCACTGCTTGGGTACAGAGTCAGGACTTGCCATAACCTGTGCCTACTTTATCTCAATGCTGGATAAGGAGGAGGACTTGCTTTGCACCAAGGATGGGGACCCCTAATAATATACAGGAATTACAAAAGAGATAACAGGCATATGATGGAGGTTAGTCCTTCCCTTCCTTAGCAGTAGAAGCTCTTGCAGTGGGATGTAAGCCCCTTAAAGCCATGAAGCAGTTTAATTGTATGCCACCAATATATTTGCAGTCTGAAATGGTACAATTCACAGACAATGTTATAATGTGATGAATCCTACATACAGTAGTTGTTTTCTTGCTGTCTTCAGGGATGCCTTCAAGGCAGCTAGTCTGCTAACCAACCCTGGGGCACAGAATGTGGTGCATGCATTCTTAACTCAAAGTGAGTCTTATTATTCACTTCATATCAGTGGGCTGTGCATCTGGAAACACACCCAGATCCTTTTGCAACTGTGAATTTCAAGGGAAACTCTTCACAAACTATCTTTCCACCATCTTCTGTATCTCATTTCTACCATGCTGCTGTGCAGTTCAACATTATTTCTCATGGAAGGACAACACATTTTCTAATGGGTCAAGGATGAAAATGCTGTTCAGGGAAATTATCCAACAGGGTTATGGCCCAACTGAGGAGCTTTATAGCTCACTATCTTGTCCCATTTCCTCCTGGCTTGTCATCCAGCCCCCTGGGTGTGATATTTTCCTGAGTAATTTTCCAGGGAAAGGTTTCTGACAGCCAAACTATGCAGCCTAGCTGTTACCTGAAGTAGCAATAACTTTTTTCTCCTGCTTCTGAGAAAAAACATATTTATCACAGACTTCTGAGAGTTTTCTGCTCCATCCCCCAACATATATTTACTAATCAGGAAGAACTCTTCAACCTTCAATACTGAAAATGTCTGGGATCAAATTATAGGCCTATTTTATAGAGGGAATTTCCCCCTCCCCTCATCCACATGACATAATTCAGTTTTAATAGAGCAGCTTGAATCTTAAGAAAATGCAGGTTTCTTTTGGAAACTATAATTTTTGTGACTCCCTGATTAGTTTCTTTCAACAGGATTGGTTCCTGTTGAACAAGAAGTTTCTTCTCTCACAAGCTGTAACAATAAGCCCTATTAAATAATCAAAATCTTTCCAGATTTTATAGAAAGGCTCTTGACAGTTTGAAATGAATGATTACAATATAATTCTAAGAAATTTCATTGTGTCATAAGGTTGCAGTTTACCAGACAGGTAAAGTAATATCACTTTACTCTGCAAATTATAATGAGAATTAAATGGAGGTTTAGCTCTCGCTAATTAACCTGCGTCCTTGTCTTATAATTACGCTAGCTTTAAGTGGGTTAATATATTTGTGTTGACTGATTTGAGATGAAATCTGAAGCCAATGCAAATCATATAAGGGAGAAAGGATACTAATGCTTACTAACAAAGACTTGCAAAGAACTTATTCCAAAATACAGGTGTCACTCACAGACTCAAAAAGATTTTAAATGTAATATACATTTTAATATTAAAAACCGTTCATGGCTTGAATGATTATCTACTCATGAAAGAAGAGGTAATATTTTGAACAATGACAATCAGTATTATCCTTACATTTTAAAACAGAATAATCTGCTTGTAGACCACAAGTGTTTTCAGTGTTTCTTACAGCAAAATGCTAATGCAGTGTGATTAAAACAAGGTATAGGGTCATTTATCTCCTTACAGATGCTAAGCCTGATTCCTTTCTGTCATCTTCACCTCCCTTCATATAGCCCTGTTTTTATCCTTGAATTGCCCCTGGGTTACCCTTTTAATTTCTCAGCTAAAAAGGTGTATAGTAGTATGAGCAGAAACATTCAGACCCTTTCAGTTTCTCTGTACAGCTTTTCTTGCAGATGCTTCATGATTTTATATCTTTCTTCTTCCCTAGTTTTCTTTTTATTTGTACTTGCGAAAGCCCATTTTAAGCAACTTTATAACCAGTCATCAAAGGAATATGAGCAGTATCAGGAAAGTGGGAAACTTTCCAGGAACATTGGAGGATAGCAATGAGGAGATAACTAGGCAACTAAGTCCAATATTTCTTCAAAAGAGTTGGGAGTGGGAGTTAACAGGGAAATGTCTGGGTATTTTGGCTGAGACCAAGCTCGCTCCATACACTGCAATTTTTCCCAAGTATGAGAGAAAGGACTTTTTATCCTTAAAGAAGGAAATTGGGGGGGGGGGAATGGTTAAGTTTTGAGGTCATTTGGGACAACCTTGTGGTTATCTTCATGCCATATTTTTACTAAATTAGAATAATATATCTTTGCTATTATATGGCAACCTGGTATAACTAGTTCAGTATGTGCTGTCTTTCTGACTCATTGGGTTCCAGGATTTAAAAAGACCTGAAAAGGATCTGCTGCTCAGATCTCAGCTGTATGATAGGCTCCTCCATTAATTGGTAGTGTTAATAGACTATTTGATACAATAGTGCCAATAATCAGTATTTGTAGAGATAAACCACTGTTGTCAAGGGTCATCTCTCCATGTCTCAATACCCCCTTCAAAGAAAAACATTTCATGGATGGCCATCTCTTGGGGATGCTGTAATAATGGACTCTTTTAGTGAGCAGGGAGGTGGACTAGATGATTTCCAAGGTTCCTTTCCTTACATTGTATGGTTCTATATAATGCCATTATGTCCCCAACCTCCTTTTTCGGAGAAGAGATGTGCAGTGTGCTGGTGTCAGTCTCATGTTCTTAAAATAAGTTGACAAAAGGAATAAAGGGACAAAAAGGGAGGGCAGTTGGTGTCTTTTACCCGATACATTTGAGTTCTGTGATTAGAAATTCAATTATGAACATCCTTCTTCAAATTATTTCAGGGAAACTTATATCCAGGAATGCTTAGGATTATGTAATTAAGGCCCCAATCTTATTTAGCAATGCATCTCTTTAAATTAGTTGGGATATACTTTCTGTTCTAACTTTAATGTAAATGACTAACATTTCTCATTTTGGCCAAGATGAGTTGTTAGATATACAGGGATGATATATAACCGTAAGAAACTGGCACATTACCTTCATATTTTGTCCGTGAGTAGAGGTGGTAGGAATGAGGGAGGAAGTTTTTAGTACAAAATACCTGCTATTTAAAAAATATTAGCCCCATCTCCATTTGAATTGGGTCCAATGAACATACCATTGCTAAGCCTTCCCTGTAAATTTGAGCATTTGGGATCAAAGAAGAGCCTTGCTTGACAAAGAAATGGAAACTTATACTGGAATCCTATGGAATATCAGACTAGGCAGATTTTGTTGAATCTAAAAGAGTTATTCTTATACTCCACGCATTCCAACCTAGCTCTGAATATTGCATAAAAATCTAGGAATAATTCTGGTAAGAACTGATTTACAGTGTGATCCCATAGAAGATGATATAGCTACCAGATTAATCTCTGACTAGAAATAACTCCTTTGGATAGTATAGCCACTTCAACCCCCCACCCCCATGCTGCCTAAAGCTTCAGCAGTGATGTTGCCATCTGAATGTATTGATTTTGGCCAGAATATTCAAGAAATTACTTCCCATGCCTCCTGTTCAGGCATTCGGGAAACGGGACTCTCTTCAACCTATTATTCCATTGGTTATATTAATCAGAGGCAGTGTGAAAAATCTGGAGGAGCAGGTGGCCAAATGTACTGTAAGGAAGTGAGAGTTATGGCTATGATAGGGGTGCAAAGTTTAGCTGCTTAGGCAAGAAAGGGGAAATGGTTCCAATAGTCTTGTCTGCATTATGTTCTCAGCACACAGTTCCTTTCAGATGTAAATAAAGTCTCCCTTGAGATGAGCTCAGCTCCTGGGGATTACATGCACACCGTAATACTCTGTGGTTGATGTCAATAAAAATAAAAAGATTTGACAGTTCCTGATAATTAATGATCACGCTTCATTAGCTAGGAGGATTGTTACTCCCAACCAGAATGATATTTATGTGTGTTGACTTGTAATGCCAACTGACTCAATAATGTTGGGATCTTGGTGTTTGCTGAGCTTTGTTTTCTTCTTGCAAACATTTCATCACCAAACTAGGTTACTAAGATCCCAGTATTTCCACCCTGAGCTATTCTTCACTGTTGAACTCACTGTTGTTCATTTTGCAGGCCTGGCTCGGAGAACAGACGTCACAACGGCAGAGAGCGAATGTCTAGCACCAGTGAAAAGGGAAACCTGTCTATGGAATCCACCAAGGAGACCCGATATTGTGCTGTTTGCAATGATTATGCCTCTGGCTACCATTATGGGGTTTGGTCCTGTGAGGGCTGTAAAGCCTTCTTTAAAAGGAGCATTCAAGGTAATAACATTGACACACCCAGCATGTGACTATCTTCCTCATTCTAATCAAGTAATGAGAGTGTTATTTATTGCTGAACATATTGAAACTGTAGATCAGTATATAGCTGATAAGCCTAAACTCTAAGAACAAAGAAGTAAACAAACAAAAGAAATGGTTGATACCATATTTAAAAAATACATAGACAAAATAAAATATATGACTCCCGAAAGCAGCTTTCCATAAGATGATGCCCCTAAGATGTGGGACACCTACAAACCCCAGAATTCCAACTCAACACTGGGAAAGGCTTCCAAGAAGTCTCCAAACAGTTTGCTGAGATGAGGCGACTGCTTATGAATTGACCCAAGCGAGCTAATCGATTGGAAAGTTCTTAGTTATAATGGTACTGAGGCAGATGTTTGGAAATACTAGATTATTATGCTAGGATATAACTAGCTTGATGGTGGGCTGCCATTTGTATTTTGTCTTTCTTGGCCTTCTAAGCATCCTGGGCAGACTTTCAGTTTGAATGGAGACTGAAAGCCTTAAAGTCTGTAAGGCAGAAACAAAGAACATATACAGAAGAGGAAGTAAGTACACGAAAGAATAAAAACATGCATTTCTCTTCCTCTTGGCACCTCGTACTAGTCCAACTATCTTTTCTTGGATTAGAGATGAACAAATTGTTGCCAACTCCACACTCAGTCCTGCCTTTCTGTGATTAATAATGACCACCACATACTGGCCATGAAAGTCCATGCCGATAAATCCCTGTAGCCTTGAAAAGATGTTATACAGTACCAAGAGGTTTTCTAGGCTTATGATGATTTGGAGATCACAAATTTGAAGAATTGCAAAATAACATCTCTTTTTTTTTATTAAGGATTGATTGTTGATTGACTGATTTGGTGTATCCTAACAAAGTAGACTAGCATCATTAGTTATCAGTCCTCTAGTATGACTCATGGTATAATAGTTAGAATAGTTATTTGTTTCATGAACCTTTTTTTACTAACCATTATTGTACTGATATTAACTCATTTACATCAATTCTTCAACCATAGAAAGACATCTCCTATATACTTGATGCTGCTTCTCTACTGTGTTCAAAATTCTATGTAGAGTATTCATTGTTTTTTATTTATTACATGGAAGAAGTTCAGATATGCATCTAGCTAACTAAAGTTCTTACTGGACTTGTGGCTCCTTCTTGAGGAGTAGGTGCCTTGGAGGACCTTTGATCAAATCTATTTTGTGCAATTGCACAATTGCACCTGTTCTTGAATTGGGAGGCTCTGCTCATGGTCACTCATGCCTGGTAACTTCTCATTTGGATTACTGAAATGTGTTCTACATGGGGTTACCTGTGAAAACTCCTTGGAAGCTACAGCTAGTCCAGAACACAGAAGCATGGGTAGTTACTGGTTGTCAGTCCCACTAGGTAGACCAGACCAGAAAATCAACTCCACAGGAAGACTAGAACTATACTTTATTGAGATAGGCTATGATAACAGAATCTTGCAAGTCTGATTGTGCTATCCCTCCCCTCATTCTTAGACCCCAGTGAATCAGGGAGGCATTTGCCCAAGCCATTTCTGAATATTATCTTGTTTCCAGGACTTAAACAACGTATCAGCTGTCTTTGCTTGGGTAATAGTTCTTGTGTATTAGTCATCTCCCTTACTCTCTATATGGGTATATGTTAGTATGCCCATGTAACATCAATACTGCATGAACTATACTGGATACTTCTGGGCTTCTGGGTATAATTCAAAGCCCTGGTTGTTATCTATAAAGCCCTTCATGGCAGTCAGGATATTTGAGGAACCTTTTATCTTATCCTCACCCAAGAAGATCCAACACATGCTCGGAGTCTCGTCTAGTAAACAGTGCCATTTTATGGAACTCAGGAAGTGTGCCTTCTCTATCGCTGCTCCTACCCTGTGGAGGAGCATCCTTTCCATGATTTGGATGCCCCTGACCTTGCTGGCCTTTAGAAAGGCCCTGAAGACTTTGCTATTCCTTCAAGCATGGGACTAATATACTGTATGAGTCCTAGATACATTTTAGTGTTTGATATATGAGTGATTGATTCCAATGCTATATGTGTTTACGTGTGAGTTATTTTTATGGTTGATATATATATATTTCTATGTTTTTATCTAGTTGGCTGCCCAGAGTTGCTTTGTGAGTAGGCAGCCATATAAATAACAAACAAATAAAAATGTCCACTTCAATAAATAATTTTCCATGCTATTTCTGCTTTATGAAGGGCACATAAACATCTGTCAATTTGTGTATTACATTTCTGGTAATATACAATTATTTGTGCACTTTTTCCTTCTTTTTACCAGCAATGTTCCTTGATGTATATTTTGCCATTGTTGCTGTGCGGTGCATTCCAAAATTCAGAGAAACAATAACATGAAAAGATAATTATCTGTTGGCTTACACTATGGTCCAGAAAAGTTGAAATAATTAGATTAATTTCTATAATATGTGAATCAAATAATTTCTCCCTTATCCCTAGTTAGGAGGGGCCCAGATTATGGCAGTGGAGAAGTTGGATCATTTTAACCCTGATACCATGGGGCATGATTGATTTCCTCTGAAAACTTACAGCATTTTTTTAAACTGCATGATTTTGATATAGTTTGAGTAATAGTACTGGCACTATGTTAGCAACTGAGCTCAAGTGCTTGTCTGACAAATAAGTCCTAAGAAAGTGTGTGAGAGAGATCATGTGTGTGAGAGAGATGCAAATGCATATTGATGTGGAAAACATGCCTCCCTGGGTGCATCTGCTGTTTTTCCACTAATGTGAATATGGATGAAAGTCAATGGCACAAGAATGATAAGGGCACAGCCTGTTGTGCTGACCCTCATCATCTGCAATGACCACTGACAATTAAGATTTGACGCCATGTAGCTGGCATGTTACAAACCAAGAGATGTAATTTTATTTGGTCTAGGCAATGATTAGCATTGTTACTTTGGATATTTCAACCGTGCCAAGGCAAAAAGGATTTAACTATTTTGCTGCAGCTCTTGAGTTCTTGGGAACATTAGTATATACAGCTTGCAGAATCAAACCAGCATTTTCTAAATCCCTCTGGTCTGGTGTTTCTCAAACTTGGCAACTTTAAGATGTATGGACTTCAACTCCCAGAATTCCCCAGCCAGCCATGCTGTAGTTGGTTCCCAGCATTGCAGTTGGAATATTCAAAATGCCCCCCCAAAAATAAATAGTTTAAGCTGTGCAAAGCACTGAAGGGGCAATATGTCTATGAAGGTTCTCAGTCATCCAGGTGGAATTGTCTGTAGCTTGAATCATGTCAACTGGATTTCTATTTTCTCAGTGGAAACGTTTCGCTCCTTATCCAAGAAGAAGCTCCTTGGATAAGGAGCGAAACGTTTCCACTGAGAAAATAGAAATCCAGTTGACATGATTCAAGCTACAGACCACTGAAGGGGCACTTTTGAAGGTCTGAGTGGTGTGCCCATCCTTGTGGCAGCCACAGGCCTGACACGGATGCTTTGATGGGTTTCTCTGCTCAGGTCCTCATATGGCTGCAGACACAGCTAGTTTGCCTCACTGACAGTCACAGTGGAAGTGTTGTCTGTGCATGTTCACGCATTTACAATCTGGACAACCTGGGAAGCCCTCAGAGCAGCTGCGCCAAGCCTTCTGGAAGATATGGCTACCTTAAGTCCTGTGAAGAGGCTGCTTTGCTCACAGGAACATACTTTGCTCAGCTGTCTCTAATATGTCTTGATCTCTATTTCACATGCTGCTGTTTTCTAAGGTTTAATTTTAGCAGTTTTTTAAAGGTGAGTGCTTACCTCTGTTACTTATGCAATGCCTTTGCATGGCATTGAGGAATCCTATATGCATAACATGGAAACAATTTTGTCTATTGCTGTCCTTCTTACAAGCAGATCAATATGCTACTTTATGTCTGTTCTATTTCCAACGTGTGCTCACATTAAGAGATAAATGTCGGCTTGCAGCAAACTGTATCACTTCCTTAAGATGAAAGCTCCTTTTCATGGCTCATGTAGGTGGGACAAGAAGGTTGCTGCAAGGGAATCACAGTCTTCCTTTGCTCTGCTACATAGGGCTGCTAACCTTGAACACATACAGTAGCTACTGTATAGGGTAGGTAAGATAAGTCTGGAGATGTAAAAGGTCTGTCTCCAGTCTGTGTCCTTCCCCCTTTTCCAAAGTTCTTAGAGTTAGCTATACTTTATACACAGTGGCCTTTTTCCCATAATGTACATAACTGGGAGGGTTACCAAAAGGGAGAGGTTACCTCAATTAACTCAGTCAATTTAACTCCAAAGAGATCCGGTCATGCACAAAGTCCACCCCATCAGTCATGTTGTAGCAATATCTAATCTAGTCAGTTAACTTATTTTGCTTACCTAGTCCTCCAAGAAAAAGCACTGGAGAGAAAGAGTGGTGAAAAAAGCAAGCCTCTCAGTTATACAACTCACTGCCAAGGCCTGGCAGGAGAGATTATCTGTTCCAAATATCAGCAGACTGCAGCCGCTAAGTCATGCTACTGTGGCTTGTCTTGTCAATGGAGAAGGAGCTAATGAGATTGTGAACCAGCTGCCAGTGTTAGTTTATTTTTAGCTCACGTGTGTGAATGCTCTGAGTTTTAAAATGCTCTTGGACACAGATGTAACTTGTGGAGTCTTCCAAGCCTTATTCTGAAATGGTCTCCATATATAGGATGGAATAGATTGTTTGGTGGCCTTGGTCCCCAATGTCTTTGGGTTCAATGCCAAGAGGTTAACCCTTCCATGGCAGGATAAGCCCAGTTCTAAAATCACTGCACCAGTAGGCTCCTGGGCCCAGTTCAGAAGGATGATTATAACATAGCATAGCAACAGGATACACCAGATACCCTCTTGCCAAAATTGAACCTGTCTGTCCAGCTGAGCATCTCAAGAGGCTTTACGGAGATTCCCTCCAACAAAAGAAGTATGGGGGAGAGGGAAGGTAGTTGACAAGTCTTTCTTGGAGCTTGCTTCCACCAGAGGTCCACTTAGTTCCCTCCCTTCTGGTAGTCCTTAAAGCAGAGCTTTCCAAACTGTGTGTCGCGACACTTTATGTCCCAGAAGTGGACGTGTGTGGGGGCGGTGGTGTGTACCGCAGCGGCAGCGGCACGCCATCAGCACTTCTGGGTTTTAGTGGAAAACACGAGGCCGCCACCGCCGTGCACGCCACTGCTGCCCCCGCGCGCACCCCCACTCCGCCGCCGCTGCCGCCGTTGGTGTATCACCAACGGCGGCAGTTTGGAAAGCACTACCTTAAAGTGATAAATTTGTTATTACACCACACATTTAGTTTTAATTAATTGTTGTGGGTGTTCATCTATGATGGCTTGTTCAGTTTTGTACTTTCCTGTTTTTATATAAATACTTTGCTTTATGTTACCTAGATTGAGATGGGTTACAAATAATGTAAAATACATACATAAAAATATGCATGCATACTCATGGGCAGCTGCTTCTGCTATGCATCTGTTGTACAAACTATGCCACAGTTAGGATCCCAGGGAGATTGTGAGGTGCCTTATATAGGAATCTGTCTGTGTTCTGTACATGCAGAGATGCCCAGTTTGGGGTTTCTTTCCTCTGTTTAGGCTGAACTGCTTTTGACATTCTGAAATCTAGTGTGTGGGATCAGGTAGCTTTTTAAAACATATTCTTTTAATTCACAATTTACTTGCAGTTGCCAACCGTGCATAACCTCCAGGAACATAGCAGTCAGAAATTTAGTTTTTAGTTGCTTGCCTAAATCAACCGAAAACCTAATAGAGAAATGATTTTCCAGAAAGTATTTTTTTTGCAAATTAAACCAAGGTGCTAGAAATAAGCAAGGCAGTGTTACAAATGTATACTGCTTTCACTGAAATAGTTGGATGCGTACTTACCCACATTTCAGATAATCATGAGACAAGAATAGAAAGCAATGTCTATCATTGTGGCATGAATCAGGAAATCAGGAAGTTGCCAATTCACTGGGTACCTTTAAGCAAGCCACTTTTCTCCAGCTCCAGCTCCTCAAGTCTCCTATTATGGAGATAATATTTAGAGTTCTGATTTATGACATAGTTGTTAAAATTACAGCCAGCAGTTAACGTATTTGAAGTACTCTGAATATGCCTAAGTGGTATGTAAGTACAAACCATTATTACAAGTAATAATAGTAATCCATGTTAGTTTCCACTTAATGTATATATAGCTAATGTTGAATTTTTTTTATCTGTTCAATCGGGTCTGATTCTCATAGACTGCCTGGACAAGTCCCTGCAGTTTTCTTGGCAATGTTTTTCAGAAGTGGTTTGCCCTTGCCTCCTTCCTAGGGTTGAGAGAGAGTGACTGGCCCAGGATCACCCAGCTGGCTTTGTGCCTAAGGCGGGACTAGTGAAGCCCATTTAGCAGTCTGTTAGAACTACTGAAATGGAGCAGAGCTGCAAAGTTTGTGTACAGAAAAAGAATATTGTTTAAAAACAGAGCCCATGAGCATATTAGAGAGATCCAGGTTAATAGCCCACCCAAGCATAAAGAAACATGCACTTAGACATGGCAGGTATGAAAAGTAAGTACAAATAAGTCCTTATGTTTATTCATTCCAGGTACAGCATTTTTGGTAGATAAATGATGTTCCATTTCTTATTTGTTTCCCTAAACTTAATACCTCTTGCCCTGCTTGCTGCAAGAGGCTGCATGTAGAAAGGGGGAAAAATCTCCTAGGCCTATCCATGGCCTAGGATGGGGCAGCACACAGCCATGTGCTTGCTCCTGGTCCAAGGAGGAGAGAAAGAGAGATAAATGAGGCCTAGCACATGGCCTCTCTCTATGGAGAGGAGCAGCCACATGCTGCTTCCTCCTCATGGAAGAAAGAATGCAGAGAGAGAGAAGAGGAAGTGGGGGTGGCCACACACAGCTTCCTCAAAAGCATGGAGAGCTTGCATCCTAGAGCATCCATCCATATGCTGATGAGGCATGCTGGATTTGCCAGGATCTCCAACAACTAGAACTCATAGTCTCCTCGTTTCTAACTTGATGCCTTAACCACTACACCAAATTGGCTCTCAATGTTGAAATAGTTACTGTCAAATGCAGATTTGAATAGACAGTATACACTAATCCCTTCAGTGATAAGACCCCCCCCCCAGGTGTACTATTATAGCCCACAAAATTAGGCCATAGGTTATGCAAAGACACAGAAATTGACAGTCTGAGCAGATCTTTAGTCAGTAGCGTTTGCCATATGATACCAAGTACATTTTATGAGAATCGGGTCCGATAATACCTCTATTGAGCTGAACGTCTGGTGACATCATAGACTTTGTTTTCTAGTTTTTCCATTGCCTTCATTTATTTTTCAACTTCCCAATCTAGCCCCAGTATTTCCTTTTTTAAAAATCTTTTATTTTCAAGATATAATTAAAATACAAAAAAGAAAAAACTATAGAATAGATAGAAAACAGAACTAAAGAAAAAAGAACAAACTATAAAGATGTGAATAGAAAGAGAAAAGAGAAAAGGCGACTTCCGACTTTTTCCGATACAGATATAGGTAAATATACAAATCTAATCTCTTACAATTAATTAACCTATCATAACATTATTTCTATTACAACAAATCATTCAATCTCTAAAACCCAAAATCAAAACATCATTTTTTTAGATTCCAAGCAAATATTCCAAAAGTGGTTGCCAAATTGATATAAATGTAGAAACAGAATGCTCTCTTATTAAAGCTGTTAATTTAGCCATCTGAGCCAAATCCATTAATTTAACAATCCAATTTTCAACTGTAGGTATTTGTGGATCTTTCCATCATTGTGCATATAACAATCTTGCAGCCGTGATCATATATAGTAACAAAACTCCATGTTGTTTCTCTAATTGCTTTTCCATCAAACCTAAAAGAAAAACTTCTGGCTTTCTTTGTATATTTACATTAAGAATCTTCTGAATAATAATACATATTTGGTCCCAGAACTTTTTAGCCTTCTCACAAGTCTACCAGAGATGATAAAAGGTTCCTTCATCCTGTGAACATTTCCAACAGACATTAGTTACACCACTATTACATTTTTGACAACTTATCAGGAGTTAGATACCAACGATACATCATCTTATAGAAATTTTATTTCAAATTATAATTCAGCGTAAATTTCAAACCTTTCGTCCACATATTCTTCCATTGGTCCAGCATGATATTATATCCAAAATTCTTAGCCCATTTGATCATACAGTCCTTAACATGTTCATCTTCCATATTCATCTGTAACAAGATCTTATACATCTTGGTAATAACATGATCATCATTTATGCATAAATCCATTTCGAACTCTGTTATTTCATTGACAAATTTATAGTTCTTTTTATCTAGTTTAAAACATTCCACCAATTGTATATAGGTGAACCAATGACATGTAAATCCATCAGATTCTAACATTTCCCTTGTTCTAATTTTTGGTTCACCCTCTTCAAACTTTAACAGGTCTTTATATTTTAACCAGCTTATTCCTCCCACACTTTCTCTTCTGATCATTGCTTCCTGAGGAGACAACCATAATGGTACATTTGGAGACAATCTTACCTTATATTTATTCCAGATTCTCAATAAGGCATTTCTAATAAAGTGATTCTTAAAATCCTTATTAACTTTGACTTTGTCATACCATAGATAAGCATGCCACCCGAATCTTAATTGATGTCCTTCAAGTTGTAATAATTTCTTGTTCTCCAGAGTAAACCATTCCTTGATCCAAAGGAAACAACAGGCATCAAAATACAATTTCAAATTAGGTAGACCCAGACCTCCTCGTTCTTTGGCATCTTGTAACAATTTATATTTAATTCTTGGTTTCTTGCTTTGCCAAATAAATTTGGAGATATCTCTCTGCCATTCTTTAAATGGTAAATTTGTTGATAAAATTGGTAAAGTCTGGAAAATAACATCCTAGGCAAAACATTCATCTTAATTACAGATATTCTTCCCAAAAGAGACAATTGTAATTTCCCCCATCTTATCAGATCTTTTTTTACATCATTCCAAATTTTAACATAATTATTCTGAAACAACATACTATTTTTAGTTGACAAAATTACCCCCAGATATCTGACCTTTTTTTCAATCTGGAATCCTGTCTTACCCATCAGTAGATCTTGATTAGGCAGGGTCATATTTTTAGTTAACATTTTGATTTTTTGCTTATTCACTTTAAGTCCCACCAATGACCCAAATTCTCTCAATTTCTTCATCAGATGCTCCAGTATTTCCCGATGGTCTCCCATGCAAGTCCCAACCTGGTCTGATTCTGCTTAATTTCCAAGATCAGGCAAGATTGGCTAGCTGCTGCCACCCATCTGGGCTCCATGGTTCTGTAGAAATGCTGTACATCCTAACCCAAGACCTGGGGAAAAAGCCATGATTTCATGCCCTTTTAGAGGCCAGTAAAGTGGGGGCCATTTCCTGGGTCCTGCTAGATGACATTGCTTAATTGACGGGACCAGGAGCAAGCCATATCTGCCAGATCTTACAGGGTGGGCTGAACCTATGGGAGACATTCCTTAGATAACTAGCCCTTCTGTAGGCTTTAAAGGTGACAACCAGCACCTGGAATTGCACTCAGAAGCAAACTGGTCATAAGGGCAGTACTTGGGACATGAGTATTCCATGGGCATTGTGTGACCCACCCATCACTCCTCATGCCACTGTGTTATGTACCAGTTGTAGTTTCTAAATGGTTTTCAAGGGCAGATCTAACTAGAATGCATTACAATAGTCTGTTTGTGAGGTGACCAAGACACAAGTGACATCAAGAAGGGCTTCCCAGTTCAGGAAAGAACTCAAGTGGCACATAAAGTGAACCTATGCAAAGGCCCTGCTGGTCACAGCTGCCACCTGCTCTTCAAGCAGGAGCTGTGAATCCAGGAGGACCCCCAGATTGTGCACTAGACTCAAACATACCAGTTCAGGGCTAGAGACAAAAGATCCCTAGCACCAGGAGACTCAAATACTCACAGTTACTCAGTCTTGCTAGGGTTGAGTTGAGTTTGTTACTCCCATCCAAACTCTTACAGTCTCCAGACCTTGGGATATGATTTCAGCAGCATCCCTTGGCCAGCTCAGGGATGAGATGTACAGTATACTTGAGTATTATCAGTATATTGGTGATACCTTAACCTGAACTGATGGATGACCTGACCCAGTGACCTCATGGAGATGTTAAATAGGAGGGGATGGAGCACCAACCCCTGAGGCATCCTTCATTGGGCTTGACGTCTCTCCTCCTACAAACACCAACTGGAACCGGCCATGGAGAAAGTTGTTGGCTGAATGCAGTTCTCATCCCAGCTAGGACATCTCTTGTTTAGCTGAGTTGTGTGAATGTTATGGACATCAAAGATATGAAAAGACACGGTTTTTTTTCTTCAATGAGAAAGATTATTTAATTTTGTAAAACCTTTTCCAAAGTGAGCAGTTTTGGGTTGGATAGCATAATAGCCCAGTAAGAATACTAAACACTAGAAAGCTATATTTTTGCAGTAGTAACAATGATCCACATGAGGGGGGGGGAAAAAACCCTTTTCTTTGCCAATTGTGTGCTTTCATCTTTTTCTTTTTTTAAGAAAAGGAAACAAAAATGCTTTCCCTGGTGTGAAGATGCAGGCTGCGTAAATTCTTGCTCTGCAAAAACAGGGCTGGGACGTGAACAGGGGCACTGCTTAGTGATGAGGCTGGCGTTTGCATTCTTTAAAAATCTTCTGCAGACCTTGAGCGTCTATTTTCACGTAGCATACATCGAAGGGGAACTCCTTTAACACAAGTCAGTGCAGTGAAATGAGGATTACATGCACTTGTCTGTAGTGCAGCTCACCTCATTAGATGCTAATAATAATAAAATTTGTTAAGTCAGAAAAGGTGCTACCAGACAACTCCTGATTTTTGCCACCATATATTAACACAGCTCTCCTCTTACATGGTCTCACATACTGATTTCCAAAAAAATTGTAAATGAATTGAGTGAGGGGTTCTTACCGTCACTACTGTAAGTCAATGGATTTTAAATTACTTGTTACCCACATGGCACTTTTAATATGCAAACTATGTGAACTAGTATTTTATCTCTTCTTGCAACTTTAATTTAAAAACAAGGAATCGAAGCTGAGAGAGTCTCTCTTGACCAAGTTTATCCTTGAACTGATAAACAATGAAGCACTTCAGCCATTTTCCAATATGCAGTTTATTTATTTATTTAAAACATTTGTAGAGCTGCCCATCTTAAACCAAACTCTGGGTGGCTTACAACCAAGAATAAAAATATATACCAGGTAGTGGGAAATCACCTGACTGGGAGTGTGCTTTCTGGCTGGAAAGAGACAAGACTAGTCAGTTTCACACCTTAGGCTTTTGTTTGCCTCCTAACCACTCCCCCGCCCATTGGAATGCTCGAGTGTCTGCCTGCTGTCTTGTACACATTGAAAGCAATGCAATCACGCCAGCAGCCCGAGGCTGGGAGCCGCTTACAGTGCTCTCTTGAAATCTCTTCCTCTTCAGTCTCTCTGCTCTGCGAGGGGAGGGGGGGAAGCAAGCAATTTCTGTAGGCAATCTTTCCTTTGCCTGACCCTCACCCCCCCTCTTTGCAGAGCAGAGAGATTGGAGAGGGATTTCAAGAGAGCAAGCTCTTCTACACATTGGAAGCAGTGTGAAAATGATTATGACATTCATGGTTGGGCTATGAACAGGAATTTTAAAAAATGATATTGTCTCCCACTCAAAACAACGACGGAATATGGAGTGCAGCTTTGTATCCTACATTTGTATGGGGGCGTGGTGGCTCAGCGGGTAAGACGCCAGTCTTGTCGATCAGAAGATCGCAAGTTCGAAGGTTCGAATCCGAGGAAGAAGTGAAGATGTTGCCTAGTCTGGCAATGAAACGTCTGCAAGAAAACAACAAGGCTCAGAGAGCACCAAGGACTCCACAGATTTTTATAATAATGTCAGGAAAGGGAACAACCCTTCAAATAAGTGTAGAGCTTAGTCTAAGCTGCATTTGTTATCTACCTTATTTATTTATTTATTTATTTATTTATTTATTTATTTATTTATTTATCATATCTCTTTACCGCCCATCTTGTATTGCAACAACTTTCAATGCTCAGTGAAAACCCAACACATATGCCTAGCTCAGCTTTCCCCCCTTGATTGTAGTGACCCCCGAAAGTCAAAAGTATCAGCATGTTTAATTGTTTTCTTGTATCAACACATTTCCGTGTTGTGTTGATACACGAAAACTTAATAACATCTCTGTTCCCAAGGCCAGTCTGTGTAACGGAGCTCTCTACTAATTATTGCCCCACAGACTGAACTAGAGACATTGCTCCATTTGTTATTCCTTCCTGCTCTTTTCATCTCATTGTATTTTTGGAAAATCTGTTTGTTTGCAGCTTCAGTTGTTGTTTTCATGAAGCAGCCAGAAAGCAAAAGCACTTAGGTTTATTACTTACTTAGGTCTCCTTTCCATAAAAATTACTTAGGGGAAAACGAACCATCACAAACATTACTTAAACAATTGTTGCTGTTTATAACTACCACTTATGTTGGAGCATGAATATTTGGTCTATGCTCTAGATGGACTTTTTTTCTTTAAGTCTGAGCTTCCTGGAAGAAATAAAACTACATCTGTGGCTAGAGCATTTTGAAGTTTTGCCCAGAACATGAGGAATATTCCCAACATATACTGATTATTCATTTTATGAAAGCAAAAAGCTTTCTATTTTGTAAATGTGACATAACAACATTTATTAAAAAGTAATTGTTTTATATTCTGAATGAATGATAGACTAGAACAGTTGGCTGAAAAAGAGACACGGAGTGTTCATAATTTCCTGCCACTTTGTACACTAGATTTCAAAGGTATCTGGTGCATATAACTTTTTTTTCTTTTGAGGTGATAGTAGATTGTATTCAGATGTCCCAGTTCAGGGGCAGTGATCTAAGTTCTGTGCTGATAGAATGGAAGCAACAGGAACCCAATACTCTGAAGTATTGGAAGAAGGAAGGCCAGCATCATCCTGCAAACCCAACACAGATGTCACAGCTAAGTAGGGCAAATGGGTCTGTTTCCAGCCCACATCTGTTTTTGTACATTATTCATGGCATTCCATTTCCAATCATAAAAAGTCTCACATTGTTGTGTGTGACAATCACACAAGTGATAGGGAAAATAGGACAGTTTAGGAAAGTATTGTAGATTACATAGGCAGCCTGAGGCAAAGTTGAAAGAGAGATGTACAGGAAGGTAGGTGTAACCATCGAACAGTGAGCCCACTGTTTGAAAAAGATGGTAGAATGGTAACAGAGGACTGGAAAAGAGCAAACACGGTGCCTTCAAAAAAGAGAAAGAAAGAAACCTGGGTAGCTACTAACAGCTTGAAGTTGTTAACAGGCAAAACTCTGGATGAGATTATTAAATAGTCAGTTCATAAGCATTTAGAAAAGAATGTCTTGCTTGTCAGGAGCCAACAGCAGTTATCAAAAATGAGTCATGCCAAAATCACCCGTCTTCTTTGGATAAGTTTAGTTGGCCATGGAAGTGTGGTGGATATAGTGTACCTTGACTTCAGAAAAGCATTTAACATCCTGAAATCCTAGTAGAACAAAATGTGGGCTAGACTATGCTAACATTAGAGGGATACAGAGTTGAGACAGATCTCCTCCCTCCCGACCTTTAGGAAAGAGCTGAAGACCTGGTTCTGCCGCCTGGCGTGGGAAGGAGGAAGGGATAGTTCCTCATGGGGGTGGCTAATCCCCTAATTTTATAATGTCCTTCATTTTAATTCCATCCATCTGGATTTAGAATTATTTATTATTCTATATATTGTATAGTGATGTTTTATATTTTGTTTTAACTATTTTATTGTAAACCGCCCAGAGTTCCCCATTGGGGGAGATGGGCGGTTATATAAATTTAATTAAATAAATTAAATAAATAAATACAGATCTGGTTGAAAAATTGTATATAACAAGTATATATCAAAAATTGCCATGTCAAGTGTCAAACTGCAAGGCTTGTATTATACCATACATATTCATTCTCCAATTTGTAAATGACTTGGATAAGGGGTTCAAAAATATGATTAACAAATTTGCAGACATTACAAAGTTACAGAGGGTAGCTAACAATTTAAAGGATAGCTTCTAGATCTAAAAGGATCTATGTATTAATATATTAACAGAAGTATAGTGTCAAGATGAAGAAAAGTCATCATTCCTCTCTATTTTCTGTTGGTCAGACCAGATCTAAAATGTTGCATCCAGTTCAGGGCACTAGATTGTAGGAAAGACATTGTAAAGCTGGATTGTGTCCAGAGGAAAGCAATCAAGATGATAAGTGTTCTGAAAGAAAATACTTATAGGTATGGTTGGAAGAATTGGATATGTTTAGCCTGGAGAGGAGTAGTCTGCAAGAAGACATGATAGATATCTTCAAGTATCTGAGGGGTTGCTATGTAGAAGATAGAGTTGTTCAGTACTGATTCAAAGACAAAGCAAGAAACAATGTGTTTTCATTGCAAAGAAGCAGATTTCAACTGGACATTGGGAAGAATTTCCTAATGGTACAAGCTGATCAACAGTGGAACAGATTGCCTTGGGATGTAATACACTCTTACGTGCTTTGATTTGTTGAATTCCTGTTCTATCAAATGGCTGAATGAGGTCCATGAAAAGTTTCTCTTCTTAAAACTGAGTATTTCTGTACTTGTGTCTAATAGCAATTAAATTGGTTTCTAGATAAGGTCCAAGCTGTGCAGACCATTCAACCAGTTACATTACCATACTTTTTCTTTACACATTTGAAGAATGCTTAAGTCCTACTGGAATGACAGCTGAGCCAAAATATATTTTTCTGATAACATTTCTGGGATTTGTTCTTTTTCTTATTCCCTAGCAAAGATCTGTTTTGCAGAACTTTCTACAGAACTTTCTACCTTGGTTTTTAGATGGTGGCTGGCATTTTCCTCCTACAATGCTCAGAATGATACTGGGTCTAAGGCATTCTGATGATGTGATACCATGAGCCCACATAGTTGTCACTTCCATTTGCAGCAATAAAAGACAAATATCTTAGGGGGAAAATATGTATTATGTCACTGGTAATAGTAGTCCCACCCTGTGGAACTATTAAAGAAGCTCTGTTCTCCATGGAAAAAATCAGTGAAGCGGCCCCTGCTACAATTTCTTTGTCCATGAATAGGCTAGAGCAGAGCTTTCCAAACTGTGTGTCGGGACACGTTAGTGTGTCGGCTGCAGGGTCTGGGTGTGTCGCCGCTGCTGCTGCCTCCAAACCCTGCCAGGATTCCACCCAGGTCCTGGTGCCTGCCTTGTGCCCTGCTGCCTCCAAACCTGCTGTGATTCCGCGTAGGTCCTAGTGCCTGCCTTGTGCCCTGCTGTAAGAGTGTGTTGCGAAATGATGCATGTCTAAAAAGTGTGTCACCAACATGAAAAGTTTGGAAAGCTCTGGGCTAGAGAATATTTATATAAGTTATTAACAACTGATGTCACTAAAATGTACAGTATATTTTAATACTGGCACCTAAACCTTCATCTACCTCATCTTTAGAGTACCATATTTAAGCATTTTTTTTAATCTGATGAAATTCCACTTAATCTTCCATTTGAAAGAAATAAGTCATGTATAAAAGTCTCCTAAGTAGAGAAATAAACAGCATATTTGAACTATTAATGTATATATGCATTACAACGCATTACAAATTACAGTGTATGCATTTCGGATATTTGCTATGGTTTTGGTACTGTATATATCAAAAGCCCACTCACCATAGCTACTTTAATCAGAAAGGTTTTAGGTGGTCAGTGTTGTTTAAAAACAAAACAGTCTGGACCCAGATGAAAGAACCATTTGCTCAGCCAAAATTTCTGCTGGCCAAAAGATGCTGCTGTTGACTTTTCTAAACAATCCTTCACGTACATCTTTAAATTTTAATTGATAACATTATTAGCTTTAATTGTTTTATGTCTTCTTATAGCCATTTTGCTAGCCACACTCATCTCAGAAATTACCCGTAATTGCAGTATCTTTTAATTGATGCTTAATGAAATGATATTGCAACTTCATAAAATGAATTATTTACAATCCACATGTAATCAACATCTCATTTTAATGTACTTCGTACATATTATCGCTTATTAATGTGATCATATGAGATACCCTCTCATTAAAGGCTATCATTAAAACAATCCCTTTTGCTTCAATAAATCAAAGTGTTGTAAAAGCTTTCTGGTTTTTTCCACCCAAGAGGTTCTACAGAATTTTTAATTAACAAGTATTTTCCTGTTTCACAACAGCTTATATTTAATTTACAACAACAGAGTGATATGCTTGATTTACTTTCCTATTATGTATTTAAAGTAAATTTAATGTTTCTGAAGTTTAGTCTGAGGCACATACAAAAAAGCTCCATTTACTTCATGTAGTATTTACACTGTTTCAATTTTCATCTTTCTCTTGAATGATGATCTCCCCATGCCAGCAGCTTTACAATTACACTTCAATTAACATGAAACAATAGACAGATATTGTCATGCTTGAGTAAACTCCAATGTTTGTAATTAATACAAGCTTTAGCGAGAGAGAGAAAATAAATGGTCTCTAAAAATTGGAAAAAGGAAGAAAGGGGATGGAGACCAGCCAAATGAAGATGCTAGAGGAACCCCAGGGCATGTCTACTTTGTCACTGGTTCCATGCCCCCAAACCTGCAGAAATATTTGCACACTACTCTTCACTGTTGCCATTCTCACAATGTTCAGTCCTCCCATGAGCAACTAGTGCTCCCTCCAGCTGACTAGGGAAAGTGAAGCTAGCATTTAGCCAATGCCATTCCCCTCCCTCTTGTCAGTGTTATTGCCACTGGTCTGCAGTTTAATAGCAGTGATGAAATGATGCTGAGATGCCATGGAAACATGACTTCAGCAAGGAGGGGAGGAGAGCTGAAGAGCTGGGAGGCAGGATTAGGTGAGATTTGTTATGAAAGAGAAACAGCTGCCTTGCAGCTCCAGTGTTGATGCTGCAGAAATCTCACCCATTTCTTCCTGCACCATAACTGAGCTGTGGGGTAATCCCAGAAGCATATTGGAATTGTGGGAGCACAGCAGAGGTGCAAATCCCAAATTGGTTCAATTGAAGCATATACAGGAGTCTCAAGAAACAATCACTCTCCCACATTCCCCCCACCTTACTCCAATTTAAATCCTACATCAGTCTAGCCACTCAATGCATCTGATGAAGTGAGCTGCACAAAAGCATATGCCTTTTAATAAAATCTGTTAATCAGAAAAGGGGCTACCAGATTCCTGATGTTTTGCCAGCATAGACTAATATGGTTCTCCTTCTACACTGTCCCCTGGAGAATCAACTCTTCTTGCATGGGCATCCCTCGTGCTCTTAATGGGGGATGGGAAACGTAAGGCATGTCATAACATCCAAAGATTTTCCATATTCCTGGGTGAAACTTCTTTACTTCCTGTTCTCACTTCAGATATTCCTAAGTGAAATTGACTGCTGTGAGATGTGGTGATTGCCATCAATTTCAGTGGTCTTAAAGGATCTCGCTGTCAACACCGACTAGGCTTAATAACTGTATGCTACCTCTTAATCACAGGCAGCAAACATATTTGTTTACATTGCGCTGGAGAGTGTCAGAAGATGGCTATTGGTCTATGTTTGTAAGCTTCCTTAGTGCATCTAATGATTACTATGCAACACAGAATGCTGAACCAGGTGGGCCCTTGGACTGATTCTTACATTATTATAAAATTTACCCATTCTCCTCCTTTCTTGAAAAAAAGATGGAAAAATGTCTCCCATTGATTTCTTGTTTGAACAAGGAGATCAACACTCTCCCTTCTCTTTCTCTATCTCCTCCTCTTACATAACCCTAAATTGTTATTATAGTAACTAAGTAGGTATTAAGTTAGAGAGCCAGTTTGGTGTAGTGGTTAAGGCATCAGGCTAGAAGCCAGGAGACTGTGAGTTCCAGTCCTGCCTGAGGCATGAAGCCAGCTGGGTGACCTTGGGCCAGTCTCTCTCTCTCTCAGCCCTAGGAAAGAGGCAATGGCAAACCACTTCCAAAAAACTGCCCAAAACTGCAAGGACTTGTCCAGGCAGTCTCCGAGAATCAGACACGATTGAATGGATTTTAAAAAAAAAGGTATTAAGTTATATTAAGCATCATCAGTTACATACTCAAAGCATTCTAGGGAGAATGTTATTATTTCAGTGTAAAGTTCTGCATTTTATCACCACATTTTTATTTATCTAAATCTTTCAATATATTAGTATAGTATTTTAATTCTCTACTAGACTGTCATCCAGCAATATAGCTTGTACTTAAACAGTTAAGCATTTCCTACAATTCCCGCTGCCTTACATACTTTAAATAGGGTCTAGCACTCCAGTTCTTACCTGCTGTTTTTAATTTTCCTCCTCTTTCTCCTCTCTTTTGCGTAAATTGCTCACCTACCTTTATCCCATTCCCCTTTAATATTGTTGCTGAATTGTACCTACATCTGATCATTGACCGTAAAAAAGGGGTCAAGCACAGCCATTATGGAACTAGAACCCACAGAAGCATCACTACCCATGGGGGGCTTCTCTTTGTCTTCACAGTGGGAGGAACAGGAGGACCTTAGGACATAGTTCACAGCTCGTGAGGTAAAAGAAAAACTTATCCTTCCTCAAGAGTAACCAGGACTTGCCTCAGTTGGAGGGAGAGGATGCTCAATAGTGCAGCTGCCAGCTTGTCCAGGTAGAGCAGGACCAAGTTCTCACATCAATGTGGTGCTGTGTCTGTGTCTGTGGGGTGAAACAGGGGTGGCACAGATTGGAGGAGTGTTGCAAGTCTGAGTGCTTGGAGTAGCCAGCAGCCATGCTTTGGGGTTTCCTCTCCCTCTGATGGCCAGGCATTCCTTGATGTTCAGCTGGAAGAGAGCAGCCTACTCAGATGGGCTCTCAAAGCCCAGAGGAAAGTTGTAATCAGTGAGGCAAAGGGTGGCTCCAGGGCTTTCTTCCCAATCTCCCAGGTCTTCTTTTTCAGCATTGGGCAAGTTGAGGAAAGAATTAAACCTCCTCACCGAAATGCACTCAAAGTAGAAATCAATAGGCCAACATTTAGTATGTAGTTTATAAAAACTTGTCTGAGGTTGGAAATAAAATGAATTTAAAGGAAAGTATAGGGGGTGTGGTGGCTCAGCGGGTAAGACGCCAGGCTTGTCGATCGGAAGATCGCAAGTTCGGAGGTTCGAATCCCTAGCCCCGTGTGACGGAGTGAGCTCCCGCACTAGCCCCAGCTCTTGCCAACCTAGCAATTCGAAAGCATGCAAATGCAAGTAGATGAATAGGTACCACTTCGGTGGGTAGGTAACAGCGTTCCGCGCACGTCATGCCGGCCACATGACCGTGGAAGCGTCTTCGGACAACGCTGGCTCTTCGGCTAACAAACGGAGATGAGCACCGGCCTCTAGAGTCGGACACGACTGCACAAATGTGCGGGGGGAACCTTTACCTTTACCTTATAGAAAGGCCTCTATTTAGTTCATACAGTATATGGTTCCGAACAAAGTTTTTAGTACATTGCTTCTTTGATCTCTTCATGGAAATGTCTGCTACAGACATAATTTGAAACACTGCAATATATTGCTGAGAGTCATTATATTAATGGAATACAAAACATTAGGCCAATAAATATAAATAGGACTTAATGGAAGATATTTCAAAGGACAAATTATAATGGGCAACTGGAATTCATCAAGAGGTTTGATTGTGTTTCTTAGAGCTTCATCATGATTGTGTGTGGTCCTAGTTCACTTAAGTGTAAATATCCTTCCATTTGGAGATATTTTGTATTAATAAGTCCTTAATTCACTAGCTATAAAAGCATTTAGTTTAGTTTTTGTTTGTTTGTTTACTCTTCTCTTTAATGCTCACCTTATTAAACATCATATGACTTTGGGATGACCTTGGCTAGGTATGCACTAATAGAGTGAAGAAAACGGATGGTTCATTCTTTCTGCTTTTCCTATGCCCTTTTCCCTGCCAAACAAATGGTTGTTAAAATCCTCTGCAGCAACACTGTACATTTGTATGTCAGGTTTGGAGTGTGGAGCTTGTGTGGTAGCAGCTGTGTCATTTTGTTACCTACTCCTGCAGCCAAATTGTATACTACTTTAGAACAGGGATGGGCAGAACATTCTAATCAGACTAGGGAGATTTAGCAGCGTTGCTACCTGACACCCCCTCCCCCCACAAATTGTGCTAAACCACTGTTTAATCTTTGTAAGAAAAATACCCCATCTTGAAAAAATCTACAATGATATAACAGTTCTCAGGAGCAGGGGAGAATGGGTCAGTTTCTAGTTCCAGGACTGAATATGAAGTGAAGATTCATAGTACTCAAGAAAGGTTAGCTAGTTTGCTATCTGAAGTAAAACACAATAATTTTATTCCTCCTCTGAGATAGCCACTCCACTCTCCTTAATGGTACACTCACCTTGCTGTAGTGTAGTAGTTATATATTGGAGTAGGACTGGGCAGACCCACCCCCAGCCATGGAAATTCAGTAGATCACTGTGTGTCAGATGTACCCCCTTTAGCCTAAGCTATTTGACAGGGTGGTGGTTGTGGTAAAAATCAGAGATGGGAGTACTCTATATGTCTATGAAGGTTCTCAGTCATCCAGGTGGAATTGTCTGTAGCTTGAATCATGTCAACTGGATTTCTATTTTCTCAGTGGAAACGTTTCGCTCCTTATCCAAGGAGCTTCTTCAGTCTGAGCAACTCTATACACTGAGTTCAGCTCCTAGAGGAAAGGCGAGATATAAGTTAATAAATACTCAGCTGAAGATAAGACTGAGATCAAAACAAAGAAGGCACGTAGGCATACAAACATGGGGAAAATATTGCCCTAATAGCTTAAATAAAAGGGAAATAATTGCCAGAGTCTCTCTTCCTACTGAGATCAACGTTTTGACACCAGACAAAATATTCTGTAGATCAGAGCTTTCCAAACTGTGTGTCGGGACACATTAGTGTGTTGGCTGCAGTGTCTGGGTGTGTCGCGGCTGCTGCTGCCTCCTGGCTTCCGCGCAGGTCCTAGTGCCTGCCTTGTGCCTTGCTGCCTCCAAACCTGCTGTGATTCCGCGCAGGTCCTAGTGCCTGCCTTGTGCCCTGCTGTAAGAGTGTGTCGCGAAATGATGCATGTCTAAAAAGTGTGTCACCAACATGAAAAGTTTGGAAAGCTCTGCTGTAGATGATGATGATGAGGCTGAATCAATCCACTGCAGGACAAAGGCCTCTTCATTTGAATGTTATGGATTGTAATATATCATACTGGTCCAGTGTGGGTTGGAAAATAGATGCTTTTCAACTTCCCAGTCTCAGGTTGAGAGAAAGGGACTGTCCCAAAGTCCCCAGCCAGCTTCTATGCCTAAGGACTAGAACCTGTGTTTCCTCACTCCTAGTTCAGCACCTTGACCACCACACCACACTGGCTTTCATTCTGAAGCTTTGTTTGGGATTAATTTTGTACATACTATCCTCTCTGTATCAATCTTTAAATTACAGTAATTATCATTGTTCTCATAGGTTTAAAACCTCCCTGAGCCACCTCGACTCCAATTTTGTGGTATTATTATAGTTTCCTTAAAGATAAAATAATTACATTGTTCTAGTTTGTACACATTCAGAATGTATCAGCAATATGTGAAGTGCAGGTTATTGTCTAATTTAGGCTAATATAAACTACATGTTGGTTCTAAGATATCCATAAATATTGACATCTATTCTTTTTAAAGGAGTCAACTTGAGTGTTTATTTGGTATGCATAAAATTGCTTCCCTTGAAAGGTTATAGTGAATTTTAAAGTGTAGTTAAATCAGCTATAAAGAATCAGCATCTATGCAAATTATAATTACAGTAGTAGAAGCTGTACAAATTATTATGGCACAATGTAAGAAATCAGTGGGAAAAAATCAGTTTGATAGAAGGGATTCAACTAAAGGTATTGATTTGAAGGCAGAAATGAGGGAAAGTGCTAAGCTTTATTAATTTCTAAGGAGTAGGAAGTTTTATGTTTATTATTTGTCTCAATTTTTGCTTTGTTTAGGCTCTAGTTCAGTCAGGCAAAATAGCAGCATTGCTAGTGCTTAGATTGATTATTATTATTCATTACTTCTATAATCAGTAATGTTTGTGCAAGAAGGAAACTTCTTTGATAAGATAAAGTTTACTGTAGTCTAAAAAAACCTGTATAATACAATTGTTCCCACTCAAATACTGTTATTTCTAATAAATATAGTCCAGAGCAGCCTTTCTCAACCTTTTGACCCTGGAGGAACCCTTGAAATATTTTTCAGGCCTCGGGGAACCCCTGCACATTCAGGCTCAAATATAGGCCAGAAGTTACAAAACTATTATATTCGTTTCATGGGTAGGCCTGTATATATGCATTAACAGTGTTCTTAAACTAAAAATAAAGAATGAAACATACCTCTTTAATGTGAAGTTGCCCGAATTTGAAATAATTTTTTAAATAAATTGTGATCTCCCAGGGAACCCGTAGTGACCTCTCGCGGAACCCTAGGTTTCCACGGGACCCTGGTTGGAAAACCCTGGTACTAGAGTATCAAAGATTAGAACAGTACATCAGTATGTGAAAAAGAAATGCATATGTAGTACTTTCACTCATCACCCTTGTTTGACATCTTGAAAGGAAGATACATGAATGAAAGTCAAATTACACATAATGAATGTGTAAGCTTCCTATTCCTGCTGGAAAAATTATTTTGGTGAGTAAAAGGAATCTGACCAGGATGTGCTCACCAGCAAGGGACTGTAGTGAGAATGAGTTGCCCCAAAACAGGTCTGGAATAGTTTGGATGTAGGCAGTTTGTGTGAATGCAGTCCCACTCATGCAAACTACTACCATTCTGGTTTTAGCAATTCCACCTGCTTCTCCTACCCTCAGTAATTGTAATTGTACAAGAAAAAAGGGTAAACTTTTAAGGGTACCACAGATTTTCAAGAAGGAAGAAGAAAGAGAAAGTTCAGTAAACTGGTAGTTCCAATTCAATGCCATTTTTACCATGCTAATTTTATTTCCAGAGAGCCAGTTTGGGGTAGTGGTTCAGGCATCAGGCTAGAAACTGGGAGACTGTGAGTTCTAGTCCCGCCTTGGGGACAAAGCCAGCTGGGTGACCTTGGGCCAGTCCCTCTCTCTCAGCCCCAGGAAGGAAGCAATAGCAAACCACTTCTGAAATGTTGCCAAGAAAACTGCAGGGACTAGTCCAGGCAGTTGCCAGGAGTCAAAAACTGACTTGAAGGCACAATAAATTATTTTTTTTTTATTTTCTCAGTCTGCCATTGAAGCAAACGGCCTAAGTGCCAACTACTATAGAACTCTATTAACTCTAAATAACTTACGTAAACAGAAAATGCTTTTCTAGTCACTTCATTTCTACAAAAAAATAATCACTCTTGTATTGGCTAATGAAAGCTTAATCTGTAGATAGTAAAGTTAGATTCAAATTTATTATGTACTGTTTGAGAAGCTTTTATAGGCAATCATATTATTTTGACATTTTTGCCATTTTAACTACGCAGAAGCCATTTCAAAAATTGAGATGTCAGCTGTATCATTTGCAGTGCATAAGAAAAGTAATCCACATGTCTGCTTAACTATGTAACTTATTATTCAGCCATATGTGTTTTTGAAATTGCATATTGTCTCAAGGGTGATTGTAGGAAAATGGGAATGAATGATTAATTATGTTTTCTTATGCCAGTACAGCTGTTAGTTTGATAATATGCCATACACTGTAAACAAGTGTGATCTATCAGATGGGGAGAGTGAGACAAGATATCATAACTGTGAGCCAAATGCGCAGAGATTGGAATCTTCTATGGCCAGTTGGACCAGCAACTTTTTGAGGGCTGAGGAAAGGTTATGTATCAGTGTCATCTGGAAAAGGAACGGTGCCTTTTCATTAACTATCTGAAATGGAAAAAGATAGATGCCATAAGAATCTTAATGGATCTAAATCAATAACACTTTACAAAAATTATGAACTCAGTGTTGATATGACGACACCTAAACTAGTGGAAATGCAAGGATGGTGAAGAATTCCAAGTGGATTTTTTGTTTCAAATGGCAAACAGACAACAAGTTGGTAAATAATATTCAATATTAATAAACACGTGCACATTTGGGAAACAAAAGTGACTTTCACATCTACAGTAGCGGACGTCGTGCTGAAAGTAGGCACGTATTTCTGCACCGGTCCAAAAGCAGCTCTAGACCTCCCTGACCCCACAAGGCTGACAGTGTTCAAGAGCTGAGCTAATGCATTAGACACCCACAGCAAAGCTTTGGGTTTTCTTCTGCAATGCTTGAAATTCTGAGCTTGTGGACAGTCTGGTTTCCCAACTGATAGGAACTCTTCTTTAATGGTGCATGCCACGAGTCCTTGGAGAGTATGGTGGCATAAAAATATAGCAATAAATAAATAAATGCATGAACTCTTGCCTTGCGCTGCCTCCAGAACTGAGAGCAACCATTACTTTCTCTTCCACTCTCCCCACTTCAAAATTTATCTTTTCAAGGCAACCAGTTGGAAAAACATCAAAGCAGCACCCTGCATTTTGCAGCTGGCTATTCCCCTCTGGGATATAGACACAGGGGAAACAGGCAAAACTCTTATTGATTTCATACCCTCTTGCTGAGCCCAGGCAACTGTGCACCTTGCACAGAATTGCGAGGTTCTGCAAAGAGTTTGAAAACGTTGCAGCTGCAGTAAGCGAATATTATTAAAACCACTGGGAAAAACATGTTGCAAAAATGCCAACAAAGCTATCCTTTTACTTGCAAAGCTCCCAGTTGCTTTTAAATAAAAAATGACAGCTGTGCAGTTGGATGGGTCCCTGGTAGCAACAGCTCAAATTTGTAATTTAATTTAATTTAATTTATGAACAACCAGATAATTGGTTGGATACAACGAGTACTTAAAAAGAAGATGGGGGAGCACTAATAATTTATTTGCTTTCCTTTTTGTATGTAGTAGGGATTAGAGGATTTTTGTTACTTTTAGAGCTGAGGGGACAGGGCATTGATTGAATAACATTGTTCTGCATTTTTTTTTTATGGTCCTTTGGGTTAACTGGAAGGATCATTGATTGGCTGATGGTGTTCATTGCTTCTGCCCAGCTTTTTTAGCTCAGCAAGACTGAAAAGGATTGCAGCTCTTTTTCATGCTGCTTTGGAAGATTTGTGGAGTGAAATTGATGATGGTCTGTCAGAGTAATTATTTTTTAACAGTAAATTTCCTGTTAGGAGAAGGTTGACCATATATAATGGGGAGAAATAATTTTATTTTACAGTGGAACTTGTTTCTCTGTGAATATTAAGATGAGTCTGTTTTCCCCTTTGCTCAAAAAGCTTTTCTCATAGATTGGCATACTGATTCAGGGGGCATTCTGCATTTTATCCCAATATGTCTCTATTGAAATGTTCAATCATACTTAATTATCAATTCATTAGATTCATAAAACATCTTTCCTTCAGCAGCTCTAGGTGGCATACATAAGTAATACAATAGGGAAATTACCCCGAATAACAGATTCATTATCTTCTATGTTTAAATGGAATTGGTCCTAGTGCCAAACTGACAAAAAAAATCTACCATCCACGTTGTCAGTATTTTTTATTATCAATTGGAGTGAAGAAGTGGAATGGGAAGTGGGAATGCTTATTCAGTTTGCAGCTAACAAAACATAGATGGGGTAACCCTAGAAAACACAAAATTATAAACAATCTTCAGAGGTTAGTGGAATTCTCTATTACAAAATGGGAATAATAGACAAATATAAAATGATATTCTTCAGAAACAAAAATCAAATATATCAGTTGAGCGTGAGGAATACCTGTTGGATTGGAGAGGCATATATTGTAACTCCCAGAAATTACACACACACACACACACACACACACACACACACACACACACACACACGTACTGTAATACCTGACTTGGTAATAGTACTTGAGAAAATGATCTTAGAACTGAATAAGAATTGACTCTTGAATAGGAGTCAACAATACAATATGGCTGCCAAAAAGGGAAATGCAATTTTAGGTTGTATCAACAGAATATAGTATTCCTATCGCAAGAAGTGAGAGCTAGTTTGGTGTAGTGGTTTAAGGCAGCAGGCTAGAAACCAGGAGGCTATGAGTTCTAGTCCCACCTTAGGCACAAAGCCATTTGGATAATCAGAGGATTAGAGATGAGTCATATTAAGAAAAATTAGAAGAGTTGGGAATGTTTAACTTTAGGAGAGAAGATTGTAATAGCAATCTTCAAGAATTCAGTAGAGGGTCAGGACATCTCTATTGTTCCATTGCTCTGCATTGCTTAAATAGCAGATGTAAGCAGTAGGTAGGTAGAGTCTTGGTAAATGTTGGAAAAAACTTCCTAACAGTAGAAACATTCAACCATTTACCCAGAAAAGTGATGGGCTCTCCTTCACTCAATGTTTTCAAGCAGAGCCTAGATCAGGGCTTTCCAAAGTGCTGCCGCTGGTGACACACCAGCGGCAGCGGCGGCGCGCGCACGGCGACGGCGCAGGGGGGCGTGCGGCGGCGTGCACGTGTATGGCGGCGGCGCGGGGGGGCCTGCGGCGGCGCGGGGGGCGTGCGGCGGCACGGGGGGCGTGCGGCGGCACGTGCATGCATGGCAGCCGCCGTGCACATGCGCGCCGCCGCTTCCGGGTGGTGTGGCGACACACCACGCTGTGTGTGGCGACACACTTTTGTGTTGCGACACACAGTTTGGAAAGCTCTGGCCTAGATATTCCCTGCCTTCTCTATGGTTCCAAAATGGCTAGAAAATTTGCAATAATAACTATGAGTTTTGATGGCTTTGAATGGGGTTAGATATATACTGTACATGGAGAATAGGCAATCCATTATAATTAGCAGTATCTCCAGTAGCTACCACTATCTTGGTTTTGGGTCATCTGACTCAAAAAATCATCTGTTTCTTTGACTCATCAATATTAAACTTAAAGTTCTAAGCAGTGTCTTAATCAGATCCAGGAAATAATTTTTTATATTTTTTACGATCATGTAAAGTTGGACTTTCTTTCAATAGAATATAAAGGGATCATCTGAAAAATAAGAACAGGAAGATCCACATAAATCAAAAACTTTCAGTGGACCATACTAAAAAAGTAGGTAACTAAAGTTATTGAGTTGTAAGCCACAGAGAAAAAGAAGAAAGCTTCATTTAGCCAGAATAATTGCAAGGGCGGAGTGCCAAAGAAAGTTTTGAAGACTGTGAGACTGATCCAGAAGCAAGAGGAATTTATACTAATGAAAGTGAATCATTTCAATGTTGGGCTTGAGTTTTCTAACCATAGCAAAGTAGAGTTTAGAGATACAACCATTCAAAATTTAATTGGCAGCTAAGGTTTTAGAACAGAACTTTCCAAACTGTGTGTCGCGACACAAAAGTGTGTCGCCATACACAGTCTGGTGTGTCGCCACACAACCTGGAAGCGCTGATCATCATCAGCGCTTCCGGGTTTTCCCGCGGCGACACACCAACAGCGGCGCGCAAAAACCCGAAAACGGCAGCAGCGCTTCCGGGTTTTTGCACGCTGCCGCAACGGCGGCACTTCCGGGTTTTCCCGCGGCGACACACCAACGGCGTTGGTGTGTCGCCGCGGGAAAACTTTGGAAAGCCCTGTTTTAGAAACTAGGAAGAAAAATAAATATAGTCAAATGCTCTTACTCATATCTGTTGGAAATTCACTCTGAAGCCATTCCCATAAATCATGGTGTTGTCATTCAAAGGATGACAGGATGCACCCCTTCAATTGTTGCAAGGCATTTCAGGACCAACTTAGCATTCTGCCTTCCTAAGACTGAATGACTGAAACTGGGAGACAAACATTAATTCACTGGCAGGAGAATCTCTAGATAGCATTCCATTGGAATGGCAGAAAGCTGGTTAATCCATTTTAAACCAGTCTTCTCGGTGTCAGCAGTTATTCTCCTTTTTGTGGGGGTGGGTGGGGGAGGAAATTCTAGTCCTCCAAAACGGTTTCATGAGGAACACCAAGGATTGCAGGGAAAATGGGAGTTGAACGAGGACTGCTTCCAAATCTATTTTCCTCGAACAGATGGAAGGATCCTTTAGGTTGGTGAGATATATTTATGAGTATTGTAGAAATCAGTGCAGGTTTTTATTTATTCATTTATTTTTATCCCGCCTCTATTATTTTTATAAATAACTCAAGGCAGGGAACATACCTAATACTCCTTCCTCCTCCTGTTTTCCCCACAACAGCAACCCTGTGAGGTGGGTTGGGCTGAGAGTGAGTGACTGGCCCAAGGTCACCCAGCCATTACACCACCAGTTTTATTATAAATACATAAAAACCATCCCAGCACAGCAACGAAACATATACCTTATACAAAATATAACAGCTAATAAAGAGGACCAGGACAAAAATGATATTTGATTTGATTTAAATATAAATTATCATTACTTTTTTTTTTTAATCCGTTCAATCATGTCCAATTCTTGGAGACTGCCTGGACAAGTCCCTGCAGTTTTCTTGGCAAGGTTTTTCAGAAGTGGTTTGCCCTTGCCTGCTTCCTAGGGCTGAGAGAGAGTGACTGGCCCAAGGTCACCCAGCCGGCTTTCATGCCTAAGGCAGGACTAGAACTGATGGTCTTCCAGTTTCTAGCCCAGTGCCTTAACCACTACACCAAACTGGCTCTCTCTGTCATTAAATTAATTAAATGCTTATTCTGTATGCATTTAGTAATTAAGGATTACAATTTGATGCCAAATTTTGGAAAGGCTCAGAGAGGTGCATCCAATAATTAAGGAGAGGCAAGTATTGGATAAAAACATTTGATCATCCATGATTTGAATTTGATATGCAAATTTGTTTACAATTACTAGTTTAATCTCTTTATATTAATTCTGGTGGAAAAACAATGCCTATTAAACACTTAGGAAAAAGATCTGGAATCTGATTTTTGTTTTGAGTTTGCATTGGTGATTTCACATGGTTTATGAATTATAAGAGAACCACTATTAGCCAACATGTGCCGGCACAGTAGGGGGTGGCACAAATTAACACATTTACATGGAGCTGTTGTTGTTGCTTTGTAGGAAGAATTCACATTGTTTAGTACAGGTCAGTAGATGTTCCTGGTATAATCTGATACCTGTATTTTTTTTAATTGCCCTTTCTTAATATATAAGGAAAGCTTCAGAGCTTGATCTGATGAGACTCAGGCCGCTGTCAAGCTCCAGCCATCTTTAACACCTCAGCTGAGTTAGAACAATTACTACTACAAGTAAAATATTTCATGATGCACTTTAATTTTCTCTTTTCATGATGCACTTTAATCTATTTAGCTGGTTGTAGAAGGTATTATGGATAGAATCGGCTTGGTGTTTTTCATTTGAATCAAACCTGCCTAATTACAAAATGTTCAGGGGAATGCTAGTTACATGTTTTGGGATTCACCATTCATTTTCAGAAGAATTGCAGAAATGGTAGATGGACCTGGATAGGAACTTATGGTCCTCCATGTTTTATTGGATGACAACACCTACTATCCCTCACCAGTGGCCACCTTGGCTAGGACTGCTGGAAGTTGTAGTTCCGCAATAGCTGGTGGGCTACAGATACTCCACTTCTGAAGTAGGCTAAGCCTAAATCAGAAGAAATAAGCCTAACACTGTTACTTTCTTCAGTCTTCCATAGGATAACAACATGGTAACTCTTTATAGCAGTGTTTCTCAACCTCAGCAACTTTAAGATGTGTGGACTTCAATTCCCAGAATTCCTCAGCCAGCATGCTGGCTGGGGAATTCTGGGAGTTGAAGTCTTCACATCTTAAAGTTGCTGAGGTTGAGAAACACTGCTTTATAGCACTGAAAAACAAGCTATTGCAGTCATACCTTCATTTATACCAATTTACATTGTAGGCATTTAAAAATTACACATTCAAGGATAATTCAGTGTTGAACAAACACATTACAAACTTAGTAGTCAATTTAAGGTAAAACTGTTTTCAGCAAATTCTAAACCAGAGTGTTCTGTAGGTGTGTTCAAGAATGATAACTTTTCTCACTGATTTTATAGGTCACAATGACTACATGTGTCCTGCTACCAACCAATGCACCATTGACAAGAACAGAAGGAAAAGCTGCCAGGCTTGTAGGCTCCGAAAATGCTATGAAGTTGGAATGATGAAAGGTGGTATGTATGACACCATAAACCCTAATCTGTAATACAAGTATTTTTTACCCAGTATAATCCCATATGTGTCTAACTTTTCAGTAATTAATCACATTGCATCTAATAATACTTTGTTGTTGTTGTTTAGTCGTTAAGTCGTGTCCGACTCTTCGTGACCCCATGGACCATAGCACGCCAGGCCTTCCTGTCCTCCACTGTCTCCTGGAGTTTACTCAAATTCATGTTCGTTACATCGGTGATGCTATCTAACCATCTCATCCTCTGCCGTCCCCTTCTCCTTTTGCCTTCAGTCTTTCCCAGCATCAGGGTCTTTTCCAGTGAGTCCTCTCTTCGCATTAGGTGGCCAAAGTATTTGAGCTTCAGCTTCAGCATCTGTCCTTCCAATGAGCAGTCAGGGTTGATTTCCTTTAGGATTGACTGGTTTGACCTCCTTGCAGTCCAAGGGACTCTCAAGAGTCTTCTCCAGCACCACAGTTCGAAAGCATCAATTCTTCGGCGCTCAGCCTTCCTTATGGTCCAACTCTCACAGCCATACATTACTACTGGGAAAACCATAGCTTTAATTATACAGACCTTTGTCGGCAAGGTGATGTCTCTGCTTTTTAATATGCTGTCTAGGTTTGCCATAGCTTTCCTCCCAAGGAGCAAGCGTCTTTTAATTTCATGGCTGCAGTCACCGTCTGCGGTGATCTTGGAGCCCAAGAAAATAAAATCTGTCACTGCTTCCATTTCTTCCCCTTCTATTTGCCAGGAAGTGATGGGACCAGATGCCATGATCTGAGTTTTTTTAATGTTGAGTTTCAAGCCAGCTTTTGCACTCTCCTCTTTCACCCTCATCAAGAGGCTCTTTAGTTCCTCTTCACTTTCTGCCATTAGGGTGGTATCGTCTGCATATCTGAGGTTGTTGATATTTCTCCCGGCAATCTTAACTCCGGCTTGTGATTCATCCAGCCCGGCATTTCTCATGATGTACTCTGCATATAATACTAATAATACTTACCCTCAGGTAAATAGGTACAGAATATGGTTGTAGCCTCAATTAACTTTTATCTTCAGTGCATATTTCCTGCTTTTTAAGGTGTTACATAACCTCATTTTTAAAGGAAAGAAAGAAAATACTGTATATACTTGTGGATAAGCCAAGAATTTTAGGTGCCAAAATACACCCAAAAAATTGGATTCAGCTTATCCGCGAGTATATATGGTAATACTTTTTAAAAGTACCTATATATCCTCGTGTACAAGCCACTCCATGGATAAGCAGACCCTCAAATTTTTAACCAAAATACTATGAAAAATGTGGGTCGGCTTATCTGCGGGTGGCACATTTTTCATGGTATTTTTGTTAAAATTTGAGGGTCAGTTTATCCACAGATGGGTTTATACATGAGTATATACGGTAAAGCTTCCCTCCTCCTCCCCCCAAATAAATTCTGGATCTTTCTGATCTTTCTATGTTAGGTTTTCTGCCACTCTGTAACACCTAGATACAAATTGTGAATGGGGCTGATGATCATCATCTTTCTTTAAATGGACAAGTGCTTTTGATTAAATGCTTTTTCAATAAATGCCGTGGAAATGAATATGACTTAAGACCAATTCACATAGTCCTTTGAGTTTCTGATGAAATGATGCACACATTACAATTTCTGTAATGGGATAATAAACACGGCTGATTATTGCCTAGATGTAAAATGGCTATTATTAACCCATATGTTGTTGTTTACAAATCATCATTTAACTAGTGTTACTTATAAACTTTGGTTAGAAAGAGAAAATATTCCTTAGATCTCATTACCTTTTTTCAACATTTTACAGTATTCATTTTAAAGGATATGTCACATGACAGCCTGTCAGAGACCTAAACTCATAATTTGTTTGCATTTTGTTTGTTACTGAAGATCATAATGTGAATTATGTAATAATGGAAGCAGCACTAAATTTAAGCAATTTTACTAAAAGCAGTCTTTTAGAAGCTGATTCATTTATTAGTTATTAATTAAGTGTATGTTTTTTAAAATAATACTGTTAGTCCATACTGAAGCAGCTTTGGAACAATGTCTTGCAGAGCCTAATTACTTTAGAGGAACATCTAGATCCACATTTAACTCAAAGAAAATGTGTCAATACCCAAATTTAAATTAAATTCATTAGCTTTTAATTCATGACGACTGTCTTTAAAGATGAACATTTACTCCCTACTTGAAAACAATTCTTCAAAAGTTTGTATCTATCTTTTCCCTATTTTCTGTCATTGTATGATGAGATTATATTGAATGGCAAATAAAACAGGGGAAACAGAGATGTTTTAATCTTTTCCAGAAGAAAAGATGCATTTATTTTTAATGCATCATCTGAATTGAGTCCAAGAATTCTAATTTGCCATGCAATTATTTTGTGCTGCAATGTTACAGTATAATTTAACTAGTGAATGAGGAAACTGCAGAAAACTATTTGTATTGCTTCTGAAGTGACTCTCTATAATGTTTATGGAACAAATAATTCTGTTCAAATGCAAACTTATACAGGTGAAGGACACTGTTACACTTACTAGGATTTGTGTATTTGCAGAACCAATTAGTTGAAACATCATTGTCAAAATAGTTTTCCTTCAAAACACTGTTCATCCTCTGCAAACACAGAGTGTGCTTGTTATTTAAATGTTCTTCACAGTGAAAATCTATGATTATGTCAGCAGTTCAGTTTCCTACTTGCATAAGGGATATAGTAAATAGTGACTTTGCATCAGCAGCTTACTCTAAATAGGCTACTGGCTGATCAACTGCATCTCCATTTTTTGCTTCGGTTTTTATAAACTTGCTTTTCTTGCTTTGCTCTGTGCAAGGTCCCTGTGAATGTAATTTGTAGTAGGCTATGAGATTAAGTGAGAATAGGGAGGTAAAGTCTATAGTAGAGGTCTTCGTCTCTCTTAAATAAAGGTCAAACACAAAATTGGAGCAGATAGCTCTGAAGGTATCTCAGTCTCTTCTGAAGTAAAAGGAATCTTCTCTGGAGCAGTCCAGACAATGTTGGCTATCTCTAATGCTTTGGAACCATATAAGAAGGCTGTACCGGCTTCATGTGTTCCTCTTCAGATGAGATGTCAGAGGATAAAAATACGGAATTTGGGATTCCTCTTTTGACCCAGGGTTCAGAGCTATATCAGATCCAGTCTCTGCATCATCAAATGAATCTGCATCTTTAATTTCTTGTCCTGATCCTCAGCCTCTGAGCTCCATCACTTCCAACTGGAGGAACAGAGGGCTGAATGGCAGAGAAGCCACAGATTGCAGGGTTGTGCTTGGTGGGAGAGATTGCTGGCTTGGGAGTCAGAATCACGGTGGGCACCAGTGGGGTCTGAAAAGGGCGACTGATGGGAACTTCATTCATTCAAAATATTTGTATACCACCTCCTGTTAGAAAATTTCAAAGGAGGCTTGTAATAACATCCAAACAGTTCAAATGGAAGGTTAAAACAGTTGATAAAAGCATATTGTATACAATATGCACAATAAAATAAACAACAAAATATACAGTAAAACAATAATAGAGGGGAAAAACAGCAGTAAAAAATTAAAAAATCACAGCATCATTAACAAATCGTTAAGAGTCCTGGGAGAAATAAAAATGACTTTACCTGGTACAAAAGAGGCAACGAAGATAGTCCCAAGTATACCTCAGTTGGGATGGCTTTCCTAAGTCAGGGGGCTACCCCTGAAAAGGCCTACTCTTGGGAGCCATTTGCTGCACTTTAGCGTGGGAGGGCACCCAGAGCAGGCCCTCCGAAGAGAGTCATTGTGTACAGGGAGGAGCATGCAGGCAGAGGCATTCCTTCAGCTCTTTTACATACCGTATCCCTTGTCTGGACCAGACCACACTTATACCCTGATATTTCTCAGAAACAGAACTGCTTTTCTTGGTTTCTGCCCAAAGACTGGCTTTGGCACAACTATATCTGCAGGATTGATTTACTAGGTTTTGATCTTGGTCAGGACAAGGTGTGGCCACTCTTCACATACATGACTAGACCTGGTCTTGCAAACTTCTCCCACACATGTTGGATAAAGGGGGTGCAAAATGGCAACTCAGTCATCTTTTGAGCTCATAATAAAACTTTGTGTTCCTAAGTTTTGTTCTGAGCTTAAGACAAAATACGTTGTTTTGTCCTTGGAACAAATCAACTGTTTTTAATGTTCTGGATGTTTATAGGGAGCCACAGAGATGACTTTGGAGACACTATTCAGAGATGGTTACAACAACATGTGCAAAAACATGCATTGAGCCTAGGAGAGAAGAAGCATTAAGAAGAGGCTCGTGATGACTCCTCCCTGACTCCCTGGGTTACAACAGGGAGGGAAGGGCTTGGAAGATTCTGTTGCCTGACGGCTACCTATGTTCCAAGTGCTGTGATTGGCATGTTATCTTTTAAATTGCAACTCCACCCCCCCACCCACCCCAATATCCCGGAATAGCCTACTGGAACCAGTTCCATTCCTACAACTATTAGCTGAGACTGGATGAAGTGATCAGGAGATAGGGAATGAGAGGAAAATTAATTAAGCACATGCAGGTCCCATTGCTGTTAGGAATATTTTCCTCAGTATGTTAATGATGAACAAATGTATTGTCTTTGGGGTTTGGTTATTATTTTCTTCTTATAATTCCTTATTTTACTTTTGTATTACTGGAGCTGAATGACATAAACGCTGCAGAAATAAATAAATGCCCAGAGGCAGATGTTGTGGCTCTCCGTTCCCAGTCATTGATCTGCCTGGGTCACACAAGATGCTGCATTTGCATTCAGAGCTTGTCCTGGGTGGCTAATCCAAAACATAAACATTTCTGAAGATCTCCCAGTTGCCTGCCTCCTTGGTAAATAGCTGCAATGCCTTTGGTTTTATTTTAAATCCTTGCAAAAGGGAACTTATAGTTCATGGGTTATTGTGCATGTGTGTGTGCTGTGTTCTGACCTGAATAGAGGTCTTCCAGAGAAGTATCAGGCAGATGCAAAGCAATGAGAATATGCCTGTTTGCAGCCTGTGCATTAAGCAGGTAATGTTAATGTCATTATGGTTTTCAGATTGCAAGTTGTAAATGCAATGACTGTATTATTGGTTTTGTTGGTTTGTTGAGCTTTAGTACACATGCAGTGTGCAACCGGCATGCTATTGTGTCTTGTTGATGTTGCATTTTCAAAGTAAAGTTTTATTTGTTGGTTTATTGAGCTGGCAAATGATTTAGTGTCTTAGCTGTTGTTATTACTGTAGTTACAATGTCAGTGTTGTTCGTGGAAGAACTTTTGCCTAACTCTAACCTCCTATGCTGGGGTTGATAGGTTGGGTGGTAAAGGAGCAATCAGCAGGGACTATACCCCACATTCCTTTGTGGATGTGAAGTAAAGGTAAGGAAGCAAAGGGGAAACAGGAGTTCCCAGTGTTTCCTGTGGCCAGAACACTTGACAAGTCCCTGCTTTTGTTCTGTATGGACCACATAACTCAGTGAATGCCAAATTTTGTCCCAGCAAAAATAACCAAAATGAAAAATTCCAATAAAACATTTTGAAAGGGGTTGTTTTGTCTCAAGTGGAAAACAAAATACATTTTCCATGTACTATTCACACCTATTTCCCTTATTGGTGCGTGTACGAAAAGGGGTTATCCATTTACTGATGAAGAAATCCACCACCATCAATTGCTGCATAATGGGCAGGGAGTGATAGCAAATTCTGCCATGGGGGGCATACTTAATCATAATTCCAATCACAGCCTTATGAGCCTCCTATATCTTTTATTGCATATGAAACAGAGAATCAAATGGTTTACCCATCCCATTGGTTGTTTTGGATGATATTCTCTGTGGTCAACTACCCAACTATCTTCTTTGAAGTTTCTCAGAGAATCTTCTGAGCGCTGCTCTTTATCTGCTGTAGCACCGCTCTTTATTATGCACTATGCTGCAGAACACTGAAGGGAAGTGTGAAATGCCAGTCTCCTGGCAATTTGCAGACTGTTCCTCAAGGAGGTACAATAACAGATGCTCACTTGTACAGGGTTACAAGAAAAATGCTATTGCAAGCAAATAACAGCTGATTGTAAATAAGTTAGAGTTTGCATATTAATGCTTCCTTCAGTGACATATGCATGTCAAAATATTGAACGATTAGAATTTTTAAAAAATTATTCTGTGGAATGCCCTGAACTCTTATGCCCTGAACTCTTATGCCCTGAACTCTTATGCCCTGCTGGTATTAGATCAGAATGTATACGAATGCATCCCACTTCTTCTTGAAGGTAACTGTGATTTAACATTTATCCTAGCATTTTCGTGCCAATATACAGTAGTTTTATGTCAACTCAAGCATGGGTGAATAGCACTATAACTTGGTGGAGGAGAAAATCTCTTAATCCTTTTAATTGCATACAGGTTCACAATAAGAAATTCACTTCCATATGACTATAAAATAAGTTTATGATTGGAAATGTTGGTACATTTAGGGAAAACATTTAGTTGAGTCCCTAAGATTGTTTCATCCATGTATTCTTGCTATTTTAAGTAAGGTTGGGTGACTTAGATGTTTTACAATGAGGTGGAGAACTTTTTTCCAGGGGCTTTAGTTTTGTATATTTACACATACACACAAACACACACAACTTTCAAGGGCTGCTGGAGGTGTGAAAGCTGATGTAGGATGAGAAGGGACTGAATTTTCAGGGCTTTCTTTGTATTTTTAGGTGTTAAATTTTTGTTTGGCTTATTTTACAGGAAGTCTGGGATGAATATATCTATTTTACAGTGTAAATGGTTAAAACAAGACAAAAGAAAATCACACTGCCAAAAGTTCGTTGTACATATTTGGAGGGCTCTGGAGCCTACATGGAGCCCATGAGCTTTGAATTGCAAATCCTTGGTTAGGAAGCACAACCCAGGACTCTAAAGACCATTCCTTTCTAATATCATCTGCAATTCTTATTTGGAGGACTTATAATTACCTATTAGTTATAAATGAGATCCATAGAAATAACACATTTTTGTGAGAAAATCTTTTCAGGGGGGAAGTAATTGATCTACTCACTGATCTCAGAAATAAGAGTAGATAGGCGAGTTATCTTTCTGTTCTTCTACAACAGGCAGTCCTCAGGTTACAACAGCAATTGAGCCTGGAATTTCCATCGCTAAGGGATGGAGTCGTAAAGCACAACTTCATGTGACTGCATCACCTAGCGATGGCAATCCCAATACTCCTGGTTGCTGTTGTAACTCCAGGAGGTCATTATGTGGGAAGAGGCAGGAGTCCCAGGCAAGCAGGCCAATGGATGAGAGCTGCGGGTGAGAGCTACAGGAAGGTGGGGGTGCCACGGACAGGTGCTATGGAGCGCGGGTGGGTACACAGGTGCTGGGGGGGGGGTTGCTGCAGGCAGGTGCTGCAGAGCACATGTGGGCAAAAAAGCAGTGGGAGCAACTTCCAACTTCCTGCTGGAGGTGACTTCCTCTCAGGAGACTGAGAGTTCTAGTCCCGCCTTAGGCATGAAAGCCAGCTGGGTGACCTTGGGCCAGTCACTCTCTCTCAGCCCTGGGAAGGAGCCAATAGGAAACCAGGAGACTGAGAGTTCTAGTCCTGCCTTAGGCATGAAAGCCGGCTGGGTGACCTTGGGCCAGTCACTCCCTCTCAGCCCAACTCACCCCACAGGGTTGTTGTTGTGGGGAAAATAGGAGGAGGAAGGAGTATTAGGTATGTTCGCCGCCTTGAGTTATTTATAAAAATAATAAAGGCGGGATTAAAATAAAAAAATAATTAATAAATAAATCTTCCAAGATCATTCTCACATTCCATTACATATATACAGTATACTATCTATATAAAGTTCTCTTCAGTAACAAAAGTTGCTGTTTTGAATTTTTTAAAAAATATAAATAAATAAAAGAGATGCTGCACTACATGATATTTTAGGTAGTACAAGAGGAATAGTAGCTTGAGAAAATACTTTTCTGGAAAAACAAATATCCCACAATGCCTCATAAAGAACATACTGCCTAGAGCACAAATACACTCAGAGCAGAAACAGCAAAAATTGAATCAATGCAAAAGCAGCTTGGAGGAAGAGAAATTTATTTATTTTTTACAAAAAGCAACATTGAGTGTTTTACAGTTTTCATCTCGGGTGCTTGAAAATAGGGAAAGTGATTTGTAAACTTTAAAATGTTGTCTAAAATGTTAACTAGGTGATGCCAGACAGCTAGTTGTAGAGCAATTTGATAGTTAATTCTTTAAAAAGAAAAAGAGGTTTGCACTTGATAATAGTTATGTTCTTTTTCAGAGATATGTACACTCATTTATGTGGTATATACTGAGGTAAGAAAGGAAATATTTTGCTCCTTTGATCTTGAGAGAATACTTCTGAAAGATTCTTATACCTCCTAAATTGGTCCACTTCCAGTCCAGACACATGTCTGCAAAGCTGATCTGTAATTACTCATTTGCCATACTTTATGACTAATCTGCAGTTTGAAGTTGTTGCCTCTTGTGTATGTACAAAGAGATTAAACCCTATCTTCTGTGAATATTCAAATAGAATGGATGAAGGCTCAGTTAACTTTTAGTCAATTTGACTAAGGTTTCTTCAAATGAATGAAAAGTTTAAATATATACCAGTAAAACAATGCATTAATATTTATTTATATTTAAATTGGATGTGGTGGCTCAGCGGGTAAGACGCCAGGCCTGTCGATCGGAAGATCGCAAGTTCGGAGGTTCGAATCCCTAGCCCCGCGTGACGGAGTGAGCTCCCGCACTCGCCCCAGCTCTTGCCAACCTAGCAATTCGAAAGCATGCAAATGCAAGTAGATGAATAGGTACCACTTCGGTGGGTAGGTAACAGCGTTCCGCGCGCGTCATGCCGGCCACATGACCGTGGAAGCATCTTCGGACAATGCTGGCTCTTCGGCTAACAAACGGAGATGAGCACCGGCCCCTAGAGTCGGACACGACTGCACAAATGTGCGGGGGGAGCCTTAACTTTTTTTATATATTTAAATTCCCTGCAATAACATATACCAGTAACAAGAATGTGAAAACAGTCATACTGGAAACATGATTAGGTCACAGCAATTATACTGACTTACATAGGTGTTTAAAAAAAGTAGCTAAAAAGTAACTAAAGAAAGTCAACAGTTTTGCATAGTTTTTCTTTTATAGTAGCAATACTAGAATATGGCATGTAGTAATAACAATAAAAAAATAAAATTAAAAAGTCCTGTAGAAAGTTCCTCCCTCCCTCCCTTCTTGTTTCATTTTAAAAGGCTTGTTCTGAAGGTAGTGGGTTAAAGCAGGGTTTCTCAACCAGGGTTCCATGGAACCCTAGGGTTCTGCGAGAGGTCACTAGGAGTTCCCTGGGAGATCACGATTTATTTAAAAAATTATTTCAAATTCGGGCAACTTCACATGAAAGGTGTTTCATTCTTTATTTTTAGTTTAAGAACACTGTTAATGCATATAAACAGGCCTGCACATGAAACGAATATAATAGTTTTGTAACTTCTGGCCTGTATTTGAGCCTGAATGTGCAGGGGTTCCTTGAGGCCGGAAAAATATTTCAAGGGTTCCTCCAGGGTCAAAAGGTTGAGAAAGGCTGGGTTAAAGAGACAAAAGGTTGGAAGCAACTGACATCATTAAAGAAGGAAAAGAACAACAAAGAAAGAAGAGTAGAGATTAGGTGTGTAGTGATGTTCTAGCATGGCACCGGCCCTAATCAGGGGCATCTATAGGAGGGGTGTGTGTCAAAAAGTCAAGATAATGATCCCCACAATTAAAGCCTCACCCTTTTTTCTGTGCATCAAATGACCCACAGGGGGGCAGGCTTAGTTAGTGCAGTTGCCCTCTTGACTTTTTTGACCTTATCCATTCATGCTTCTGGTCCTGCTGGTTGAAGCCCTTATCCAACAGTCTAGGTTTTGATAAGCCAGATACCTACTGCTTTTACTCAATGCGATTTTCACTGTTAGAAATCCTTTAGATCACAGCTTTCCAAACTGTGTGTCGCGACACTTTAGTGTGTCGCAACACACAGTTTGGTGTGTCGCCACACAACCCGGAAACGGCGGCGGGGGTGTGCACAGCGGTGTGCCATCAGCGCTTCTGCGTTTTAGCGGAGGCCGCCACTGCTGCTACCGTCGCCGTGCATGCTGCCGCCCCCGCGCCCCCGCTGCCGCCGTTGGTGTGTCGCCAACGGCGGCAGATTGGAAAGCACTGCTTTTGATGTATCATTCCACTGAGAAAGCCAGTGCTTACCATCACTGAGATTTACCTGGAACATGACTTGAAAGACAGATGCATTCAGTGAATTCAGAATGCATTTGTCTCCACCTATTAGCAAGAGGGTTAAAATCGATACGGATATGCTGAAAATCAATAAAGGGCCACTGTGGAGCTGATGGAAATAACCAGAGGAAAAGGGTTTTAAGATAAAAGAGAAGCATTTCTCCACCCTTGCTTCCCCCTTCCTAGTTACTGGCACTTGTGGCAATCCTTAAAACAGAGCTTTCCAAACAGTGTGTCGTGACACAAAAGTGTGTCACCACGCACAGCGTGGTGTGTCGCCACACCACCCGGAAGCGGCGGCGCACGCGTGCATGGCAGCAGCGGCAGCGGCGCGGCATCAGTGCTTCCATGTTTTAGGAAAACCCCCCTGCGCCACCACCGTGCACACGCGTGCCACCGCATGCCCCCCGCGCCGCCGTGCATGTGCACCTCCCCCGCGCCACCGCCGTGCGCGCGCACACCACCGCTGCGCTGCTGCCACCACTGGTGTGTCGCCAGCGGCGGCACTTTGGAAAGCCCTGCCTTAAAACCTTGGCAAATGTATGATAATGTAAATGTTTCTCAATAATTTTTATTTTGTTTTGCTCTGCTTAACATCTCAACATTTTCTGCTTGGGCACAGCAGGCATAAATTTCTAGTCTTATTTCTCTGCACAGTTCATTTGATTATAACATAGCCCTTAAGCCATAAACCTTTAGAAATAGAGTGGACTAGAAGTGACTCATTCAGATGGTAGCACAGCAGTTCCTGCTTTAGGAATATGTTCCTTGTCTGCTGCTGATGTTCTATCCCTTTTTTTGTATCAGGAACTCATGACAAAGTTTGATGAACTGGAAAAAAAAATAGGAACATTCAGATTTTTTTTTTTTTTGCTTTTGTTTTTTGTTTTCAAGAGAAAAAGCATTCATACTCCCTTTTAGTTCAAGAGAATTAATAATGTTCTCTCCTTGTTCCTATCCTTCTATGGGATAAATGAAGAACTAGTAAGAAAAAAAATCGTATAAATCTCTTATGAGCAAGTGATGCATATACAAATTTCTATAAGTCAGTACATTTCCAGCTGCTGATGTAAGTGGAACAGAATGCATAAATTATGCCTGAAACTACAATATAAAGGCTGTCGGGAGAAATTTCTACCAAATTTATGCAACTTTTTATTTGTTTGCTAGGGCGAAAAAAGTGACAGTGATTCATGTATCATTGTTGGTTTTTGGCGAGTTTTATTCAGAGAATTGAGAGTCATTCGTTAATGCCAGTGGGAACTTCTGACAAGAGCTTCATAAGGTTGTTTTTGATAGCAAAGCCATGTATTTGTCATTCTTGTTCAGGCAGTCCTTTCCAAAAGAAGGTATAACCTCCTTTTTCTTCCTTCAACTGTCCCTCTCCTGCTCTTTGAGTTTCTTGGAGTGCTGCTATATCAATATTAAAATGTCTCAGCTCCCTTGCAATAATGGCAGTCCTACGTTCAGGGCGTTCACTATCCATATTGTCTTGCAGTGTCCGTTTATTTATTTATTTATTTATCATATTTATACCTCGCCTATCCCCTCCCTAACGGAGGACTCTAGGCGGCTTACATACATCGTATTTCATATATTTATACATTTCATATATCATACAACATTTAACCGCACGCTAAGGGAAGGGGTAAGGGAACCGACTCTTTTCCACGTTCCAAAATTCATATGTCTTTTACGACCACTATACAGTGACCCCACTGGTGGATTCCAGTGCAAGCAGGGGCTTTCCCTGGTTTGGACTGTTTAATTATATTTCTGATCTCTGAGTACAAGACTGGGGGCCAATGGGGGAGGGAGGTCACGTCCAACTCCAACTCTGCCAGGGAATTCTCTGCTTGACCATATAGGGAGACAAATGGTGTTCCCATATTCTGGCTGGTATATATGGCGAAGAGCTATAAATAGTGTTAGAGAAAGAAGGGGCTACCAACCTCCAGAAGATAGCAGGGTTTTTCACACTAGCAGCCGCTATCAAGTGTTGCCAGGATACTCTCATAGCATTCCGTTTTTTTTGACAGGTTAACTGTTTATACTGTTTTTTCAGTGTCATTAACTCAGAGATTGTACAAAAGCCAGGATTCTCTTTGTATAGTTTAAAGTGGCGGTTTAGGGAATTCCAAGCTTCACAACATTCATGGTCGAACCAGGCATGACGCATTCTTGGATCATGCCTAATTGTAACAGACTGGGGGGCTGTTAACAATGATTGAAATTATTTGGTCAAGTTATTTAAATTAGCCAGTATGACGTCATCTGACTTACCCTCCACTATTGCTGAGTAAAGAGACTTGGTTGGTTGCCTACTAACGAAGTTAGTAACAATTGCTGCTTGTGAGGTGTCCATTTAGCACGAATAGGACAAAGATCATCAGCCACTGATGCAACATGGCAGGAAGGTAGAAACAATCTATCAGAGATGTTTAGGCACAGAGTAACGGGGAAATGATCACTTTCAGGTCAATTTACAATTACAAACTAAATTTGAATAATAATAATAATAATAATAATAATAATAATAATAATAATAATAATAGATAGGGGATTAAACTCCGAGAGATCCCAGCATAGTCTAACAGGGAAGGCTTGGTGCCAGCCCAGTGGGTATACTCAGCTGGGGTAATCATCACTAGTTGACTAGTTGACAGGGGGAGAGAAGTACTTTCAGACTTGCAAGATTCTAATTAATTAATTAACTACATCAATGTAACCTTGCAATAAAGTAGAATTAGCTCATCTGGACATCTTTCCTGTCTGGTCGTAAGGCTGACATGTGGTCCCAAGGTATGTGACTTGTGGAGTTTGCTGTTCTACATGAGGTTGCACACCTATCATTTGGGGGTGCACTTAGAGTAATGCATTGAAACCCCAATTGATTTCTGTGGCCATGAGTGATATACCAAATATTTCCTTTCCTGAATGATTTTTGCTTTTCCACCCCCTCCCTTCTTAAAGAATATGTCTGTCTTACACTGTTTTAATTTATTGCATATTTTATATTTTATTGGAAATGCATTGAGTTATAATTATGATGGGAAACAGAAGACAAATATATCAGTGAAATAAGTAATAAAAACAGTTCATATTCTAATCATAGTTATTATTCATGCATAACAACTGTAATTAGGTTTATAGAATAAATGAACTTACACTAGCTGCATTCCAGTTTAAAAAAAAACTCATTTATATTATTTTGAATTCAAACTTTATTACTTACAACAAAAGAGGTTCCTTGGTTGGGGAGGAAATGAACTTAGATGTGTACATTCTTATACTAACATTTCAGATGAGATGTTTATTTTACTCTTGACTAAATCAATGGAAGATACCTTTAGTAAACATATTCCTTCCTCCTTTAAGTATGAGAAAAGCGGAACTTTACCAGAAATTATACATTTACTGTAATAAATTTACTGTAATAAATTTACTGTAATAAATTTAATGTATGTGCTTGGATACAATCCAAAAAAAACAATAGAATGATCTCAATTCGAATTCAGGGTAAGCCATTTAACATCACAGTGATCCAAATATACGCCCCAACCACAGACGCTGAAGAAGCAGAAGTAGATCAGTTCTATGAGGATCTGCAGCACCTACTGGATAATATACCAAAAAGAGATGTTATTTTCATTACAGGAGACTGGAATGCTAAGGTGGGTAGTCAAACGACACCTGGAATTACAGGCAAGCATGGTCTGGGAGAACAAAATGAAGCGGGACAGGCTGATAGAATTTTGCCAAGACAACTCACTGTGCATAACAAACACTCTCTTCCAACAACCTAAAAAACGACTTTATACATGGACTTCACCAGATGGTCGACACAGAAATCAGATTGACTACATCCTTTGTAGCCAAAGGTGGCGGACATCTATACAGTCGGTAAAAACAAGACCTGGAGCTGATTGTAGTTCAGACCACGAACTTCTTATTGCACAATTTAGAATCAGACTAAAGAGAATAGGGAAGACCCACAGATCAGTTAGATATGAGCTCACTAATATTCCTAAGGAATATGCAGAGGGACTAAATTTAGTAGATAGGGTCCCGGAAGAACTATGGACAGAAGTTCGCAACGTTGTTCAGGAGGCGGCAACAAAAAACGTCCCAAAGAAAAAGAAAACCAAGAAGGCAAGATGGCTGTCTGCTGAGACACTGGAAGCAGTCCAAGAAAGAAGGAAAGCAAAAGGCAACAGTGATGGGGGAGATATGCCCAATTAAATGCAAAATTCCAGAGGTTAGCCAGAAGAGATAAGGAATTATTTTTAAACAAGCAATGTGTGGAAGTGGAAGAAGACAATAGAATAGGAAGGACAAGAGACCTCTTCCAGAAAATTAGAAACATTGGGGGTAAATTCCAGGCAAAAATGGGTATGATAAAAAAAGATGGCAAGGACCTAACAGAAGCAGAAGAGATCAAGAAAAGGTGGCAAGAATATACGGAAGATCTGTATAGGAAGGATAATAATATCGGGGATGGCTTTGACTGTGTGGTCAGTGAGTTAGAGCCAGACATCCTGAAGAGAGAGGTTGAATGGGCCTTAAGAAGCATTGCTAATAACAAGGCAGCAGGAGACGACGGTATGCCAGCTGAACTGTTTAAAATCTTGCAAGATGATGCTGTCAAGGTGATGCATGCCATATGCCAGCAAATTTGGAAAACACAAGAATGGCCCTCAGATTGGAAAAAATCAACTTATATCCCCATACCAAAAAAGGGAAACACTAAAGAATGTTCAAACTATTGAATAGTGGCACTTATTTCACATGCCAGTAAGGTAATGCTCAAGATCCTGCAAGGTAGACTCCAGCAATTCATGGAGCGAGAATTGCCAGATGTACAAGCTGGGTTTAGAAAAGGCAGAGGAACTAGAGACCAAATTGCCAATATCCGCTGGATAATGGAGAAAGCCAGGGAGTTTCGGAAAAACATCTATTTCTCTTTTATTGACTATTCTAAAGCTTTTGTCTGTGTGTATCATAACAAATTGTGGCAAGTTCTTGGTGGTATGGGGATACCAAGTCATCTTGTCTGCCTCCTGAGGAATCTGTATAACGACCAAGTAGCAACAGTAAGAACAGACCACGGAACAACGGACTGGTTTAAGATTGGGAAAGGAGTACGGCAGGGTTGTATACTCTCACCCTACCTATTCAACCTGTACACAGAACACATCATGTGACATGCTAGGCTTGATGAATCCAAGGCTGGAGTTAAAATTGCTGGAAGAAACAATAACGATCTCAGATATGCAGATGATACCACTTTGATGGCTGAAAGCGAGGAGGAGTTGAGGAGCCTTATGACGAAGGTGAAAGAAGAAAGTGCAAAAGCTGGGTTGCAGTTAAACCTCAAAAAAACCAAGATTATGGCAACCAGCTTGATTGATAACTGGCAAATAGAGGGAGAAAAAGTGGAGGCAGTGACAGACTTTGTATTTCTAGGCGCAAAGATTACTGCAGACGCTGACTGCAGCCAGGAAATCAGAAGATATTTACTTCTTGGGAGGAGAGCAATGACAAATCTTGATAAAATAGTTAAGAGCAGAGACATCACACTGACAACAAAGGTTAAATAGTTAAAGCAATGGTATTCCCCGTAGTAACCTATGGCTGCGAGAGCTGGACCATAAGGAAGGCTGAGCGAAGGAAGATAGATGCTTTTGAACTGTGGTGTTGGAGGAAAATTCTGAGAGTGCCTTGGACTGCAAGAAGATCAAACCAGTCCATACTCCAGGAAATAAAGCCAGACTGCTCACTTGAGGGAATGATATTTAAGGCAAAACTGAAGTACTTTGGCCACATAATGAGAAGACAGGATACCCTGGAGAAGAAGCTGATGCTAGGGAAAGTGGAAGGCAAAAGGAAGAGGGGCCGACCAAGGGCAAGATGGATGGATGATATTCTGGAGGTGACGGACTCAACCATGGGGGAGCTGGGGGTGGTGATGGCCGACAGGAAGCTCTGGCGTGGGCTGGTCCATGAAGTCACGAAGAATCAGAAGCGACTGAACGAATAAACTACAAACTCTAATATCATAAATCACTGAAACTGGTTCAAGCTTATTTCAAATAATAATTTTTAAAAAAGAACAGGAGCAGTAACATTCCAACAAAATGTACTGTACAGTATGGTATTTTGGTGAAGCCAGTCTCTATATATTGTTTGGCTACAATGTTGGGATGAGTATTAGAACCACTTCATGACAGACTAAAGAACTCCATAAGCTTAGAATTCATATGTAATTACCAAAAAAGAAGGAATAAAAACTGAAATAATTGTGGAGATTCACATTTATGAATCATGCATGACAACTCAATGCATAACACGGTTAAACAAAAATTTTAGATATGCATCACTGTATTTTCAAACACACACATAATTAGTAATTGCTTTAGTATGAGGTGGGGCAAATTTATAAAGTACATAACTACATGAACATTTCTCCTCTTTAGTCATATATTTTCCCTTTTGTTTTTATAGGCCAACTCAATAGCAGATTAACTATATCCCAAGTCTAATAATAGATTTCTAAAGCTTTCCAGCTATTCCAGTAACTAACTTTGTTAGTTAAAATCATTACACAGTGAACTTTTACCAAAATAGGATTTTTTTTTCTAATAGTAGGAAATGTTTGTGGCATGGTAAAATCCAAGATAAATGGGATCAGCAAGATTTTTCGGAAATGCCTATAAAATTAATTGCAAAACAAGAATAGGTCAGGTGGAAGGACTGGGTTTATAAAAATCCTTTATCCCAAAACATTTGTCAAGTTGATAAATTTAAATTATATAATTAGTTTTCCTGGTTTTTTAAAACAAATTTATTCAACGAAATGTAACAATGCATAGATTATCATAGGATTGAGCTTTTCAGCCTTAAAAACCATAATATATTTTCAAAGAATTTTTATCTGGCTTCACTATTCAATTTAATCTGTAACTTTTAAAGTCCAGATTTATTGGTTTGGGAAGGATTAAATTAGAATGTTTACAATGCTTTGAAAGAGATATCTACTCATAACTTGCATTTCTTGTGGCAATTATATTTTAAGGCCACTAACAGACATTGGATCCATGTGAGATTTTCTTTTTCATCACATTGAACCATTACCAATCAAAGGCAAGAAAGGTAATTGCTGAGTGTCATATGCAAGATTCCTCCAAAGTGATCTATGTAAGATATTTCCTCCTCTTCCTCCTCCTCTTCCTCCTCCTCCTCCTCCTTGGAGGCACACATCCTTTTAATGGATTATTCCCCAGACTCCAGATTTAGGCATTTGGATGGCTTAATTTTTTAGAATTTACATCAGTTGTGAATGGAAAGGAAACCATACGATGTGGTGAAAATGTTATTTCTTCCTATTCTTCTGATAACTTGTTTGCCTGAAAAGGTTTTGCTATAAAAGTGCCAGAGTAAATATTTTTCAATACAGTGTCCTGCTCTGACAGCGTAAATATACTGCCAACTATCAACATATAGATAATCTGTAGAAGCTATTCCATATATACAATGGTGGTTTAAGGGCTTTCAGTGTGGGAACTCCATGGCAGGCTGAAGTGGGCTATAGGAAAGGGAGTGAATGAAGTGGAGCCTATGGCTTTATGACACTGTTGCTCCTCCTCATAGAACTCCTCATGTTTGCCTTGGACTAAAGGATTTTGGGTGGGGCAGATCCACAGAGCTCTATGTTAACCAATGGGTAGTGAGGAGGCTGGTTCACCCATTGACTAATGCAGCACTCTCTTAGCGAATGTGTAGACTGGGCCAGTGGGGTTTTCAGCGATGAACAAGTCAACCTACAGGCTAATGTAGCTCTGGGGAGGCCAACTGGTAGATTGGGCTGAAGGGAGTCATTCTCCAAATAGAATTCTACTTGGCTGTGTAGTGATAATTGGTGATGATCCAATATGTTTCTTTTCTTTTCTTTTTTTAATCGGTTCAGTCGTGTCCGATTCTTGGAGACTGCCTGGAAAAATCCCTGCAGTTTTCTTGGCAAGGTTTTTCAGAAGTGGTTTGACATTGCCTCCTTCCCAGGGCTGAGGGAAAGTGACTGGCCCAAGGTCATCCAGCTGGCTTTGTGCCTAAGGTGGGACTAGAACCACGGCTCCCGGTTTCTAGCCTGATGCCCTAACCACTACACCAAACTGGCTCTATGTTTCATTTAGATAATGTTTAATCTTTAATGCTTAATTCGTGTTCATTTTGAATACATTGTTTCATCATCTCCTTTTGAAGAAATCCATCTCCAGTGTTTACTAGGGTTGTGTTTTGGGAGCGTCCAAGCTTGATTTTACATTGCCCCCAAATTCCTTAAATTGGTCTTGATTGTATGCTTAATTGTACAGCTTTCTAGAAATAAACAAGTGGCAAAGTGAACAAAATTGGGCTTTGTTCTGTATGAATACTGTGTGTCTATATTCTGGATCTTTTTATTAACTGTTAAACTCTAATAGTTATACATGACTGGTTGTTTTATCAAAACAGAATGGTTCCTATGCTGTTGCTGATACGGCAGTTTTCAGTGTAATAAAATTTGGAGGAGTCTTACTGGTTTCAGTTGGACTGTACAGGCTCATGATGAATAGGTTTAATTATTAATGGATCTATTTGCACAGGCTCATGATCTAGAAAGAGAACAGGGAGTTCTGGGATAGTATGTTTGGGGGAGGAGTTTTGCTCCTGTAAAAGAACTACACCCATATCCTTTTCAGATGCATCACACTGTAGAATCAGCTGTTTCCCTGACTGGTAATGTTTTAGGACAGGAGTTTTTATGATTCATTGCTTTAATCTCTCAATTTTCTTTTGTTGTGGCTGCAACTCTATAGTCTGTTTTGTGGCTCTACTTCATCTGACTGTATTTCTACCTAAATGGATCAGATTTTGGCCAGAAAGTACATCATTCTCATGTAACACTGAATCAGTTCACATCTACCTTACTGGTATCAGGTTCTACTCCTTCAGCTGGAGAACATGCCCTATATGTCATCTCTCTCAGGCTGAGTTTCATTTTCTCTGGTTTCAGTTTGGTGTTCTTCATTCTATACTGCTGAAAGACCATAGCTTGAGAAGTTCTAAGAATCTTGCATATGAAACTCAGCAATTACCTTTCTTGCCTTTGATTGGTAATGGTTCAGTGTGATGAAAAAGAAAATCTCACATGGATCCAATGTCTGTTAGTGGCCTTAAAATATAAGGTCCAATTCAAGGTGTTGGTTATCACCTTTAAAGCCCTACATGGCATGGGGCCAGGGTACCTGAGGGACCGTCTCATCCCGATCACATCTACCCGCCCCACCCAGTCATGCATGGAGGGCATGCTTAGGACCCCATCAATAAAATAATTTCATCTAGCGGGGTCCAGGAGGCGTCCCTTCTCTGTGATAGCACCCGCCCTCTGGAATATCTTGCCCCCAGAGGTGAGGTGGGCGCCCTCGCTCCTGGCCTTCCGGAGGTCTTTAAAGACCTGGTTCTGCCACCTTGCTTGGGATGAAGGAAGTAATAGTTCCTCCTGGGGGTGGTTAGCTTAGTAATATCCTCCTTTTAAGATCTCACCATCCTCTGGATTTTTTTCTATTTATTATTATATTGTATTTTAAGACGTATAGGTTTTAATTTTAATATTATTATTGTAAACCTCCCAGAGTCTACTGCTGTAGAGATGGGTGGTGATAAATTTGAATAATAAATAAATAATAAAAAATATTCGTTTTCATGTAATCCTCTAACAAGAAAAACAGACAGATTGTCCTCATAAATATGTGTCTTTTTTCATTACTGTTAATGCTGCTAGACCTTCCATACAGGCACATGTTCTGTCTATATATTTCCTTGATGTATAATATGCACAGTCTAAATGCCAAGAATCAATTTGAATTGCAGCAGGGTACAAATGCAGTAAACAAACAAACAAACAAACAAACAATCCGTTGATCGAAAGAAGCATGACAATTCCCAACTCCCCTAGTTTTTTAGAATTTCTTCTTGGTAGCAGTTGGCAACACATAGCCAACCTGGGCTGACTTCAGAAATCTAAGCAGGACCAGGATCTAGTTTGTACTTTGCTGGTAGACCACCTTTGCTGGTAGACTACCAGAGCTGGGAAGTAAATAAATTCCATGTATTTATTCCCAAATTCCTGGGAAATAAATAAATTCCAAAGCTGAGAAGTAAACAACTTCTCACAGAAAGCAATTGCAAACCATTTCTGTATCGTTGCTGAAGAAAACTACATGGACCTATCTATGTAATCACTAGGAATCAAGCTCAACTCAAGGAAGTCTTTATCTTTATAATATTTGAATAAGATAGAAAGTTAGGAGCATTTCATCCTTGTTCATTTCCTTCTTGTCACACAGCTTCTTGAACTCAGCATCCATATTTTGTCAGTCATTTCTAGAAATGCCAAAACTTTCCTTATAATTGCTATTTTTCCCCAAGATGAATCTGTCACGATACTTAGTCTCAATCAATCTCAATCTCACAATAGTTTTTTTTTCACCTTCTAATCAAAATAATCACAAAACCCTGTGCTCCACTTTACCTTCCATTTCCCACAAGTTTAAAAACTTATCTTCACCCTCATTGTCCACCAACTGAAAAATAATATTGGTGTAAATGTTCTGATCAATCTTTGTTCTTTATGTGCTGATATCCACAACTTTATATCTTTTATGATTCCAGCAGAGGACGTGCATACAGCCTAGAATTGCTTTCTCTGTAACTTAAGTAATATGAGCTTCTCGATCTGCAACTGTCACAATAAAATCATTGTCAATCTTGGGCATACATTTTCTTACAAATATATTTTCTAAAAGTTTCATAAATCTTGATTCACGTATGTTAATGTGAACAAAACAAATGTTTGTGAAACTTTTAAAGAATGCTTAAGCTTGGAAACTAAGCAGTATCAAGCCTGAATAATACTTGGATGCCTTGTCTCCAGGAATCATCAAATCATAAAACAAAAGTTTGGTTAGCTTGAGCATTTAAGAAAAAAAGGATGGTTCGGGATGAAATTTTCACTTGTGTAATTCTCAGATAATAATGTAATCTTTTCTTCAAGAGTCTGGGTTTGTGGTGTTCTATTCCATTTAGGAAGTAGGCCTGAAGGGTTGTTCTCTAATTTCTAATTGTTCCTTGTCAAATGTATGCTTTCCTCATTTGAGAGAAGACTTATCTCAAAACCAAATTTTATAAAGTTGAAAATAATCAGAAAGCATATTTGAATATTGCTTCCCTGCTACTTATGTCTATGACTGGTTTAGTGTTTTGTACAGAAGAAGGTGATTTGACAAGATAACCCAGAAATCGTCTGTAAATTTAGAGTAGAATCTACTTTAGGAGCTACTGAATGAGCAAATAACTGGTGTGAAATAATTTGTTTTAGAACTGACCCAAGGCATTTTATTCCTGTAATGCATTAGGTGCCTCACAGTCCTTTGCAATGTTGCAATTAATGATGTGTCACAATTCTTCAATAGCATGTTTTTTGTTCGACTAGGTTAGTCCCCTATATTTTTATTTCTGCATGCTGCTTGTAGCATACTATAATCAAGATGCTGATAGTTTTGTAATATTTTATGCTATGAATTGGGTATTGTTAACTCCAGGGTGTCTCATGCCTGAGGATGGCTTAAAAGAACATTGCATAATTTCCAGTTTTATGTTTCAATAGTGTCACATTATAGAAGTCAGCAGAGAATATATGTTACTTGTATTTATATCTTCTTCCAGGAATTCGAAAAGATCGCAGAGGTGGCCGAATACTGAAGCACAAACGTCAAAGAGAGGAACATGATAGCAGAAACACAGGCACAGTAGCAGAGGCAAGGAGCCCAAATCTTTGGCCAAGTCCGCTAATGATCAAACATAGCAAAAAAAACAGTCCAGCCCTCTCCCTATCTGCAGACCAGATGGTTTCAGCTTTGCTAGAGGCAGAACCTCCTGTTGTCTATTCAGAATATGACCCTAACAGACCTTTCAATGAAGCTTCGATGATGACATTGTTGACCAACCTTGCTGATCGAGAACTGGTTCATATGATCAACTGGGCCAAAAGAGTTCCAGGTAAGAATAGTGGCAAAGGATGTTTGAGCAATTATTCATATTGTTACAAATTTCAAAGCATACTACCACAGATAGACAAGTGGGAGTGAAAGACATGTTTAGGTAACTATTTTATAAATGACATCATTTGCATCATGATGAAAGTTACATAAATCATTGTGGATATCAAAGCATTAAGATAAAATTAATCCAAATTTAAATTCCTCATCCAGACTCTAAGATACAATTGATTTGTCCATCACTTCAAGGAGATAGCTGGATCAAATATTGTCTATTGCATCCAAAGTCTGATAAATGTGGGTCTGTCAAGTCAAGGTTTTACTATATTCTTTCTGCCTTCCCTCACAAGATGGTATATAGTAACATAAATGTTTCTTTCCACATCTTTGCATCAACTATAGTAACTAAAAACGGGATGTTGTCTATAAAGCAGTATCCATATTGCAAATCACATGGTAAAGATATGTATAAATTGTGTGCAATAATAATTAGAAAACAAAGGAACTGTTTCTCTCAACAGGCCTCAAGTGTACTTGATAAGATGTTGAGGAAGACTCTACTGTAGCTTCAGTTGCTTTTGCCTAATACTGCTTTCAGCCAATAGCTATGATCTATCCCACCTCATCATATATATGGTGAACCCTGATAAGATGGAGTGGCTGTGGATTAATGGCTCCTCAGCATCTGGGAAATTGTCATCTTTAGTTCTGGATGGGGTTGCACTGCCCCAGACAGACCCGGTGCGTAACTTTGGGGTCCTCTTGGACTCACGATTCCTGCTCGAAGAGCAGGTGGCAGTTGTGGCCAGGTGGGTCTTTGCTCAACTTAGTGTTGTGCGCCAGTTACACCCTTTCCTGGAACGAGAGGCCCTTCAAACGGTCACTCATGCCCTGGTTGTCTCCCATATAGACTACTGTAATGCGCTCTACATGGGGCTACCCTTGAAGAATATCCGGAAGCTACAGCTGGTCCAGAATGCAGCTACGCGGGCAATTTTAGGTGACCCAAGGGTGGCACATATAACACCTCTGCTACGTGAGCTGCACTGGGTTCCAGTTTGCTTCCGGGTCCAATTCAAGGTGTTGGTTATGACCTTTAAAGCCCTACATGGCATGGGTCCAGGTTATCTGAGGGACCGTTTCATCCCCATTACATCGACCCACCCGGGAATGCAGAGAGGGCATGCTACGGACCCCATCTGTAAAGGAATTCCACCTGGCGTCGTCGTGGAGGCGAGCCTTCTCTGCAGTAGCTCCTGCCCTCTGGAACATTCTTTCCCTGGAGATAAGACAGGTTCCCTCGCTCCTGGACTTCTGCAAAAAAATAAAAACCTGGTTTTGTCAACAGGCCTGGAGCGGGAGAGAGAGTGGTCACTCTTGGGGATGGCTAGTTTCTTAGAATGGCCCTAAGGTGGCCCCTTTCTACTCACGGACTGATAAATAACTTTTAGCCATCTTGATTTTATTACATTTTACATCTTTACTGTTTATCTATATTCATTTTATTGTATTTATATTGTATAGTAGTTAACTGTGTTTTTATTGTAAACCGCCCAGAGTCCCTCCTTGAGGGGGAGATGGGCGGTGATAAATTTGATAAATAAATAAATACAAAATTAAAAAAATACGGACTTCACTATATATGTGGCATAGTTTCTTCTTGTTTTTGAAACTGCCCTGCCTGCTGTATTCCCTGGCAGGGCAGTTTCAAACTCCCAATATGGCCCCAGCAGGATTTTTAAATTATTTTATCCAGTTTCCTCCTGTTATTCTTTCTCTTGTCCCATATGCAGCTCACTGCTGTTATCTGGTTCTTCTAATTTTGGGATAATGGACTGTAACCTAAGAGGCATCTATCTTTACTTACTTACTGTATGTCATTGCAGATAATAACATTACAACTAAATTATGTATTAAGAAAGCCTCACTGAGCAGGGGGCTTGGTCCTGGTGGCCTAAATGGCCCCTTGCAACTCTGTATAGGGTTGTATTTAACTGTTCCCCTCCACTTGTAAAAGGTTCTTCGTTCAGTTCAAGTTTCCATGGGTAGCAAGTGGGAAAAGGATTTGCATGGCAGCCTATTGCGCTCAGGGGTAGGCAAGCTGGCATTGTAGATGGTTTGGACTACAGTTCCCACCTGCTCCGGCCAGTTAGATGGTTAGAAACCTTTGCAGCAGCACAGGAGGTAGCATGAGGATTATGGGAGAAAGAAGGATCTGTCCCACCTCCTTCCAGTCACGGAACTCTCTCTTGGAGCCTCCTATGAACAGGCAATACAAGTGGATACACTCCTATATTTTCTCTTTCTTGAATCCAATATAAACTATAACATCTAAGCCAAATCTGTTGCTGAAGCATATTAGAGAATACTACCCTCCTCTTTTTATAGAAGACAGTCAGTTATGTTCAGTTGTAGTTCGATATTCAGGATACTAACAAGTAGCTCATAGTACTGAAGTTGAAAAAAGCAGTCTGTTTGTGAGGAGGGGGTTGTTATTGTTAATGATAGGTGAAATGGTTGGCATTGGTCTTAAAGAGCTTGGGTAATTATTGACTTTCATTTTAGTAGCTCTGTAGTTTAATGACCTTAAAACATTACATTGAGAATGCAGGCTTTGAAGTCTCAAGATTATTCACAGCATTGTAGTTATTTTTGTGGTTTTCTGAAGTGAAAAGATAAATAACTGGCTTTTTTAAAAAGCTGCCAATATTGCTGGTTTTCTAAAGACATTGTTTTTTTTTATTTGACTTGGTTAACCATCAGGTTTATTAAATTAAGAACACTATGAAGAACCATTAATAGACTTGTGTTTTTTTATCTGACACAAATGATCCTGATTTAAAATTGCATAATTGAAATTTACCTCTTGGATTTAACTTTAATAATAATTATTATTATTATTATTATTATTATTATTATTATTATTTATTAAATTTATATGCCGCCCAACTCCCAGAGACTCTGGGCCACTCTAGTCCAGTGTTATCCTTCTGCATTTAAAAATGCCCTAAATATTTGTTTTCAAGGGTCTGCGCTGGATGCTATGATATTTACCATGAATTTGGTCATAGAATACTAGTGAGATTTACTACTTCTTTGGATGCATTTATAACAGTTTTATAAAGTATCCATTTGTAACTCCTAGAATGCAGTGCTAGAATGTCATGATCAGAATCAAAATTCTTTTTATAATTCACACAGGACCTAATTTAGAATCAATATTGTACCCATTGAAGAGAATCAATATTGTGTACCTCCTAATTAGTACCATAGACATGTCCTGGCATAGTTTAACTGCCCTAGCAGGCAGAGTTCTATAGCACAGCACAAATTCTTGTCTTATATGCTGGATGGAATTCAGCTGGGATATTCAACATTCTTGTGAATCTTGTGAATTTTTAGGATTGATCAGACAAGACACAGCACACGAGAATCTTCAGGTCAATTTTTTCTTTATTTGTAGCATATCATGGATAGAACATATTAGTTTCTCTGATTGATTTTTCCAATCAAATAACTAGGCAAGGGGCATACAACCAGAACTTCATCTCTGCCACTTCTGGCTTCTACCTTTAAAGAAATGTAGTAAATTGCTTTATGACCTAATTGCTTTTCCATTCCAAGATAAGCTGGCTCCCTGTCTGCAACAGAATTGCTTCTGCTAATGTGGCAGTATCCTATCCTAACCATGTGAAGCTATAACTAAATTTCCCAAAGAGTGAATCAACGGCTTCAGGTAAAACTAAGCTGGTAACCTCAGGCGATCAGAAGATCGCAAGTTCAGAGGTTCGAATCCCTAGTCCCGCGTGATGGAGTGAGCTCCCGCGCTAGCTCCAGCTCTTGCCAACCTAGCAATTTGAAAGCATGCAAATGCAAGTAGATGAATAGGTACCACTTCGGTGGGTAGGTAACAGCGTTCCACGTGCGTCATGCAGCCTCATGACCGTGGAAGCGTCTTCGGACAACGCTGGCTCTTCAGCTAACAAACAGAGATGAGCACCGGCCCCTAGAGTCGGACACGACTGCACAAATGTGCGGGGGGAACCTTTACCTTTAACCTCTCATGGATAGCATAACCTTGATCTTCTTTTCAGCACCTTCAGAGTGTCTTCTCCCTTTGAACCTCAGTACCAGGAGACAGATCCTACACTGTGTAGTTATCCTCCTGGCATAGTGATTTCTGTGCCAACTCCTATTCAGGAATCTTAAATCACCCTGGAACATGCATCTGTTCAGCAGCCCAATATTGCGTAATTCCATCTTGGCTTGCTAGCCATTTCTTTTCCTACTTCTACTCTGATTCTACTATTTCTCTCCCCTCCCTGTGAGAGACTGTCTCTGGGAGGGAAAAACCTTAACTGTTTTTTCCCAGTTTTTCCCAAGTGTTAGGTTATCACACAAGTACAGTTTATATAAGAGCCAGTGTGGTGTAGTGGTTAAGGCACCAGGCTAGAAACAGGGAGACTGTGAGTTCTAGTCCTGCCTTAAGCACAGAGCCAGCTGGGTGACCTTCTTCAGGAGGCAATGGCAAACCACTTCCAAAATCTTGCCAAGAAAACTGCAGGGACTAGTCCAGGCAGTTGCCAGGAGTCAAGACACACAGACACATAGTATATATACGTATCTGGGAGATCATGTGACAGGATGGTAGACAGTGTTTACTTCCTCCATTCTGTCACAGTGAAATTTCCCAAGTTTCTAAATGAACACTATCCTTTCTCTCTTAACCTAATGCAACACAAGTTTTCCAAAGCATTTCTAATTAGGACTGTGCCAAAAAGTTCTGTGTTTCTTTTGACAACTGTTATTCAGTTTGATGGAAAAGTCATTAACTCTGACTTTTTTTCAAAAGGAGAAGAAAATTCACTGGTTCCTGAAAACTGAAACAAAAAACTGGTAGGATATGAAATTCTCTATTTATTAGGGGCTGAGGAACTTGCATTAGTTGTAACCCACACTCACTCACATCCCAAAGGGGCATGTCATGCCGGAGTTCCTTCATGGGGTCTTTTCAAATCAGAAAGCACAGCAGCAGATGTGGCTGTGGAGCAAAGGAAAGACATGTAGCAGAAAACCCAACAATTCCTTCGTTACCTCCCAACAGTAGAATAAATAAAAATAAGTAAACACTAAAGTTAAGTTCAAAAATGTCACGAAAAAAATTCTAAAGCACCCCAAGAATGAGATAGAAGACCCGAGAAGCTACACTTTCATCTAAATCTTTCAGGACTTCTAATGCAATTTGGTATTTGTGATAGGGGAATATAGTAAAAAAAGAAAAAAAGGAAGGGGGATGAATAAGTTTCATCCATTGCTTTCCTTTCCTTTCCTTTCCTTTCCTTTCCTTTCCTTTCCTTTCCTTTCCTTTCCTTTCCTTTCCTTTCCTTTCCTTTCCTTTCCTTTCCTTTCCTTTCCTTTGTAGCTTGAATCATGTCAACTGGATTTCTATTTTCTCAGTGGAAACGTTTCGCTCAGCCCTATCTGTCGCTGTTTTAGGTCTGGTAGATTTAGATTTGGTGACCAGACTACCAGACCTAAAACAGCGACAGATAGGGCTGAGACTCAGAGTAAACGAAAGAACCTGGTCATTCCCTACATGGCTGGCGTGTGTGAAAAGATAAAACGGATATTTGGCAAACACCACATACCTGTATATTTCAAACCCACCAACACACTGAGACAGAGGCTTGTACACCCCAAAGATCAAACTCCAAAACACAAGAAAAGCAATGTAGTGTATGCAATCCAGTGCAGTGAGGAGTGCTCTGAACTCTACATTGGAGAAACCAAACAACTTTTGTACAGGAGGATGGCCCAACACAGGAGGAGTAACACCACAGGACCAGAGTCAGCAGTTTACCTTCATCTAAAGGAAAAAGGACACTCATTTGAGGACATTAATGTTCACATTTTAGACAGAGAAGATAGGTGGTTTGAGAGAGGGGTCAAGGAATCCATTTATGCCAACTTGGAAAATCCTTCCTTGAATAGAGGTGGGGGCCTCAGGCACAATCTTTCCCCCATCTTCCTCCCTGCTTTGTCTTCTGTGCCTAGGAAGATTAAGACCATTTCACAAGCTCAACAGCAGCATGATGATCTTAACGATCCTCCTTTAGATGATAAAAGGACTTAAAATAACATCTCAATATAACCATGACCTAGCCCCAGGTGTAAGGTCACACAGCTACCTAGAAACATATTTAGGATTCCCTTACTAACTTTGCTCAGACTGAAGAAGCTCCTTGGATAAGGAGCGAAACGTTTCCACTGAGAAAATAGAAATCCAGTTGACATGATTCAAGCTACAGACAATTCCACCTGGATGACTGAGAACCTTCATAGACATCTTTCCTTTCCTTTCCTTTCCTTTCCTTTCCTTTCCTTTCCTTTCCTTTCCTTTCCTTTCCTTTCCTTTCCTTTCCTTTCCTTTCCTTTCCTTTCCTTTCCCTTTTTCTTATATTTCACTTGTAGTTTTTCCCTTGATTTCAGTGTATGAACCATTGAGAGTTACATAGCAAATTATGCTGCTGTTTCTAAAAATCTGTTTTTCATCCAAATGTCATTACTTCTGTAATTATCCTTCAACCTGCTTGGGCAGCAGACCTATTTATTTTCAGAAAGATAGAATTCCCATTTTATAAGCAATTAAGAAATCAAACAGAAGCAACCCAACTTCTGCTCTCTTTGTGGCTCACATCCCAAAGAGGCATGTCACCCAGGAGTTCCTTCATGGGGCCTTTTCAAATCAGAAAGCACAGCAGCAGTGAAATGTACAAGATACTCCAAACAAAACGTGGGCTCATACCCTATAAAAAGGTAAAGGTTCCCCCTGCACATCTGTGCAGTCGTGTCCGACTCTAGGGGCCGGTGCTCATCTCCGTTTGTTAGCCAAAGAGCCAGCGTTGTCCGAAGACGCTTCCGCGGTCATGTGGCTGGCATGACAAGCACAGAACGCTGTTACCTACCCACCGAAGTGGTACCTATTTATCTACTTGCATTTACATGCTTTCGATTTGCTAGGTTGGCAAGAGCTGGGGCGAGTGCGGGAGCTCACTCCGTTTTTATGCAAGGTATTCAGGACATTGTGGAAAATATGAGGTCTAAAATGTATCATCTGGTTGGGGATGCCGTGGATGAAACTGAGGAATTTAACAGAGACAGAAATGTCTCTTCTAAGAGTGAGATAGGGACTTCTGTTGAAATGCTGGATGAAGATGGATAGTCGAGTTGAAGAAATTAAAGGGAGAGATCAAGTTGCAAGCCCTAAGTGAAATTGATCTTCTGATGGAACGCCATGGAAAAGAAGGGGTTATTGTGTATGAGAGGTCTCTTGAAGAGAAGTCGGAGTTTTTGAGGGAGGCAGTTGGGCTGTTTTGATTTTTTTTTTAAGAAAAAAGCTCTGTGCGCATTGTGGGGATATGTACTGTAAATGCTCTGGTTTATTTTGAAGTAGGATAAGGGTTTAAGAATATTTATCTGGATTGCTTTTAGGGTTTGGCTGATTTCATTTATCTTTAACGATTTGGATTAAGATTATTAAGGTATAATAAAAAATAATAAATGTCTGGTTTTGGATTTAATATGATTAAGATTATTAAAATTGTTGTATTGTCAAGTACAATGGCAGACAATTTATATGTTTTTTAGTTTGATCTTTATAATAGTAGACAGGAATGTATAGAATAGTAGTAGGAAGGAAATAATTAAATAAATGTTATCTTTGGGGGGGAAGTTGATTAGGAGGTTTATTTTTTTTTCTTTTAATATAAAGGGAGGGAGCAACTGTATTTAGTGATTTTTATAATGTGTCAATGGAATGATTTATAGAAATAATTTGATTTTGGTTTAATATAGAGTAAGGGATTGATTATGGAATATTGTTGTATATCCTTGCTGTTAAACGTCGGAAGTCACTGCTTTTTGTAATTTTGAAAATTTTTCTCTTGTGTTTCTACACTTTTTTAGTTTTTGCTCTTTTTTCTTTGTAGTTTTTTTGTTTTTCTGTAGCTTTTTTCTTTGCTTGAAACTTAGTAAAATTCTTATAGGTAAGGAATTTCTTCTAAGGTATCTTGGATGTTGATGTCTCTACTTCATAGTGTTTCAGTATACTCCTTCCATCTTCCTTTGATCTCCTTTGAATGTCCATTGGCGTCCTTAGCATACCAATTTGAGGTTGGAACATCCTTCTGAGTTCAGAGATATTTTGAAATACTTTCCTTGTTTTTCCATGTCTGTTTCCATCTTCAATGTCTTTGCAGATGTTGTAATACTGCTTCTTGTCTCTTCTAAGAGCTCTCAGAAACTCTTTAAGTTCCTTTCTGAGATTTTTGTCTTTCTTGGCTTTGGCTTCTCTTCTCTTCTTGGCAATTTCCATGGTTTGCTCTGACATCCAGTTTGCTTTCTTCTCTTTCTTCATTTTTGGCAGTCTCTTTTCACATTCATCCTTAATGACTTCTTTAAGTTCATTCTGGTTCTCTGTCGATGAAGTTCAGGACTTCAAAGTGATTCCTTGAAAATGGAGGTTCAAGATCATATCATGGAAACTGACTGGCTTTCTTCTTCTTCTTCAGCTTAACCTGGAACTTGCACAGATCACAATTCATGATCTGTTCCACAGTCAACACCTGGCCATGTCTTTGATGCTACAATTGACCTCCTCCACGTCCTTTTAGCAGTAATATAGTCAATTTGATTTCTTTTTTTTTCTTTTTTTTTAATTTTATTGGATTTTAAATATACAAAGCTAAAAGTTAAGAATGAAATGAAAATAGAACTACAAATTAAGAGAAAAAGAAAAGAAAAGTGCAGTAAAGGAAAAAAAAAGAAAGAAAAACACAGACAAAGAAATTGGATGACCTCCGATCCAACTATGGTCATAAGAATAAAATAGATAGTTTGTTTTTACATGCTGGTTATTCATATAACATTCATATACTTTTCTTGTCTATTATACTATATACTATTTATATATAATCTAATCATCAAATCCCCATGTTAGCTTTACTCCTCCTGCTTTTTGCAAATAGTCCATCAATGGTTTCCACTCTTTAAGAAAGTAACAATTTGAATTATCTTTTAATAAGCAAGTCAACTTATCATTTTCTGCCATCTCTAATAATTTCAACATCCAATCCTGTATTGTTGGAACACTTTGATTTTTCCAGTTTTGTGCATATAAGAGTCTTGCTGCTGTGATCATATACTGTATTATTCTAAAGAAATGTTTTTCTATTTGTTCCTCCCAAATTCCAAGTAAAAAAAATTCTGGTTTAAATGGTATTCGTATCTGTAATATATTTTGCATCAATGAATGTATCTCAGTCCAAAATTCTTTTGCAATGTTACAAGTCCACCACATATGGTAAAAAGACCCCTCTTGTTTTATACATTTCCAACATAAGTTGGATATGTTCCCATACATTTTTGAAAGTTTTTGTGGGGTCATATACCATCGATACATCATCTTATAAAAATTTTCTTTTAAGTTGTAGCATAAGGTGAATTTTAATCCTTTAATCCACATATCTTCCCATTGATGAAGTTGTATATTGTGGCCAATATTTTTCGCCCATTGAATCATACAATCTTTAACTTGTTCCTCTACCATTTCTCCTTTTAACAATAATTTATACATTCTAGCAATTAAACGTTCATCATTTTCACATAATTGTATTTCAAATTCTGATTTAGTTTGTTCAAATTCTAATTTTTTTTTATCTAATTTAAATTTCTCTATAAGTTGCCTATAGGAGAGCCATTGAAAGGTATAACCTTCTTGGGCAAGTTCTTCTTTTGATTTTATCACATAGTGTCCTTGTTCTTTTTTTAAAAAGTCCTTATATGTCAACCACTTATCTTTATTTCTTACTTCTGTTCTATAAAAGGCTTCTTGCGTGGAAATCCATAAAGGTCTCTTATGACATAAAATTGATTTATATTTATTCCAAATTCTCAACAGGGATCTTCTAATATAATGATTTTTAAAGTCCACATTTATTTTAGCCTTATCATACCACAGATATCCATGCCATCCAAATCTTAATTCATGACCTTCCAGATTTAATAATTTTTCATTTCTCAAAACAATCCATTCTTTAAGCCATACCAGACCACAAGCTGCATGGTATAGTCTCAAATTTGGGAGTCCTAAACCACCTCTTTCTTTTGAATCTTGCAAGACTTTATATTTTATTCTTGGTTTTTTCCCTTGCCAAATGAACTTAGAAATGTCTTTCTGCCACTGTTTAAATGGTTCCTCTGATGTCAGTATAGGTATTGTTTGAAAGAGATATAGAATTCTTGGTAATATATTCATTTTAATCGCTGATATTCTCCCCAATAATGATAATTGTAGTTTCCCCCAACGGTCTAAATCTTTTTTAATATCAATCCAAAGCGGGATATAGTTATTTTGAAATAATTTAACATTTTTCGATGTTAAATAAACTCCCAAATATTTTACTTTTTTCTCCAAAGAATATCCTGTAATTTCTCTCAATTTCTCTTGTTGGTGATAATTCATGTTCTTAGTCAAAACTTTTGTTTTCTGTAAGTTAATTTTGAGCCCTGCTAACGACCCAAAGTCCTTCAATTTCTGCATCAATAATTCAATTCCATCCAGTGGATTCTCTAATGTAATGATTAGGTCGTCTGCAAAGGCTCTTAATTTGTAAACTTCTTTTTTAACTCTGATACCATGAATACCATCATCTTGTCTAATATCTCTAAGTAGAACTTCTAAGATCAATATGATCAAAAGCGGAGATAAAGGACAGCCTTGTCTTGTGCCTTTTTGTATTTCACAAGGTTTACTAAATTCTCCATTGACAATTATTTTTGCAGATTGGGGTGTATAAATTGATTTAATTTGATTTCAATTTGATTTCTATATACTCCATCTGGTGATGTCCATGTATAGAGGCATTGTTTTGGTTGTTTGAAGACAGTGTTAGCTATGAAGAAAACATTGGAGTGGCAGAAATTGATAAGTCGGCCTCCTGCTTCATTTCAGTTTCCTAAGCCATACAATCCAACTACATTTTCCTCTTTCATGTTTCCAACTTTGACATTCCAGTCTCCAATCACAAACAGCACATCTTGCTTGCATGTTCTGTCGATTTCAAATTGAACTTGATCATAGAAGTCATCAGCCTTCTCTTCTTCTGCATCAGTGGGTGGAGCATGAACTTGAATGATTAAAGGGTTGTCCACGAAGTCTAATCAATATTATTCGGTTATTGATTGCATTGTAGCCAAGTACTGTTCTTGCTATACCCTTCCTAACTATGAAAGCAGCACCGTTTCTTCTTTGTTTTTCATGTCCTGAGTTATAAACGGTGTGATCATCTCAATGAAAGTGTCCCATCCCAGTCCATCTCAATTCACTGATGCTCAGTGTTGAGTTTTCCTGTGTTTATGCTTCTTATGTTCCATGTTCCTACTATAATTCTATCTTGAATAATCCTTAATCCAGTTGTTGGTTGTGGACTTTGTTATTGACTTTCAAACCCAGCTAGTATTAACTTTATAGTCTGTTATGCAGGTTGCTACAGTTTAGAGTCTATTGCTGAGCACTGATAAACTCCAAAGAAGCTGAATTATGTTTGGCTCCGGAGATGGGAGTGGTAAGATTTGCAAATGTTCAGAGTGTGTGAGGAAGGAGGGAGGAAAAGAGGTGAGCCAGAAAAAAAGTGCTCTTGGGAGCAAAGTCCATTTATAATGGAATGTACAGTGGGTGAAAGCCAAATTGCTGACAGTTTTAACAAGATCACAGTGAAAGGCACAGTCAGAGCCTAGGTAGCTGAGAAATGTTTACATTTGTAGAAATACAGGGAATTTATTTCTGGCTGAAATAAAGGATGAAAATGCAAGCAGGTGGTGTTATTATCAGTGCCTTTTAGTGGCTTTGCGAAAAATGAATTAACAACTTGCTGAAAAGTAAATGTTATAAATTACCTTGCAAACTCAGGCAAACATACTTGGTTTGGTTTTCCCATTGTCTAGAACATGGATGGGAAACCTTTGTTTGACTGAGAGCTCCATTTTCATGGGACTCATCTGTGAAGGATTTGACTACATACCAGCTCTGGGCAGGACTGAAACAAGTGGCAGGAAGAGCCAGAGCCATAAGTGGTGGGGGCACCCATTCTTTTACTTTTTTCCTATTCCTGAGACCCTTTTGAACAGCTTGTTTTCCCCCTCTGTTCCTCTCAGTATATCAGACTGCTGGAGATCACATGGAACACACTTTCTGGGGATTGGAATTAATCTCTCTTTTGGAGTAATTTTGAAATTAGGCTAAGGCTCCATGTGGCTCCATATCTCCAGTCTACACTTAGGTATGCATATCTATCACCTCTCCCCTTCTCTCCCCTCCCCTTAATGCCATTTACTGGAGCAGATATTGCTGCAGAATGGAAAGCACTTAATGGAGTCTGCTGCTATTCATCACTCTAAGTCAGAGCTTTCCAAACTGTGTGTCGCATCACGTTAGTGTGTCGGCTGCAGTGTCTGGGTGTGTCGCGGCTGCTGCTGTCTCTGAGCCCTTCCAGGATTCCGCGCAGGTCCTAGTGCCTGCCTTGTGCCCGGCTGTAAGAGTGTGTCGCGAAATGATGCTGTGCTGTAAGAGTGTGTCGCGAAATGATGCATGTCTAAAAAGTGTGTCACCAACATGAAAAGTTTGGAAAGCTCTGCTCTAATTCAGTGCTGGCTGGGGAATTCTGGGAGTTGAAGTCCACACATCTTAAAGTTGCTGAGGTTGAGAAACACTGCTCTAAGTTATTAACTATCAGTGTACATTTGGGAAAGTTATGCAAAAAGAAGTGCATTCATCAAATATGTTAGTGTTCCAGTGCATTTAAATAAGGCAGGGATGAATGAACATTTGGGCCAGGTGGCATGTCTATATTTGTGGAACATGAGGTGGGCACTATTATAAAATGGCTGGCAGGGGGGCTTGCCTTGGCCATTCACGAAATGGCTGCCGAGGTGACTAGTCATAAAATAACCATTAATGCCCAATGAATGAGGTTGTTCCTATTGTCTCTTGTGGTCCCTTGAGTTATCCTTTTCTTTGCCAGTTTATCCTTGTCTCTTTTTTTTATTTGGCAAATGGTACATTTCTAAATAAAACACTGGAATATTTCTGAAAATAATCATATTAATTATTAACAAAGTGATAAACACCAAGGAATATGGCATTACCCTTCTTTGAAATAAGCATATATAGCAGATGTTGTGTAGGGAAAAAAAACAGGGAAAGTTGCATAGAAAAAATATATGTAGGAGTAGTTATGTAAAGTTGTGTGGAAAAATACATTAATTGTACAAGTACAAAATCTGTACCACAGCAGCTGTAAAATGTTTAGGCTGCATGTAGCAATTAGAGGGAAATAATCAGAATATGCATCACTGATACTGAATTGATTCCTGCTGATTCCGGCATTTCTGCTAAGATTTCCCGTTTTCATTTTTCCGAAATTTTGCCCTTGGCCATTTCTTTCTACTCTGCTGCTTTTTGAGAAATACAAAATAGTTTTTATTTCTAGAAACAACCCTTAGAAGTATCGGGAAGTGCAGTATTGCATTTTGAGCTATGCTGAAGTCTTCCATCTATGTCATCAAAGTAATTTTTAAAATCAGTTTTATTTTATTATTTCTAATATTTTTAATAACACATATTAGAAATATGAATATGTGTAAAGTAATTTTAAAAATTAATTTTATTTTATTATTTCTAATATTTCTAATAACACATATTAGCTGATAATATTAATTAGTTATTTACTCAATAAGCCACTTTAATTGCTGAAGCATCTCTAGATAGCAAGGTAAAATACATTAAAACATAAAAACAAAGTAAAAGAGCAGTAACAAAAATAAAACTATATTAGGGAAGGAAAGAACCAGAAATACCAAGGAATTACTATCTCAGTATCAATATGGGGTCACAGATTGCCCTGCCCCAAATCTGATGAAAAAGCCACATTTTTAGGGTTTTGTTAAATGACAGCAGGTTTGGGACCTTCTGGACTTTGGGTGCGAGTAATGCTATTTATGGAAGGCAAAAGGAAGAGGGGCCGACCAAGGGCAAGATGGATGGATGATATTCTGGAGGTGACAGACTCGACCGTGGGGGAGCTGGGGGTGGCGACGGCCAACATGAAGCTCTGGCGTGGGCTGGTCCATGAAGTCACGAAGAGTCAGAAGCAACTGAACGAATAAACAACAACAAAATGCTATTTCAAAGGATAAGGCACAACTCTGAGGTCCCATCAGAATGCATCATTTTATTGCTGGGACCTGGAATATGCCAGCTGTACTAGATCTTATAGCAGTGCTTTCCAAAGTGCCGCCGTTAGCGACACACCAATGGTGGCAGTGGTGGCGTGGGGGCGCGCGCACCTGCACGGCAGCAGCGCGGGGGGGCGCAGGGGGGCGGCCTTGCTAAAACCCGGAAGCACTGATGGCGTGCCGCTGACACCGCCGCACATACCCCCATGCCGCAGCTTCACAACACACTAAACTGTGTGTTGCGACACACTAAAGTGTCGCGACACACAGTTTGGAAAGCTATGTCTTATAGCAGAGCTTTCCAAACTGTGTTGCAACACAAAAGTGCGTGCACGGCGGCAGCGGCGCGGTATCAGTGCTTCCACATTTTAGCGGAGGCTGCCACCGCTGCTGCCACCGCCGTGCATGCGTGCGCTGCCGCACGCCCCCCCGCGCCGCCGCCGTGCACGTGCGCCCCCCCGTGCTGCCGCCGTGCGCGCGCGTGCCGCCGCCGCACTGCCGCCACCGCCGCCGCTGCTGTGTCGCCAGCGGCGGCACTTTGGAAAGCCCTGTCTTATAGGATGGGCAGACATACCTAGAGAAAGACAGTCCCACAGATTTCCAGGCCATGAGCCATGAAGGCCTTTATAGATGACAACCAACACTTTGAATTGTATCTGGAAGCTGACTAGCAATTAGTGCACTTGCAGAGCAAAGGTGCTTCCCAAGTGAACTGAGGTGCACCCACAACTACTTATGCTGCCATATTCTGGACCAGTTGTAGCTTCCCAGTGGTCTTCAAGGGCAGCCTCACTTAGAACACATTACAGTAGACCAGACTCAAGGTGACTGAGGCATGAATAAGTGCCTGATTCAAGAAAGGGTGGACGCTTTATGTTTCATTAAGGTATTCCATGATATTTCCTTCCTAACCTACTTTACATTTTAAAGTCAATATTCTTTGACCAATACATATGATTGAGAACAGGTAAGGATGCTTTTTAAGGGGCGTGGTGGCTCAGCGGGTAAGACGTCAGGCTTGTCGATCGGAAGATCGCAAGTTCGGAGGTTCGAATCCCTAGTCCCACGTGACGGAGTGAGCTCCCGCACTAGTCCCAGCTCTTGCCAACCTAGCAATTTGAAAGCATGCAAATGCAAGTAGATGAATAGGTACCACTTCACTGGGTAGGTAACAGCGTTCCACGTGCATCATGCCGGCCACATGACCGTGGAAGCGTCTTCGGACAACGCTGGCTCTTTGGCTAACAAACGGAGATGAGCACCGGCCCCTAGAGTCGGACACGACTGCACAAATGTGCGGGGGGAACCTTTACCTTTACCTAAGGATGCTTTTTACTGATGGAATTGGACTTATCCTGATTATTCATTGTACACCTTTGAGATACACCTGATTAATGAAATGGCATGCATAGATTTAGATTGGGAGGGAGGAAGTCAGTATGTTTTTGATAAAATGGCACCAAATTAATTGGTGATACTTTATTACTCACTTGGAAGGTATTGAACTAATTTGAATAAAAGATTAAATATTGTATATTGTACATTTCCTCCCTGTAATTCCATCATACATATTGCTATAATATAGATAGAGAAATGCAGGATATGATGAATAATAATAAAAATGAAAGGGGAACAACAATGCCCCCTTGAGTGAAAAAGAAATATTTAAGATAACACGCAATTTGAATCTCCTCCTGAGATATGCAAGTGTTTAGAATCTCAGTTCTTCTATGTTTTTATGAAAAGATTATACTTCATTAAATAGATATAGATAATTTCACAATTGGGCAAAAAGTGATGTAATAAACTCTAATTAACTACATTAATGGTTTGCTTTTCTTAAAAAAAATGTAGCTTGATAGAGGAGTACAAAATCATGAGAGAGTAACACAAAATCATGGAAGGGGTAAGAGCGTGTGGATGGAGAATTGTTTCCCTCTCACAATGTTAGAATTTGAGGTCATCCATTGAAACTAAATGCACAGAGTTCCAGGATAGACGGAATACAGTAAAACCTAAATTTAATGGACTGTTCTGGGGGTGGGGAGTATCTGTTACATTTGAATATATGTCATTTGTGTCAGTTTACATCATTTGGGTAATTACCTAATTGACGTAAATAGTGTCATTTGCATTTAACCTTGATTTAACAGACATTAGTCCATCAAATGAGAGTGTAGTCCAGGTGAAAAATGTGTCCGTGATATCCAAAGTCCATTAATGAGGTCTGTTCAATTAAGGTTTAATGTACTTTTTCACAGAGTGCATTATTATGGAATTGTCTGTCAGCAACTGAGGGAACAGCAGCCAGTTTGCATAATTTTAAAAGGGCCTAGCAGATTTATGAACAACCAGGATATCAGTGGCTGCTAATACTCCTGGCTGTTTACCACCTCCTCATTCATAGGCCGCAGGTTTATATGCTGATTGTTGGAAAGCTACAATGCAAAGGGCTTATTTTCATACAGGCCAGTCTTGTGAGCTTCCCAAATGCATCCTGTTGGTCACTGTGTGATCCAGAATAATGGGTAAAATGGAACTAGTTAACCCTGAGAGGAATTTGCTCTTGGAATAGACTTTTGAAACTCCATGTTGCTTCCTTATGGGTTATATTTCAGAGATTCCTATGAGTTTTCTTGGTTATCTATAACCTGAAGTTTACTGTACCCAAGAGTCTTCTCTGGCTTATTTTCTTTCATTGCCAGCATATTCCTTTCTTTGCTCACTATTTCTTTGCATGACAGAGCATTACAACTTTTCTAACTGCTACACTAGAAAAATATTCTAGAGTGGTAGTGCGAATTTGGTCCTTGAAGGTAGGCAGCGATTGCTTTAAAAGCTAAAGACTTAACTTTTTGTAATATGGTTCATCCTGGACTTGATTTAAGTATGCACATTAAACATTGTTTTTTAAAAAATATGCACACTGTATAAAATTTGTGAGAACATCTCCATACATTAATCTTTCCATGTTCCCGGGGGACTGATCTTCTGTCTCCATTTTATTTAGCCATTACATTATTTAAAATGAAGGTCACTCTTGAATTATTATTATTTTTTATCCAGTGACATCTGTCATACTCAGTGACAGAACATTCTATTACACTGTTTCTCAGAAATCATCCTTCTGCCCCCACATTCAAGCAATAGATTAAATGGTGTTTGTTTTGCTCCTTTCTAGATTTGGCCATGAATGAACCTAAAAGTCTCATGTTGTCTCCCAAAGTTGTTTTTAGTTGGAATTTGTATTTTACATGCAGCTGATCCTTGAGTTAATGAAAGCCTATTACAGCAATTAGGAGAGAAACAGGGATTTCCCCCCCAGTCACTCTTTGATACCTTTCAAACAGGATTCTTTCAAAAGATCCAATATATAGAAAATGTCAAGACCCAATAACATGTTATAATAAATGCATGATTGAATTTACATATTTTTTAAAAATTATGCTAGATGCAGAGCCTTCTGATTTGAATCAGAATCATAGGATGAGTTCATCCTAGTTTCTTTACAGTTTTCCAATGAAAATCCCCTAAAATAAGTCTCAAGAGGAAACTGCACGGACAAACATAGCAGCTTCCAGCGTGACACTTCCTGTGCTACCTAGAAATTGCTTAATTTTTTATTACCCCCAAAAGAACTGTATTATTGGCAGCACCAAGAAGAAAGGGACTCCTGGGGGACTTTGCCCACTTTGAAATGGAAGACTATTTTTGCAGTCCCAATGAGATTGCAGGCTGTAGAGAATCTCCTGTTTTCCAAGTACTGAAAGAGCATAAAGAGAACAAAGTTGTAGAATCACTTGAATGATTGTCTTGACTTGATTGTCACAAGTCTTGCTTTCATATTTGGGAAATAGAAGATTACCCATCATCCTGGTAGGCCATTTGCCAGATCATGGACTCAGCAGAGATTTGGCTATGGTAGCATCTGAGCACTAGTGAGCTATAACAATGGACCCAAACAGCCAACATTCAAATCATGAAATGCCACCCAAGTTAGCATTTGTTCTTCATGGCATTAAAAGAACAACTCTGATTTGGAGCCAGCCACTCTCTCTCAGCCCAACCTACATCACAGGGTTCTTGTTTGGGGAACAGGAGGAGGAAGGAGCACTGTATATGCTGCTTTTTGCTCCTGAATAAAGGCATGATAAACATATAAATAAGTCTGTTGATAATGATTCTTGGAGCTGGGCAGTGGTTTAGAGTCAAAGGGGAAAATGTCAGTTGGAGCACATATGAGGGAGTAGATGGGAGCTATCCTTAAACCAACTACATTTCCTGTGGCTCCATACTGCTTGTTTGCCTTCAAATCTGAAGCACTGCATAGCTGTACAAATTGTGAAGAATTACTGATTAATTCAATCAGGATCATATCATTTGCCCAAAGTTTCTTGAAAACGTTGGACACCTGAAATTCAACAGTTAGATGCATTTGTTGTATAGCTTACGATGAGGCCAAGAAACAGATCTCAGAGACATTGTAAGGAGGCGAGTCCTTACGGGTCGTGTTCTGATTTTTGTCACCATAAATCTTATAGAGGGAATTCGGGTTTGTTATGGCCAAAGCGTTTTTTAGGAATCTGCTGCTTATCACCTGGTTCTGATTCTTCAAGAAGGAAATAAAGTCCAAAATAGTCAGCTGCAATCCAACTTCAAGAGTTCTTAAAATATAATCCTAAGAACCGTCCACTTGTTAAACACCCACAGAGCAATCAAAGCATTTTCTTCATGCTATTGCAATTGTTAAATTGCTAAAATGTATTTTGTTCTTTCTTTCGTTCCTCCAATTTTTGAGGTCTGGAAGCTGGGGAGAACAAATCTGGTCAGTTCTCTGCAGAAAATGTATCTTCCCTTGTACAAAAAAGTTTATCCACATTAAAATAATATTTCTTTTAAAAAGAGTAAATTGGGATGTTTTCATAAAGATATTTACATGTCATCATTACATGCCAGTATTTGATTGGCCCAATTCACTTAAATAGACTCTGTACAGATAAAAATTAAGTTAGTCTAATAATGTAGGAATGGAAAGAAGTACAGTACACTACATCTATGTTTGTGGATAAATCCACAAACTGGAAGGCTTTTTTTAGAAATGTAAGCTATGTTTCATTTTTTTTATTTTTGCTTTATTAATAAACAGATTAATAATGGTACCATTGTACCAACAATATTTTAAATACTGTTTCAATAGACACTCAATTTATGAAAGGTTTTTCTGCCAAAAGAATTTACTAGCCATTTTTAAACCAGGGTTACAGTTTAAGTTATAAAGAGATATCAAAATGGCTGCAGATGCCTCTGCCAAAGACTAATTCTAGTTTTCAATGACTTGAACAAATAACCAGACCATGAACTCTGAAGATATACTTCATTTCTTTGGTACAGCACAGTATGTTCAGTTTTGTAGATGAAGCACTGTTGTATTTAAGTAAGTGGTAAACCAGTATTTTTTTAAACTGAAGGATCACATTTCTGCATCTATGTAATATGTTGCCATGCCTGATATGATCAATGATTGTTATAGAGAGAAACACATTAATTACTTTAAAAAACCACTAAATTGTTATCTTCATTTCCCTAATACTTATTTTCTAAATGAATGCCATTTGCTGAAATTAGGAACCAAAATTTCAATTTCCTAATATAAGAGAGTAATACTGGTCTTTATTTTATTTACACATGCAGAATATTTTAAAAGTCAAGAATGACGAGATCTCTCAGACACTGTCTAGTGTGAGAATATAAGTGCTACCCTCTACTATCTGCAGATTTGTTTCTCCCTGAGGAAAGCTAGTGTTTGGCTGTGAATCTAATGTGAACAGAACCCTCAAGTGTTCCTCCCTATGGATTTTGTGACAGAATTCTGGTCCTTCCCTACCAGCGGCTGCAGCACTTGTAAGGTTTTCATCCCTGCCATTATAGATGCAACTACAACTGTTCCAGATGACAATTCGTCCACTGGTCATGGCTACTGGTAAAGAAGCAGCTGTCTACCAAGGATATGCTTACTTTCTGGTGGCATTACTTGCCAGGTCACAACACTGTCCTTCAATATGTGTAGCACTTTGTCAAGTCGGTCTATGTCATAATGCCATATTCCTTGGTGCATTCAGTTTGCTGCTTCATCTGTTTTATATGATTTGTTTTAGGCTTCTCCTTCTGCATCATTTCCTGGAATGTCAATGTGACCAAGCCACCCGGCATACTGAGGTGGACATTCCAGGAATTATGGGGAAAGGAAAAGCCTCTTTGTCGGGGAGTTTGCTCTTGCGGGGAGCATGCAAGGTGTTTCAGAAGTAAGTTCCTTGCAGAGAGATATTGCAGAGAGAGAATTGCAGTTTTAAAAAACTTGATGCCAATATAAATACAATATGCATTAGAAAGTTCAAGAAAAATTGAAAAGAACCCACAGCCACTCCATATATTTAGAATAGTATAGCCTCCTTCCAATCTGGTGGATTGTTCTACAGATTTTAAATTTAAATATCCTGGATCAGAAAGTATCCTACCAAAGCAAAGAATAAATGCAACATATACATTTTGGTGATGCATATATCTTTGGAAGGAACCAAGTAGCTGCTGATCCTAGATACTCCACACTGGCTCTTTTCATTCTTTTTTTCCCCCAGGGCCTTCAAGATAATTGTGAACTAGGTATATAGTTTTTTTTGTAATATTTTTTATTAAAGTTTAAAAATACAAAGATAAAAAACTAATACAAACTAAGAAGAATATAAAAAATGAAAAGCACAGAGAAGAAAAAAAAGGGGGGAGAAAGAATATATATACTGTATATATGAAAAAGAAAAATGATATATAAAGAAATGACTTCCCCCTTCATCAATTTTGGTAACTTATCACCTTCTCTAACATTTCAACTAAGGATCCCTTCTTCCCATATCTCATCTCTTATCTATAAACATATAAAGCCTTATAATTCAATCTTAATCATTAAATGTTCATTAAGATAAAAATAACATATATTCAACCTTAATCAAATAAATCAGTTTCATATTCCTTTCCTTTACTTTTAACACAGTAACTTATCATTTTCTCTAAGAATACAACAACAAAATTATTCTTCCCATATCTTATCTCTTATCTATAAACAAATCTTTAAACCCCTATCATTCAAACTTAGTCAAGGAAAATCCATTAAGAGCAACCAGAAAGAGCAACGAATTTAAAAACTTGATCTTTAATCCCTTCAAATAGTGTCCCACAAGTTAATTTCTTACCATTTTCTCCTTGTCTCCTCTCAGAAACTCCTCCACAAGTTTAACACATACCAGAAATAGCAACATCTATATTTCAACCTAAATCAAATAAGCCAACTTTGTAATCTTTTCCTTTACTTTAACACCATAGATTATCACTTGCTCTGAAAATACAAAGAAATAACTTCTTCCCATATCATATCTATAAACAAATCTTTAAAGCATTGTCATTCAGTCCTGGTTGAGAAAAACCCATTAAGAGCTACTAGAAAGAACATCATATATATTTTTTAACCTTGATCAAATAAGCCAACTTTATATTCCTTCTTTTTGCTTTTATATTCCTTCTTTTTGCTTGATGATTGTTCCTTTTAAATCATCTTCTTCCTAGCGTTTTCCCGCTATTTTCGCAGGGTTTGCTTTTTGGATCTTGAAACACCACTTTGTCCGATCATCTGCATCCTCAGGGCGTAGCCCATCAATTTGCATGTCCTTATTGATGGTGTCCTGCCATCTCTGTTTGTTCCCTTTAAATAGTGTCCCAAAAGTTGATTTCTTTTCATTTTCTCTTTGTCTTTTCTAAGGAACTCCTTCATGAGTATAACACATCTCTTTTGTAAGTCCAAGATAAGAAAGTTGTCCAAGTCTTTCTTCTGATTTATTTGTGTGTCCCTTTTAGTTATTGAAACATCAGGCGATTTCATTTGTAAGTTCTGTATAACATCTTTTTCAATATCATTCTTGTATCTTGTCATTTTTAAATCCATATCCAAAAGAGCCTGGTTTTCAGTTGCATCCTCTTCTATCGCCTCTTTTAAACCCATTTTTATGGTAGCAGACAGTCTTAACACAAATTTCTGAGTGCATTGTTGTCAAATATCCTTGAATTCTCCCAAAGTTAAAATACTTTTCTCCATTCTGTATTAATGTGTCTCTGCTCCTTTAATTATAATCTTTCATAATTTCTGGTTGCCTCTATTGTCCAGCCTTCAAAGTCTCCTCTTATCATGTTTTTCTCTAATCCTCAACATTTTCCCATGGAAAGATTTCTTACACTTAGATTCAAAATATTTTTTAAACAACCCACAGGAAGGATTCTTATAATTAGTTTCAAAATCTTATATCCAATCCATCTGGCCCCTTAGTCCATTTAAAACTTTCCAAAATCAATGTTCTAATCACCCTTTTGCTGTTTATTTCAGAGTAATTTTTTTTCAGTTCTTAAACTTACATGAAACTTCTTTCGTTAAGGATTGAAGGAGAATCACCCAGTGTGATGAAACTTGTTCTGAAGGTTCTTAATATCCAAAAAGCAGTTAACAAGCCCTTTCCAGAAGTGATTAAGAGAAGCGGGTGAACCCAGTGTCCATTTGAAGGCTCCAAACCGTGGCTTGGGCAAGCTGACTTTCCCTCAGCTCCCAGAGCTCTAAAATTAGGCTGACCATATTTCCTTTAGACAAAAACGGGACATTGGGATGGCAAAAATGGGACAGGGTTAAACTTATGTAATATTCCATATTCATGAAAAAGTAAGATGATAAAAAAGTTTTAAAGAGTTTTTCAGATCCATTTGCTGGTCCTTAAACAGATTACTGTATATATAAAAATATTTTTGTTTTTATTAAAATGAAAAAGTTTTATCACATGAACATATTGAGCTAACAATTATTCTTCAGTGACAGAACTCATACAAAAATTTAGGTAGCCGTAGAGGGGGACTGTATTTCACCACGATCTTACCATGAATATTTCTCCAATGCAGTAATCTAACGCAGCAAATTTCAGTCTTTCAATACCTTATCATAAAACTTCTCACACTCCATGAAACAATTTTGTTTTACAACTAACATAGCCCTCATTGTCTCAACACTTAATCTAGATTTCTCCTTTGACCACATACTGTTCATAACAGAAAATATTCTGTGGAGTCCTTGGTGCTCTCTGAGCCTTGTTGTTTTCTTGCAAACGTTTCATTGCCATGCTAGGCAACATCTTCAGTGCGAAAAGGAAGTGGAACTTGCTCTCTGTTTAAATACCCTGGCTTGTCCTGCCTGTGTTGGTGGGGGTGTTGTACTCTCCTTGGTAGTACCTTGATTGGGCTGTTGTTTGCTGCTTGGTTGATTGACTGAGTTAATAGTTCCTTGATTAGGGTCTATTGTGCTGTTTGATTGTTCCTCTGGTGCTAATCCTGGTGTTAATCTTTGCATATCTGGGTGTTGATTGCTGGCAAGGAGGTGTTCTGGTCTCTTGGCTTTTCTATTGTCTCTTATGAATGGTATGTAAATGTTGTTTACCTCTATGTGTCTGTTGATGGCTGCTTTGTCTGAGTGCCAAGCTTCCAGGAATTCTCTAGTGTTTTTGGATTTGGCTTGGTTTAAGATGCTCACAGTTTCCCAGTTGAGTATGGTTGAGTCTGTCCATGTGTTGTGAAAATATTCTCTCAACAGGTGCTGTACTTCCTGGAAGACAAATAATAAGCTCTACAATATTACAAAAGTCTTGAAAGTCTAGGTGTTTTTCGCTCATTTCAGAAAAAATCTTTACCCATCTATCAGATACAGAAATGTTTTCTTTATTCCATGTATCCAACTGCCTCACAATTGTAGATTCTATGAGGGTCCACTGATCAAATACATGACTTTCTTCTGTTTCTGTGCGTGTGATGAGTTCCTCGTTCAGGCTGTTCTGTATTTCTTTCCATTCAGGTGTCTTCCTTAGTAGCACCCACTTGAACTTCTCAGCGTTTCCTATACTGCACTTCCACTTGTTTATATATTCTAAGCTGGTTTCATAGAAATTCTCGACTACCTCAAAAAACTTAGCCTCATTAATTTCTCCTGAATCTACTAACATTTTCAGTTGTTTTTTGACATCAGTAGGTAGAAACACTTAACTTTTTCTGCACTCTAAATTGTTTACAATATTTTCAATGTTTACGGCTACTTCTGTAGCTGAAATATTATCTTTTTCAGTTAAACTAATGTATGTTTGGAACATAGACACTTGATCTCTTGCAAATGACAACCACAATTTCAAACAGGGATCTTCAAACCATTTTTGCAACATAACAGGGCATTTTTCTTGAGAAAGAAAATAAGAACTAAGCCCATCCAACATGCTTAAAATTCTGTCAATTGATGGAACCAAGGACAAAATCTTGTATTTCCATGCTCTAACAATTTAGCATAATTGTTTCCTGCAAAGTCACAAAAGTTTTTCAGTTCTTCAACTTTAACTGTGTATACATGGAAGTATTTGTATACTTTCACTGTAAAACATTCAATATCAATTGGTAAACAGTCGACAGCACACTGGAGACAATTGTGTATAATGTGTGCCCCACAACCAATACCGATAATCGGCCTCTTCAGTTCAGTTTCATGTTTTCGCCACACATTATTTTTGCCAAGTCTTTTGCAACCACCAAAATTGGTGTTTGTGTTATCTGCACAAAAAGCAACAATTTTGTTTTGTAAAGCATATTTGTCAATTACTTCCTTCAACATAGCACACTGTAGATCGGATGTTTCACCAGGTAAGGAAACAAAGTCTATAATTTTGTCCTGAACACTACAATTTAGCAAAAAGTACTGCACAACAATTGGAAAAAGTTTGATGTCTTTTTTGTTTGATGCATCTAAATTGACTGTAATGCTTTTTGTTTTATCCAAGTCCTCTATTACTTTGCCCAATATGTATGGGGATAAAACGTTGGTAATTATTGCTTCTGATTTGGTACGTGCTGAGGAAAATTTTGGTTCATAAATTTTCTTTATCAATGTCAACAAGCAATCATTTGCGTGAAAATTTTGACCGTGACGCACAGTATGATAAGCAAAAAGAGATTCACTTGCTGCAATTTTATCGCTTTCACTATCACCATCACGTCTCATAAACGAACTGTTTTTAACTGAAGCCAGAGTCTTTTTAGCATCCTTATGTTTCTGGCTACGTAGATGTCGGTTGATGTCACTTCTACCTCCATGAGCAATGGGAAAATGGATATTACAATGTTGGCATACCACTTTTGTTCCATCACTGCACAGTTTGTCCAGTTTAATAAATTTGAATTCCTTCTGGAGATCGTCATTAAAACTGCAGTTTTGCCTCTTTGTCTTTGGCATTGCAAGGGTAGACTTTAAGCTATAAAAAATAGGAAGTTTAAGCTATAGACTTTAATTTATAAAAAAGACTTAAAAATATGAAGTTTAAAACAGCAATGTATTACTTCCCATTTTCCATTGAATATTTTAAGAACAGAACTTTAACTTACTTTATTTTCTTCAGTAATGAATAAAAAGGGCTGAACAGCTCACACATCTCTTCTGGGCGTTTCTTCAGGCTCAAGGGGCCATCGGGATAAATCAGCAGGCCACTCCAGATATAAAGAAATGTATCGGCCTCAGTATCTCTTTCAGAGCTTTCTATAGGCTGCAAACTTAAATGCATCAAGACTTTTTTTCACCTCAAAAGCAATCAAAAACAGAATGTGCTGATTCTTGGGAAACAAAAATATTTAGAAATATAAGGGAATTAGCCAATAACAAAAAGGCACTTGACAGAGAAGCCTGCTTTTTTCACCAATCAAGACATAAAACGGAATGTATGTAATTGGCGAGGAAATATCAGCAGCAGTGTGGAGTTCCTAAAAGGGTTAAGAAATCACGTACTTTCCTAGAAACCGTCTCACAGAAAAGCACAGCAACATCCTGCTGCTCATAGACTTCTTCTGGGGTCTGCACAGATGTCACCAGTCAGTGACACATATCTGTTGAAAATAAAACGTATGCAGAGCACATTGCCGATTATATTTTTAACGACTTTTCTTTACCATCCTAATTGGCACCTTGAAAGAAAACAATTTGACTGGAAAGTTCCCCTGAAAAAAGTGATTTTTCTTGAATTACCTTTCTTGAATTACTTAGCTTAGAACTGTCACTCTGCTCTCCCTCGCGGCTTCTTGTTTGCAGTCTCCCACTCGATCAAGCTGCTGCTCTCCCTCGCGGCTCGCTGCGGCGTCACCGACATGCTCACGTCACTGAAACCTGTCCAATCACCAGTGACAGGTTCGCGGGAACTTTCACATTTTTAAGTAATATTTTTTTAAAAAACGGGACAAAATTGACATTTATATTAAAACGACGGGACGGTTGGGAAATGTGAAAAAAACAGTACTGTCCCGTTAAAAACCATTTAGACTGCTGTTTTAACTTGCAGTGAATTTACTTATTGCTGTAGAAATCTGTGTTTGTATCCTACACGTGTTATTTAGAAGCCGTAGTGAGAACAACAGGGACTTTTCATAGTTAACTGTTTGTAAGGTTAAATCCTTAATCATGTTTTATGGAAAGATAGGAAGGAGAACCTTTTTCTGCCTGGAACTCAAGGAGATAAACCTGCAAGTTATCCCTTTATTGCAAAATAGGGTAATGTGTGAATGATTGAATAAAGTATTATAAAATCTGTGAGTTTGTGCTGGTGAAAAGAGATTGCTGAAAGCAGTGAAACTGGTCAGCCAAGTTTAATTTGGCTAAATCTCAGTCTGCGAAAAGAGATCTCTCCCTACCCTAAGGAATGTGCTAATTGACTCTATGTTAAGAACAAAGAAAGCAGGAGTTACCTGAATGAGAGATGCCCCATCCTTTTTCATCCCATCAGCCAAAGAGAGGTGGCTACTAGCCTGGGTTGCCACTGGATAGACACCATTGAGGAGGCCAGGAAAGAGGGAGAGAATGTATTTGTTCTCCCAAAAGCCCTTTGCAAGCTCCAAGATCCTCCGGACTGTAAACGCCACCACATGCCAACTTGACCCATGTCCCTCCTGGATGGTAAAATCAGCTAGTGAGGTGACATGTTGCTGGGTCCAGGCGATTATAAATTCGTCCTTGAGTGAGGGGGTGTTCCCGGCTGCCTTTAAGGAGGTGCTGGTGCACCCCCTCCTCAAGAAACCATCCATGGACCCTACCATCCTGGGCAATTTTCGCCCAGTCTCCCACCTTCCCTTTTTGGGAAAGGTGGTTGAGAAGGTGGTGGCGTTGCAACGCCAGAGGATTCTGGAGGAAACGGATTATCTGGACCCCTTCCAGTCAGGTTTCAGGCCGGGATATGGGACAGAGACCGCATTGGTCGCGCTTATGGATGATCTCTGGCGAGAGCGGGATGGAGGGAGTGCGTCCATCCTTGCTCTCTTAGATCTCTCAGCGGCTTTCGATACCGTCGACCACGGTATACTTTTGGGACGGCTCGAGGAGTTGGGGGCGGGCAGCGTGGTTCTGCGCTGGTTCGCCTCCTTCCTCCAGGGCCGTTCCCAGTCGGTGTTGATAGGGGAGGATAGAGCTGACCCGAGACCCCTGACTTGTGGGGTGCCTCAGGGGTCGGTTCTCTCTCCTCTCCTATTCAACATCTACATCAAGCCGCTGGGCGAGATCATCCGTCACCACGGGATGAGGTATCACCAATATGCCGATGATACCCAGTTATACATCTCCATCCCGGGTGAAGTAAGTGATGCGGTCAATGCCTTATCTCAGTGCCTGGAGGCTGTGGGGGTCTGGATGGGGAACAACAGGCTTCAACTGAACCCTGGTAAGACGGAGTGGCTGTGGATTGACGGCCCCCCTGGATCCGGGAAATTGTCATCTTTGGTTCTGGGTGGAGTTGCACTACCCCACTCGGATCCAGTGCGGAATCTGGGGGTCCTCCTGGACTCGCGACTCCTGCTCAAAGAGCAGGTGGCAGTCGTGGCCAGGAGGGCCTTTGCTCAGCTTCGAGTTGTGCGCCAGTTATGCCCTTTCCTGGATCGGGAGGCCCTCCGAACAGTCACTCACGCCCTTGTCATCTCCCGTATAGACTATTGTAATGCGCTCTACATGGGGCTACCCTTGAAGAGTATCCGGAAGCTTCAGCTGGTGCAGAATGCGGCGGCGTGAGCAGTTATGGGGGCCAAGAGATCGGCCCATGTAACACCTCTGCTTCGCGAGCTGCATTGGGTGCCAGTTTGCTTCCGGGTCCAATTCAAGGTGTTGGTGATCACCTTTAAAGCCCTACATGGCATAGGACCAGGGTACCTGAGGGACCGTCTCGTCCCAATAACGTCAGCCCGCCCCACCCGTGCATGCAGAGAGGGCATGCTTCGGACCCCCTCAACAAGAGAATTCCATCTAGCGGGGTCCAGGAGGCGTGCCTTCTCTGCGATAGCGCCCGCCCTATGGAATATCTTGCCCCCGGAGGTGAGACTGGCCCCCTCCCTCCTGACCTTTCGGAAGGCCCTTAAGACCTGGCTCTGCCACCCGGCCTGGGACAACAGAGGCGGGAGTGCCTCCTGGGGTTGGCTAGCCCCGTAGCAACACTATGCTACGTTCCCTACGTCCCCCATCTTGTATTTTATCTATTTATATTGTATTTTTTAAAATTATTGTATTGTTTTTAACTTTGATTGTTGTGACCCGCCCAGAGTCCCTTGTGTGGGAGATGGGCGGGGAATAAATTGAATAAATAAATAAATAAATAAATAAAGTCAGGCAGGGAAAAAAGAGATTTATTTCTGCAATAAAAATGTGTGCTGAATTATTCTCATTCAGGTTGATGGAAAAGAAATTGTGTGTAGGGAAGTCTTAAAAAGAAAGTTCCATTATATTCTCATGGTTGAAATTCAGGATTCTTGCACTTACCTTAGCTATGATGTGGTTGAAGGGTGTTTGCACCATACTGTAATTTCTCTTTTTTTAATAATAATTTTTATTAAAGTTTAAAAATACAAAGATAAAAAACTAATACAAAGAAAAATATAAAAAAGAAGAAAAAAAGAAAAAGTGCAGAGAGAAAAAGGGGGAGAGGAAAAAATATAAACAAGAAAGATATATAAAGAAATGACTTCCCCCTCCATCAAGACAAGTACAAACAATTTCAGTAACTTATCACCTTCTCTAACATTTCAACCAAAGATCTCTTCATCCCATATCTCATCTTTATCTATTAACAAATAATAAAGCCTTATCATTCAATCTTAATCACCAAAAGTTCATTAACAGTTACCAGAAATAACAATATATTTTAATCTTAAACAAATCAATTTCATATTCCTTTCCTTTCCACAGTAACTTATCATTTTCTTTAAAAATATAAAAAAAAATTCTTTTCTTCCCATATCTTATCTCATATCTATAAACAAATTTTAAAGCCTCATCATTCAAGCTTAATCATGAAAAAGTCCATTAAGAGCTACCAGAAACAACAACATATCTTGATCTTTAATCCCTTCAAATAGTGTCCCACAAATTAATTTCTTATTTTTTTTTCTTGGTCTCCTCTGAGAAACTCCTTTGTAAGTTTAACACTTTTCTTCAATTTTAACACCGTAGCTTATCACTTTCTCTAAAAATACAACAAAAAAATTCTTCTTTCCATATCTTATCTATAAACAAATCTTTAAAACCTTGTTATTCAGTCCTGGTCAAGAAAAACCCAATAGAACAGAGCTTTCCAAACTGTGTGTTGCGACACAAAAGTGCATTTACCGGCTCCTCTTTCCACCACGGCTATCTGCTATGCTCTCTGCAGAGTGTCTTCAGTCTGCCATTGCTTCCCCAGAAGCCCTGCACCATAATTTCTCCAGTGATCGAAGTCTCATGGATGGATGGATGGATGGATGGATGGATGGATGGATGGATGGATGGATGGATGGATGGATGGATGATATAGAACAGAACAGAACAGAACAGAACAGAACAGAACAGAACAGAACGGAACAGATGAATAAATTCTTAAGAAAGTTTAATATACCCTGGAAAGGAGCTGATAAGGCCAAAAAACCCAGAACTCTCTTTTTGAGGTAAAGAAAACTTTTGGATGCATCATTTAAGTATGTGTCTCATCTTATACTTAGCCTGTATTTATGGGTAAATAAATCTTACAGCTGAGAAAGACGCATCAGTCTCCAGTGACCTCCTTCTAAGGAAGCTGAATGCTGGGTCGATGCTGGCATACCCCCCAAGGTCTGACCCATCAAAAGTGGGGTTCATGTGCATCACAATAGCCATTGTATCCCTCTACATTTATCTGGTGTCTAAGGTTTGAAATTGCTACTGTGACATTTACTGCAAATGTACTGATTATTAATAGGACATGGGGGTATTGAATAAATGCCCTGGGAAGAGGAGTCATTTTTTGTTCTCTGGGTCCAGTTTCAAATTCCAAAATAGCATCCCTCTGAACACTAATCTGTCTATTATAAAGCTTCCAATTCCCATGAAGCCCCTAGTAGCAGTTGCTGTCTGCCAGAAGGAGAGGTTCAGTAGCTACTGTATTTTATGGCTGGTACAGAGAGTGATAAGATAATGGTAATGGGATGAAGGATTTGTTCAAATATTGTTTTATTACCAACTACAAAAATAAACACAGTGTCTTGTCTGAAACATTTCTCTGGCAGGGAAGTGTAGGCAGCCTTGCCTTCTAGTAATCGTGTCGCTTAATGATGTGATTAAAAACTTGGTCTTCTTGAAAGAAACAGCACCTGAGCACTTCTGTAGTCAAATGGAAGGCCAAGGAAGGGGGCAAAGGAGAGGCTGACTGATTGTAGCCCAGGATTCAATCTCATTAACCAAGAAAACTGGAAATAATGCTAGATTTTGAATGGAGATGCTTAGGCATACTATTCTGGGATCAAAATACAAAACAGTGGAACTCTTAACCCACAAAGCACTTGTGAAGCATGAAAGTATGTGAAGGCTGCTAGTCTAGATTGCTTCACAAATATTGGGGTAATTCATACTGGATAGGAACTTTTCAGAAGTGCACAACTTTGAACATAATGAAATGGATAATGGTGGGGGAAAATGTCCATTATTGTATTTCCTTCTGCATGACATTTATGTAAACCTGAGATGGGAACTATGGTCTACATGAGTTGGCTCCTATTTGACCAAGCTGGACTGTAAGCATCATATGAGGTATTAGTCACATATGTGAGGTTATGATTTCTTTGTGTATGAATGCATATGCATACATTTGAGCTGTGACCAAGAATACAAAACACTGAGGTGGAAAATACATTCAGTAACTATATCAGAAAATGCATGGCAGGAATGCATTTTTTCATTCCTATAAATCTACATTAGAAGCGCGCGTGCACACACACGCACACAAACACACCGTGGTAACTACTTATAGGCCTTGCATGGGCCAACTTGAAAATGTCATTATACTTATATATCCATAGCAACATTAGGGAAGGGAGAAAAAAAATGCTGTTCCCTTTTGAGGTCATTTGATTTCTCCAAAGTAAGTCAAGTTCTACTGATCAATCAAAAAATCAACCAACCAACAAATGTCCTCAATGCTTCAGAACCAAGTCCAGCAAATAATAATGTTGTAATAATAGCCAGAATCAACAATCAGTGGCTCCAGTCAGAAATAATAGCCTCCTTATTACAAGTTAAAAGGGGGAAATGTCTTGCCCAGAATCATCTAGTTGGTAACTAAAGGTAAAGGTTCCCCCTGCACATTTGTGCAGTCGTGTCTGACTGTAGAGGCCAGTGCTCATCTCCGTTTGTTAGCCGAAGAGCCAGCATTGTCCGAAGACACTTCCACGGTCATGTGGCTGGCATGACGTGCGCGGAATGCTGTTATCTTCCCACCGAAGTGGAACCTATTTATCTACTTGCATTTGCATGCTTTCGAATTGCTAGGTTGGCAAGAGCTGGGGCGAGTGCGGGTGCTCACTCCGTCACGTGGGACTAGGGATTCGAACTTGCGATCTTCCGATCGACAAGCCTGGCATCTTACCCGCTGAGCCATCACGCCCCCTCTAGTTGGTAACTGGGAGGTCATAATTTTGAATTAGGCCTTTGGCTTGTTCCAGCACAACTCTTCTTACATTGTTCTTGCATAACTTTGGGGCTACCAGAGCTGCAAAACTAGAGGCAACCACAGATGGCAATTAAAAAAAACCCAGAGAAATCTAACTTTTATGTTACCATCTAGTAGTTGTTCAGATTTTTGCAATCCAGATCTGTTAACACTATCTTCACAGTTCAATAGTTTCTAAATTATGCAAATGGGTGTATGTGAAATTATGAACAAAAGGCTAAACTGGCTACACCCCCATGGTAGGATCTAGATCAGAGGAGAGAATATGTTGCTCATTTGTGATGAGAGAAATCATGTATTCCAAGCCTATATTATATAAGTAACATAACTTAGATTTTGCTCCTTTAAATCCGGTTGACAATGCCAGCTTATTTGACAATAAAATGGAAAGGGAAGTCAATTTGAGCAAACATAAGAGAAAGTCCTGTTGCTCTAGCTCATAACACGTATGTGGGGGGGATTGTGTGTGCCTTTGAGTCACTGTTGACTCCTGGTGACTGCCTGGACAAGTCTCTGCAGTTTTTTTGGCAAGATTTTTAGAAGTGGTTTGCCATTGCTTCCTTCCTCGGTTTGGGAGTGATTGGCTCAAGCTGGCTTCATGTCAAAGGCAGGACTAGAACTCAGTCTCCCAGTTTCTAGCCTGGTGACTTAACCACTACACCAAACTGGCTCTCATATATATCTATTAACATATTACAATAAATGGTTGTAATTAAGGAGCCTTTTTCTACTGTGACAATATTGTCTGGCTTGGGTCTCTTTGTCCTCTTTCAAGAGGAACAGTTGTTACTACAACAATTAAAAACTAAAAATAAATAATGTTGCACAATTATAAAAGTTACCAAAAGCAACTATATAGTATATCACCTTAAATTTGGCTTATGTCCCTGTAAAAGTTGCTGCTACCTTTGCTCCTTTATATTTTAGTGCCCTGATTAAATAATTAGCCATTTAATTATAATATGTGATTATAGAACTGGGAGAGAGGCGCTCGCTCTCTCTCTCTCTCTCTCTCTCTCTCTCTCTCTCTCTCTCTCTCTCTCTCTTTCTCTCTTTCTCTCTTTCTCTCTCTGAACACTGTACAGATGGATTACTGTAAATTTCAGCTGAAGGCATAATTTTGACCAGTTTAGATAAAATGTTTGTCATGGCCTTTAAAATAGAAGACTTAATGCAAAGTTGACAATTTTATGGCCAGCTCTATAATTATAATTGTAAATACTATCTCCAATTTTCCTCTAAAAGGTTTTCTTCTGACTTTTATATCATATAGTCCATGATAGCAAATGTAAAATGGCCTTTTAAAATAATTAATACCAGATGCTGGTATCTTGGACCATGACCCTAATGCAGGCTACAAAATAATTAGGCTTAAAGGACTCCATTCTCCAAGCACAGATTTGTTTTGTGATGAACAGGAAAGGGCCCAAAATATAAACACATTACCACATTCTTTAAGGATATTATTTCTTTCTTAATTTTAAGAAAGGTGATGAGTTCTGGAGCTAGCTATTTGCAACAGATTCACTATTCTTCCTCCAACACTCACATATGACATTTTTGCACACACATGTACCAATACTTTAAAAAGAAGACTATTTATGTACAATATAAAGATATTGTGTTATTACATCTACCAGAACTCAGACATTCTGGATGATCGCTAGATGGCAGCTAGAAGATAGAGTTTTCTGTAACTCTTTGCTGCCATCTAAATAATCACCTGGAGTTTTGTAGTTGAGATATAAAAGGTAAAGGTACCCCCCGCACATTTGTGCAGTCGTGTCCGACTCTAGGGGCCGGTGCTCATCTCCGTTTGTTAGCCAAAGAGCCAGCGTTGTCCGAAGACGCTTCCACAGTCATGTGGCCGCATGACACTCGCGGAACGCTGTTACCTACCCACCGAAGTGGTACCTATTAATCTACTTGCATTTGCATGCTTTCGAATTGCTAGGTTGGCAAGAGCTGGAGCTAGTGCAGGAGCTCACTCTGCACGCAGGGCTAGGGATTCGAACCTCCGAACTTGCAATCTTCCGATCAACAAGCCTGGCGTCTTACCCGCTGAGCCACCACGCCCCCCTAGATATGAGCCCCCTAGTTGAGATATGGTAGCTCTAATTTTAGTGGGTCTTCCACGATTTTCTGGAAGCAAAATATTAATGCCTTGAACATAGTGGAAAACTCAGATAGGATCCTAAACTTTCCTTTATCATTTTACAATTTACAACATAGACGTAGGCCCAGGACATAAAAATTAGAAACTCATACAGTAGGATGACCATATTTCCTGGAGACAAAAACGGGACAAGAGGAACCAAGAGCCGGAAGTAGCTGGAGCGGCGCGAAAGAGCCAGAACAGCTGATTGGAGGGAACCCAGAAGAGGAATCGCCTCCGCCTATTAGCGCACGGCAAAGGAGGTGGGAGTTGGAGGGAACCCGGAAGAGGAATCGCCTCTGCCTATCGCGCTGCTTGGCCTGCCTCTCCCACCTCCTTTGCCGCACGCTGATAGGCGGAGGTGATTCCTCTTCCGGGTTCCTTCCAACTCCCACCTCCTTTGCCGCGTGCTGATAGGCGGAGGCGATTCCTCTTCCGGGTTCCCTCCAATCAGCTGCTCTGGCTCTTTCGTGCCGCTCCAGCTACTTCCGGCTCTCGGTTCCAGCTGGCAGCAGGGACAGGCTAGTTCCTGACAGGTTTTTTAAAAAACAGGACAAAATTGACTTTTATATTAAAACGACGGTCCGGTCCGGAAATGTTTAAAAAACGGGACTGTCCCATTCAAAACGGGATGTATGGTCAGCCTATCATACAGACACAGATGCAGTCAAGACAAACAGGAGGAAAGTATATATCTTGTCTCCCTAGTAGACAAGGACCAGAAGACAGCAGTGGTGATAGATGTAGTGGTGCCAAGTGACAGCAACATCAGGAAGAAGGAGTATGAGAAGCTGGAGAAGTACCAGGGCCTGAAAGAGGAACTAGAGAGGATGTGGAAAGTGAAGGCCAAAGTGGTCCCAGTGGTGGTGGGAGCCCTTGGGGCTGTGACTCCTAAGCTGGGAGAGTGGCTCCCAGGAGCAACATCAGAGCTCTCTGTCCAGAAGAGTGCAGTGCTAGGAACAGCTAAGATACAGTACTGTGCAGAACCCTCTAACTCCCAGGCCTCTGGTAGAGGACCCAAGGTTGAGGAAGACACATACCACCCATAGAAGTGAGAAGGGAATTTTTTATCCGCGTGCGCGCACACACACACACACACACACACAAAATCAGGCCCAAGTAATTTTGCTGTCTGAACTAGGAGAGCAAATCTTAATTAGATGGTCTTAGGCCACTCATAACCTTTCAGCCTAGCCCACCTCTGTGGGATATAATGAGGATGAAACTGGGGAGATATAGACTTTATATAAGGAAAAGCAAAATATTGATGCAATAAAATAAAGTAAAAGTATGGGATATATATTTTATATAATTCCATTATACAATATCTTGAAGAGTTTAAAGTAGGTCTTCTTAACACATAAAATAGTCATCTGCGTAGACTGAATAATGGATGTGGAACTATGCAGTATGGATGTGCAAGAGAAACAAGATGCATCGAAAATTCTATAAAGAGTTGGGAGAGAGAACTAATCCCAGAAGATGGCACTCCCATTTGTAACTCAGACAAATAAATGAACAAATAAATCAAACTTATACAAACACCCATTTACTTCATGTTGGCCCCTTCACATGTTAAGCAAAGTCTGAACTAGCCCTCTTTCTCACATTCTTTTTCCTTTCAAGCTGCCTTTCATTGTCTTAGTACTAGTACTTGCAGATTTCCAAAATACTTTCCTTTCTTTCCAGTTACAGGGTTGATTGCATTCTTTTAAATAATACTCCCATACTAGTTGCCTAAGAATTTGAAGATTCAGAATCTTCTAAGAATCTACTAGAAAAAGTTGTATGATCTCCTCAGAAATGAGTTATTGGACCTGATATAAAACATCAGCTCTTCCATCTGTGGAAACTTCAAAGAAATAGTTTTGAAGAATAGATGAACAGATAAAAATTCATTTTGAAAGAGGAGGGAGAGAACACTCACTGAGGAGTAAGATTATTTCAAATATTGTTCTAAACTCTGATTGAGGAAATCTAACATGACATGTGAATTGACAAATTTGAATGAGAAAAGATGGCTTCAGAGGTGTCCCTCAGGTATGGTGAAAAAAGCAAGATGGTGTGGTTAAAGGGCTGCCCATTTTTTATTTGGGTCATCTGTGTGATGCACATAAAAAACAGAAGGAGCTTTAAGTGCATTGGGTGGCCGCCATCTTGATGTATTTCACCATACCTGAGGGACACCCCTGGATAGCTTCAATAACTGGAGATTGGATATAATCTGTGCTTTTGTGTGATGCAGGGGAAACCAATTGCCTCAGTTTTTGACCAGCTGCAGTTTTTCTTCCTGCTTGGATTCCTATTTGAGACTTAAACTAAATAATTAGGCAGGTGCCATGCAACCTATAGTAATGTTTTCTTTTGCGCTGCAAAAGACAACTCATAAAGTTTTGTCTCTTTTTATTCCTTTCTATAAAGGGAGAATAAAATATCACAGGGATGAAAAGCTTTGCATTTGCTGATAGCATCAAGCCATATATCTCATTTTTTCCACTTGTGCTGTTCAGAAAATAATATACACACAGTAAAACTGTCAACAATACTTTTATCTCTTGCACAACCCACAGCTGGCTTATGCTTAGTCTGTGATGTTACTCAGAAGAGGAAAGATTTAGCCAAGAAACCTTTCTGTGTCTTCTACATACAGGCAGAGCTTCATTTGTCATTTCTGGCAAAGTGATTTCCACAGCCAAACCATCCAACTGATGTTGCAGTGGCACACCAGCCTCAACTTTTTGCAGTGGGAAAGGATGCGCAAGATGCAACAATTGAAGCACTGGTTGGACATTTGATGTCCCCATAGATATGAATGGTTATTACTGTTCTTTCTGTCATGGCCAAAGATAGTTGCATAGGCAAACCAACAATGCAAATAATACACATAGTGTTATTTGCATTGTTGGTTTGCCTATGCAATATCTTTGGCCACAACAGAAAGAACAGTAATTCTGAAAGCTAAATCTTGTGGAGAAGGTAGTCACTGAATGCAGTCCACAAGAGGGCACATGCACTTTGTTGGCTGATGCAGCCTTTTTTGTACATTTGGTGGAATTACTTGAGAAAACTTGTACAGAAGGGAATACACGTTTCAAAAAAGGCAGCAGTTACGCAATCTGGTGTTCCCCCTGTAGGGCTGTGGATTTGATTATGTTTTTGGTCTGGAACACAAATTGGAAAGGTAGCCATCCAAAAGTTTGTCATTTCAGTTTAGAATGAAATAAGTACAGTTGTACAGCAAAGTGGATGACTGGAGTGGATGGTTGCTGTCAATGTATCAGTTACTGGTGCAACCTTGCTTGCATACAAAAATAGACTTGTTTTGTTTTGGTAGCGTTCTTCTCACAGAATTTAAGAGGGGGTGAAAAACTTGCTGCAGGCACCAAAACTTTTTTTCTTCTTTAGGTTGATTCCATACTACCAAATTTCCCCAGCAGCTCCAAGATCTTGAAGCCAAAGTGGCACCACATAACTGATGTAGGTCCTTTAGCAACTTGATACTGGTTCCAATCCATGCTGTCTACTGTCAGCTACAGTCACTCAAAGAAATATTCATGGTCCTAGTCCCAGGATTGATGTTGTGGTGCTTTCTCAATGTCTAGGTTTCACTTTAAAGAATTCTGTCGTCCTTTTCCTTGTGAAGCTACTGTATAAGGCAGGGCTTTCCAAAGTTTTCCCACGGCGACACACCAACTGCCGTTGGTATGTCGCCGCGGGAAAATGCGGAAGTGCCGCCATTGCAGCAGCGCGCAAATACCCGGAAGCGCTGCTGCCGCTTTCGTTTTTTGTGCGCCGCCATTGGTGTGTCGCCGTGGGAAAACCCAAAAGCACCGCCGTTGCGGCAGCACGCAAAAACCCGGAAGCCCTACTGCCGCTTTCAATTTTTGCGCACCGCCGTGGCTGCGGTGCTTTCGGATTTTCGCGCGCTGCCGTTAGTGTGTCGCCGTGGGAAAACCCAGAAGCGCTGATGGCACGCCATCAGCGCTTCCGGGTTTTGACGCGACACATCTGGGCCCCGCATGCGACACACTTTTGTGTCGCGACACACAGTTTGGAAAGCTCTGCTATAAGGAATAATTCAGTTCATCTGCTCCTCCTCTCCCCACCCCCCATTGCTCACTGAATAACACAGATGAACTCCCATACAGATTCACAGACACACTGTTGATCAATCTAGTTTCTCTGGGGATCTTAAGGCTAAGTGGTGCAATTTTCTTTTCCCTTTGAAATTAGAATACATCCTTTGCAATGATTTCAAAGTTTGGACTGCCACATTTTAAAACAAGGAGAGCACTCTGATAGTCCATTTATTTTAAATTTTGCTATTCTATCCTTACATTTGATTTTTCAATTTAGATAATTTCAGAAGATCTCTTTAATTGTATTTAATAATCTAGTCTAGTGTATTGGTGGAAAAAATCTGTACTTTAATTCTTGATGGTAAGAAACATGTTACTTTATGGTGAAAGGTAGCCTTCTTCAGTCTGATGCCTTCCAGATATGTTACTTCAATTTATTTTGGATATGCTGGCTGGGAAGGGAGTTGAAATTCAATACATCTGGTGAGCATCAATATGAATAAAGTGGCTTGTTTTGTTTTGGTAGCGTTCTTCTCACAGAATTTAAGAGGGGGTGAAAAACTTGCTGCAGGCACCAAGACTTTTTTTCTTCTTTAGGTTGATTCCATACTACCAAATTTCCCCAGCAGCTCCAAAATCTTGAAGCCAAAGTGGCACCACATAACTGATGTAGGTCCTTTAGCAACTTGATACTGGTTCCAATCCATGCTGTCTACTGTCAGCTACAGTCACTCAAAGAAAGTGTTGGTGATGTTGCTGAGATGGATAAACCAACTTCTTTGATTAGAGAAAAGACACTATCTACATTTATTGGTGACTAGAAACCTCTTGTGGACTTTCTATGTAAAAATGAAAAAAAAAATGAGCTGGTGATTTATGGTTCTGATGATTAGACAGGATAGATTATAGAAAGAAGAGTAGTATGATGTAACTTTAGAGAGAGAGGTTAAAATATAATTGTACTTATAACTGCTGTGAAGAATATCGGAAGCCACTGCTTTGTATCTTTTGTGCTTTCCTTCCTTTCTATTTTTTCTTTAACTTTTTTTCTTTTCTTGCACTTTTTTCTTTCTCTTTGCTTGTTTGCTTTTTCTCTTTTCTTCTTTATATTAGTTCACATTAGTTTTTATCTTCTTTTTTAAAAGTTTTAATAAAAACACATGTACAAAAAGAAAGTGTTGGTGATGGAAGAAGATCTTGGGTTAGGGAGAGAAGCTACCATTGCAAATAATTATGCTTCCTATATAATGGAGATTGATGTTGTCTCACCTACCTGTAACCAAGGGAGGGGAAAAACCTTTCTTTGGGGAAGGCAGCAAACTTCAGAAAACGTCTTATACAGTATATAGGAGAGCCCCACAACTTAGAGAAGATACTTGTGTCATCTCCTCTAACCTTTGAGGGCTATGATTTATTTTGGTTGAGCAATTGGTGCTTGTGCATCACTGGGCTTGGTCAAGGCAAGTGATAACTGCTTACTTCCTGGACCACCTTAGCAGATATTTTCCAAATATGGAACTGATATAGTGAGTACTTAGTATTTTGTAGTACAGAGCAGGTTATCAAGCTACAACTGGAACTCACTTCATCGGCTATACAAGCATTAGCTATGATTTTGTTAAGTTTCAGATATCCACAACATCAATAATGTTTTCAGCTGTTTCTATATCTAGACTAGTGTTTCTCAATATTGGCAGCTTTAAGATGCGTGGACTTCAACTCCCAGAATTCCCCAGCCAGCATGCTGGCTGAGGAATTCTGGGAGTTGAAGTCCCCGCATCTTAAAGCTGCCAAGGTTGAGAAACACCTATCTAGAGCAAGAAAAAAAAACATAGATATTTTAAATAGCACCGATTCATATTCATGCCTCATTTGCAACTCAGTAGTCAAACTGGAAAAGTCATCTCCCATGTGCTATTAATTTATTACCTTCATTTCTTTCCTTTTCCTTTTTTTTGGCTTTAATTAAAATATCATTGTAGCATCTTCATATGTATTGATTATACCTAATGATTTCCAATATAAATCTAATCCTTTCCAAACTTTTGGGTTTTTCTTTTTCACTGTAATCTTTCTAATGTTTTCATTTTTAAATATGACTGTCAGGGTTGCCATAGTACAAGCCCTGCCATGTGTGTTGAATTGTATTTGAGAATGGATTATTCACAATGCGTGTCAGTGCAAAGGATTTCAAGAGAAGGGAGGGGGAGAGCACAGAGAGTGAAATTTCTACAAGACTGTGGACGAATGTTTACAGCTGGTTAAGGCCACACACCTGCATCACATCGCTTGGTACTGAAGAGAAATATGCTGATGGGAGGGGGAGCGTGGTTGAATGGGAAAAGTACTGGACAATGCATCATCAAGGGAGGAGTGACACATAGGTGGGGGGAAGAGTGAGGTTTGACTGTTTGGCGGGAATTGAGTCATTCTGCTCTTTAGATATGTTCTGAGTTGTAATACTTTCAATAAAGCTTTTTACTATACTCTAAACGGAGTGTACTGAGGAATGCTGAATTGGAGGATTAGATCCAGAGACATCACAGAAAGACCAGAATCTATGTTACATGTCGATTCTACCCAAGGATATTCCTTTACCTGAGGATTCGCCTTCGGCTGAGAGTCACCCCACACCTTTGAGGTTTGCGCATCCTTCAGCAGTCCTGATTCCAATGGAGGGAGCAGCCTCAGGGATGATGATGTGAAGCAACCACAGAACAGCCAAGCACCTCTGCAGAGGAGAAGGTGCAAGAGACTGGAGCAGTTCCATAAGGAAAAAAGATGCTAAGGTTTACAGCAAAAAGCACCCGTAAGAAGCGGGATAGAGAAGCAGAGCCCTGCTTGTCTGATTCTCCAGAACACCCCGCAGAGACCCGAAGCAAGATGCCAAAGACGAAAGGTCGGTGGTCCACAGGTATCAGAGGGGGGATGGAGAGCAAGATGGTGAACCATGTAACTACGAGACGAGGCTCACAGACCCAACGCGTGTCAAGACTGGAACCCCAGTTGACCAGATTAGACGCGGGAGTGGAGACAGTCGGGCAGAAACTTCAGACCATGCACGGAGTGATGGAGAAGATCCTTCAAAAATTAGAGGGGTTGGAGATGAGTCCATGACCCGAAAGCACCATTACTACTTCAGGAGAAGGAGAGTCGTCTGAGGATAGCTCCAGGGCTGAAGAAGAGTGGACAGGAGCAGCGATTGATGGGTCAGAGCCGAGACGACAGAGTGAGAGACGAAAGCCTATTCGGAAGCTAGTCAGACTGGCTGGGGCCAGAGAAATCAAGGTGAAGTTTGACGGGGACCCAAAGCGGTTGGCCTGTTTCATTACCCATGTAAAGGGGTTCATGGATGAATTTGAAGAGCCATTCGCTGATGAAGAGGCAAAAATGAGGTACGTGTCGGCCTACCTAGAAGGGGAGGCATCAGACTGGTTAGTAGAGATGCACGATGCCAACGCTTCAGAGCTACTAGATTTCTACGCTTTTATGACTGCACTTAGAGAATGCTTTGAAGACACCTTATCCAGAATGACAGCGAAAACAGGCTTGCAAAACATCAGACAAGGCAACTGGTCTGTTACGGAGTATGCCTTGGAAAAAGACTAGGAGACAATTGCAAAGTTTTTTGGGATTCGCAAATTTTTATCAGCAGTTCATACCTAATTTTGCCCAAATCACTTTGCCTCTAACCCAGGGGTGGGGAACCTTTTTTCTGCCAAGGGCCATTTGGATATTTATAACCAGGGACTGGGGGGATGGGGGCGGGGTTTCTGGGATTTCCATGGACCGGGGGCCAGAGTTTGCAGGCAGGAGCCAATCACAAGCACTGGGGGGCGGGGTTTGCAGGTGGGAGCCAATCACGTCGAAGGGGCGGGGTTTGTGGGTGGGAGACCCATGGGCCTTAGGTGGGAGCCCCGCGGGCCTTATACGGCCCTAACCGATTTATTAAAAACCAAAGACAAAGGAGAGCTGCAGCAGGCAAAAAGACCGGGGGCGGTGCTAAAATGGACAGTGGAGTCTCAGGAGGCATTTGAATGGCTAAAAAACCTGTTTACTGCAGAGCCAATTCTAAAGCACCCTGATCCTTTAAAACTGTTAATAGTACAAACGGATGCCTCAGATGTAGCAATTGGGTCAGTTCTACTACAGCATGATGAGAATGGGGTATTAAGGGCATGCACTTACATTTCCAGGAAATTCTCAGATGCAGAGAGGAGATGGCATGTTTTGGAAAAGGAAGCTTTTGCTGTGAAGCATGTCCTGGCAATATGGAGACATTTATTAGAGGATTCTCCCCACCCATTTGAAGTGTGGACCGATCACAAAAACCTGGAGGCTTTAAAATCACCCTGAAAGTTGAATCCCAAACAGCTGAGGTGGGCGGAATTCTTTAGTCAATTTAATTTCACTCTGAAATACTTGCCTGGGGAAAAAACATTTTGGCAGATGCATTGTCGAGGCTGCCTCAACATAATAGCCAATGAGAGGTAGTAATAGACTCTGTGATTTCACCCCAACAAATGGGATTGTTGGCAGTAACACGAAGTCAGAAAATAGAGGCAATCCCAGATTTAAACAGGGGAATACTCCAAGAACTGAAAGAAGAGTTACAAAAAGATGAGTGGTTAAAAGAAAATAAACAAACTCTGAAGGAAAACCAAGGGCTTTGGTGGAGCGGGGACATGAGAAAAAAAGATTTTAGAGAGAAGCCATGATTCTAAAACTGCCGGCCATTTTGGATTCATAAAAATGTTGCATTGAATGAGAAGGCAGTTTTGGTGGCCCTCCATGAGAAAAGATGTGGGAGAGTATGTGGGCAGCTGCCCCACTTGTTCAACAGCCAAATGACAGGGAGGCAAACCTAGGGGCTTGCTACAGGAAGTAGCAAACCCTACTAAACCATGGAAGCAGATTGCTATGGATTTTATAGTTGAACTACCTGAGAGCAAAAAGAAAACAGTAATTTGGGTGGTTACTGATTTATTTTCAAAGCAAGCTCATTTCATTCCATGTGCCAGCTTACCCACCACAGGTCAACTAGCCAAGTTGTTTATCCAGCATATCTACCGGTTGCATGGGGTCCCAGAGCGAATAAGTAGCGACCAGGGGTCCAATTTACTTCAAACTTCTGGAAAGCGTTTCTACAATTGATAGGGGCGGAGCAAGGATTAAGCTCCTCTCATCACCCCCAGAGGGACGGGGTGACTGAACGATTGAACTCTGTATTAGAACAATACATAAGATGTTACTTCAGTTATCAACAGAATGATTGGGTGGACTTGTTGCCTTTCGCTGAAGTGGATTTTCGCCTTTCCAAATTGTAAATGGACAGGAATTTGTGGCTATTACAGAATTACCACAAAAGAATTCTCAGGATCAAACAGACCCAGTCTTGGCTGATGAATGGATACAAAAAGTAGCCAGCAATTGGCCAGTCATGTTGAAAACTTTACAGGAAGCTAAAGAGACTTATAAGAAATTCGCTGATCATAAAAGAGCACCAGAATGGCAGATGAAAGTGGGCGAGAAAGTTTATCTATCCACAAAGTTTCTTAGGTCCAACCAGCCCTCCAAGAAATTGGGACCTAAATATGTGGGTCCTTTTCCTATAGTCAAAGTTATAAATCCTTAACTGTACAATTGGAATTACCCAAAAACATGAGGAAAATTCATCCCGTTTTCCATTGCAGCCTGTTAAAGCCAAGCCAAGAATCTTCAACATGGCATCCAGAAGTCCCTATCCCAGCGCCCACAATGATCGAAAGGGAGCAACATTTTGAAGTACAAGATGTCCAAGATTCAAGATGCTGTAGAGGCCAGCTGCAGTACCTGATTCACTGGAAGCATCTACCCAAAAGCTTCAGTGAATGGGTTGATAGCAAGCATGTGCGAGCTCCTACCCTGACGACTAAATTTCATTATTTTGTAAAATCATTACAAAATAATTTCACTAATATTAATCTGAATTCAAAATTCAGTGACTACATGCTACTTGATTTATTATGGCTCCTTGATTGAAGAGTTCGCTGTTGAATAGTTGCTTTCACAATATGTGAGGAATCATTTAATCTGTGTGTGGAATTTCAATAATGTTTTTGAAATTCATATACTTCATCTGCTGTTTTCAGAAACTGGGCATTTCTGTAAATGGCATTTGTGTATTATTTACAACTCTTTCTTATTCACTCTCTCCTCATCACTCAGAAGAACTTCAATCATGTATGCTTAGCACCATATTACTTTATTTGTTGTTGTTTATTCGTTCAGTCGCTTCCGACTCTTCGTGACTTCATGGACCAGCCCACGCCAGAGCTTCCTGTCGGCCATCACCATCCCCAGCTCCCCCACAGTCGAGTCCGTCACCTCCAGAATATCATCCATCCATCTTGCCCTTGTTTGGCCCCTCTTCCTTTTGCCTTCCACTTTCCCTAACATCAGCATCTCCTCCAGGGTATCCTGTCTTCTCATTATGTGGCCAAAGTACTTCAGTTTTGCCTTTAATATCATTCCCTCAAGTGAGCAGTCTGGCTTTGTTTCCTGGAGTATGGACTGGTTTGATCTTCTTGCAGTCCAAGGCACTCTCAGAATTTTCCTCCAACACCACAGTTCAAAAGCATCTATCTTCCTTCGCTCAGCCGTCCTTATGGTCCAGCTCTCACAGCCATAGGTTACTACGCGGAATACCATTACTTTAACTATGCGGACCTTTGTTGTCAGTGTGATGTCTCTGCTCTTAACTATTTTATCAAGATTTGCCATTGCTCTCCTCCCAAGAAGTAGACATCTTCTGATTTCCTGGCTGCAGTCAGCGTCTGCAGTAATCTTTGCCCATAGAAATACTTTATTTACAACCACTCAAACAATCTACTCTATTTAGTTTTCTGCCATGCCACCATACCTGCAGCAATTTGGGACAATCATGAGGTGGGGATATAGTAAGATACTTCATTTTGTTTTGGAGGAAGCTGAATGGAGGGAGTTTTGTTCATTTATGACTTAAACTGGCTAAGATGTGATCCAGTCTTATATGTGATCCAGCACTGGCTGACATCTTTTGTAAGCTAAGGATGCCTGAATAGAAGTGCAAAAATATAGACAATCCCATGACAGAGATGCTAGGGGTATCAGAATAAATTCTCAAATTAAATACATTGTGAGTATATTCCAATTTCATTTAAGTATGTGTTTGAAAGGATTGAGAAATGAACAGGCACCTACTTATCTGATGCCTCCAATTTTAACCAGTAATTCTTCCACTTTACTATTAACTAATCTGTAGGTTTTGAATAATTAGATATTAGTCTCCTCAAATGGTTGTTATTTCTCATACTCTTGATAATGTTAATACTCTCTACATATTGTATTAGGAAACTGTATTTCAAAAAAATGAAGAAAAAAAAAAGGAATACCTGTATTTATATCTATATATACCAGAATGGATAGATGAGTTGAAACAGTATTTCAACATGATAGTTCCTCGCTTCAATAATCAACTCTGCAATTTATCTTTCAGCTCCAATAGAAGAAGGAACAGCTCCTAGCCCCAAGCAGAATGCTTTGTTCCCAAGTCCAGGAAGAAGACATACAGTTCCCAGATCTAATCAGAGCATCATGTTCCTAGTTCTAAGCAATCAATTGCACAACTACCAGCTCTGAGCAATCAATTGCAACTGTCCTGTTAAACTTCTAATTAGCATAATATTCAAGTATAAACTATAGCAGAAATCTATGCTAGACTTAGATATAGGAGGTACTGTTGACTTGGTTACATTCTAATTTACATCCGGTTTACCCTTAATGTTTTATTATCAAATAATATAAGGATGGACTAATTAGTTTCTCACATTAAATAAGTTAGTTCTTTCAAACAAACATGCAGAGACCAAAGTTCAGTGCTTCACCCGTGTATGTAAATGCGAGGATTGGTCATAAAGTTACTTTTTCATCGCCATCAGCCGGCTCAAGGCATCCTGGGAATTGTAGTCCGGGGCCTAGTAGAGTCGGTTCCCTCACACCCCGTCCTTCACACACGGTGAATTGAATTTGGTGAATTGTATAATTTGAATTGTATATATATGAATGTAAGCCGCCTAGAGTCCTCCATTAGGGAGGGGATAGGCGGGGTATAAATATCACTATAAATAAATAAATAAATCATAACTGCAAACGGTTGCTAAACAAGGCAGTCACTAAATGAGGACTACCTGTACAACAATTCTACCTCCATGTAGAATTAGCCTTTCTGGGAAAATAGAGCAGTGCTCAAAATAGTCCAGCTTCTGCTCAAGAAGGAAGTAAATGTATCTGTATTCTAACTAGATATCCTTGTGGTGATGTGGGGAGACTACTATTGGAAAGGATACTCTCCTTTAAGCAAAACAGCTCCATAAATATGGATGAAATGTTGGTTGGCTGAGGCCAAAAAAATTGATTATATGTCCATCATATAATCCCTAAGTTTCCTCTTTAAGGACAGAATATGCTCAGTGGACATGGTGAATATTTTGTTGCAGAGACCACTATCTTGGTACTAATAGTGCAATCTTAAAATGGACTAACCTCAAAATATACTGTAGGCACAGTTCATATCTTCTCCTATTTTTGAACTCCAGAGTGTACTCTGTTGATCATCAAGATGTGTCCTCAACCACTGCCATTACTTAAATACAAATCCAGGAATAGAAGCAAATTGACATGCAGCAGGTTTTCCACAAGTTTCCTCAAGTATTCTTTGGAAGTGTATGAGGTTGATTAGCAAACATAAGGGTAAAACAAGAAGAAGCTGTCCAGAAAAGTTGGTATTTCAGTGAGGTTCTCTGTACTTCTAGACAAACATCAGTGCTTTCTTCATAATGTACAGTGTTGGGAGGTGGAGAGAGAGAAATAATCACTTTTTAAAAAATCATATTTTTTCTAGCTGAAAAATAAGTTCTGATTGTCTAATAATAATGTCATAAATTTATAAAGCCCATAGTTTATATGAATGTGTGCACACGCATGCAAACATAATTCCAAGTAGGGTAGTTTGCTATTCTTGGGTGTTTGAATATAATATACAATATGCTGATTCCAAATATATGGCTTAAGACATTGAAGTTTAAAACACAATAGTTCTAAAATGTAGGAGGATGATTATTCCACTACACATCTCATTTAGGACCCCATTGTGAAAAACAGGAATTTGCCTTATAATGTTTACATCATAACATGTTTTTTCCATACTTTTTTAAAGCACAGAAAAGCAACAACTTGTCAAATTACCAGTCTTCTCTTCATATAACTTTACCATTCTAGAGCAGACCAAAAAGTTTTATCTCGGTTAGTGCACAAGACTGTGTAGCTCTTATTTGCAGCCCCCTGATTCAATTCACTACATCAAAGTGGTTTTCATTTCAATTCATGAACTTCCTGGGACTGAATGAGTCAACCAAAGCTTTGGAGTTTTGCACAGACCTCCTAATTCACATAAATTGTTCTCTTTGCTGAATAAATCCTGCTTTTCCATTTCTTTTAGGGTTTGTGGATTTAACACTCCATGATCAAGTCCATCTACTAGAATGTGCCTGGTTAGAGATATTGATGATTGGCCTAGTGTGGAGATCTGTGGAGCATCCAGGAAAGCTGCTGTTTGCCCCAAACTTATTATTGGACAGGTTAGTCTACAATTTGGTGATGTTATTGTTGTTGATGTTGTTGTTGTAACTGCTGTTGCTGTTTCTGTTAACAATTAAAACAATTGCAATCATTTTGACCTTCAATCCACTGTGCTACTGATGAGATCCTATAGCCAAAAGGAAAGAATTTTTATTGTAATAAAAATCACTTGCTAAAATATGTAATCTGTGCATTTACATGACAAAGACTAGAGCTAGCTTGCTGTGTGTGCTAACTTATCTGGAATGCTCATTTTTTAATATATTCAGTACATTTTGTTATACAGTATGGGGCGTGATGGCTCAGTGGTTAAGACGCCAGGCTTGTCGATCAGAAGGTCGGTGGTTCGAGACCCGAGCACCGCATGACGGAGTGAGCTCCCGCACTCACCCCAGCTCTTGCCAACCTAGCAATTCGAAAGCATGCAAATGCAAGTAGATAAATAGGTACCACTTCCGTGGGATTGTAACAGCGTTCCGCATGCATCATGCCGGCCACATGACCACGGAAGCATCTTCAGACAGCGCTGGCTCTTAGGCTAAGAAACAGAGATGAGCACCACCCCCTAGAGTCGGACACAACTGTGCAGGGGAAAACCTTTTTTTTTTTTGTTATACAGTATATCCCAGTACGTTTTGTTCCATCTTGGACTTCAAGATGGCACAAAGAGGGAGAGTTAAGCTGGCATTGGCAGATCCCATACCTGTTTAGCTTCAGCAAGAGAGGAGCATCTTGTGCTTTCCAACCAATTCACTATCATAGTGACTGGGTGGTGTACTATATATCTGTTTATCTTTGTATATGCATGTGTGTCTGTTATATGTATATATTTACACACACACACACACACACACACACACACACACACACATATTTTGATGCCCTTCCTTCAGCAGTGCTAGAGGGGAGATATTAAAAAATCTCCTATCCAGAACTGTTGTGGCCCTGTGAGGATGGGGAGGTTGAAGCAACTGAGTATGTGCTACTGGTTTGTCAATATTATATCGCCATGTAGAAAGTACCTCTATCACACCACCGCAAGTGGACTTCCCAGGTCATCCCAAACCTTTCTACAGCTCTGACAAGAGCTCCACCATAATGTATAACATAGCAACGTTTTGTGTGGTGGCATGTAAGATCAGAAACATGTTGGTTCCTCAAAAAAACCCAACAACAACATTCCTCCCCGCCACAAGTGGATTTTTTTTCCCGGGCCTCCTAAACTCCTTTGTATTAACTTTTTTGGAACAGTTAATTGCTTCTTACATGCATGCTTTTGTTTTGTGGTGGGGTTTTTAGATTCACTTTTTAATGAACTGATATTTTCCTTTTTTATGCATTACCTAGTATATTTTATATTGAATAATTTTATAATAGTTCTAGTTTTATCTTGATTCTATCCATTTTATCTTTATATTTATTTAGTATCTTTCTATGGAGGTTGTAAGCTGCCCATAGCCTGTTGGAATGGGCAGCTAAAATAAATTTAAATAATAATAATCAGGATTAGTTTGCCTATTATATATTCTCATAGCTTTGACTTTTTATTATTTTGGTTATTAGTACCGACTGCGGCAGTTTTCAACTATACCGGTTTTTTTTTATGTTTTCCCTTCTTTATCACGTGACTTTTGAAAAACTTTTGACATTCTATTGTTCTATTCTGATGTTTGGCCATAATAAAGTTGAAGTTTCAAGCTTCATACACACATTGCAGTAGTGGTCTTAAACTCAGTGTACCTAGGCATATGACATTAAAGAAGCAGGAAATAGACCAAAACAGCTTTGATGTTGTGACTCTTAAACTGTAGGAACACTAGTGCTGATGCTGGAAAAAACTTAGCTGATCTGTCTGTCTGAACAACTTACTCTCTGCACTGCAGTGGTTACGTCTTCCAAGACAGTTTACTACCAATATTAAAAGATACAGATTTTGAGTTTATATGTTATAAAGGAAATTTATAGCCCACCAGCTAAGGAATTCAATATCATTCATACAAGATACAAATAATAAACATAAAATGATTCAAAACTATAAAAATTCCAATTAAAATAGTCAAGAAAATGTGGTTCCCAAGTCTTAAAGACTAATATTGTTAAAAATGTTATTTCCAAGAAGAAACCACTCCAGAGATCAAAAGCAGCTAAGGAGAAGATTCAAAGCTCAGAGAAAATTTCTTCCCAGTGTGCTGCTCTGAGCACTGCAGTGGTTACGTCTTCCAAGACAGTTTACTACCAATATTAAAAGATACAAATTTTGAGTTTATATGTTATAAAGGAAATTTATAGCCCACCAGCTAAGGAATTCAATATCATTCATACAACATACAAATTTTTGTTGTTGTTTATTTGTTCAGTCGCTTCCGACTCTTTGTGACTTCATGGACCAGCCCACACCAGAGCTTCCTGTTGGACATCGCCGCCCCCAGCTCCCCCAAGGTCGAGTCCGTCACCTCCAGAATATCATCCATCCATCTTGCCCTTGGTCGGCCCCTCTTCCTTTTGCCTTCCACTTTCCCTAGCATCAGCATCTCCTCCAGGGTAACGATCTCCTTTGCTGGAGAACATACAAATAATAAACATAAAATGATTCAAAACTATAAAAATTCCAATTAAAATAGTCAAGAAAATGTGGTTCCCAAGTCTTAAAGACTAATATTGTTAAAAATGTTATTTCCAAGAAGAAACCACTCCAGAGATCAAAAGCAGCTAAGGAGAAGATTCAAAGCTCAGAGAAAATTTCTTCCCAGTGTGCTGCTCTGAGCAAAGATAGAATTTTGACTAGGAAGTGCAGCAACAATACATCATTTGTTACATATTTTAAAGCCATTTCTCTGTTTGTCTTGCCTGTACTCGAAAGCTTAGCAACAAGAAATGGTGTCTCCCATGCTTTTTCTCTTTTGACAATGTCTTTTTCTTTTCACTACTCCAAATTATCTAAATTATGAGTTAACAGCCATTATTCTATTCTGTGAAGTATTTGGAAAGTTCCAACCCAGAAATTATTATAGAAAATACTGCCCAATAGTTTTAATGTTCTCCATCGAGCATTGAAAAAATGTTTTTATGTGGATGCCTAGAAGGAAAGTGCAAAAGGCTGTCTGTCTGTCAGCCATCTTGTTATGGAATATGGGATTTGTTCTTGAACTTCACTTGGCAATATTTGACAGGTTGAAAACACTGCCTGCTCTATCCCAGCAGGCTTGGTGAAAAGAGTTCTCCACATAAGAATAGCCAATTGCAAGAATATTTATAAGTTGTTAGAAAAGTTACAGCACAAACTATTATTGCCCTGAGACTTTGAAATTCTTTCTTCTGTGAGACCTGTTTAGCCTTTCTTTTTGCTCTGGTTTGGTTAGCAAAGAGACGGAGGTGGAGTCAGAGATTTTACTGCAAACTGATCGGGTTAAATAACATTTTTGTTGTTCAGTCATTTAGTCGTGTCCGACTCTTCGTGACCTCATCGAACATAGCACACCAGGCCTTCCTGTCCTCCACTGTCTCCCGCAGTTTACTCAAATTCATGTTCGTTACATTGGTGATGCTATCTAACCTTCTCATCCTCTGTCGTCCCCTTCTCCTTTTGCCTTCAGTCTTTCCCAGCATCAGGGTCTTTTCCAGTGAGTCCTCTCTTCGCATTAGGTGGCCAAAGTATTTGAGCTTCAGCTTCAGTATCTGTCCTTCCAATGAGCAGTCAGGGTTGATTTCCTTTAGGATTGACTGGTTTGACCTCCTTGCAGTCCAAGGGACTCTCAAGAGTCTTCTCCAGCACCACAGTTCGAAAGCATCAATTCTTCGGCGCTCAGCCTTCCTTATGGTCCAACTCTCACAGCCATACATTACTACTGAGAAAACCATAGCTTTAACTATACGGACCTTTGTCGGCAAGGTGATGTCTCTGCTTTTTAATATGCTGTCTAGGTTTGCCATAGCTTTCCTACCAAGGAGCAAGCGTCTTTTAATTTCATGGCTGCAGTCACCGTCTGCGGTGATCTTGGAGCCCAAGAAAATAAAATATGTCATTGCTTCCATTTCTTCCCCTTCTATATGCCAGGAAGTGATGGGACCAGATGCCATGATCTGAGTTTGTTTTAATGTTGAGAAATAACAGCGATATCTAAATCTGAACTGCTGTAAGCCTTTCGTGGTAGACCAGACTAGGAAACCAAAGTCATGAATACTTTGATTATAGGGTTACAGTAACAGAATCTTGCAAGTCTGAGTGCACCTCCCCCCTCCCTGCCTTTATCTTTAAGAAAACTAGGGAGGGTCAAGTCTGAGACATTTTTTCTCAAATTACATTTCTGCTTTGGGCTCAGATTTCTTTTATCTGGCCGTTGTCTTGATTGTGGCCCTTCCTCCTGTTCCTCAAGGTTATTCGTTCTTCCCCTCACAACTTCCAAGATGTATATGGATAATAATAAGGAAGCCACTTCCCATTAAGGGCAGGAGAGCAACCATATTGTGGAGATCCAAAGGGTTAGGGTTAGGGTTTGGGTGAAAGAGCCTCTAAAATCAGTTCTTCCCCAGAATTACCTCTTGATACTATAGTCATCCACATGGCACCCCAAGAATACTCAAAGGTCCTTGGTGGTCACTATAGAATAATATCTGATAACTTCAAAGTGGACTGTAGCTTGTGAAAACTTGTGCCGTAATAAATTTGCTAGTCTTTAACAGGAGAGTCGACACTATACTATAGATTTAATTTTAATGGAACCTGTTAAATTTGTGGAGAACAGAATGAACAGAAAGGACTTTTCATTTGGAATATCTAGGTCACAGTCTGAAGCATATTCCTGGAGCAGCAAATCTAATTGAAACCAGTGCAACTTACTTTTGTGCAAACATGGTTATGATTGCATTGCTAGTGAGCCAACAATATTTCATTCTTCTGCTTTTGGAGCACTACCTGATAATGGACTGAAATATATTCCTGAAATAATATTGTCTACTAGTGAAATAGTAGTCAGTATGAAAGACAGTAAGGCAGGAGTTGAGGGAGAGAGAGAGCCAGAAATATTTATTTTTTCAGGAAAAATTAAATTTTGCCTAACTTTCCATTGAAGCATTTTTCCCCTGTGTGCATTGGCACTGAAAAAAACATACAAAACTTTTTTTTTTTAAATGAAGACTACGCTTATATTCAGGCTGCAGTTCTTAAGCATACTAACCAAGAAGTAAGCAATATCGATTACAGGGATGCTTATTTCTGAGTAAACATGATTGAGATATTATGGTCAGGGTTATATCCTGTTTGCTGTTTAACATGAAGAAAGTATTGATTAAAAAAACCCCAAGGCTTTTAACTTTCCAGTCACCCAAACTCTGACCAGCAATACCAAGTTCACTTCTTCAGGAATCAATACTTAGGACATCCACTTCCTACGCTGACTATGTTCCAGGTTGCTATTTTAGATTTTAGAGCAATTTTGTTGAGGACTGTTTATAAAACATCACACAGTAAAAGCAAAACAAAGAGTGATATTGATGAGAACAACTTGAGAATCACTTGAGAAATGGCAGTATTTTTTAATGCTGTGGATGTGATATGATGGACCACCCATCTCCCATCATCAAAAGCCACATGCCTGTCTCATTTCTAAAGGAAATATTTGTGTCAGCAAGAACCAGGCTTAGCCCTCTAAGTATGGAATAGCAATTTACTGTCTCTCTGGAAAGAAAAACTGAGCTGTTTTGACTAATGCCTCAATTCTATGGGTTTTTTTTTAATTCTCAAATAAAATAAATACTCAACCTGTCACTTCTTTCTCAGCATTTTTGTTTTCTTTCATACTTTACTGAGGTTGAAAGTATTCCCTACCCTTGCATGAGTCTCTCAATTTGTGCCAAAAGTTGCTATATATTTAATTGAAACTGCTACCTTGATTTAAAACAGGGAGATTGCAGTGATTCATCCCATTAACATATATTATCCTTTCCCACCTTCGTGCCTTCTGGATGTGTCGGGATTACTGTTCCTAGAATTCCCAGTCAATCAGAATGTTGGCTATGGTGGTTGGGAAATCTGGAAGCTGTAGTCTCAGCACATCTGGAATGTACTAGTTTGGAGGCAGCTAGCATGCCTGCTCAACATTACCCCTGAGAAAAGATTTACAGCAACACCTTGTTGTTAGGTCATGAAGAACGTGGAAAGTTCTTAATGTTCATCAGTAATAATCTCCCACCTACCATTTTCATCTAATCAGTCGCATTGATTTGTTCCAGTGTAAATGACCTGCAATGACAGGAAAGCACTACAGTGCTACATAACCCTTATCCTACACACTTTTATTAAGAGTCATAGAATCATGGAGTTAGAAGTGATCTTAGAAGTCAACTAGTCCAACTTCCTGCTCAGTGCATGATCCACTGGAGCATCTCTGCCAGATGACCATCCAGCTTCTGTTTGAAGTCCTCCAGTGAAGGAGAACTCACCACCTCATGTGGCAGTCTGGTCCACCAAGTGACAACCCCATACAGTCCGGAAGTTTCTCCTGACTTCTGGCCTGAACCAACTTCCTTGTAGTTTATCCCACTGTATCTGGGGCAATAAAGATGTTCCCTCTTCTATGTGACAACCCTTCAACTGCTGTCATATCATCCATCAGTTAGCTCTTCTGTAAGTTAAACATATAGAAATCCTTTCACCATTCCTGATAGGGCTAGGTATCCAGGCCCTCACCATTTTGATAGCCCTCCTCTGAACTGGATGCATCATATCAAGTGGGATTTGGCAAGGAAAGAGTAGGGTGGAACAATTGCTTCTTGAGATCCTGACTCTGTGCTCTCGGTAATTCAGCCTGAGATAGCATTTGTCTTCCTAGAAGCTGCATCACACTGCTGGCTCATGTTAAACTTGTGGTCAACCAAAACACCCAGATCCCTTTCACTTGCACTACTGCAAAGCCTGTTTTTTCCCCACCTTTCTTAAATACCACTGATCAAGCCTGTCTAGATCCTTTTGAATCTTCTCTTTTTCCTCTAAGGCAGAGCTTTCCAAACTGTGTGTCGCGACACAAAAGTGTGTCGCCACACACAGTCTGGTGTGTCGCCACACAGCCCGGAAGCGCTGATCATCATCAGCGCTTCTGGGTTTTCCCACGGCGACACACCAACGGCGGCGCGCAAAAATCCGAAAGCGGCAGCAGCGCTTCCGGGTTTTTGCGCGCTGCCACAACGGCGGCACTTCCGGGTTTTCCCGTGGCGACACACCAATGGTGGTTGGTGTGTCGCCGCGGGAAAACTTTGGAAAGCCCTGCTCTAAGGTATTAGCCGCTTCTCCCAGCTGTATGTCATCTGCAAACATGATAAAAGTCCCAGCAATTCCCACACCCAAATCATTGATAACGTACTTATCTCTGTGTGTTGCATAGAGCTTTTTAGCTTTGTAAGATACCTGACTGGAACATCTCTGGTCATGTTTTTCTAACATAATGGCCCACAAGTTATGGCACTATCATATGCTAATAAACTGTTAGATTGCATAGACTAATCACATTCTACTTAATTATTTGCTAAAGCATTTAGATTTTTATGAAGATTGATCCATTTTTAAATCTACATCTTTTCATAAACATGCTAGTTTCTCATAGTCAGTTTGGTCTAGCAGTTAAGGTGCTGGGCTAGAAACCAGGAGACTGTGAGTTCTAGTCCTGCCTTAGGCATGAAAGCCAGCTGGGTGACCTTGGGCCAGTCACTCTGTCTCAGCCCAACTCACCTCACAGGGTTGTTGTTGTGGGGAAAATAGGAGGAGGAAGGAATATTAGGTATGTTCGCTGCCTTGAGTTATTTATAAAAATAATAAAGGCGGGATAAAATTGAATAAATAATAATAATAATAGTCATATCAAAAGACTTGGGACTTTCTGGGGAAGAATGGAAAGAGAATGCACCTGTAGCTTCCAAAAATTCCACTAAATTTATGCAAGAGCTTAGAGAATTAGAAAGATAGAAAGGTGATTTTATAGCTGCTCTGTTACTATATTTATCTAAGTGATTGAGAACCAGCCATGGGCAGTTGGATAATTAGAGGCTTGGAAAAACTGGTCTGCTATTTACACAGTATTTGAGGACACCAAAATCTCATATTATTTCACATCAGTTTTCTTGGTGCTATAAATCTAGCCTTTTTATGGTGTCTGTATAAAAAGAGACTCATTTTAGTCTCTCAAGAATACAACCACATATGCATTACATACATACCCACAAGCCAAGTGAGTCATCTACAGGCTGCATGCAACTCCAGCATCCATTTGCAACCTCCCACCACTCCAAAACCATGCTACTGAAATTTGGTGGCAAAATGGCCACATTTGAGGGGTGCAGATTCAGGCTGTTCTGAGGGAGTTTGGATGGTTTTAAAGTGGGGATGGGAAATGTTTGCCTCCCAGAGGCCTCCTGCTCTAAAATACCCCCCCCCCTTCCAACTCTAAAATGCCTCCACAAAACTAAAGAACAGTGTGAAAAATTTGGCCCTGCCTCTTCTGGTGATGTAGGGTTATCAAAAGACCAAGTTATAAATAAGTTCTGTGGCCCATTAGTTATATGCCATTTCTCCATTTCATATCATTTCAAAGGGGTCATATCAAGGAGTTCCCATGTACTGCCTTATACTGGCTTCCAAAATCTTGATTTTAGTTTCCAAAAATGATAAAATTACTCCAGGAGGAATCTCTTCCTATTGAGGTCAGATGTGTTTTAGACACTGATCTTTGGTTGTTATAACTGTAGACATGGTTCTTCCTTACAATAAAACACAGTTAATAGAAAGACTAATTAATATATACTTTTTAAAAGCCCAGAAATTGGGCATAGGAATGTGGACAGACTTTCTCCCCTAGTTCTTGAAGATCTGGAGGCCAAAATGGATTTTCATATAGCTTTTATGGATTGTGATTTTTCATAGCATTTTATTAAGACAGATGCTATATCAATTTAAGCTCTTCATACAGGAGATATAGTATGTTCCTGGTTTTTTATGTCATGAAATATTTTCTCAGCAGTCTGGCTAATAACTTTCATTGTTCCTCATTTAGAGTTATTTCAAAGAAGCATCATTTGTCCTCTTTTCCTTACAGTAAATGAGTAAATCCTTTGAATCTCTGGCAAGGTGCTTTTCTATCTATCATCTATCTGTCTGTCTGTCTGTCTGTCTGTCTGTCTGTCTGTCTGTCTGTCTGTCTGTCTATCTATCTATCTATCTATCTATCTATCTATCTATCTATCTATCTATCCTTTCTTCTCTCTCTCTCTTTCTCTCTCTCTCTCTCTCTCTCTCACACACACACACAGAGAACAAATGTCAGAGCAACAAAATCCTTGTATGTGAAAAAAATTCTCTAGTGCATACTGGAGAATGTTCAAAGATCAAAAGTGAATTTATAAATATTAGGGCTGTGCAAGGCTTCCAAAGTTTAAAGGACATTCAGTTGAATCATCCCTTCAAATGGACCTTCTAAGTAAAATTTGAGGATCTGAGTTCCTCCTGGAGCTATGGAATCCCTTTGGAGGTTCAGTGGTACTTTCTGGCTTTGCAGAGTCTCAAATGTTCTGCTATTTGCCTTCCATATCAATCAATCAATCAATAATATTTATTTGGTCAATGACGAGCAAAATTTAAAAGGAGAAAAACAAAGTAAAACAAAGGAATACAATAATATACTACCAACTAATAAAATATATCACATAATAATTCACTTAATTATTCACAAATAATTCACAATAGCATTCACTCTGCTATTACTATATTAATACATTTGTTATCTAGGTAGTGTGAGCCTTAAACATTAGTAAGTATAAAATAAAAATAAAAATATATATCCCCTAACAATTTATGAATTAAGATATTTTAATTTAAAAGTAATTTTTAAAACAAGGGAATTACTTCTTTAGCTGGTTTTGTCTTATTGTCATTGTGGCAACATAAAATTTGGCTACTGCACATGTAATGTATGGTTTTAGATTCTGAAGAAGATGGTTCACGTAAAAATTACCTGGATTCCCAGGGAATTTATCTACTAGGGGCAAAATGTAGATTGACCTAATGTCCCTATAGAATTTACAATGTAACAGTACATGTGAGATGGTTTCAACTTCCTCTTCGCTCAGCTATAGGGATTTTATTATACTGTACCTGCCTTGAAGTAGTGCAGATGGAAGAATATTGAATCTAGGTTTGAAGAATGCAATTCTCAGTTTAGGGAAAGTTGGATTTAGCAAATAACTTGCTGGTTCCCATATGCCCCTGTTTATCCAAATTCTGTCGTGTTGTGGCAACCTGTTAACTTCAGTCTGGAACTCCATGTCCCTTATTCTTTGAATGACTAGTTGTTTAGCTTGGTCATAACCTAATGATATTAAGAATAGTGGAGAGAGCCCATATGAAGCCAGCTTATATTATACCGCCTGGTTCCAGGGTGAAGAGAAGTTATCTGTTAGAACTAGAGGGGTTAAACCAACTGGGAAGAATTGCATTTTAGCCAATAATTTATCATCAACTTCCAGGCCCTCACCTGAATTGACGGCATTCCTGTCTCGATCCTTAACTGGGCATTTGATGTGCCATTGGGTGCGGCTAGAATTGATTGCAGGAATTTTGTTTGCACTGTTTCCTGTGGCTCCTTCTTCACATAAATTCCTAATAGTGCCCCATAGAGAATTTGAGCCCATGTTTTGGCCTCAAAAAGTTTTAAAGCCGCAGGTACTAATTGTCCTACACCAGTGTAAAAAAACCCAAGTAGTTTCCATGTAGGACAAAAATCCAAAGTACAGAGATTGTGCTATGTCTGTATGACCCAATAACCAGGGATTTGGGTTAGGGTGTTCACCCCAATCTCGTAAAAGCGGTTTCAGTCTGACCCCTGAATAGATTCACTTCTGCCAACTCAGGTGCCTGAGAACAAGGAACAACATAATCCCTCCATCTGGTCAACAGAAGACAGCAAAAAAAAAAAAAAAAAGCAAGCATTTAATCAGTGCCCTGTCTTGCCTGTCCCCTGAAAGGATGCCAAAAAGATGCATGTCAGCAGTTTTGCAACAAGATGATTTTTACCATAGCTCCAGCCACAGCTGTTTGTTGCTGTTACGGTTTTTTTACACTGGTGGAGGACAATTAGTACCTGCGGCTTTAAAACTTTTTGAGGCCAAAACATGGGCTCAAATTCTCTATGGGGCACTATTAGGAATTTATGTGAAGGAGCCACAGGAAACAGTGCAAACAGTGTTAAAAAACATTTAATGGCGTTCATTGACCTAAGGGCTGATTACACTACGTAATTCTGGTGTGCATTCCAAGTACCTTTTGAGTGGAAGACCACCCCAAGGTATTTAAATGCATTAACCTGCCTTCCATATCTGGACAGAGCTGACCGGGGACAGCTTGAGTGATGGGATGGGCTCTCTGATATTGGCATGAGTATCCAGCCAATGAGTTCCATCACTTCTGCAAAAGCTGCCTATTGGAGAAGGTGTGAAAGTGCTAGTCTGCTGCTCCGGTCTGATTAGGCACATTTACTTGGAGACAGAGACAAATTTATTCTGCTGTTTCTGCTATTTTTAACCTACTCTGCTTTTTTACCCACTTTACTTTTTCTTGTGTGAGGATTCATATCCTCTAAAAAGTCTACCATTCCTCCTATTTTCATACCACTGCCAAAAAGTGATGCATCTGCAAGCATTTTGATGCTTCCTCGTTAAATTATATAGGCAAAAGAAAAGATTGAAATCCAAAAGCAATGTAATTATCGAATATAATTTTCAGTTGGTTGGAATTAAATCTTGTTGCTTTTGGATTTCAAACCCTGATTCAACCTTGCCATTTTTCAGTCTTGATAACCATCAGAGATCTCCACTGATTTGTGCATCCTTAATAAATGCTTTCCTTTCTTATTTTCTTTTCTTTTTTTAAAGTAATTTTTATTATAAGAAGTTTACCAATCGAAGAGAATTTTATTATAAGAAGTTTTTACATAAGCTTAAAAAACTACAGAAACATAAAAGAAAAAGTAGGAAAAGAAAGAAAACATAAAGGAGTAAAATAAAAAGTTAAAGATAACAAAAGAGAAAGAAAAAGAAAATGTATCTAAAGATGCAACTTCCGATCTTCTTTGCAGCAGTTACAAACACAGTAATTACCATTTCCAGCCTCCCAAATTATATAACATGGTTTCCCTCTTCCCATAAACAAACCTTTTTAATTAATAAATTCCGAAATCACCAGTTCATTTTTATCAATTTTCAGCAAAAAGTCCATAAAGGTTCCCCGGTCTTTTATAAAAGTAGTTGTAGTTCGTCTTATGCAGTAAACGATACGGATGCACCCCCAAGATAGGGAAATCAGGTGGCAAGAAGTTGCTTCATGCTGTTATAAATTGCTGAAACTGCTTCAGGGTTTCACCCTTTTGGTAATTTAATTTCTTAATGAAAAGAAGAGAACAAATATGCTCTCCCATTTACCAACAGCTTATTAGGAAAATGAAAACAGTGTGGGAAGAGAGGTTTCATTTGAACCATTTGATTTATGATGAGCTGTTCATATGAATTGCCAAGGAAATAAAATTATACCACACTAGTTTTTGTGGAAAGAAAACCACTGTCCCACTTTCAGTCCATTGGATCACTTTCTACAAAATCTGATGCCCCATCTCCTTGCTGCCTGTTTAGTCTTTGAGATAATATTTGCTATTGCAATAGTGACAGGAACATGGAACTTGCTCCTGTCACTATTGGACTTGGAACTTCACTTGCTAAAGAAGAACCCTTTTTGCAGAAAGGGACCTGCAAGTCTACTGTTTTCCTCCGAGGCATTCTATTGCTTTTGCAAATAATTATCATTGCTTAAATGTCTTTATTTAAATTGTGTTTGCCACTATTGCAGCAGAAGCTTTGAGGCAATGCAAATACCTCCAAGAGAAGAACCACATTACCATCATGGGATTGGAAGCATCTTGTTAAACCCATCCCAAGTAGTTTCCATGTAGGCCAAAATGCTATATGCTTGTCCGCAGTATGTGTGAAAGCTCAGTGAAGTCAATCTTTTCTTCTGCAGAGTTTTAAAATGTTGAGTTTGTTGGTAGTCTGGTTTCCCAGTTGGTGGGAGCTCTTGCCACCTAGCTCCTGAACTGAAGGCATCCATACCTCTTCATTTTGGGAAGGCAGTCACAAGGAGAAAAAAACCCACTGGAATAATAACCTTCATTTTGCAGCTGGCTGGTCCCCTTCTGAAAAGTAGGGGAAATAGAACAAATTATTGTCAATTTCACACATGAAATTGATGCACCTGGGCTTGCCCGCATTTGGGAAGAGTTGCAAGAATCTGCAAGCAATGAAATCCACCAATCCTAAATCATCCCAATCTCCTCTCGTAACAGCAACAAACAGCTGTGGCTGGAGCTATGGTAAAAATCATCTTCTTGCAAAACTGCTGACGTGCATCTTTTTGGCATCCTTTCAGGGGACAGGCAAGACAGGGCACTGATTAAATGCTTGCTTTTTTTTTTTTTTTTTTTTTGCTGTCTTCTGTTGACCAGATGGAGGGATTATGTTGTTCCTTGTTCTCAGGCACCTGAGTTGGCAGAAGTGAATCTATTCAGGGGTCAGACTGAAACTGCTTTTACGAGACTGGGGTAAACACCCTTACCCGAATCCCTGGTTATTGGGTCATACAGACATAGCACAATCTCTGTACTTTGGATCATATTTAGCAGAATTTCTTTACCATTTACCAGAATAAACTCTGGCTGGAAGACTCAATAGAAATGTGGCCACTCCCTGAGCAGAAGAAACACCTTCCAAAGGGGTTGATTTACTTTTTAAGGATTGTTTTCAGTCTTTAAAAAATGTACTTTTCTCAGGAATGTTGAGATATTGGCTGACTACTTACTTGACTATTTGCTCAGAAGTCTAAGCAGCAGTCATAAATAATTGCTGTTAATCATCCCCTTTTTTGGAAAGAAACTATTGGTAAAATCTCTCTAGCCACACACATAAAATACTTCCATTTACTTTTGTATAAGAAAATGTATTCAGACACTAACTTGGATGAAATGTCTGCCTCTGAATGTATGATGGGATTTGCCGCCTCACAGTAGATGCCTGAGCTGCATTTACTTGCTGAGACATCACCAAATGTGCCTCCTTAGAAATTTTTGAACAAAGATTTGAAAGCAATGCAAAAGAGGAAGGCTAAATAAATAATATAGCACATGTGGCTGAAACTCTTTCTAAGCAATCTTCTACTTATCAATATAAGAACATAATTTTTTAAAAAAGTTTTAACTGTTACATTTTTCATAATTAACAATCGTGTGGCTTTATCTCAGCTACTTGGTCAGGATGACTGTTGAAAGCCTTTGCAACTGACTGCAGATTTCCAGCCTGGGCTTATAGACAGGCTAGTTGGAGGAAGAAGTGTTACAGCAGTTAAACAGTGGGCTATTTATGTGTAGAATAGGAAGAAGTTAAAAATTGTATTATTTGTAATAAGTCAAAAACTGTATTATTTGTATAGATGTCAGCTGTAGTTATGCAATCATTTGACTGATTTTGTACAGTACAGATGTAGCCAAACTGCACTGCACTTAGACTACCACAAAACTTAATTGATAAACATAGATGCAATCATTTTAAGTTTCTAAAAAACAATGATCCAAACTGAGGTCTGTATGGAGCCTATGGAGCATACTGTGTATCTGGGCTTTGACAAGAATTGCACATATTCATAGTTTGTTCCAGGAGAACGCTATATTTTTCTGAGATTTTTCTAAGGCAAGAAAATCCATATTTGTTTCCATGAGCAAATTGGCCTTATACATGCATTTTGCAGCATTGATATACTGTACCTATCTTTCCACAATAGATACCTTTTGTATTTGATTTTGACTTTCTTTGATGTATGGGTTTTTGTATGGAATTTTCTCAAATGCATGTATTTGGTTTACAGTACTTGAGTCAAGGAAGTGTTGAAATGGATGCTTGCATTTGTGAATTTGTCTACGCCATTCCATTGTGTACTGCATTCTAGCATTCACCTTATCCAACTTCTGTATACAACTTTAAGATGTGAGCATGGGGATGGTTATGAATGAACTGGGGGGTGCGGGACTGAGTACTTTGTGGAAAAATCATATTCCAAGTATGGCTTGCTTCTGGGGAAAAAAAGATTAAGTGAGGGCATGACGGTTTGACTACAGGACTGTTATTATAGCCCCTCTTCTAGTAGTATTGTGGCACCCCAAACATTGTATGTTCTCATAGGAATGATTGTAGAGTAAATTCTTAGACTTCAGCTTCAATATGAGATAGAGGAGTAGAAGAAGAGATGGTGGCCACCTTCTGCCTACTAGGTGGCAACAGAGATTACAGTCTGTAATAGACTGTCTAAATATTGAATTAATAAAAGTAACAGTAAATTTAGACAGCCAGTTTGGTGTAGTGTTTAAGGCATCCGGCTAGAAACCTGGAGACTGTCCCACCTTAGGCACAAAGCCAGCTGGGTGACCTTGGACCAGTCACTCTCTCTGCCCTAGGAAGGAGGCAATGGCAAACCATTTCTGAAAGAATCTTGCCAAGAAAACTGAAGGGACTTGTCCAGGCAGTCTCCGAGAATCTTGAGGAGAAGGTTGGGGCTAAATTATGGATGTCTGTATTCAATTATTGCTTGTGATTATTCAATTTTCCTTTGGGTTTAGCTTCTCTAATTTTGGAGGCAGGGTTGTAATCTATATGTAAATGGTCACTGATGGTGGAATTAGCATCCTTTGGGTTTTCTCCTTTACTTTCTTGGACATGTGAGCAGGCTAGTTTGATTCTAAATAAGGAAATATTGTACATGATTTAAGAGGGTCATCAAATTTCTCTTTTGCTGACAATTGTAGGGATAGAATAGCATCTACGGCCTATTTTATGCAGCTAGAGGTTCAAGACATAGAAGACAATATTCTTTTATTGTGGTGCATCATCATGCTTTCCCTTCTGTGGGGGAGAGAAGGATGGGAAGATATAGGAAGATCCTGGTCATGGAACAGTCAGGCCCTTGGAATCTGGGCAAGTAAAGTCTTTCAAGCATTCTCTTTTCCAGTGTTCCCTCTAAAAAGATATCCAAAGTGCTCTTATTTCCGCAGGACTCAAAAGGGCACCAGGTTGTATGGATCAAACCTATGTCCATATATTATTCTTGGATTATAATTCACCCAGAGTTCCTTTTGGTGGGTGGGCAGCCATAAAAATTTGTTTAATAAATAAATAAACAATCCACCTATAATGTAGAATATTATGCCTGTAAAATCTGTTGGGAATTGATAACTAGCAAGAGCTAGCATGAACCAGTAGATTAGATGAAAACTATTCTTATATTTTAGCATACTCATATTATTGTTTATTTTCAGATAATTAGTTGTTGTTGTTATAATTATAATTATAATAATTATATTTTATATTATATTTTTCCCTCATAGTTTTTATAGTGTTAGGATTAATTTCAATCAACATTTCTCTATATGAAACTTAGTGTTATAATGTTACAGCATTGCAATGGTAATGGTAGCTTTTAAGTGCCTTTTCTATTTTGTATCTCATTTGATTGTTATTATTAGAATGGTTGCAATCCTTACTGCTTTTATGTTATCTTATGCTGGTTTACGATTGAACTAAAGATTTGATTTGAGCTCCAAAATGGTTGAAAAAAGAACAATGAGGAAATATAGACTTTGAGATGTGATTTAGGTCCTCCTATTCTTCTGACTAATTAGACTTTATTTTCTGTACTGTAAGACAAGCAGAAACATTTCAGTGCACAGTCTTCTTAAAAGACTAGTTCACCAACTGAGTACTATTATGGAAAGCTACTTGAATTTTTATTGTTACAGGATGGGGGATTTTTTTACCAGAAACTCAGAAAGGTTCTCTTTTTTATATAATTTTATTTTATTATACATTTATATACATATACATTTAATAATCATAATTATGACATAAAACCTTACAACGTGCACCCCACCCCCAGGACCACTATTTTCTTAATCATTCCTCTTTCCAAAAAAAAGGTGTACATCCTTTCCCTTTTAATAATACATATTCTACAATATATTCCAAATTTCTACAAAATTGTTTCGAATCTGTAATCCCCTTCTAACTTTAATATTAGATGTTAATTTATCATTGATTGCCATATCCCATACTTCTTTGTACCATTCCTCAATTTGATATTCCCCTTGTACTTTCCATTTCCTTGCTATTATTAATCTTGCTGCTGTCATTAAGTTTGTAATTAAATTTTTAGTGTCTTGAGTACATGTGACCTTATTATAAGTCGATAACAGTGCTATTTCCGGACATGCTTCCAAATTTATTCCAATTATCTCGTTTATCTCTTTAAATATCGTCTGCCAAATTGTCTGTACCTGTTTGCAACCCCACCACATATGGAGATAGGTACCCAACTCCTGACAACCCCTCCAACATAATACTGAATATTTCTTATTTATTTGATTTAGTCTTACAGATGTCAGGTACCATCTCCATACCAATTTTAAATAATTTTCTTTTATCCTTATGGACATAGTTTTTAAAATACGCATGCCCCATATCTTTTCCCAAGTCTGATTACTTATTTGTTCTACTAAATCATGATCCCATACTGATTTTAGATAATCTTGTTGATCTTCCGTTTCTAATAATATCTTATAAATTTCACTTGTTTCACCTTTTATAACAAAATTTTCTTCTTTATCCTCTCTCTCTATAATCATCTTCTCAAATCTTGCATAACCTCTACATTCTTTATTTTCCTTTATCCATTTCCGAATCCATTTCTCTAATTGTGTATAGTTAAACCAAGATAACTTTCTTTCCCTTAATACCTCTCTTATTCTATCTTTACTATTCATTTCTTTCACCCAATCCTTTATTTGAAATATTTTCTTCTCCCTCAATTCCTTTTCCAATTCCTTCTTTAAATTTATAGGGAATTTTTCCATCATTACCACTGGAGTCAACGGGGAGACACCTGGCAAATTTTTCCTTATATTTTGCCCAAATCCTTAAAATAGTTTTTAAAAAGGGCTTCTCAACTCCTTCCAACCATTTCTTACTAGGTTTATTAAAAAATACATTTTCCAATTTCCATTCCAGTTCTTGAGTCTCCATCTCCAACCAATTCAACTCTCCTTGTCCTACTATCCCATCTATAATGTCTATAAATCTATCTATCTATCTATCTATCTATCTATCTATCTATCTATCTATCTATCTATATATAATTTGATTTGCTATATAATATAATCTTAAATTCGGGAACCCCAATCCTCCAACTTTTTGAGGTTTGTACCATCTTTTTTTAATTCACCCTTGTTTTCTTATCTCCATTACAATAATTGTTGATCATGGTTTGCCAACTCTTCATTTCTATCTCTGATACCTTAATTGGTAACATCCTAAATAAAAAGTTTATTCTAGGTAAAATCTTCATTTTAATAATTGCTATTCTGCCAAACCACGATAATTTAATTTTCCTATATTCCTCCAACTTCTTTTTAATCTCTTGCTTTAATTTATGGAAATTTTCCTTTTCTAAACTCTCCAATTCTCTTGTTATATTTATTCCTAAATATTTTATTGAATTCCTTAATTTAATATTTATTTTATTATTACTCAAAAACCATCGTTCTCTCTCCTTACTGTAATTAAATAACATCATTTCTGAATTAGACCAATTTATTTGCAGCCCTGTCATTTCCCCAAATTCTTTCAAATATCCTCCTATTCCCATACTCCAGTGGATTTTCAATAGTTAATAATGTATCATCTGCAAACAAACTTACTTTAATTTTCCCTTTATTCCCAATCCCTTTAATACTTTCATCTTCTCTAATGACATTGGCTAAGATTTCTATAACTAAGGTGAACAAAATCGGGGAAAGAGGACAACCTTGCCTCGTACCTCGGGCTAGTGGAATTTGATCAGTCATTCCATCATTAACCACAACCATTGCAGTATTTCGTTGATATAATTGATCTATCAATCGTTTAAATCTTTCACCAAATCCACAGGTTTCTATTATTATTTTTAAAGCTGGCCATTCCACACAATCAAAGGCCTTAAATATATCCAAGGCTATTAAGCCTGCTTTCAATCCTTTCTTATTTATTATATTTATTATATTCAACACTCATCCAGTTAAATTTGACATCTGCCTTCCCGCAACAAAGCCACATTGATCCTTATTAATATATTTAAATATAAAAGTATTCATTCTTTTTGCCATTATTGCCGTCAATATTTTAGCATCCTGATTTATTAGTGAGATAGGTCTGTATTTATTATTTGAATTTATCCCCGCCCATCTCTACCATGGTAGACTGTATGATCCAGGATCTGTCAGATCTTTATCAACCTTTGGTATTAATACAATTAACGATTGTTCCCATGATGGTGGCATCCTACCACCCTCTATAATTCTATTATATAGTACCTTTAATTTAGATACCAATAATTTTTTTTAATTTTGTAATATTCCGATCCCAATCCATCTACTCCTGGGGACTTACCCCTTTTAATTTATCAATAACTTCTTCTATTTCCTTATCTGATATTTGTTGCTCCATTACCTCCCTATCAACCTCCTGCAATTTTATTTTCCAATACTTCCTTATATATTCTCTTATCTTCCCTATGGGGAATATAGTTCTTGATAAAAGTCTCGAAAGACTCTTATTTTATCCTTCGTCCAATTATAGCTTTTTTCCATTTTGTCTTTAATCACTCCAATTAAATTCCTCGCCTTTTTCGATTGTGCAGACCTGGCCAGCATTTTAGAGTTTTTATTACTGTGTTCAAAAAATTCCCTTTTCAAATATAGCAAATTTCTCTGCACCTTCTCCATATCTTTATTCTCCAACTCCTTCCTCTTTGCTTGTAATCATGCATATATCTGTTTATCCCTATCTTTTATATATTTCCACTCCAACTCTTTAATTTCTTCCTCCAATCGTTTCCCCTCCTTTTCCTGCTGCCTTTTCAATGTGGCTGATTCCCTGATACAGATTCCTCTCATTACTGCTTTCATTGTGTCCCATAATACCGCTTGTGTACATTGTCCTGTATCATTAAAATCCCATATATCCTGCCATTCCTTTCCAATTTTATCCACAATATGCTTGTAATTAAAAATCCTCATATCTAACCTCCATCTCTTAGCTTCTTTATAATCTTTTTTAATTTTAATATCCATATTAACCAATGCATGGTCCGTGACCTTAATAACCGCTATTTCAGTATTCATTATTTTAGAAACTAAATTTTTAGACACAAAAATATAATCTATTCTTGAATAACTCTTAAACACTGACGAATAAAAAGTAAATTTGTTTTCTTCTCCTCGTGTTATTCTCCAGACATCCTTCAACTCATTTTTATTAATAATCATAGTTAAATCTGTAAAATTATTATGTCACTCATCTACTGAGGGATTGGATTTATCCTTCTGCTTAACCATTAGCATATTAAAATCCCCTGCCATTACAATATAACCCTTCTGAAAATCCTCCATATCTTTGAACACCTTCTCATAAAACTGCTTCTGTTTCACATTCGGGGCATAGATGTTAACCAAAGTATATTCCTCTCCCCCCAACTCCCCCTGTATCATTATATATCTACCCATAGAATCCTTTTTTGTATTTATTACATTAAAACCACATTTCTTTGATATTATAATCACCACTCCTCTTGCTTTGGAAGTCCCACATGCCTTTTCATAAACAGCTGACCATCTTAATTTAAGTTCATTTACCCCCTCCTTCACCTGATGTGTCTCTTGTAAAAATATTATGTCTGCTTTGTCTCTATACAATAGTGCTTCCACCCTCTTCCTTTTAATATTTGATCCTAGCCCTTTAACATTTAGAGTTGTAAACCTTAATGTATTCTCCATTAAATTTGTAAAATTTTTCTTAGTTGGTCCTTTAAAGTGAAACCCTTAACAAACCCCTTAGTTCCCAATCCCTTGCCCTCCCCCCACCCCCACCCCCTCATACAAACACAAAAAAGCATCCCCCCTCTTCCGGAGGTTATTAACCTCTCCCATAGTTCTCATGAACTCCTCAAGGGGGTGGGGAGGCAGTTCCCCGGTTTCAAATAACAGCAACAACACCGAATTATTATCTCCCAATCCATCTTCCTTATGTCCCGTCTCAGATACAATATTTTCTTCAGTCCTTTATAATAATATCTTGTTTCCTCCTACTACTTCCAGTTCTTCCTCTCGTTCTTCCACTTCATCTTCTCTCTGCTTCCTTAAATCCAACTGGTGTAACAGCTCCATCCCTTGTTCCAATGATATTATTTTATGAAATTTCCCTGCCCATCGAAACTTCAAAAATACAGGGTATCCCCAGTTATACACAATTCCCTTGTTCTTCAGAACAGCAATACAAGGCTTCACACTCCTCCTCCAATTTATTGTTTCTGGGCAGAGATCATTGAAGACCTGAGCCGGGACTTTCTGATATTGTAGCCCTCCAATGGCTTGTCCAATAGCCCTCATAAAGAGTTCTTTTTTATAATAACTTTGAAATCTCATAATAATGTCTCGGGGGGTCAGTCCTCCTCTCCTAAAGGTAGCTCTGTGGATACGTTCCAAATCTGCATTTTCCCAATTAACATCTTTTGCCACGTTCTTCAACCATTCCATCACTTTTTCTCTCAAATTCCTTGGATTTTCCCCAGATTGCTCTGGGAGCTCACGAATGCGTACATTAGATCTGCGTTCTCGATCTTGAATATCAGTCATCTTCAACTCCCATTGTTCAAACTTAATATTATATTCCAACATCTTCTTCTGATTATGTATTACTGTTTTCTCCAATTCCTCCACTCTCTTGCTTACAACTTTAATTTCCTGCTTAATTCCTAAGAGTGTTTTATTTACTCCTGTTAGTATCTCATCCACTATCTGAGCTCTAAGAGAGTCATTATTTTTCTGCATCATTTCTGCAAATCTTGTCATCATCTCCTCCAAATCCATAGCTATTTTCTTTTCTCCTTTTTCTCCCTTCTCTTTCTGCTTGACCACAGCAGCTGCCTCCTGTACACGATAATTAGCTGCTCCATTAATCATGACTTCCACCTCCGAATTCCGCCTCATTTTAGACCTTTCTAAGTCTTTTTATCAGACATAATTACTTCATTAGTTTCAACTCTTTCCAATCGTTCTAAACTCCTATCCGAAGGTTTATTTTTATTTTTAACCCTGTTCCAAGCTGGAAGCGTCTGCTGGGTTAAATTCTTCCCTCTAGGCATTGGCTCTCCGCCCAGAGTTAAAACCGAAAGTAAGTCTATCCAACTTACTTTCGATAGCAAAGTCAAAATAAATTATAAAGTTCCAGTCTAGGCTTTTTCAGCTTCCGACTCACCCGTCGACATTTATCTATGTATTGTTTAAACGTAGGAGTCCAGCTTTTAATTTCTTTCCGACTGGGAGTTCTCCGATCCGCGCTGCTACTCCATGTCCCCGATGCTCCGCCCCCCCCCAGAAAGGTTCTCTTTCCTCAACTTCACATTCCATTCTCTCAGGCCTTGGGGTAGGGTGGATGGAACCCCCCTGTTTGAGATGTTGTCACATTTTGTATATGTATTGGTGTGTTGCCTGGATTCCCATCTTGTAATTATCTTGTGATTCTTGTAGGGTTAATTTTATTGTATTCTAATTTACTTGGTTTTATATTGTTCTTTTTTTTTTTGAGACACCCAGAGTTGGCTGGAGCCGAGCGTCATCAAAATCGAATAATACTATGACTATGACTAGTACTAATACTAATTATTTTCTGTCAGTGCAAGTAATAAATAAATAATAAACCAACCAGCCAACCAACAGACCAGTGCTCTGGGCCCCCAAACAGTAAACAGTAAAAGTTAAGCCTACCAAGAAATATGGCAGCCCTACTTAACAAGAAAACTTGGCCAAGGGCTACTATTATGCCCTTGCTTATTATTTCTGTATCATTTTAAGCTCTAATATGAACAATGATAAGGCCTCATTTTCAATATGAGATATTTTTTTTAAAGAAACTAATGTGTTCTTTTAAAAATGATCAACAACACAAAACTGAGTTCTTTCCTAGACACTACCATGCTTATTGACAAGCTAAAATGAAGTTAGTATACATTCATCCTCTTCTTTTGCCTTTTTGTTCCTACAGGCCCAGTAGGTTTTACTTTTTGATTCAGTTGCCCTAAACAAATGGCACATGAATATTTCAGCTCTCTTTGCTGAATCCTCATGCACATACATACCACTTATTTGTTCTTGCAGAAATCAAGGAAAGTGCGTTGAAGGTATGGTAGAAATATTTGACATGCTGCTGGCCACTTCTGCTCGCTTTCGAATGATGAATGTCCAGGGGGAAGAATTTGTGTGCCTTAAATCTATCATCCTACTCAATTCTGGTAAGTGAGACGTGTCCTTAAAGTTACAACTTGGCCTAAGGGATAACTTATTCCAGGAGATGGATGGAAGAGTATAATCCTGTTTGTTTTCTTGGATATCTCAGTGGCTTCAGATATCGCCAACCATGGTATCCTTCCTAGCATTATTAGGTGGTACCACATTGTTATGGGCCATTCTTATTTGGAAGATTGATTCCAGAAGATGGTTCTGGGGAGGTTATTGCTTTGGTCCCTGGCATTCTGCTGTGGACCTGTCAAGGATCTGTTTTATTTCTCAGCCCCTTTACCATCCATATGATATACGTATATGTGGAGGAGATTATCTGAGGTGTGAAAGAGAGCATAGGAATTTCTGAGATATTGGCCTTACTCGTGGTTTGCCTTTGACATAGTGGCATGGACAGTGGCTTGGTTCTTCAGATGTTCATGGATGGAAAGTTTTGTATTCTCTCCTCTTCCTCGCTACTACCCACACTCCACGTGCATCTTTGGGCTCTTCTGAACAAAATAAGAAAATCCATAGGAGACAACTGCAGGAAGAAAGGATAGTCTTTCTTCCGTGTACTTCTTTCATTGTGGTTAGTGTAGTTGGTAACTTGTCTTTAGATTTAAGACAATGTTTTGGAAAACAGTCTTGTTCTAGAGCAGGGTTTCTCAACCAGGGTTCTGTGGAACCCTAGGGTTCCGCAACAGGTCACTAGGGGTTCCCTGGGAGATCACAATTCATTAAAAAAATTATTTCAAATTCGGGCAACTTCACATTAAAGAGGTAAGTTTCATTCTTTATTTTTAGTTTAAGGACACTGTTAGTGCGTATATACAGGCCTACACATGAAATAAATATAGTAATTTTGTAACTTCTGGCCTATATTTGAGCCTGAATGTGCAGGGTTTCCCCGAGGCCTGAAAAATATTTCAAGGGTTTCTCCAGGGTCAGGTTGAGAAAGGCTGCTCTAGAGTAACAATGCTCAAAATCGTGTTCCTGTACAGTGCACTCTGACCTCCAAGTCCTTCTTATTAGGACAGTACTAGCCCTTCTCATTCACAGTTAACAGTTTGATGTTAGGTGCTTATGGGGTAGCATGTTATTCGTTTTTGTTGAGTGTCATTTTATTCCCATTAGCCTATTCTCTGTGGACTGAACCAGAGAGCATGCTGCTGTAGTCAGAGCAACCAAAAGCACAAGTTATTGTGGCATCAGCATTCTGAACAGAGTATGCAGGAAGCTCATCTTGGTTAAAAACAAAAAAACAAAACCATCCCTAATAGACACAGAATATGATAGCAACTCTAGTTTTAGCTAAAAACAAGATACAGCACTGTGAAGCTTATTTTATTTTGGAAACTGCTTCTAGATGGAGGTTTGTTGGAAGACAGCATTCACATCAGTTGATATGATTAAGAAAATCAAAAGCAAGAGGCAGAAAATGAACTTTGAATGGTACTCACTGATTAAGGCAACCAAAAGTAGCATAGTACCACTGTAGTTAAACTGCCTTAGAGTCAGGCTACATATTACATTATTGATGTAAACTCCTGGAGAAAAGGCAGGATTAAATCCAACATATAATTACCATATATAATGCATAATATATTCCACCTTCTAATGAGGAACAATCCAAAGTGAACAATTCACTGAAACAATACACATTATTTACAATTAAAATGGATTACAGTTAAAAGCAATTTACAGTGTTTAAAAATACAGTAAAACCTGCTAAAATACAATTTGGGTAGGACCATAAATTACTGTATCTTAAATGTCCATAACACAGCCCCTCAATAGTGAAACAGCAGCAGTGGCTTCACCATAGTCTCCATTTAAGCAAAACCTCTTCCTGTCTGCCTACACACAGGACTGGCCTGGAGGTGTCACAGACCAGAAGTAGTTCCAAGGCCTTTTGGCCTCACTCAATAAAGAATCTCCACAAGGATTCATCTAATGCATATTACAGGGGGACGTCACCATGAGAAAATGGCTACCATTTGGGTAAGGTAGCATTGTTGCAGAATAAGGCAGGGCAGAGGTTCAAGGTCTACTGATCCACATAAGGATAACATTACTAAGTGAGTTCTGGCTTCAGTGCACAGGCATTCAAAACTTCACACATAACTACCAGCTTAGAGTATGCTTTCCCTCGCACCCAAGTTGCATAGTCAAGATTTTGTCATGGGGATGCTTTTGATAAAGCAATTTCTCAATGTCACATGCTATGCTTTTACTGTGATAAATGCAAAGGAGTTTCTTTCACTTGAATACCTATACCATTGGATTGGCTTTGCATTATTAAGCTAGTTGATTTATTGGCATGGCCTCACTGGTGCATTTATTGTGACCAAGAACATATCTGGCCATTCTTACACCAGCTCTTCCCCACTTCATGGCTTTCAAATGTGTTGAAACTTCAACTATTGTTGTTCCTAGCCAGCTAGTTAGGCTACTTGGGGAATATGGAAATGACCCAAAACAGCTGGGGTTACTAAGTTGGGGAAGTTGTGTTATGATTCAGATCTGATCTGTACAATTCATGTCTTGTGAAGCTCCATATAGTTCACCAGCTATGTATTTTGACACACTACTCCTGTCCAACTAAAACTTGGAGAAGAGATCTGGCAGACATGCTGGTGGGCTACATTAAGTGTGGTAGATCCCAAATTGCATATGCCAGATTTTCACACACACCCTCTCTTTGCAAACACAAAGTATAGTGTCAAGACACCACTGGTGCAATTTTTCCAGATATTAAGACAGCAGCTTGCTTCTTGATACAAGAGCATCATCAAGATGTCATTTTAGTAACAAATATGATCTTGATTACTGTGCATAAATAATATTAGCCCATTTAATTACATAGCAAAGTTGTATTTTTCAGAAAAACAAGAATGTCATATAGCATTACACTCTTCTGAGTTCCATAACTTATGACCATATGCAAAAGTCTTAGTCCAAAATAAATAATTTGATTTTATTCAGAAGCCTTACAACTATCAGTTTGCAGTAGTGAGTGAGTTTAGATCTTCAGTAGGATGTTCCTTGCAATTGATTACCATGTGACCACATAAGTAACTTTCTATAGAATGGAGCCTTTAAGACCAGGAACCAAGGTCAGAAAATTAAACTGAAGACCCAGTTTTATGTAAGTTTCAAATTGTTTGCTTTAGAGAAGAAGAAGGAAAAAAAAAGAACTTGCATAAACCCAGCACTTAGGCTCATGGCACTGAGAATTTGGCTTCTAGTCTGCCCCCTCCTATATTGTGAAAGAGACTGACTGACTTTTATAGGAATTCTCTGGAGTTAATGTGTTTCGACTTGCAATCCAAGCACCCAGCTGCAAATCCTGAGCCATGCAGCCAGAATACTGATGATCTGATAAAGGGCGTGGAGCCTGTGACAATGTGACTCTCTTATTTTGAGAGTGATCAATGTTTACATTAGGTTCTCTCCTTTCTCTCCCTTCCTTTTTTCCCCTCTGGATGAAAGGCTCGTTGTTTCAAAAATGACCATCTCTGAGAGAAGGTTAGGCTAGTTCTTTGTTCCCATATAATGGCCATCATGACAAAGCAAACTTATGGTTAACTTAATCATGATTTATTCACTTTGCTGAGCCATAGGCTGACTCATTTGTGGTTCAGTATGTCAGACTGACATACCAGTAAGTCACATAAGGGTGCTATTTCATATGGAGCTCTTTTAAAAAAACAGTGTTCCAGAGTCATATGGCAGGATTGGGCCATCTCACCACAAAATGTCTTGATCAGTGCTAAAGTTCTATGCTTGCTAATAGGCATACAATTATTTTCTTCTATTGAATATGAATCAATTAATCTATAGTCTTGCATGCCACAGTCAGCATCAAAACCTCAATTCAAGCCGCCCAGAGTCCCCCGGTTGGGGGAGATGGGTGGTGATATAAATTTAAATAAATAATAAATAAATAATATTAGTTTTGTGTAATATTTGTAAGTGTTAAAGCAATTTTTCAAGTTTGTTGTATTGTGTTTTGTTTTCGTTTATTTAGTTCACTGGCTGTTTGAGAAGCCTTTCTGATGCCCTCCAGATGTGTTTGGATTCAGACTTCCAGAACTCCAGGAGCTGCAGTCCCAACTCATCTGGAAGGCTCCAGGTTGAGGAAGGTTGCCTTGAACATTTGATCTTCCCTTCCTATTGAGAAGGATGAGTCGTTGACTTTCATGGGCCTTACTCCCAGATAACTCTATACAAAATTCAGCTTCTCTCTGTACTACCTTCCTCACCTACTGAAGGTTCCAACAATGTGCTGGTCAGCTACGCTAATCTGTGTTCCATGTTAAAAAACTTTCTAACAGATCAATTGCACTCCAGAAATAATCACTTACCAGATCTAACTAGTTTGATCCAGAATGCTATTGCACAAGAAAGACATTATGGGCAGCTATGCCCTTGATTCAAAGAAACCTCACTACAACAAACCACACCAAGATGTTAAAGCTTAGATGTGACTATAAGAGGCTCCAGGCCACTAAGAAGGCCCATTTTACAGCCTCTATGTGGTCAGAATTAGAAATTTCAGCAAAAGGGTCCAATTCAATCATATTCTGGTACACTGTAACTGGCATCCTGAAGGATCAGAAATTCTTCAACATTCCCATCCCAGCCTCAACATGGGAGGAATATTATGGTAATTTATTTGCCCACTCTAACCAGGCCTCTTCCCCAACTCAGAAACTCGAGCTTCCTCCTCTAAACAAACTGCCTTCTTGGCCACCAGTCTCAGCAGCAGAAACTAAACATATCATACCCTCTCTAAAATTTAACAAGGAACTGGGCGAGGACTTTCTGCCTGTTGAGCTTTTTAATTCATATATTGACTGGTGGGATCCATTACTAGCAGGCCTGTTCTCTCATATAAATAACACCGGTTACATTCCTACAAGATGTGAATTGACTATTGTAGTCCCTATATACAAGAAAGGAAACAATGGAAACCCCAGAAATTATAGACCTATAAGCCTAATTGACATAGTGGCTAAGATGTATGCCAGATATCTCCTAAGCAGAATTGAGGACTGGGTGTATGAGAACAAACTTCTAGTAGAGGAACAGGCAGGGTTCAGGCCTGAGCACTCTACTGTAGACAATTACTTTACCATCATATCGCAAACTACACAATGGCAGGAAAACAGCTACAGTATACACCACCTTTGTTGTACTTGGTGTGTCATTTGATTCTATTAACAGAGACATTCTGTGGAAGAAACTGGCTGATCTAGTCCCTATATTAAAGGTCTATAAGGCTAAAGTAACACCTCTAATGACCTATGGCACAGAGCTGTGGGGATTGTTACAGTCATCATCACTTGAACAAACCCAGACCCGCTTCCTAAGGTCCATTCTAGGAACTGACAAAAACACTTCAGCCTCCACGATTAGGCTGAAACAGGCATTCACTCCATTCACAGCTCTACAATAATTCAAACTTTCAACTAGTGGTGGAAGATGCTTTCAATGGACCATGATAAATTACCAAAAAAAGAGTGTCTGGCACGACCCACCCTATCACATGGTTAAATCAGCTTACCAAGACCATCTCACTCCATGGATTTTCACTTCCATATTTCATCTCAGTTGGCCACCAAACTAAGGACACATTCAAACAGAGGGTTCTGGATATTAGTGCTCAAGTTGATGTAGAGACACTTGCTAACATCAAAGCCTTAAAATGGCTGGCCCAGAACAAAAAGACCTTTTAACTAGAAAAGTATCTAACGATGGGCCTGGCACAGGGCCAAAGAATAGCCCTAGCCGGAGCAAGGTTTGAACTCCTGGATTCTATGGTTAAACACGGGCGATTTCATCAAGTACCTTATCCAGAGAGGATATGTATATGTAGCATGCACATCACTCATACCCTCTTTGACTGCCAACTGTACGCTTCAGCCAGAAAACAGCATCTAAAGTCACTAATTGACAGGATAGCCCATTGGGACCCCATCAATAAGCTCTCTAACTTCCTCCAAGGTACAAACACATGGAGAGTAAGAAAGACTGCCAAGTTTATAGCTAAATCCATTCAACTAAGTGCTATCTATCTAGATCAGATTGGGGTCAACTGCCAAGGGGATGATTTTACCTGATTATTTCACTGAATATTTTTATATCCCATCACACTGTATCATTTTATCATTTTATCTGATATGGTCATTAGACTAATCAATAAACAATGAACTGTAAACTGTCTGTAGTATCAATAGTGCCTTTGGTAAAGAAAACTCCTATAAGAATACTGATACTGCTAGACAACTCTCTCCTCTCCATTCTCTTCCACAGGGGTGTATACATTTCTTTCCAGCACCTTGAAATCACTGGAGGAGAAAGAGCATATCCATCGTGTTCTGGATAAGATCACTGATACTTTGATACATTTAATGGCCAAATCTGGCCTTTCCCAGCAGCAGCAACATAGGCGCCTGGCTCAGCTCCTCCTCATCCTTTCCCACATCAGGCACATGAGGTGAGTGGTTACCCAGCAGGCCTTAAGACATGGCAGTTTGGTGCTGTCCTCTGTACGAAGGAAACCCCTTCCTGCAATTTCTTACCATGGTTATCTTAAACTTAAGGGAATGATGAGATTCATAGCAAAATAGACAGTCCAAGGTAAAGCTTGCAAATGTCTAAAATCCCTTGAGATACGCTGGAATGCTGGAAGTCATCTAAACATCAGCATTCATTTGTGCTGGAAATGGCAAAGGGAGGTATGTCAGATGATGTTCACAACATTAATTTGGGCTTGACCTTAATTACTTTGGGTTGTATAGTGGTAAAAGTGCTAATTTGATTATGAAAGCCAACTGCATTTCATGTTACGCTTGTGTAATGGCATTCTTTTGTTTGTTGTATGTTTTCAATTTTCCATGCATTCCAATGGAGACCCATCCATTGTACAGTGCCCAAGTATTTTCAAATGCACTGTAAATGTCAAATGGGATTAGAAAAATCTGTATTTGTTTTAAAAAATGCTATACCGCCATTGATCCTAAAATGGGATACTAATGGGAGGCTTGCAAGTTACTTCTCTGGTCTGGTGCTGTCTCTTTGGAACACCGTCCCCCCAGAAATCTGTACAGCTCTCACCCTGATGACATTCCAAACGTCTCTGAATTCCTGGCCTTGAATTCCTGAATTCTCCCAGGCCTTGGGGCAGGGTGCCTGTTGAGCCCCCGTTGGTTGTTTTTTTGTTATATTGTATTTCTTTTTCTGGATGTGCATGCTTCTTTTTTCTTTCTGTAAACTGTAAGCCACCAAGAATAACCTGGAGTTGGGCGGCCTCTAAATTTAATTAATTACATTAATAAAACCTCCACAGTGAGCTAGCTGCTTTTCTCATGTATCCCAGAATCTGCCCTCTAAGTTGCGCCCCATCTAGACAGGCTATCAATCAATCAATCAATCAATCAATATATTTGAACATGCTTTGCCTCATTCAAAACACATCCCCAAGCAATAGTAGAGCCAAACTTGGAATCTCTTGGTATAATTGTATTTATTTTTATTTTTATTTGAACCTATAGTAATAAAGGGATGGAGCACCTCTACAACATGAAGTGCAAGAATGTGGTCCCTCTTTATGATTTATTGTTGGAAATGTTGGATGCTCATCGTCTGCATGCTCCTGCACCTAGGAACACGCCCCACAGTGAAGGTGAGCTCCCGAACCAGCTGACCATGGCATCTGCTTCAGTGCATTCCTTACCACCTTGCTATGTGAACAAACAGGAAGATGAGCCTGAGCAGGAAGCAATCTGAGTCCAGATTACAAACAGCCTACAGGTTTCTGAACATCCCATCAGAAAACGTCAGGCTTAGATGAACTGGTACCGTGTCTAAGCACTCCAATACTCAAAAATCACCAGTGATTCCCGAAACATTGATGGTCAAGATCATTAATGGAAGAACATTTATAATTTTGGACATAATATGTGGGTTCAGAAAAAAATAATTCTGTATTTGTGTTAGCAAAACACAAGCATGAGGATTCCTGTACTGTTTGCTGGTATCATATTGAGAAGTTGGGTGATCATTCACTTTGAAATCAATTGGGCAAAAATCCCAGCTGAGTTGAGTAGGTGATGTTTACATGTAATGTTTATTGGCTGTTTGGTGGATACAAGAAGAGTACCCCACACACAGATACAGTATACAGAAACAGTGATGGTTAAGAACTAAGATTCTGTTAGACTCCCATTTTCAATCATGTTTTAAGAGTAAGGAGAGGGGAAAACATGGATTTAGGATTTCCCTGTTGGGATTCAGTCCTTTCAGTGATATATACAATATATAAATAGATTAATGTATCCTCTCAAACTCTTTAGACTGCTTCAGTTTGCTTCAGCAAGAAAAGCCCTTCAGTTAATTTGTTAAGATAACTGTGAGGTGCTAAACTGTTGTGGTATCCCCAAAGGGTACGACCCAGCCCTACAGAGTTTACCTAGTGAAGATAAGCAGGTGGACTGAAATTTCATATTAGCGTTTTTTAACTGGCAGATATATTCAGAATTCAATGCATGGGCCTGCTAAATTCACAATGCGGGTCCAACTTAAAAGATTTCCCCCCCATATCTGTCTGAGGGTGAACCTCTGCACTGACAATTGCAGAAGCTAATAGCCCATAGCCCAATTGAAAGATGAAAATATATCAGTTAATTGTGAATCACCTAAGGACCTCTGGCTGGAAATACGATCAATCAATTGTGCATATTATACGATCTAGTTCATACCTTGACTGATAGGTCATGTAAGAACTGTGAAAACCCGACTGATCATGTGAAAAATTACGTCTGTGTTGCCAGTCCCCAGGAATGGGACGGTCTGCCCGTTCTACTTGCTTGCTTTCCCTGGGGGTGACTTAGTGGGAAAGCAGCACCCTCACATATCTAGGTGGAATCTGAAATTGACCTTTAGAAAAGTCCAGGTCTGTTCAATGCAGTCAGTGCTCCACAGCAGCAGGAGAATAATTCTAACTCTTGGGGACCTACCTTGAGCAACGCCATGGGTCTGCCTGCGATGTTCCCCAATATCTCCCAAAGCAACTGAGCTTTATGTTGAGTCATGACTGGTGGTAAGAGAGCATGAAGAAAGGGCCATTTGTTTTGCACTGCATCTGAGACCATCTTCTGCCATTTAGGTCCTGCAAATGTTGACACCTTCCAAAGTGAGGCACATGCCTGCACGACGGGGCAGATCAAAATCTGCAGGTGATCAGCAGCAACCACTTTTGTTAACATCCTGTGTTCCCTTCCCAAATATATGCCCAAATGTTGTGAAGGGTCTTATCTCATCTTGTTTTTACAGTGCTCTCGCCAACACTTCTAGCCTGGACTTCACTGCTGGTGGCCTTGCTTTTTATTAATGCAGTACATATCCTTTTTCAAAACTTAAAAAGAAGAACAAAAATCAGTGGTCCTGCTTTGACATTTCCCCAGAGCCACTGGGGGTATGAAGTGCCTTGCCAAAAGTGGATACAGTTGTATGTTCAAATGCTCACAATGTATCTATATTACACTGTATATGTTACACTGTAATATATTGCATGGTATATTAACAACAAAAAGTGTTCTTGTAGGGCCATAATTAAAGGAAGCAAATTTTAGTCATTTGTAACCCAGTGCTTACTGCAAACCTAGGCATTTTTAACTGGGAGTTAGCCCCATAGAATGCAGTGGGACATACTTCTGAATAGACAAGCATAGGATCTGGCTACAATAAATATAATTCAGTGTTTCTATTTTTGTAAGGGAAAACACTTTTGCTATTTTTCTAATCTACTGGTTCCTTGACGGTAGAAAAGTATTTGTTTCTTTGGTTGTTTTTTTCATTCACTTCTGCTGGATTGGAAATTCCATCCATGAAATACAAAGAACACTTGGGAGGTTTCCCCTCCATCAAAGTGAATTGTGAACATTTCAAGCCCAGGAGCTCTGTGGAGGCTGGCCGGGTGGGCAGACTTCAGGAGAGATGTGTACAACCATTACTTGCTTTCTGTCTACCCTCACACAATGCAGAAGATTAAAATTAGTCTCAGTCTATTCAAGTAATGTACACTACATCCATTTTCCTAACCACCACAGAAATAATTATTTTGCCTTGAGAAATAAACAGGCAAAAGGAATACAAGCAGGGAAGCTGGAGATGACGGGGGGTGGGAATAGACTCTTACCACAAGAATGTGAGATGTCTTTAGCTTTAATGCCAGCATACGTGGGACAGGTCCGGTTTGGGAACTGAAATCGCTTTCTGTTAAATGTGTGAAACTTAAGGAAAATATCTAGTTGTCATTATTGCTAGTTTGCTGGAAGCGTTGTATTATCCTTATTACTATTGTTTGTTGAAAGCACCTTAATGAATGCAGTGTGTGTGTTTCTGTGCATATAATACACACACGCAAAGCTCACCTATCAGACAACTGAATGTAGCTCTTCTGTATACCCAGTTGACAGGTTAAAATACAGCAAAATCACATTTAAAAAAAAAACAAACTTTTCAGCTAACTTCTCATATGCAATCATATGTGCCTAAGGCTTAGCGATTGTTAAAAATCATTACTGCATATCCAATTTTGTATTCCTAAGAGACAAGACAGCCCTCACTTGGTCTAGGACTGAACACAAGAAAACTCTCCTTTAATGAAGGAAGGACTTTCATGGCAGCTAATTCTGCTTTTTGTCCAAATCCAAGGGACATTGCCTCTAATGGGTTCCTAATAGTATGCAAGGATGGGTTTCTACCCCACCCCCCAAAGTTAGATTTTGAAACAGCAAACCAAACTTCCCTTAAAATGTTGAAACTGTTGCTATTTACCAAATCATTATACTACAACTAATGAATTGCCGTATCTAATGTCGATTTAGGGGCTCACAGAAGAATGGAGGGAGCTGTAAATTTTTATTTGGGCTTTTGTAAGGGCAATTTTTCTGTGTATAGAGCCCTTCTTTAAACTGAGTGTCGTTGTGGATACTTGCTCAGGCAGATCTGCTGCAAACCATCTCTACCCCCTCCAGTCCTCCTCTTCTGGGGCTCTTGAAATCCGCTGCAGGATGTCCTTAGCCCCGCTTGTCAAGCTCCCAGTACTCGCAACATATCTATAAGCAGGTGGGTCACTCTGACTCCTGTGTGAAGAGACTTAGTTGAAGTATACCTGCATGATGATAATGGTGATACCTGTCAGAGTAAAATAGGTGTCCTTCAGTGGAATGGGAACAACCATTCTGCTGTTCCAGCCACATGTGAATATGTTGGGGAGTACTGAGAATTCTCTGTAGGCATCAGCATTCTTCACCATGAAGGAATCACAGTGAGTGGCCAATGGAGGAAGAACACAAATTAACAGCTGCACTCCCATGGTGTAATTAAGCACAGGATTTTGCTCCTCTTTAAAGGGATTCAAATCTCTTGGAAGCACTTGAGACAAGATTGGCCTATGTTTTGTGCAAAGAAGATGGTTCCTCCCATGATTGTCCTGCTAAGCTCCAGCTAAGAAACATTCTCCTTATTGTGATGTTTCGATGTTCAGGAGAAAGATGGACAGAGATTAAGCTCAAAAGCAGCCCTAGAACAAGGGTAAAAATAAAGGGTTACCAGATGTCCAGCAAAAGGAGGACTTGTCCTCTTTTTTGCCCTCTTGTCCTCTGCCCGGCAGGCATAGCCTTAAAATCAAATATTGTCTGGCTTTCTGAGTATCTACAAGCTATCTCTTCCTGAGCAGCTTTTCTCTGGGCCTAATAAGTGCTAACAGCAAGTTAACAAGCTCCGCTCTGTGATCTTGATTAGTACCCTCCCACTGGCTTGTGCTGCTGCCTGAAATTGGCAAAACCTTAATCAGTTACACACCTCTAGCACATTCCTGCATTGAAAAACCAGTCTTTCTGATCTTGGGAAAAGTATTTCCATATACTGTACATGTAGGCCTTAGTAAAAAAAATTTTTGCAGTTTTTCCCTGTAATGTTTCTCGTGGATGCCAAGAAAGTTAAAACTGTGTGTCCTCCTTTCCCCACATTTGACCTCGTCCTCAATTGTCCGTGTCCTCCTTCGCCTGGTCAGGTATCTGGTAACCCTATACAAATAAAGCCTCTGCTCCTGCTTCTCTTTGAAAAGTTTTGCAGTCGCTGTGAGGGGTCATGCGAGACTTGATTCCTGAAATCATTCATGCTGCCATGATCTCAGAAGATGGACACCCCTGAATTGCCATCCCTTCCTGTCCTGAAAACCAGGACCACTGATTCAGCACCACTGGAAATCAGGCCTTTCTCATGTATATCACAGCCTTATTAATCGCCCTGAATGGGAATGCACATTCCTATTTACATCAAACAGTGCATCCAGCTGGTTAAGGGCACCTGGATAAGCATTGCAAAGTATGTCTTCATTCACACAGTGGTTCTGTGCACAACTCTCTCCTGCTGAATATTGGTGCTAGTGTTTGCCATATGTTTTGGTGTGAACCTGAGCCTTCATTTTATACACGTGTTCCTAATGCTACTGCTTTTAAAACCAAGCTAGAAGCCAACTGTTCAGCCAGCGGACTTTTGGATATATGGATGCTCAAGATATATTTACCACAGATTCAGTCAAATGAATCAATTGTTCTGCCTTGCAAGCTAGCCGTTCTGAAAGCTCTTTTTGAATTGACTGTGGCTTTGTAAAGTGATTCTTCAGTTCTAAAGTGAACCCTAAGTCAAGATCTGACCTTCATGCAGTGCTTTTAAGCTATCAGCCTAGCATTGTTGAAGTGGAATTGTCGTATAAACCATGGGGGTACCAAAAATACTTTTGAAGTTCAAAACCCTTTTTCTGTCATTGGTGCATTCTCTCATTTTAATTCAACTCTGGATGTATTTCGGTCTTGAATGTTGTTCTGTAAACAATTGTTGCCTTTTGAGGGGCTTTACAATTTTGCACTGTTCTGGAAAGATTTTTGTAAAGAATCTAACCTTTTGTTTTGCATTCAAATGTGCCTGAATTTATAGGCTGCCATGCTGCCAATCTGTCTTTAGTAGGAATGTTATCCTGCAACGCACCTTTTAAAACAAAGCTGTGTGCTCCTCAATCTTGAAGTGCCCGTTGGATTATGGTAAACAGTCAACAGTCAAAGGATGCTAGTCAGAAAATAAACTCAACAGGCTACTTTATGCCACATTATTGTACATTTTTTTTTAAAAAAATGAAGCTTTTGTGCACTACATTACCCTTTCATTGTAAAGTTTTTCCTTTATTATGAGGCTCAAGTGCTATAATGTATTTGTTGAATTATTCTGCTCTTTTGCTAATGCACATAATAGCATAATTGGTGTGTTTGTTTTGTTAGGGTCGCTTTGTTAACTGAAAAAAGGTTAAATCCTTTTTTCTTTCTTTTTTTGCACATTAGAAAGAATGTTACAAACAGCTTTTAAAAAATCAGCAGGATACCTGATCTGTCAAGATTTTCTCAGCTTTGATGTCAAAATAAAAAAGTGAATTACAGCATTGGGATATGTCAATGCATTTCTCAAGTTTATCACCTTGGGTAGAATCATGATTAATTAACAGTTACATTTATCTCATTTAGCTGTAGTAAAATGTATTTGATTGTCTTTGAATCTAAGGTAATGTTATAGAATGTTTAATAATGTGAAGGGAAAGACATGAGTAATTATAACAGAGTTAAGAAAAATTTAAGTAGTTTTAAGATTTAGGTGAAGAGGTGCAAAACAACTTGAAATTCATCCTCTTAAAGCAGATTTGTTATATGTGCATCCTTGGCCTTGTTTCAGTCAAAATGTCTAGTCACCACTAGTTATTGACATCAAACCCATGCTGGTCATCCTTCATCTGTCCCTTACTCCAGCAATTAGTTGCAAAAAAGATTGTGTAAGAGACCTTGCAGCACTCCTAAGCTTCAGAAACACAGTTCAGGACTGGAGCTCTGTGTGGGTTCAGATACGAACCAATGTCAGAGTGGGTTGCCCCTTCTTACCCAGAAGCTGAGATCTAACTGGGTTAACCAACTCCATGTCCAAGTGAGGCATATCCTAATTTTAACCTTTGTGCATGCAGGCTGAGTGCCTGTAGTGGGCTTAACATGTTTGGGTAATGTTAAGGGGTCAAGATTATGCCTGAAGGGGTTAAGGTTAGTGTGTCTATAATATTGATCCCTGATGGTTCATTTACAGATGAACATGCTTTCCAAATCAGTCCATTAGGCAAGGGCATGCTCTCTCTTCATAATTTTGCTGAAACTATTTCAAATGGATCAGAAGCATCATCCATAGTAGAAAACTGCCTTTTTCAGGATGTTTTTTTAAATCAATACTTCATCTGAGGAGGAAAAAAAAATGGGAGGAAGAAAACAAATCCCATTTTTAGGCTAACTATTACTACTGGTGATGTGTTTATTTCTTGTGTTATTGTAACCTAGCCACACATGCAACAATATTATGATTTCAGATACTGTACCAACACATTCATTAGTAAATAATCTATTCCAGATAAAAGACAGGTTAATGATGGGGGTGGGGGTGGGCAGGAGAGAAATTGGAGGAAGGAGATGAGAGAAATTGGAAAGAAATCTAACTAAATACAGTTTACACTGACACCATTAACAGTCTTTCTGTGGCCTGAGAAGGTATGAATGCATTGCATATACCTTTTGGTTAGTGGGATGTTGTCTTGCAGATAATCTTTAGTTCAAAGATCCTAGCTTACATAAAATAGCATGAGCATATTTGGGGAAACACTGGACTTCACTTACACTTGCCAAACACTGACAAGATATGTCAAAAATGACTGGTACTGTGTCATAAACCATTGGGCCAGACTGCTAAATGTGACTTGGCTATGAAAAAGCTGGTAACCTAGTTTACTTTTGCTCAGTCTTACTAAAATGTTTATGTGAAAGCATTACTTGTTTGCATTAATGCATCATGCTTTGAAAGCCTGCTTTAGACAATTTTGGTGCCATTCCTTTCTAGAGACCTGCAATTTGCAACTTTCAAAGTTAAGTGATTGACAAGAGTCACAAAGGTTTTAGCTTTCTGAAACTAAAAAAAAAAAAATAATTTGCTGATTACCACCCAAAGTGTACTTTTTCTATGGCCCTTCAGACCTGCACCAGCTTCCATTCAGTGTGGTCTCCTGCTGGCAAGACTACAGAGGATTGTTCAGCTGACAGGAACATGGGGTAGGGCCTTGAGAAATTAGCAGGCTGCACATCTATTACTCAGATTAGTTCATCAAGGCAAGCTGCAGTCACAAACCCCTAGCAAACTGAAGGTAATGTCAATCCACATAATTGATCATAAACTCAGTTGAAAAAGGCATTACAGTTCAATTGGCTCCTTTTTTAAGGTCCCTACCTTCTGAGCTGCTTTCCAATATGGAAAACAAATTGTGGTGCAGGTTGGATTCTGCAATTAGTGACGCAGGCTGTGAAGGGCCTGTTATTCAAAGCCAAGGCTCTCCTGCAGATCAAACAAAAATGCCAAGGATTCTGGGGGAAGGTGCAGTTTTTGTTGCAGTAATGTACAGAACTGGGCTGTCTTAATGAAAGAAATTCAGCCAGTATGAACCACAATTATGTTCAGTGTATGCCATCACTACCATCACCACCCCTATATCATCATCATCATCATGGATGCTTCATCTTCATCCATGCTCAGGAAGCGATACAATTAAGGTAGTGTTGTGTGGCAAATCACCTGCACACCTGTGTCCTGCTCAGCAATCATTGAATTGTGGGAAATTTTGTTCAAGTTACTTCTGAGAGAATGGCAATCTACTGGAATTAGTAGAATAACTAATATGTGGGATTCAAGATTGCTGTGTTACTGAATGAAAACAAACCTCTTTTGAAAAGATCCAAGGCTCCTAACTCTTATAAAACATAATCTGCATGAATTTCAACTTTTAAGACAGAGTTATTGATAGTCATTGATCAGATTATTTTATTTATTTATTTATTTGTCAAATTTCCCTGCCGCCCATCTCGTATACGACGACTCTAAGTGGCTTACAGATAATAAAATGACAATCAGTAAAAACACTACAATATAATATCAATACAAGTATAAGTACACATAAATACAAGTATAAAAATAGAAAAATATAAAATATAAAAATTCAAGATGGAAATAGTATCTTATCCTTGGCACCATCATGGTGCCAGCCACCCCCATGAATGGCTATCCCCCCTCCCATCCCAAGTGAGGTGGCATAACCAGGTCTTCACCCCCTTACGGAAGGCCGGGAGAGTGGGGGCCTGTCTTACCTCCGGGGGTAAGCTGTTCCAAAGGGCACAGAGCTGTATACATTTATAAAACCAGAAGGTTGTGATTTTAAGATGTACTGCACTGTGAGTTTTGTTTCAAATGTGGGTAACTGAATTTAAAATCTGGTCTCATCCATTAATGACTCTTCAGAATTTTTTAAAACAAAACTGCAGTTCTGCTGAATCATCATCCAGGCTGGACTGGGTAAGAAAGCAATTTGACAGCTAGAATGTGTGGAAGTTTGTGTATAATGATTTTTTCCAAAATAAGAGTCCATGTTTACTAACTATAGAAATACTGTATTAACATTTACCTTAAACACTGCATATTCTCAGTTTGTAGTTGTAGTAGTGGGGAGAGTGTAAACGTGCATGAATGCACACCCACACAGGACACTAGGACTACTTGGAGAAAAAGTGGGAAAGAGGCTGGCCATACTTCAATTCCAGAGGTCCATGCAGGTTGAATTCATACACAATGACTTCACCTTGGCAAAATATCTGCTGTATTTATTTATTTATTATTTATTTACTCACTCACTCACTCATTCGTTCATTCAATTTCTATTACCGCCCCATCTCCCCTGAAGGGGACTCTGGGCGGTTTACAAAATATAACAGTTAAAATAAATATAAAACCATACAAATATACAATCATCAGAAAATACTAATAAATTAAATATAAAATCCAAGGGGCGATAAGATGGTATTTTAAAAGGGCTCTATGGCACCAGCCATCCCCAGGAGGAGCTGTTCCCGTTCCCACCCCAAGAGAGGCGGCATAACCAGGTCTTTAAGTTCTTCCGGAAGGACAGGAGCGACGGAGCCTGCCTCATCTCCGGGGGCAGAATGTTCCAAAGGGCGGGTGCCACTGCCGAGAAGGCCCGCCTTCTGGACCCCGCCAAGTGAAACTCCCTTACCGACGGGGTCCGCAGCATGCCCTCTCTGCATAATCGATTGGGACGGTTTGAAGTTATGGGGATGAGATGGTCCCTCAGGTAACCTGGTCCCATGCCATGTAGGGCTTTAAAGGTCATAACCAACACCTTGAATTGGACCTGGAAGCATACTGGCACCCAGTGCAGCTGGCGCAGCAGCGGTGTCACATGTGCCGATCTAGGGGATTGGCCTGACAGTGGGGACTGTGCCCCACTGGTTCAGGAAAGACTAATTGCACTCCAGCACCCAAGAATCTGGGTACTGCTGCCCATATTTATGAGCACATTCTCTTATTGGAAGTGGGTAGATGATGTGACATTGTGATCCACGTTGTTTAGGCTGGTTTTCTGTCACTGATTGATTGGCTAATCAGATTTTGGAAATGTACCTGATCTTCTTTCATGGGAAAAAAGAATCTGGAATCTTATTTAACTCCCCAAAGCAGTGGAGACTTTTAAGACTTACTGTCTTTTCTTTTCAAAACAAACCAGTCCCCCGGTCGTGTCTTTTGTCTCCATAACCTAGGCCAGCCTTTCTCAACTTTTTGACCCTGGAGGAACCCTTGTAATATTTTTCAGGCCTCGGGGAACCCCTGTACATTCAGGCTCAAATATAGGCCAGAAGTTAAAAAATTATTATATTTATTTCATGTGTAGGCCTGTATATACGCACTAACAGTGTCCTTAAACTAAAAATAAAGAATGAAACTTACCTCTTTAATGTGAAGTTGCCCGAATTTGAAATAATTTTTTTAATGAATTGTGATCTCCCAGGGAACCCCTAGTGACCTGTTGCGGAACCCTAGGGTTCCACAGAACCCTGGTTGAGAAACCCTGCTCTAGAACAAGACTGTTTTCCAAAACATTGTCTTAAATCTAAAGACAAGTTACCAACTACACTAACCACAATGAAAGAAGTACACGGAAGAAAGACTATCCTTTCTTCCTGCAGTTGTCTCCTATGGATTTTCTTATTTTGTTCAGAAGAGCCCAAAGATTTGTCTCTGTTAGTATAGCCTTTCTCAACCTTTTGACCCTGGAGGAACCCTTGAAATATTTTTCAGGCCTTGGGGAACCCCTGTACATTCAGGCTCAAATATAGGCCAGAAGTTAAAAAATTATTATATTTGTTTCATGTGTACACCTATATATACTATGCACTAACAGTGTTCTTAAATTAAAAATAAAGAATGAAACTTACCTCTTTAATGCGAAGTGGCCCGAATTTGAAATAATTTGTTAAATAAATCGTGATCTCCCAGGGAACCCCTAGTGACCTCTCACGGAACCCTAGGGTTCCACGAAACCCTGGTTGAGAAACCCTGAGCTAGGCTACCACTGACTAAGAAAGGCCTTCTAGCAGTCCTTTGCCACGAGGGCCACTTCATTGCTAATTGTTTGGTACTTTATGCCTTGCAAGCTGTGGTCTGTGGGTATGTCCCACATTAGAAGGATTTCCAGTTTGGCTTTGAAACATACTTGCAGGTGAATGCGATACGATCTTGGGAAAAGCCGAGCATACTTCTCTCAGTTGGTAGCTGCAGAGCCCACAGGTATCCCTCCCCTCTTGCCTATTGTCAGAGCAGATGGTGTGGGCTGAAACCACTCAAAAGTCAGGTTGCCCTATCAGCTGGGCTTCATCCAGTTCCCCAAATACCTTCTCGCTGAGCAAGTTCCAGGTAAAATAAACCTGTTTTTAGTAAAGCTATTCCCTATTTCATTTCATTTCATTTCTCTTGGTGCTGCACATCAGTAACTCTGGGCTGGGAAACTTTGGCCCTCCAACACTTGCCCAATTAACAACTCCCAGCATCCCTCACCATCATCCCCATTGGCTGGAGCTGCTGAGAACCTCCAGAAGGCCACCTGTCCCCGCTGCTCACCCAGATCCACAAAGCGCGTCTGGAATCTCTCTGTTTTGAAAACTCATGTTAATAGGACAAACATGGTGGCGTTAACATCTCTGTTCTTCAAATAAAATACATTGAAACAACACAGAGCACTCTGAGTTTTCCTTTAAGATATTTCTCTCTACTCTGATGAAGAGCCATTTCATAAAATTCTGATTTTTATCTTCTGTTTGTAATGCACAGTGAAGTTTGGCTTCTAACAATGTTGCCGTTTATTTATTTATCTATCTCTTTGAAGCAACTTTATATTGGAGATTTGGCCGTCTAAGTAGATGGCATTCATCAGGGCGTCATTTACTTTTTAGCGTTGTACACAAATCACTTAACTGTGAGTAAGATCAAGACTCCTTTCTTCGAGCAATACATTAATACTACTGTAGAGCCATGATCCCCAGTGCTTCCAAACCCCACATCAGCTTTGGGACTTGGGACCCACTTTGTTAGTATCATTCTTTTTTAGTTCTCTGGGTGGCTGGATGCAGACGCTTATTCTATGTGTAGCAAGTTAACCCTCCCTCTCTGCCTTCTCATTTTCTGGATTGTAGAGACTGAACTTCTAAGCTGGGAAGAAAGAGGCTGCCGCTGGGGTAGGGAGAGCAAGCAGGCAGTTTTGTTTCTGGCTGTAGCCCCCACTGGGTGGGTTATCCATTGACTTTCCCCATCATTCGGTGGCTTTTCCCAGGGGGAAGAATGCTGCACACTCATTTATGTTTTTGTATTTGGGAGGGAAGGCAATGTAAAACAGAGAAAGCTGGAAACTGGAGGGGACGAAACTGAACAACGTGCAATAAATAAACCAACCAACCAACCAACCAACCAAGAAATAAATAAATAAATAAATAAGTAAAAATCATTGTCACCCAAGATTATACTTAATACCTTAGGGCAGGTGCTGTAGTCTAACCCCTGAATCAGGCCATATTCTTGCACCTGAGCATGGCAAGGGATAAAAAACCCTTCTTAGCAAATAACAGAAGCCCCCCTCTTAAGCTAGCCTTCTGTTGCATGTTTTGGTGAGCCTCTATGATTCGCTAAATCTTCATGGCAGAGAACAGGGGTATTACCAGAAATAAGTGATTAGACCAAAGCTAACTTCCGAACCCACAGCAACATATATTATTTTTAGTTCCATTTTATGTGTGTTAAAAAACAATCATAGTCATGTTGGTCATTAGAAAAAAAATAACCTCATATATAACCATATATAGTTGGAAAAAGGGAGTGTGGTGGCTCAGCGGGTAAGACACCAGGCTTGTCGATCGGAAGATCGCAAGTTCACAGGTTCGAATCCCTAGTCCCGCATGACGGAGTGAGCTCCCGCACTAGCCCCAGCTCTTGCCAACCTAGCAATTCGAAAGCATGCAAATGCAAGTAGATTAATAGGTACCACTTCGGTGGGTAGGTAACAGCGTTCCACGTGCGCATCATGCCGGCCACATGAGCGGAAGCGTCTTTGGACAGCACTGGCACTTTGGCTAAGAAACGGAGATGAGCACTGGCCCCTAGAGCTGGACACGACTGTGCGTCAGAACCTTTACCTTTTTAGTTGGACAAATCTTTGTTAGGCTCAGTACAAAGTCACAGAAGAACATGCAGCGTTTTGCTCCTTCAAACCTGAAGAATTAGGAAGGTGTTTTGGCAAACCTGAATGGTAGGACTGCTGGGAAAATGGGTTCAACTTGGGGAGAAGAAAAGGGATTTTGATTTTCATTTCTGATGAGTCTGGAAATATGCAAGAGCAATAATGACCAGGCTGCATGTGGTGCTAGACATATGACCCTGAATGCCATGAATGATTCTCCTGATCTTCCAGTTCAAGAAATAATTATTTTAAAGGTAAAGATTTGACACTGAAGAAAGGAAGGACAAAAGGGAGAATTCAACTTCGTAGGGTTGGTGTCGGCAGGATCCTTAGCTGGTGGAGTGACCACTTGCCTAGCAAACAGCAATATAATCCCTGAGCAGCAGGGGTATCTGCAGGGGGATGTCATAAAAGTGAAGATGGCAGCCACTACCATGCGATCAAAGCCCAACCCCTTTTTTTATATGCATGGTGATATATGGTTGGGGCTCCAGGCTAGAAACTGGGAGGTCATGAATTCTAGTTCTGCCTTAGGCATGAAGCCAGCTGGGTGACCTTGGGCCAGTTACTCTCTCAGCCCTAGTAAGAAGGCAATGGCAAACCACTTCTGAAATCTTGCCAAGAAAACTGCAGGGACTAGTCCAGGCAGTCGCCAGGAGTCAAAAATCTGATTCGAAGGCACAACAGCAGCAACCCCATGGACTGCCCTGCTGAGCAGCATGTATCCAGCTCCTTAGAGCAGCTTTCCTCAGCCTGTTGTTGGCTGGGTCTGATGAGAGTTGTAGTGGACATTTATGATGATCTATATCTTCTTTGCCTTTCTGTTCTATTGACTCAGTGAAGTTTTTACAAGACACAGAATCAACAGCTCACAGGCATTCAGATGAATTCAATTTATCACTCTTCCTTTCATGAGTAAAATTATTAATTTGGTGAAGCCAAAACAAACACACAAACAAACCAGTCAACTGGTTCTATAATTATTTGCTTTTGAACTAAACAAAAGAAAGTTCAGTCAATGCTTTCCTTTCCCCGCTTTTTTCTTTCAACAGATTTCATGTTAGATCTTGGGGAGGCATGAACGGTTCAAGCGGTTGCTTCTGTGCATGCAGATGCAGACTCAGATGACATGAGGTGGTCCTCAAAAGGAGCCACGCCAAGGCTCTGCAAGGCCTTGCTGCTCCAGCACTCCGAGCTGCAGGGTCAGAGAGTTGCTCACTCATTTGGCAAACTGCTCCTCCAAATGGCTGGAACAGCCTCACTAAATCTGCATTTGACAAAATGTATGTTTCTTAAATGTATATTCCCTTGAGATATTTTCTAATCCAAGACATTTTCCTTTGTTGTCAAATAATTATGCAATAGCTAGAACAGAGGAATTTAAAATCATATCCCTCCAAGGTCCCTTCCAACCCTGTTTCTATGATTCTATGTAAGTAGTTGACTTACTAATGAAGAAGGAATTGTTTACCATCAGCCATGTGGTTGAAAGGTAACAGAAACCACCCTTTAATATATTGTAATGTAAGAGTCAGGATCAAAAGAACTATACTTGTGATTTATCCAAGGATGTTGGATTTAAAGAACACTTTCTGAGATCCTTATCACATTTTTTTCCAACTAAAATGCTTTGCTATGTGGGTTGGTGCATGTTGTTTAATTAACTATAAATTCCAAGACCCTGAACATGCTGAACTAATTGGGCATTTCATTTGATTCTAGTCATGTTGCTCAGCAATGAAAAATGTATTAATCCTGTTCTTTTACTCTCCTTGAGCCATATGCTGAACATGTGTTTGATTCAGATTTCTTGTATCATAAGCAGAAGGTCCATTTGATCCAGTGGAGAGTTCCAGTGGAGGGGTGGGGGAAGAGAAAGACATTTTTAAACTTTTGTGTTAGTCAGGAAGTATTTTCCAATTTGTTGCAAGCAGGTACGGCATAACGTTATTGGGTAACTCTGTCTACAGAAGACTATATCATCCTCTCACTGCTCATAAGGACTGACTTTGGAATCGCTGCATAGAGATTGTTTCGCATTGAACCTGCATATCTTATTCAGAGACATTGATTCCCCCCCCCCTTCATCTCATTTCTATGATTTCTCAGTTGCTACTCCCAAGGTGTGCAGCAGAAAAGTACACAGTGATGAGCTGGAATTGGGTATGATAATACTAATATACTGTATTTCAGTTTAACAGGGTCCTTGGCAATTTGTAGATTTGATTTGATTCCATTCTCTTTTCTTATTATTCTCAAAAGGTGAAAAATTGCTGGGAAAGCTTCCCAACCCACCCCCCGCCCCTCAACTCAGATGAGATTACTAATTAGCCACTTCTAGTGCCCTTCTCTAAAATTATGGAGAATGTTCCCAAGAAAAATGTCTAACTATGTTAAGGGATAATTTCCATTTTTTTAAGTGTGGAAAATATGACAATAGTTAAACTAACTGCTACAGAAAAATAGAAGTGAAGAATCCTACTGTTGATTGCAGGAAACATATACCACTTTTTAATATTAGTGAGCAGTATTTGATCATTGATTCATACATTTTCCACATTATCTCTGAGTTCAGAAAGTCTTATTCCCAAGTACAGGCTTGTCCACTAAGCATCATTTCTACAGTGAAAATGGTTGATAGGGGCTAAATGTACTCTTAGGCAGGAAAGAAAGAATAGTAAACACCCGCAGACTGATAGTTGGAAGTGATTAAGTAGAAACTATTGGTGTGACAAGAGGAAAGGGATGGTGGATTGCAAGCCTATCTCATTCATTCTCTTTTGTGCACAAACACACCACTATATGTGGGGAAACTGTCCTAGTTTTACATAAAGACTCCCTCCTGTTGAACTGGATTCCTGGTAATTACAGAGACATGCTCAGGCAGTTTTCTTGGCAACTGTATGGAAGTGGTTTGCCACGGCTTAGAGGGCTTTTTAAATAGTTAATAGTCCTGAAATTCCCAAGTGGTTCCCCAACCAAGTATTGACCGCCAAGATTTTCTTACAGCCCTCCTAATTGGAATTGTTTTACGTTTTCTTTTGCTGAGGATTTGCTCGGTCACTTGTTCCCTGTTGTCCACCATTTGTAAATGTTACTGTTAAGTGTATGTCTGCAACAGGAAGCCTTTGTATTCACACACAAAGTTTTCAGGACCTGGAATCATGATACTGCAGGAATCCAGCTCATGTAGAAAAGTTTGTATCTATGGAAACGTTCCCCACTGTAGACAATTGTGCTGTATCCATGTACAACTGTCTCTTCACTGAGGTCATACTGTTTTAAAGGAAAGAAAGCTGCTCACTGCTCTTTATTTGCTGAATTCTACATGGCTTTGCTCCCAGACCAACGGAAATGTATTTCTATGAAATTTCTATCCATCCTAATGTACCATTCTGTGCCAGTCTGGTGTTGAGAAAGAACAATTAAAAGATTTCTAACTTATTGAACAGTTCCAGGCTTCACTTGAGGACAGAGAATGATTATCAACTCAATTTTTACTGTAGAAATGACGACAGCAATTGACTCTTCCTTCAACTATATAAACATAATTTAATTCATATCAGGATGTCACTGCAATTCAATCAACTTGCTTTTTTTCTCCAATTCCTGTCTCCTGGTCCAGTGCACTGCTATTTACCATTTGAAAGTATATTCAAAAATGAAAGGTAGAATGCATTAAATTTTTGCAATGCCAATTTTTAAAAGAAAATTAAAACAGAAATAACTTTTGCAAAAAAAACCACTAGTTTTTCCAGTTTTAAAGAAAGTATTAGCTATAACTCCTATAATTACCCAGTGTACAATGTAATGAACATGAATTTGAGCAAACTCCGGGAGACAGTGGAGGACAGGAAGGCCTGGCGTGCTATGGTCCATGAGGTCACAAAGAGTCGGACACGACTAAACGACTGAACAACAACAAAATATTTGAAGTATGAGTAATGGAATTATTGTTACTATTGTTTTGCTCCAGTACCATGACTTTTCAAATGGAGAAACAGGAGAACCTATCCTAATGTCCACTGTAGCAAGATAATCAGAGATTTGGTTATGTTTCTATCTGTCATTAGTCTTCTACAAAGGTAAGTGATATGATTTATCTATCATTAAAGGCAATAATTGCATACATAAATCTGCAAAAAGTAAACATATAACCCACTTCATAAAAGATGCCAATACAACCAAATTTTAATACGATAAAACTAAATTTTAAGATGCAACACAGTTTGGTTCTAGTTCAGAGTTCCTTGAAGGAAATGTATCTATATGTATGAACCTGCATTTTAAGTTCGCCTAGGTGGAACAGATGGCTGACATTTACGTTCAGATCATCCATGTGGGATGTACTCCTTGTTACCTGAAGAGCCAGTTGGTGATGTCCTAGTTTCAATATCAAGAAATAAGTACACTAGTCTTAGCAAGCTGTACATACATAAATACTTTTTAATACTTAATATCCATGGTTGTTCATAAAGGTTTCAGGATTTCATTTCTTACATAATTTTTTTAAATTATAAAATGTGCCATTTACAATTTGTGCATCCAAAGCAAAGATTAGAACATCATGCCCCACTCAAAACCCCACCAAAAATGGGGAAAATAATATGCTGCCTTGCAAGCTTTTAAAATTTTATGATACAACGGTTTCTAAAATCACCTCAGTTTGTTTCTTACAAGTATATATGTTTATATGTAAGTTTAGTTTAAAATACCAGTAGAGTAGTTAAGTAAAGATTGGATAATAGCTCTACACGAGCAGCACATACAGGTCCTTCTTCAAATTGAAGTCCTCTGCTACGTATAGTAGTACAGGGCGATGGTCAAAATTAAAAAAGTAGCTGAAAAACCCAGTCTGTTGGCTGGGGAGAAAAACATTCCATTACTTAGTCAAAGTCAGTGGCAGAGATGCGAGTCTTTAATGACCCACTTCACGTATTCCACGGCTCATTTTGATACCGATAGACATTTAATTTATTTATGTGGGCATGGAGGTCATGGAAACCCTACTGCACTCTAGGTACTGCCTTTGAAACATTCTTGAGTTTCCGGCCATCTTTTCATAGCGGTGGTGGGCCATTTGTGTATCTAAGCATGGGGTGGAAGGAGCGTGCAAAGTTATTCAAGAGGGTGCAGCTGTAGTCCTCCTCGCTCACCGGGACCAAGCAGGCGAGAGCAATCAGGAGCAGCAAGAGGAGCTGAAGAGGGAGAGCAGCCCTCAGCAGCCTGAGGAAGAAGGAGCAGTGCCGTGGTCGCGGCCGGAGCCCCTGGTCTTCAGAACGGGAGGAACCTGAGCCACCTCTTGTGGGCCTGGAGAGAGAATCCACAACAGAAATAAGCCAACGCATCTCTGGAAAACGGCAGCTGGACCAGTGTGCTTCCCAGAATACTATTCACTGTAGAAGTACACGTGGCACCCATAATTAGTGATCCCAGATTTTCTGGATGTGAAGCTCAGAAATCGGATCCATATTTATTAAAAATTATCTCTGCATCTCACAATTCTAATACTACCAAGTACAACAATCATCTGTCACGCTAATTTAAAGCACACTTCATCATATCAATGTCTATTAATGGATGTGATCTGGTTTGTTTTAACATACACCATTTTAAGAGTTGGATTTAAGGATCCACGCATTAACAATGATTTTTTATGAAGCTGCCCCGATTTTTTAAAAAAATGTTCTGTCAAAAGTGCAGTAATACATCAATATACAGCTAGGAGACTTTACCATCCAGTTAGTACATACTGTACACTACAGCCTCATTTTGCACTGTATCAGCATTAAACCAATAATGGTTTTCTTTTTCTTCTTTTAGTATAATTTATAACCCTAGGAAAAATTATTCAGCAAAAACTAACAAAATAACTTTCTGCTTGTCATGACAAGCATTTATTTCTACGTCAGAAGAAATATCCACCCTTATATCAAAATGAATGCATGTACCATTGTTAACCTTAACGGAATGGGTGTGTTTGTGGTCATTTTATTGTCAGTGGGCAATTTAGGGGCATCATCTCCCTAACCTTCCAAACATCAAGAAAACCATCAACTGGATTGCTAGTTTTACTTGACAAATGGAGACATGAACATTCAAAGCTAATAAATGATTGACTGTTTAAGAGGACAGGGCTAGTAAGAGGTCCGAGATTAAAAACAAAAGGTTGCAGATTATTTACAAGAACATCACTAAGGCCAAGATGGAAAGTGGCACCATTTGGTATTGTGTGGCCTTGGATTATGAAAGTGTTGAAAGGATAGGGCACATTTAGCAGCACCAGAGCATTCTGTGCTGTATTAAAGTTTAACTAGACGCAGCCTTCCAGGACCTTGCAGTGCCACTTAAGGAAATCAGTGGGCTAAAATACAGACAGATGGAACAGGCAGTGCTACTTAATTGCCATTTGAGACTCTACATAGACTCTTCTATTGATGTGACAATTCCTTTTCACGGCTTTCACTTATTCCTCAGCAATGTGCATATGTGTACTACTGTCCTCCTTCCCATTTGCACTTATTTATTTATCAAATTTTTATCACCGCCCATCTCCCTCCACAGGAGGGACTCTGGGCGGTTTACAACAAAATGATCCATTAAAACACAAGCATAAAATACAAGCACAATATATATAAAATATAATACAATTATTAAATAATTATAAAATAAGGGTAAAATCCAAGTGGCAAGATCTAAACCAGTCCATGGGTGTGAGGAGCACTCTAAGGCACTAGCCATCCCCAAGAGTAACTATTCCCCTCCTGGCCCCAAGCAAGGTGGTAGAGCCAAGTTTTCAGGTTCCTCCGGAAGGTCAGGAGCGATGGGGCTAACCTCACCTCCGGGGGCAGAATGTTCCAAAGGGCGGGGGCTACTGCAGAGAAGACTCGCCTCCTGGACCCCGTCAGATGGAATTCTCTTACAGACGGGGTCCGCAACATGCCCTCTCTGCATGATCGGGTGGGACAGGTTGATGTATTGGGGACGAGGCAGTCCCTCAGGTAGTGCAGTAAAGGGTACAGGCTTTGATTATACAACCCTTTTGAAAAACAAAATACAGTACAGTGACATAGGCTGGGATTTTTAATGTTACAACAAAGGCTTCCAATTATATTAAAAATATATTAAAAATAATAATAAAAACCCAAACATTTCCCAGAATCCCTCATTAGGAGGCAAAGATCTAGTGATAGAAAACTGGCTGTATTCAAGTGAACTTGTTTGTTTCTTTGTAATGTCTAATGGAATCCTATCAAGAGCTTGTGAAATCTCAGGGTTCTGCAGAACAGTTTGAAAAATCATGGGCTTGACAATACCAGTTTATCTGATTATGGGAGGAAGCTAGGAAAAGCTTTCAGTGGACAGAAGACTCTTCTTCCGCTAGACATTGTTCTACTTCTTTAATGGAGAAGCATTTGATCTTTCCTGATTTCTCCCCACTACCAGGACAGCAGGGAAGGGACTATTTCAGTAAACAGAAGGAGCAGCCATCAGCAAAATTACCTCCCCTCCCCTTCTGTTAGCAAAGCAGTTCTGGTGGGAATTCTCTTTGGGGATAAGATGGTGAAATAAATAAAGCTGGCTGGAGAATTCTGGGAGTTGAATCCCACCTATCTTAAAGTTGCCGAGGTCGAGAAACGCTGCTCTAGACATTGTATATGAAATAATAAAGTTCTCTTACATATGGGAGATATAAGCTTTGTGTGAAATCTTTTGCTTTGTTAGTGCTGCAGAATAAATCAATTGCACTGCTTGCCAAGGAGTGCTCCCCTCCCATTTGTCTCATGTCTCTACGTTTTTTAAAAAGCAATCCTCACCTGTAATAGTTCTGTTGATTTTATATACAGTATTACTTTGTAGCTGACTCACTTGAAATAGATTAATACAGGGGTCCCCAACCTGTGGGCCGCGGCCTGTTAGGAAGTGGGCCGCACAGCAGGTGAGCGGTGGTGGTCCGCGCGATTGGCTCCCGCCTGCAAACCCCCCCCGCCCATGCGATTGGCTCCCACCTGAAAACCCCGCCCCCCACCCACGCGATTAGCTCCCACCTGCAAACAACCCCCCCCCCGGTCCATGGAAAAATTGTCTTCCACGACGGGTCCCTGGTGCCAAAAAGGTTGGGTACACCTGGATTAATACACATTTTGCACATGGTGAACAGCAAAACTGGGAGTCATGGACAATGCCATACTAATGGGACACAAAAATTGATTTCTGATCACAATTTCTTCTGACCATGTATCCACTGCATTTTAAAAATTCATTTCCTTTAGAAATTGGGTATCATTAGATATGAAAAGGGAGATGAAAGAACATGGTGCTTGATTAACAGTTTCTAAGACTTCAGACTGGATCACTGGCGCCAAGATCTAAGTGGGTACTTTAAGGTAGCCCATAATGTAAACACATTGGAGGAAAGGACACAATTACTTCAACCTGTAACATTTTTATCACATAAAATATCTACACAGACTTAAATCCATGGCTAAGATCCAGTAATACAAAGTAGTAGTTGAAAAGCCAAATAGGATGGAATGAAATGGAAAACTGTTGCAGGCTGGTGGTAGCTGATTTGAGAAGCAAAAGATTCTGCTTGTTATGGGCAAATGAGCTGCTTTTGTATTTATTCATCTAAATCACTGCCAAGCTAACATAAAATTGTGTGGGTTAAATGACTTGGTTTCTTTTTATAGGTCTAGTCTACTAAGGATTGCTGATCCAGTGCAAGATCAAACACAAGCTCTTTAGATCAGAGGCATGTCAGATTATTAAGGGACACAATGACAGCCTGACTCTTTTATCAGTCGAAACTGCATTACACATCAACTACAACCTGTCTGGTTTGTATGCTTGATTAACTTTTCTATTCAGTAGAAACCCATTTGTATTCCATGCTTGTCTGAATGACAAATTGGTTTTTCTGTTGCACTGGTGTTGTACTGCTAACAGATGTGTTAGTAAACACTGATGGGGAAAGCAGATCTGAGGGTGCTGCACGGAAACCAAAGCCAAGATGTGGGCAAGTCCCAAAGCTGCCAAGTGCTGCAGAACTGCACTAGCTCACTCATTGTAATTCCAAAAGCTGCAGAAGAAGTGCTACGTATTTGTGGAGGGAGAAAGAAGACGACCGTCAATGGACACACATTCCACGCTGCAGTTTTTCTATTTCTCAAGCCATCGTAATTCCAAAACTGCTTCAAAAACAGCACCATTTCTGTTGGCGGGCATCCTTTTTGAGTGGCAAAAAATGTGCAGCCTCAGAAAAATGGAATATATCTTAATTTGGTGTTTGATAAAAATAAAAGGCAGCTGAAAGATAACAGTTAAGCAGAAGGATAAATGCAATAAACTGAGAGCCAGTCTGGTCTAGCGGTTAAGGTGCTGGGCTAGAAACCAGGAGACAGAGTTCTAGTCCTGCCTTAGGCATGAAACCCAGCTGGGTGACCTTGGGCCAGTCCCTGTCTCTCAGTCCTTGGAAGGAGCCAATGGCAAACCAAGAGACTGGGAGTTCTAGTCCCGCCTTAGGCATGAAAGCCAGCTGGGTGACCTTGGGCCAGTCACTCTCTCAGCCCAACTCACCTCACAGGGTGTTGCTGTGGGGAAAATAGGAGGAGGAAGGAGTATTAGGTATGTTCCCTGCCTTGAGTTATTTATAAAAATAATAATAAAGGCGGGATAAAAATTAATTTAATTAATTAATTAATTAATAACAATAATAATATATTATTATTTATATAAATATTATATATGTGTGTGTGTGTGTGTGTGTGTGTGTGTGTGTGTGAAGAACAATGGCTCTATTTGCACGTGCCAATAATAAGCAGAAGGCTTAGTACATTTTCTGCCTTGTTATTTGCCAGTAAAGTGGCTCAGTTATACAGACAAAACTGTATCTTGTTGAAAAACATTGGGCATTTTAATTTATGGTAATAAATGCTAGTTAGCATTCCTTGCTCGTCCCCACACCCCTTCATTTCACAACATTTTGCTGGAAAAAAAAATCTGGCTTGGGAAGGGATTGCCATCAAATGCAGAGTGCAGCTTTCGCTTTTGTACAATTAATTTCTTCTATGTTTGCATGAATTATGGATTTGCTGTATAAAATAATTTAACCCAGACTTCCCAGGTTGTTATATCTGAAAACATAATTCAAGAAATGTTAGGCATGCCAGTTCCAGTGAAATCAAATGAACGCTGTCAGTGCATACTTTAGCTCTACACATTTCAAGGAGATCTAGCTATTTCTAACTGATTGAATTCTGTGGGCATTGGTAAGTCTCTACCACTAAGGAGCTGGGCAGGTGTGAGCTATATTTTCAGACAGCTCCGTGCTTCCTTTCTATTGTGCTGTTCCTGTTTAAACAACAATCTGTTGACATTGAAAGAGCTCCTATGTGTTTTGGAATCTTTATTCTGATTTGGGTCATGCAAGAAAAGAAAGCCAGGAAGGGAAAGTAAATTGTTGATTATAAATAGATAAAAGCACACATATTTCACAACAACAGAACGCAGAAGCACTGTTAGCTGCAGGCAAGACAGATTTCTAGACAGGTGTGAACACTGAAAGCTTCATCTGTTAAATCTGCTTTCTCGTAGTTAGGTTGAGGAAGGGTGTGCCGCTTTCATAATGTCCTACATAAGCAAGATGAAGGCTGAGGTAAGAATGCTGCCCTGGCATGGAAACTGTTTTAGCGTAAAGATGTGTTTTTGCCATATCTTCATTTGCCAACTTCATTTCCGCTTCTGAATTTTGGTTGGGCTCATGAAATTTGAAAACACACAAACTGAACAAAACTTTAAGAAATGTAAGTTTACAAAAAGAAAAAAAAAGAGAATGTTATGCATTTTATCCAGGTTTGTGGGTTTTTGAATTCAGATATACTCTATTGGTCTATTGCCTGCTTTAATTTAATATCTAGAAACAAAGAGGATGATAAAAGTTTTTGCCATGAATCTAGAAATGGTTCTCCATTTGTACCTTAAATGCAATTATCATGAATGCAATACCAACATCCATGCACTCCAATGCATCTAAAGAATTTAGGTAAGTGATATTGACTGGAAGCGAAAGTTAAAACTAAGAACAATGAGGTATTTCTATTTCAAATTATACTCTGACTGGGGGAAAATGGATAATTGTAGAAAAAAACTTATACACAAGCTGTTGATGTCAGTATGGCCAAGCATCCTTGTTGTGGGCAATTTCCATCATCCTCTTGGAGTTCTAGAACAGAGCGCAGAAACTAGGAGAATAAGGTACCTGCTATGTGGACTGCTGACAGAGGGTCCAGGCTGTGAGACATTACATTTGCCTCGTGGCTGTTTGCAATGAACAGGGGTAAAGAAAGAAGAATGTTCAGTCCAGGCAAATAAAGACAAGCTACTGATGAAATCAAACTAAAAAGAGCAGCAAAGGAAACACAAAATCAAATGAAGTAAGTAATTCCCATGAATCAAGGAAACTGGCTTTTCTTTTCCCACTTTTAATTGAATACATACCATGTGAACTTAAAAATGACATTCTAGCCAATAAAGCAATACACGGGAAATGCAATGCAGTTTTTGAAAAAGGGCATGGAAAATAATTTGGTTTATTATATTATATTATTTATTTTTAATTAAAAAAAAAGCATTGCCTTTTTCATCTTGCATCAACTTTAGAAACTGAGTACCTATAGTTTCACTCGTAGCCTAGTAATATTTTATTTCTCATGATTAATACAGCTTTGGACCAGTCCAATTATGGTCCTGGCCATGCAGAAGATGCTACAGACACAACAGTAGCACAAATTAGCCATGTCATCTGGAATAGAACTATCACTAGCACCACCCCTGGCAAGATGGAAGATGCTGTGATATAATATATGATATATATGAGATTGTCATAATGGCTAGGTTCACATATTGCACTAAGCAAACTATAGTTTACAAACTACAATGACTGGATTAACACAAGAAGCTAAAACAAAGCCAAACAAACCACATTATTATTAATATTTGGTGTGGTATACTGTATGATCCCAGTCAATATGCATACTCTTCCCTTAGTCTGAATCACTTGATGATATGTTAAAGTATTAGTTCCATATTGGCATTTAAAAAAATAATAAAAAATTAAAATGCATTTTTGGCCTTTCAGCTGGCTTTATATTACCTTAACTTGTAATTTGTCTATATCTATTATATCATCTATATCTATATTTATATCATCAACATCAATATCTATACATCTATATCATCTACATCTGTCTATATTACAATCAGGGAATTATTGGATTATCATTATAACAGCAGGAATAAATATTTATGTATTTGTTATGGGGATGATTTTAGTTTTGCTTATTGCATTTTATGTAATAGATTGTGAGGGCCAGCCAGGAGGAATAAATCCTTTGTTTCCCTAAAAATATTTCAAAAGAAAGAATGACCAAGTTTGAACTATTTTTAAAGCTAAACTGGAAGAAACCATTCTGTACGCTACGGATGGACATGACCACCAAACAACAGACAGACACCATGCTCTGTTAGAAATGATAAATGCAGATTTTAAACATTAAAAATGGAACTTAATATATTTCCAACAATTATTTGGTAAAAGTTGCTCACTCCAGGAGACTAATAATTCTTTTCATGTTAATTAGCTTACATGTTTGTAAATATATTTACAAATATTTAATGCTTAATTTAAAATAATGACCTAGGAACCACAACTGTTATGCTTTTTGTAGCTTTTTCTCTTGAAAAGCCAGTGTTCCTTTATATTCTCAAACAAATAAATGCAGTGAAATCAATTTTTGGAGGCCATAAAGCTCATAAAGACAGAACTAAGATGTAATTTTATAAGAAAGCAAATGAAAATTGACAGTTTTGTCAAAGTTAAGGAAAGCTGGATAATAGTTAAATAAATATCATAATTAAAAAAAGAAAAGAAATTAAAATCAAGTACACTCCAGGAGTCAAAGTGAGGTGTAGGACATGATATACTATGACATGGTCTTTAATTAGGGAATACTAAAAGCAGACTGGAAAGTGGTAGGAGACAGTTCCAGGACTGCAAGGAGAGGAACTGAATATTTGTAACAAACACACACCGGCACACTTGGAATGGTATTGCTATTCCTTGCATGTGTGTGCATGTGGGGGCGTCTCTCAGAAATTTATGCTTTCATTAAGAAAAGGGTTGTTTTCACAATAAAAATAGCTTGTTTCCTCCTCTCTTCAGAGACATCATTATTTCATGGGTCAGAATACAACAAAGCAAAGAGGAACAATTGTAGTAGGTTTGGTCAGGTTTCTAATTTTCTTTTCCAAGAACACAAAGAAGCTAACTTTTTACCTCAAATGCTGCAACATTCTCTCTGCATATAGGTAGTCCTCGCTTATGGACTGCCTCCTTTAATGACCATTCAAAGTTATGACAGTGTAAAAAAAAAGCTTTGCGACCAACCCTCACATTTACAACCATTGCAGTGTCCTGCAGTCATGTGATTGCTATTCGGGCGCTTCACAACCGACGCGCATTTACAAACGTCGCAGCATCCCGCGGTCATGTGGCCGCCATTCATGTGCTTTGCAACCAGCTTGCTTCAAGCAGAATGAATAGAGAAGGCGGAAATAAAACTGTAAGTTGAGGTCATGTGATGTTTCGCTTAGTGACCATGGTGTTTAGCGATCGAGTTGCAGTCCCAGTTGTGGTTGCTAAGTGAGGACTACCCGTATGCTGAGTTTTATATAAATAATAAAATTACTTTCTTAAATCCCCTGACTTGAATCACTATCCTTTAACTGTCAAAGCTTCTTTATCAAGAGCAGTCTTATCATATTTCCAATCCATCCATACAAATATTACCATGCTGCTTTCAGCCCTCACAAGGTTCACTGTACCTCAGAAGGCCTAGTCTGTGGGGGCCATTTGCATGACTTCAGTTCCAAATGACAAATGCTTGTGAGAAATGGCTCTAAGTTAAGTTCAGGCCACATCTACCAAGACCAGAATACAGTGGCTAGTCACACAGAGTTGTCGCCTCCCATGTTTCTACTTTGAGCACTCGCTCTCAGAGCTATAATTCTGAAAAAGTTGCAGTATGAAGTTCTACTGTACTGCTTGCTTATCAGTTAAATTTGGATAATGAATTGATTTGTTATTGGAGAACTTGTTAAAGCACTCTAGTATAAAAAGCCACATAAAAACTAGAGCAATTGGATGTAACAGTTGTGAGGCAAGACAAGACTTAGAAAGCTTCCACCCCTTAGAACTGTTCTTCAATACAAAGTAGCATGCCATATCATGTATACACACCTGCTACACTTTGAGTCCTGATTTTATTTATATTTATACAGAATTTTAAAATTCTGATTTGATGCAGGGAAGCAGATGTACAAGGTTGAGGAAGCAGCATTTTGGGGGTGGGGGGAATTCTTCTGGTCTGGTGCCTATTTTTTTTGGTCTATGAAAAGAGATGTTGGAGACTTTTCACCTGGCTACAGCTATCTGGTGCTTCCACCCAAGAACTGGCAAAAAGTATTTGGCATGACATTACCATCTTCTGCCGGCTTGGAGTACTTCTTCCAGATACTGGACTGAGGGATCCTGATGTGTCCAGTTCATCAGCAGAAGACCAGGAGGACAAGTCCTGAGTGGTGGTTATTATACAATTACAATCATCATCATCATCATCATCATCATCATCATCATCATCATCATCATCTTAACTCACAGAATAAGTGAAGTTTTCTGGATGGTATGCAATTTAAAAACATAAAGCACTAAAACAGTTCTTATCATGCATGGAGAAATCAAAAGGTCTTCATCTGATAACCAAAAGGCAAGTCTCTTGGAAGAGTGCTCTATTGGAACAGTCTCTTACAACTACTCTCTCCAAGAGCTTCTTATTTGGTAGGAACACGTGGAGAATAGTTCAAATTAGGACCTTGGGATACAGAGAGGTACATATGGAAGGAGACAATAGGGCTGAAGATATTTTTTTAAAGAAGACCTTCAGAATAAGTGGGAACGCATACAAAACACCTCTCTTCAAATTATGAGGGCAGCCGCATATTTTTTCAGAGGTTTTTCCTGTATTTTAATTTGTGTTCATGCACATCCACTTCACTTTCTTTTGGGAAAAACAGCAAAGTAGCAGCACACTCAAACAAGGGTCACAAGGCTATTTCTTGCAATGTGACCATCTGTGGCAGTCAAGAACCCTTCCAAATTGTACGCCAGATAATGTGGAGGAGTGATCTCTCCAGGGAAACAAGGTTAATAGCACTCAGCTAGCTAGATGTCTCAAAATTAGTATCTCTTATCTTCTCTGAAATAACTTTCGGTTTACTGCCCTCCTTTAGACCACTGTCTCTCCAATCATTAATTCGGATACCTACTGCTTACCTGTGTTGAATGAAAAGAATAGTGGTGATTATCAACACAACATTGTTCACACAAAAAAGACAATAACAAAAAAGTAAAATAGAGCTGCATGTCATATAGAGCAAAATAAATATAGGTTATTCTGTTAACCTAGATTTAACACACTAAAGGGGGGAAAGGAGTGTCCATTAAAGCCAAATGTCTGTAAAATGGTGAATTAGATTTTTTGAGACCAGAAATACACCTACACATAAAGAAACGCACTAATAATGGTGAATACTCATTTTGAGGGGAAACAGCTGACTTTGTCCACTGTTCAGGGAGAAGTCCCTTATTGCCTGAAATTCAGGCAGAACTCAGATCCAGCAGATTTTTGTCTGCTAAATCCAAATTCTTGTAAAAAAATTCTATTAAATCAAGGGTTTACCCAATAGGTACTGTAGCTTGCGAATATATTAATAAAAGTTCACTTCCTTGCCATCAACACAGCAGTGAGCACTATGAAAGAAATGTCTTTACAGAGGTGGTAAGAAGTGTTATGTACTCAATAACCAATCCCATTTGAATTTCTCTGTACAGAGAAATATACTGGAGAGTATATGTGGATACTGATCTATGTCTGTAGGAAAGAGGAGCACAATTCAAGATACCCTTTTAGAACTATGACATATATATATAGCATATAGTTTGCAAAAGTTAGTTAAATTTAGAGCATACCAAGGAAATAGCATGATCCAAAAAGCATAATATGTTTAAGGTTTACAGATTTTAACATGAAAGTACATGTCAAAACAGTACAAAAGCACAACAAATACAAAGAATACAAAGGCTCTCTGGTAGCAAAAACGCAAATTGATTAGAAATTGGCTATTATAAATTGCCATGATCAGAATATAATAAAAAGACTTACCAGCTGACTGCTTGAAATATCTAGAATCTTCTCTAGTTCTTTAATGTGATGCGTGACATCTTTCAGGAGCATTTTTAGTCTGTTTCCGATGACATGGACCTTTTCTTTGGCTTCCAGACAATCCTTGCCTTCAGCATTGACTAGCAGTTGGCAAGACATGTCTTGAAGAGATGCCACTTTTAACTGAGATTCTAGAAGCTCACGCCGTATTTGCTGTTGGGAACAAAGGCAGCACATTTTGCCATTTAAAACAATGTATAAGAGGCCAAAATGAAATTCAGTTTGCAAAAGCTCACTGTTTCTCTTGGTGTGATATGAAGGGATTGATAAGGTTTTGTTTTTGGTTTAAAAAACAGAATGATGGCTTTCCATACTAAGCCAAGATTTTGGGATTGATAGTAAGCTCTATCAGATAATAACAACATCCTTTTGTTGGCTAATGGCTGTAATAAATTGATTTGATTTGAACTGAATTGAATACTCCCTCTGAGGATACTCCTTCTGAGGAATAATTTGAAACAAATTTGCAGTAAGTAGTAAAGAATTAACTATAATCAATAAATCCCCCAAATGAGATTTTACACTGTCACTTATTTCCCCACTAATGTTCTCCAGAGGATCTCTATACATATATTTATTAAAATAAAAGTACATTACCATTAGGAGTCTGTGATGATCTTGCAGAGTATCAGAGTCATGATTTGGATTGATAGGTACGATTTCATTTTTTCTCCTGTCAATGTTCTCCAGCCATAGCAACAAGCCATGGCTCATCTCATGGAAATCCTAAAAGCAATGGGTTAGAGTTTGATATCAAACATACTACACAGCTACTCTACTGTTCTTCTAAACTATTGTTGAAATATTGGGAATGAGTTCTGTGTGTGCAACTCCCTCCTCCCTTTAAAATTTAGTTTAACAAAACACTTTCTGATTTATTAAAATTGTAGGTCACTATAATGTTTGAGCCAGCAGATTTGTGATTTAAATGATTCCTTTAAGGAACAAATCAAGATTTGCAATACTGGTTTGGGTAGACTTTTCTAATTTAGAGGTCACAGTAAGCCAAAAAGTGTTCTAATCAGATACGTTTTTAAAGGGAAGAAAGAAAGGAGGTGAAGAAACGCATGAATGTATGGCATATCTTTGATACTCCAACCTGATTTGGAGAACTAGAGAATATGAAGATAGCATGAAACTGGAACATAACATATCTTAGATGGCTTTGAGCTTTTAATGCAGAATCCTGTTGTATTTTACAGCCTGGAGTGAACTAATTTTGTTTATGCAGGATGCTGTATAAGGCTTGCTACTATTCCATTTTGCTAAGTGATAGCAAAAAAATATGCCCTGTAGATTTCAGGAAAAAAATTAGGAAACTGTAACTTAATTATAATTGAAATCTTACAAAAGTTACCTTTGAAGGAGAAAAATAAAAGGCCTTTCAATGCACATGTCCAAACATTTTCAAAGCAGGGCATGATTATGTGCACACATACTGCACTGTATCCAGGACACCGAGAAGAAAGTTTGTATAAACCAGAACAGACCTGACATTGCATGAGGGCACTCTGTAGGGAGCAGCGCCATTCTTCTAACATTGAGCAGACGTGGTCCCAGCGCATGTTCATCTGAGACAGCTGTTCCTGCAGTTTCTTGTTTTCCTCACTGTCCGACTGCATAAATTCTGAACTGCATAGGTTGATGGACAAAATGATGGCTTTGCGATTATCAACAGCCTTCTGTAGCTCCTTGAAAATAGGGTGGCAGTGGTAGAGAGGAAAAGAAGATAGAAAAACGGCTAGAACCTTTTAAAAAAACAAGCTTCTCCATCTCAAAGTTTCATCAATTAAAGATAGTTAAATATGTTTTTTCTTAGTTATTATTATTGTGCTATATTTATGAAATAAATATAATATAATAAATAAATATTATTTATATTATATAAATAAGAGTAAAGGTTTCCCCTGCACAGTTGTGTCCGACTCTAGGGGGCGGTGCTCATCTCTGTTTCTTAGCCAAAGAGCCAGCGCTGTCTGAAGATGCTTCCGCGGTCATGTGGCCAGCATGATGCACACGGAACACTGTTATAATCCCACCGAAGTGGTACCTATTCATCTACTTGCATTTGCATGCTTTTGAATTGCTAGGTTGGCAAGAGCTGGGGCGAGTGCAGGAGCTCACTCGGTCACGCGGCGCTCGGGTCTCGAACCGCTGACCTTCCGATCGACAAGCTTGGCATCTTAACCACAATAAAAATAAATAAATATGAAAAAAGAGAACCAGTTTGGTTTAGTGGTTAAGGCACCAGGCTAGAAACCGGGAGGCTGTGAGTTCTAGTCCCGCCTTAGGCATGAAAGCCGGCTGGGCGACCTTGGGCCAGTCACTCTCTCTCAGCCCAACTCACCTCACAGGGTTGCTGTTGTGGGGAAAAGAGGAGGAGGAAGGAGTATTAGGTGTGTTCCCTGCCTTGAGTTATTTATAAAAATGATAAAGGCGGGATAAAATATCTAAAAAAAAAATTATGTCTGACAGCTGGGTAGGAATAGGCATTTCTTAAATCTCTTTTGTTGTTGTTCAGTCGTTTAGTCGTATCCGACTCTTTGTGACCTCACGGACCATAGCAAGCCAGGCCTTCCTGTCCTCCACTGTCTCCCGGAGTTTGCTCAAGTTCATGTTCATTACATTGGTGATGCTATCTAACCATCTCATCCTCTGCCGTCCCCTTCTCCTTTTGCCTTCAGTCTTTCCCAGCATCAGGGTCTTTTCCAGTGAGTCCTCTCTTCGCATTAGGTGGCCAAAGTATTTGAGCTTCAGCTTCAGCATCTGTCCTTCCAATGAGCAGTCAGGGTTGATTTCCTTTAGGATTGACTGGTTTGACCTCCTTGCAGTCCAAGGGACTCTCAAGAGTCTTCTCCAGCACCACAGTTCAAAAGCATCAATTCTTCGGCGCTCAGCCTTCCTTATGGTCCAACTCTCACAGCCATATTATTATTAATAATATATTTATTATTAATAAATATATTTATTAATATATTATTAATATTATTAATAATATATTAATAAATATATTATTTTGACTACTTAATAATAAACCCAAAAAACAAAGACAATTCAAAACAGTAATTCCATATCTTTAAAAGGGAATAACATCAATCAAATCCTTAAAGCAAACCAGATAAACATTCTTTAACCCTAATACAACAGTTTTAATAATTTTAATCTTAATAAACCCAAAAAACAAAGCCAATTCAAACAATAAATCCAAATCTTTAAAGGCAAATAGCATCAATCAGATCCTTAAAGCAAATCAGATGAACATTCTTCAACCCTTGTTGTTGTTGTTGTTGTTCAGTCGTTTAGTCGTGTCCGACTCTTTGTGACCTCATGGACCATAGCACGCCAAATTCATGTTCATTACATCGGTGATGCTATCTAACCATCTCATCCTCTGCTATCCCCTTCTCCTTTTGCCTTCAGTCTTTCCCAGCATCAGGGTCTTTTCCAGTGAGTCCTCTCTTATAATTCATAACAAACTAATACAACCCTGTTGTTTTAGAAATTAAACCCTATGGGCATGGCTGTACTGATGCAAATTTAGCAAGGGAGGGAATTTTATAAAGTAACCTAATAATTTTACTTCATAAAATGAGTAGGGTATTGATATTCTAACATTAAAGCATTTTGAAAAAACATCTTGGTATAAAAAGGTAACATTTCCTTCGAGTCTACCTCAACTTCTGCTGACTTCAAGGAAACACCCATGAAAGGAAATTAAACTCATTCTCTCTGAATAAACAAGCAAGCAAGCAACCTTAGGAAGATAATGATAAAACAAACTGAAACTGAAAACCTACTTTCAGTTTTTTAATCCGGAGCTCAATGGCCTGTATGTCTGTGCTAAGATCAAGGCAACGCACTTGTTCCAATTCCTCTTCAGTTTCTCCCAGCCAAACCCAGATGCTGTTTAGATCAGAACTGAACTGCTGCCACTGTTGAAGATTCTGCTTCATCCTCAGTTCTTTACTTAAGGCTTGGGCCTGAATCAACTCCCATCGATCAATCACACCTAAGAAAAGAAGGCCTTGCTTTATAAAAGTCAGTTCTTAACCTTCTGCCCAACTGACCTTCCCAATGTTTCATCAACTAAGTATGGTGAAGACACCAAACCCAGAATGAGTTCCCATCTCAGCCTCTCCTACTCCCCCTTCTGGCTTCAGTTAACCACATGAGGAGACAGATGCCATTCAACCCTAGAATAAAAACAGAAGCACGGGGTTTGTAAGTGCTGCTTCTACCCTGCACCAGACATTGGCTGGCTCTGACACAATGGAATGTTACATTCCTGAGTTTTGATCCAGAGGAGGATACAGTTAGGAAAAGTACACAAAATGCAAAGTTATTGTCTCTCATATCCACTTTTTTAAATGTAAGGAGACGGAAGACTATCTGAAGAAGTGTCTCCTCATCCCTCACATTTAGCTGGCCAAACCCTCAGATTGACCTCCCTGAGGCTCTTTTCCACATATCTCAGGGCAGGCAATGATGCAAGGTAATTTATTTATTTTTTATTTATTACCTTTTAATTTATTACAATTTATTAATTTAATTTAATTTATTACGATTACTATTAAGATACAGAGGTTTGTTGGTGAAGGTGCCTTACCTGCAATAGGCTTTTCCTGGTTTTACCTTATTGGTTGTGTTGGTATCTACTTAGGTTTTTAAGTAGTTTGCATGTTTTATGCTACTTTTACATACTTTTGTTTTTTTTATAAGTTTTCTATTTTAACTGATTGTATACTATCCAGAGAACTCGTTACCGACTAATTAATAAGTAAGCCAATACAGGTAGTCCTTGCTTAACGATGGTAATTGGGACCAGCAACTCTGTCGCTAAGTGACATGGTCATAAAGTGTGATGTCATGTGACCACGCCAACTTATGATGGCAGTTGCGGCAGTTCTGGTTGTTGGTGTTAAGCAAATCCTGCTTGGCCATTAGGCACAACATCATGTGATTGCCATTTGCAACCTCCTGCTGGTTTCCTCATTAACTTTGCTTGTCGGAAGTCAGCTGTGAAGGTTGCAAATGGTGATCATGTGACTGTGGGACACAGTGTCCATTGTAATTGCTAGCTGGTTGCCAAGCACCTGAATCGTGATCATGTGACTGCGGGGACGCTGTGACAGCTGCAACTTCGAGGACTGGCAAGAAGTCTCCTTGTTCAGTGCTGTCGTAACTTCGAACAGTCGCTGAACGAGTGGTCGTTAAACAAGGACTACGTGTAAGTAGCTGCAAATCTACAAAAATCAGCCCTGGGAAAAGGAATGAATGTCTGCAGAACAAGACTCTTTAAGACCTCATGGAAGGAAATGGGACCAACATTACTTTGACCAGACTTCATAAGGCTTTTTGAATCATAGCTGTGAAATCTCCTCCATGGAAAAAACCTACCTAGTTTTAAAGACAAAATCTAGTAAGTCACTAACTTACGCTATTAGTAATGGAGGGTTTATCATTAAAAAACTGTATGTCATGTTATTACTACAAGAAGTTCTAGAAGCATTTCAGAATGTTCACTCTGACCAGATTATATCAATTTCTATTAAAAATATTTATATATTTTTTACAACCAAAATATTACAATACCACACTAATTATTCCAGACCTATTTTTTTTCAAATTCACTTTCAGTGAGTTCACCTGTATCAATAGTTTCAACTTAGTCAAGAACTGAACAAGATTCTAGAATAGAGGTGCTATAAAACTATAATAGATTCTTAGCAAATGGAAAATAAGATGACCAGAAATTAATCTGCAAAGAAAACGATTAAATGTTGAACAGAAAATTTGATTCATTGGCATTCACAGGAACTTGCTGATTTTATCAGAGTGACAAAAACAGTGTTGCAGCATCATTCTGTAAGCTCTGCCCCTTTCATGCAAATGGGTAATGCCACAACGTATATACAAAAGATCAAGGCTTAAGTTGTGATGCTGTGATGCTGCTTTAGTAATTCTGTCTCCTCTTGTCTCCCGCAGATGCCACTGATTTGATTAAAAGAAGAGATAATACCCCAAATCTCGGTGTATTCTCAAAGATATTTCAGAAACTAATTAAATACCAACAATGTTATCCTGACAAAGAAAGTCAGGTTGCAAGCATATGGAAGTTGCCTCAACGCTATTATCTGCTTGTACCTCAAAATCTAAAGTCAGAAAAGGGCAGCAAAAGATCAAAAACATTAATTGTGTGATTCCCAGCAGATCTCAAGGTATGTCCTGTCAAGTAGGACCACATCTCTAATTTCACTGTAGATCCTAGTGGAATACAACAGGCTTAGGAAAGAGAGGGCATTCAGATGTAGGGGTAGTGCTCTTTGATCCTGTGTTGTAAATCATTACCGCTTGTTTTTCATATATTTAGGTGGGAGGTTTGAATATTACTTACCAGCTGTTTGTGTCTCTGTACTGTTCAGGTTAATAAATCCAGACAGTTTTTCCTCCTCTTCTTTCAGTTTATGTTCAAGCCGCCTTACTGAATCTATACTCCTGCTGCACTCACCCAGAAGCTTCATCTGTTTTTTAAAAAATCCCCCAAATAATTTTTCAGTAATGATATCCCCACAATTTAGCTTGAAATAGTTAAGACTTTGATAGGCAAAATACCATTTTAGTTATTTACAAATTTTGGGTTTCATCTTATTTTGATAATAATTTAATATGTATAATAACTTACTTGGATCATTGTATTTGTACTACACTACACATACTACACTTGATCTTACCCAAAAGGCGGAGGAGCTTTTTGTAGCCATATGTCCAGATCATAATTCATCGAATGTCACACAGTTCTTCAAAACCTGATTTGTGATTTACCTTCCTTTCCCCGTTTCTTCCCACAACTGAAGCTATCAATTACCAACTCTATTTCTCACTTGCATTTTTTGTTTGCAATATCCTTCCATGGAAATGTTAATCTGACATCCCTTCTCCATGATAATATCAAAAAATCTAAAGATGCATTTCTTCACTCTTATTTTCTCTAATTCTTTTCCTCATCTTCTATTTGCTCCATCATATGACTGGTTTTTAATTACTGGAAGTCTGCAGGAAGATTCTACCTCTGTGCTGAAGCTAGTTGCAGGTCTTTTACGAATAGTAAAGGTAAAGGTTCCCCTGCACAGTCGTGTCCGACTCCAGGGGCCGGTGCTCATCTCTGTTTGTTAGCCGAAGAGCCAGCATTGTCCGAAGACGCTTCCGTGGTCATGTGGCCGGCATGACGCGCACGGAACGCTGTTACCGTCCCACCGAAGTGGTATCTATTTATCTACTTGCACTTGCATGCTTTCGAATTGCTAGGTTGGCAAGAGCTGGGGCGAGTGCGGGAGCTCACTCCGTCACGCGGCACTCGGGTCTCGAATGTGCGACCTTCCGATCGACAAACCTGGCGTCTTAACCACTGAGCCATCACACCCCCTCTTACAAATAGTACATAATAATTGTCTTGTGCCACACACAAAAAATTCGTACCTGTAAAGTCTGAACTTGAAAACTAAAATATTCTGATACTACAAACATTAATTAGAAGGGGCATATAATGCACTGAAAACACAACAACAAAAACAACAACAACAAAAATTAGGCTTCTTTGCCAATTGTTTTACAAAATATAGATAAAATCAGAGCTAAGATTCATTATAAGAATGTGTGAATGATTATTTGTGTGGCTGGGTTTGAGGAGGAGTAAAACAGTTGAGGTATAAATAGCATTTATTTCTTGTTGTGTAATAAGAACCCATAACTTCAGCTAGTATTTGCAACTATGGTATTTATTGCATTTATTTATTTATATCCTGAATAGTCCTGGTCCAACCACCTCATAGTTTGCATGTTTCAAAATGGGCTTGTGGCCTGTGACAGCTTATGCCACTATTAATTTGTTAAGACCACAGCACTTCACATTCTTTTTATGGGTAGAGGTTACCATTCTGTACATGAAGAAGTTTAATTTTACCCCTAGCCACTAGGTGGCAATGCTCATAGTACTTACATATCCTTTGTAGCTAGAATCTAGCTCAGGCCCTGTTGGTGTTTTACTGCGGATTATATTTTCCGTTTGCTGTATTTGGAAACGACTAGTGTCTAAAGCCTTGTCAAGCTGCCGCATGTGTGTTTCCAAGGAACCTGGTTCTCCTGCAGTAAATATACAAATGAGATGTTACCAACTCAAGCGCTAAAACATCTCAGACTGATAAAATGGAGAGTGGTGTTAATTAGGTTAGGAAGCATGACAAAGGTTGACTGAATAGCATGTTTGTGACAAATCAAATTTGCAAGTAATTTGCAAATGGGTCAGTAACTGAGGACAAGTGATTTTTTTAGCAGAAATATACACAGTTGATCAAGGCAATTCATTTTTAGGAATATTTATTTATTTATTTATTTATTTATTCTTATCCCGCCTTTATTATTTTTATAAATAACTCAAGGCGGTGAACATACCTAATACTCCTTCCTCCTCCTATTTTCCCCACAACAACAACAACCCTGTGAGGTGAGTTGGGCTGAGAGAGAGTGACTGGCCCAAGGTCACCCAGCTGGCTTTCATGACTAAGGCGGGACTAGAACTCTCAGTCTCCTGGTTTCTAGCTCAGCACCTTAACCACTAGACCAAACTGGCTCTCTATATAATAGCTCTATATTCTACTTGTATTATTGCATCTTCAGACATTTTTAAAGTATCTGTGGTATTCTCACTAGGCAAATATGGAGAGAGTTTGGGAAAAAAAACTACATTCTGTTTTCCTTTCAAATAATTTCATATACAGTATCCTACATTTTGCTTCACGCTGTACTAGTATATCCCAGATGAACACAAATGGCTACTTTTGGATAAATTACAAAAGAATACAGAAATTAGAGTGATCCATTCATTTTCTTCCAAATTCAGAGTAGTAACTCTCAAGCTTCCTTAAGTCTATTCCTAGTTTTCTAGCATGCAAGGAAAACAGTATCTCCAAAACCTGGATATTTGGGTTTTATATGTCTCTATTTTATAGGTTTTTCTTAAAGCAGAAAACTGAACTGCAAAGCAACAAAAATGACCACAGGATACTGTCTATGAAGGTTCTCAGTCATCCAGGTGGAATTGTCTGTAGCTTGAATCATGTCAACTGGATTTCTATTTTCTCAGTGGAAACGTTTCGCTCCTTATCCAAGGAGCTTCTTCAGTCTGAGCAAAGTTGGTAAGGGAATCCTAAATATGTTTCTAGGGTGGCTGTGTGACCTTGCACCTGGGGCTAGGTCATGGTTATTTTGAGATGTTTATTTCTAAGTCCCTTTATCATCTAAAGGAGGATCGTTAAGATTACCCTGCTGCTGTTGAGCTTGCGAAATGGCCTTAATCTTCCTAGGCACAGAAGACAAAGCAGGAAGGAAGATAGGGGAAAGGTTGTGCCTGAGGCCCCCACCTCTATTCAAGGAAGGATTTTCCAAGTTGGCATAAATGGATTCCTTGACCCCTCTCTCAAATTTATGCCAACTTGGAAAATCCTTCCTTGAATAGAGGTGGGGGCCTCAGGCACAACCTTTCCCCTATCTTCCTTCCTGCTTTGTCTTCTGTGCCTAGGAAGATTAAGACCATTTCGCAAGCTCAACAGCAGCATGGTGATCTTAACGATCCTCCTTTAGATGATAAAGGGACTTAGAAATAACATCTCAAAATAACCATGACCTAGCCCCAGGTGTAAGGTCACACAGCTACCTAGAAACATATTTAGGATTCCCTTACCAACTTTGCTCAGACTGAAGAAGCTCCTTGGATAAGGAGCGAAACGTTTCCACTGAGAAAATAGAAATCCAGTTGACATGATTCAAGCTACAGACCACAGGATACATTTTTGCTATTAAAAAAAAGATGCAACACCCTCCTTCATTATAGCCATATTCAGAAATATTTGGAGAATATTCAGCATTCATATTTCATGCTTTAAAAAAACTCCTATAGGATAAAATCCAGTTATATCCACATCTCAGCATGGTAGAAATTGTTGGCGGCACCAAATCCCTCTCTTCCGATGTAAGTTCCAAATAGAAAGAGTGAAACCGAAGAACAAGGAAGAGATCTATGCCTGTTTGCGGAACATGAATGAGAGAGGAGAACAAGGAATAGATCTATGCCTGTTTGCGGAACATGAATGAGAGAGGAGAACTTGTCAGAACAGAGATCAGCCTGTGCAATGTGTGATGCCATCCATTATTTTCAAACTGCACAAGAGGATCACATAGTGCAGAGGGGAAGCCAGCCTGGCACTGTATTCTTTCAGTTCCACCCCCATAAAACTTATTGGCCCTGCAAAACCTCCCTTATTGTGGTACAGCACAATAGATTTGTACGGTTGGTGATCCACAGATATTAGTTATTTCTTATCTGAAGCTAATACAATATACTGATGCAATTTCTTTTCCCCAGCTCAGATACTATGAAACAGGGATGTTAACACTATTACTCTGTATTATACTTTAAAAAAGAGGCCTCAAATTTTGCTAATTTGCCAAATATCCACCCGGAAGCAACAATATTTTACAAGGTACTCTTTGTGTGAGAAAATGTTCTTTCAAAGTGCTGGTGCTTCTGAGTGAATTAGAGTGATTGGTTAAATAATGAAGAAAGCAGCAGATGTGTTAAGAAGGCTCTAGTATAGACATTTTAGGATTAGAGCAATTTTAGGCTTTTTAATGCCTACCACAGACATTTCTGAGAGCATTTTCAGTAAGTTTTACATAGGCCTCAGGGCTCTCAGGAATCACTATATCTGGAAAGATAAAAAACAGCCATTGGTTGCTTAGCAATAATTATTTAAAGGAATCTGTGAATTTCAAGAGAGAGAATAAGCTACCAAGCTTACTTTATTCCACATATTGTTTAGACAAAGAGAAGTGAAATTAATCATAGTGTCCTCTGAGAAATCATCAAAAATCCAAGCAACTCAGTTAAACTGCAGAGAATGGTCTATATCCAATACTATGTTGCTACTATACAACAGAAATCACTGATGAAATAGATTTTCCCTCCCATCCACAGATGCCAGAGCTCTTTTCTAGTCCATCCTACATGTTTAAGGGACTCCAGAGCACATCTGACAAAAACATGGGCGGTATAAAGAGGCAGTGTTGAGGTACTTCAAGTAAAGAGGCATCTAAAGTCCAATGTAATTACAAGTTAGAACCTATTCTATAATTTCATACCTGGAGGTAATACAGTGTAAGAAAATACCATGATCAGATGCAAATTACCACATATGTACATTCCATGATGCTTATCCCTTTCAAATTCAAAAATTTTTCTAAGAACTAGTTACTTCTAACTTTTTCAATTGGTCATCTGTGCCATTATATACATGGGCATTGCCACATACACCTGCCTTTCTTGAAACATAATGCTGAGAGAGCTCCATCTACATATTTCTTGTATATCTTGTATGTATCCTTGGTAGCCTTCTGGAAGTCCCTCAAAACATGGCTCTATCAACAGGCTTGGTGATCTCAGGGAAATGGAGAACCGGTGAGATGGCTACATTTTCTGGAACATTGAAAGTGCTCTCTTCTAGTCCTTTTTAAAAAATAATATTGATGTCCTTACTGTGCAGTTTTTAATGTTTGTTTTTTATTGTATGCTGCCCAGAGTCATATTTGTGAGATGGGCGGCTATCTAGTGGTTAAAGCAACAGGCTAGAATCCAGGAGTCTGTGAGTTCTAGTCCCACCTTAGGAATGAAAGCCGGCTGGGTGACCTTGAGCCAGTCACTCTCTCTCAGCCCAACTCACCTCACAGGGTTGTTGTTGTGGGGAAAATAGGAGGAGGAAGGAGTATTGGGTATGTTCGCCACCTTGAGTTATTTATAAAAACAATAAAGGCGGGATAAAAATGAAATAAATAAAACATAAATGTGAGGAATAAATGAATAAATATATATGCATATGTGTGGGTATAATCTATGCATGGTAGAAATTGGTAAGTTTCTGGTAAACTAGTCAGAGATAAGGCTGAGCCAGGGTGGGCAGGGCCATCAGGATGTGACCATGATGTAGTGGGTGCCATCAAGACTGATTTTTTAATACTTTTTGGATCAGAAGCCGATTGGAAGGAAAGAGGTAGAACAGTCAATTCTTCCACAGGTAAAGAACTTTATCACCTAAGAATCTGCTGCAAGTATTTTATTTTTATTTGATTTATACTCTGAACGAGTATAAATGCTCTGGCAAGCATTCGAGCTACTCATTGTCCCCAACAGGGGAAAGGGCTTCCTCATGTCAGGAGACGGGCAGTTGGTTGGTTGCATACAGAATGGTTTACCCATGTCTTCTTGAAGCGTGCTGACATCATTGGGATTAATAATGGCATTGAGCTGGTGCTGTGGATGGAATCAAAGATGAGACCCTGAAAGTGTTCTCTTTCAGTCTTGATCTCAAGACCCAAGGATTTTGCTCTAACTGTGATCTGCTTGGTATACAAACTCCTGTACTCCCTTGGAGAGAGCAAGGCTTACTTGCCAGCCTTAGTATCCACTGAGTATGTGGCTGAATTTCTTGGTTAAATTATGAAGAAATGTCACATTCAAAGTCTTTGTTTCCTGAGGAACAGTAGCTAATTTCTGATGAGGTGTTGACAGTTAGATGTGGCATAGTTGTTAGACAAAGGAGCTGGTGCTGCTTATCACTCAGGGCCTGGATTTGAATGCCTTCCTGAGTAGAATGACACTGTCTCCATCCCATGGAGGGGAGGAAGAACTGCCTGGAGTAGTGAAGCTAAGAATCTTGACACTGGAAAGAAGATCCATGTAGGAGGCTTACAAATCAATTTGATTGGAGACTCCTGCTACTGCTTGGATACCTGCTTAATAAACCCCTAACAATGTGGACAGGATCCAACTATTCCAAAACATATTAAGCAGAGCAATTGTTAGTATGAAGGCAGCATTACTGCTGCAATGCTGGAATTTTAGAAAGCGTGTTTTCATGGCAACGTGACAAGGAAAACATAAAACAAAAACAAAAACTCTTGCTATGGAGTTTGAGGAGAAACTAAGGGGACACTGGAAAGCACACCTATATATGTATATATGTTACATATATATGTATATATGTTACATATATGTATATATGCTACACGGTGGCAGCATTCCTGCCAAAAGTTTCAGCACTCAGTATTCCATGGAGAGTATCACAGATACAGATAAATCCCTATGTGTGATACAGAGAATACACCAAAGAGTTTTAGATCACATTTCTATGTGCATTTGGAAGGAAATCTTATTGAAATCCATAGTATTTATTTCTGGGTAACTGGAGATAGGATCAAACATATTTTCTTATACTTTTCCATTCTTCCATAGGATCAGAAACTGACTTATTAAAAGATGCTGTGTTACCTACATTGTGGAGTCCTTGGTGCTCTCTGAGCCTTGTTGTTTTCTTGTAGACGTTTCATTGCCAGACTAGGCAACATCTTCAGTGTGAAAAGTCTGGCAATGAAACGTCTGCAAGAAAACAACAAGGCTCAGAGAGTACCAAGGACTCCACAGTTCAACCCTGAGCTACAAATATTCTCTTCGATTGGTACCTACATTGTGTTTTTATTCTTCAGGACCAATCAATCGAATTATGTAAGTTTAGCCTACTCCTACAAATCAAAAAGCAGTTATTTATTCCTATGTATCTAAATTCCAGATCCCAATGTCAGGTGTACATCTCCTGTAATATTTTCTGAATGTATAGTAGCATCCATGAGTCAGAGTGCACTGAGGGTTATCTGGGTTAGGCTACCACATGTTAGGCCAGTCATATAAATGCCATTGCATTATGCACATGTCAGTGTGGGCTTGCTGCATTGGGAGACAACAAGGTTCCCTTTACTAACTCACATTATGGGAGATGACAAAGAACCATAATTCCCAAATACATAAAATAAATAAGAACGACGATAACTACAGGTTCAGTTATTTTATCCAAGCTGAATGTTTACTTGGAATGTGTCTTCTCTCCTTTTCCCTACAATTATTAAGACCAATTGTACCCTGTCATCTAATAAATCCATTTTGATTTATCCCACTAGTTCCTTCTGTGCCAGTTGGAAAATATTAGTAAAGATTTTCAAAGCCAGAAGTGGACCTGTCACCTTACATCAAACACCACAAGCATAAAGATTGGTTGAAGGGAGATGATCTTATTTAAGAAGTTCTCTGAGGAGGCATACAGAGAAATAACAGAGTGTTGATAGATTTTACCTGCTAGACTTGTAGCTCCTTGAAGATAAAAATCTTTGTCCTCCCGCCCCTCTTCTTCAGAATGCAGTGCTCTTGAAACTGCTGTCTCCAGGTCACGGCTCAAGTCATAGTCGTGATCCCATTCCAAGGGAATGGAATCTACACTAGCTGGAGTATCCCGCCCTGACCTTTCACTTCGGAGAGGCTGGGGAAGGGACAGCGAGAGGACGGAGGAAGGGTGCGGGGAAAGAACGCTGTCTGCAGATTTGTCATGCCAGTGCATGTCAGAAAGATCTGCTGATTCATCCAGATCCACTTCACGATCAGATAACTCATGCTCATCATCTGTGAGCTAGAAGGAGACATTAAACAATAATGAGTACTTTTCACAAGGGGCCATTCTGCTACTTGCTAGGTCAAGAAGACGAAAGTGTCACTCCATGACACTCATTCTCTCAAGATTAAAAAAAGCTGAAAGACTTAAGTTGGAAAAGCACTAGCATTTTTTTCTTTCACATGTTGCATTTCATCATTTCACCAATTACTTTAGGTTGTCTTTCTTCCAGACTTCATTTTGCAGGGCCACTTAGAAGATTGAAAAAAATGCCTCAATGTAAAAATGTTTATTTCCTCACAGAAACCCGGGGAAGATTCAGGACCAATGGCTAGCTCAGATCTTACATCTACATGAAACTTTAAAGTAGAATCTCTTAGTTGAGAGGTGATTGGCTTTTTTTTTCCAGTGTTACTTTTAAGTAGTGGTTGGGGGCCTTTAAAGAACAAGATGAAGGTCTAAGAGGCTTAATGCATCTGTTTTGCATCCCAACCACAAAATATTGTTCTACCCAAATTGTAGTTTCACTGTCAAATTTCAGCAGTGTAATTTAGAGATTCTCTAGGGCAGGCCTGCACAACATACAGCCCATGGACTGCATGCTGCCCATCAAGCAGCCTTGTGTGGCCTGCTGGCGTTTTTAAAAAAGTGAATAAATTCACTGCTGTCAAACATCACCACCTCCTAGACAGACATGCTGTCGAGTGCCTCCAATGCCTTCAGGCCTCACTGATGCCTCCAGCTCCAGGGCAGCCACTGCTCTGCTAGCCACCAAACAGCTGATCAGTGCAAGAGTATTCCTTTGTGGCCCGCAACTATTTTTAATTTATCAATGTGGCCCTTTCTCCTCTACATTTGGTGCAGGCCTGCTCTAGTGGCTGCAAAAAATGGGATTTGAGGGGCTGCACTTAGGTAATAAGTTATCCAAATCTGCCATAACTCTGTACAAGAATATTGAACAAGAGCACACAGTCTATGATGATATCTGAAAATTACGAAATGTGTAAATACTGATGTGGAAAAGTTAATACTTACTGGAAGACGAATTAGTTTTTTGTGATATCTTTCCACTCGGCCAAAGACCTCATGGCAATAACGTCGCAGCTCATCCAACTCTTCCTCAATGACAGCTGCATCTAAAGGCTCACTCTTTTCTAACAGTTGCTCCCCCTGGGCAATGATTAGCTCAATTTTGCTGTTGTTCAGTGAGATCTCCTGTTGAAAAGCCTGAAAAACATATGTGTAATTTATTATACAGGGCATAGGAAAAGTCAGGCCCCATAGGCCGATCACTATATGTCTGATTAATTAATATTTTTTCCAAAGGTCATGTGTCATATAAGTCAGGAAGTGTTTAGAAAAAAATGGCAACCTTTGTATTAATGTAATTTATTACATTTGTTGTAAACCGCCCAGAGTCTCCCTTGGGGGAGTTGGATGGTGATAAATTAGATAGATAGATAGATAGATAGATAGATAGATAGATAGATAGATAGATAGATTTATATAATAAATTGTCTATGAGGTCTGACTTTGTCTATGGACCCTGACTTTGTCTATGGGGCTAACCTTTGGTACATGCTGTATATTTCTGGTACATATAACCAATTAACTGGTTTATTTTGTCTCTAGCAAAGATTTCTACAGCCAGTCCTCATTTAGCGGCTACCTCATTTAGCAACTGTTCGCAAATACGACACTAATTAAAAAAAATTCTGACCAATGAGCGCACTTACGACCAAATTTCACACGCCTGACAACAATGCACGCCGGAGTGAGAGTAACACTTGTGTAACTGTACGAGAGAACTTTATCTAAATGAGACGGCAGCAACCAGTGATCTTCGCAGCATCTCTCTCTCTTAGCCACGTGTTCGCTTAGTGACCATTTCGCTTCCGTTTTAAGAAATGGATTGCGATCGCTAAACGAGGAGAGGGTGTATTATGGATACTAAACAGAGTAAGAACAAAGCTGGCCAGGAAGTTGATTACCCTTACAATGACCCCAAATTTTGCTCAACGCCTGGAGCCTATATTGACACAACTCTGAACATAAAGATTCCATAAAGTTAACCAATTACCAGCTTGAAAAGAATAAATGCATTTTGTGAAGTGAACTTCATAGAGCAGTTTTCAGTCATGACACCTTCAGGCAGTAGTGCAAAGGATATAAGTTTGTAACAGGTGGCAATTTTGGCTTTGCAAGAACATATGTGTTAGGATGATATCTGACCCTCCAAAAGTTGCTAAGATTCACCCTGGACATTTTTTCTCCTCAAAACCTAGTAGGGAAAACTAAAGCAGTCACTGATTTCAGTCCCATTTGCTGAATGGTACTTGCTGTAAGTACAGCTTGTTTTAGTCTATTATTAATATTTATTTATTTATCATATTTATATAGCTGCACGTCTCACAAAAAAGCGACTCTAAGCGGCGCTATTGTATTATTCATACAATATTATTACTGTATGAATCCTTGCTTATGGTCTGTGATGAATTTTAAAACTTACTATTTTTCCCTTCATACATATTATGTTGCATAAAAAGTATAGTTAATGATAAAAACTGCTATGATTTTTATTATTGGGGCCCTCTAGATTTGTATTTCTGTACCTTGAGTTGCTTTATCTTTGCTTGAACATCACACTCTGAGAAATGTTCAATGTTGGTGAGCTGTAAGTCCATTTCTGTAAGCCAGACCAAAATGCTGTCACGTGCTGTCTCAAATTCTTCACGCTGGCCAATGAAATGCTATAAAAAAGAAAACATAGGATAACTACTTAACCAGAACTATTCAACTTTTTCACGTCAGTACATATCTTTACACATTTAAAACTAAATGAGACAAAATCCAAACATATCAGTTACTGTATAAAGGAGAGAGAAAACTGCTATTCTTAAAATTGTCCCTTCAACTGCAGAAACATATACCACTGTAATAAATGAATGAAAATGTAGGAATACTTTAAGTCTGCGGAGGATGGAGATCACTCGTTTTTGCAAATTGTCCCATCTCTGGTTTCCTTCGTGGACCATCAGCTTGAGACTGCCAGCAGAATCGGTGCGATTTTCTCTGGCCAAGCGGCGGTACTGTTTGTTAATCAGTTCTAACTGAGTCAAACTTTCTTGTACTTGTCGCTGAAAAGCCTACAAAAAGAGCAGCAACAAAATAACCCTTTTGAGTTTGGCCCTATAATCACTATCCTTGGTTTGGATTTTTTTCTTGTATCTGGTAACAATTCTATCGAAGAGAAATTCTTATCAAGGCTTTTACATCCTATTTATAACCCCCGTCATACTGGAGGGGAAGATGTAGGCTTTGTTTACATAAAAGTTGTACTAAAGTTTGCTACTGGAAGGATCTTTTTCCTATGCCAAAATAGCTAAATAGTTCACGTTGCTAGTTCTTTTCTTGAGATATTAAGAACTACTTGTAATACACGAAATCTCTGCTGTGCTACGCCAACTATTGTCAAACTGTGAACTTTTTAAAAAGTCAGGTGCACATTTATACTCAGGATGAAGCAGGACAAGTTTCTAAACCATGGCATTTTGGGAGCAGGCAGGCATTTGGTGATAGCATCACAACAATATCCTTATACAAAAATGTTTAACCGTGCCTTTATATTCCTCTACTCTATTTATGGCAAAGTGCTAATACAATTTAAAAAATTGAATGGATTTCTTGGAACCACAAAGATAGACAAGCAGACATAGTTTATTAATTAAATAAGCTTGAGTGCATGGTAATGTAACTATATCACATGAAATTAGCCTGTGTAGGTGGATCACAATAGAGAGAGAGAGAGAAAGTGTGTGTGCACGCTCAGGATCTACCAAGGAGAGTTCAATAACTTTCAGGGGTTAAATGCTATCCTTGAATCACCAGAGGTAACAGAACAAAATAATCTATAGACACATTCATGGCAATCAACATCAAATCTATGTTGTTTTTGCTCCTTTTTATTTTGGCAATCATCATGATTAAAATGAAAATAGACAATTGTGCAGCAGGTTGCAGCCAAGGACAGAAGAGAGCTATGTAATCTGAAGCAGCAAATATCCTCCAAGGATTCTTCTCATAAATGATAAACTCAATTTAAATGTCAGTGCACAATGTGGATAGGTCGGGAGATTAAGTAAGAAGGGTATTTATATTATTGAAGAATTATATGAAGAATTATGTTGGACAACAATAATAAAAAATCAATAAAATAAATCCAGGAAAAACAAATCCACCTGTTTGAATCAGTAAGAAAAAATAAAGATTGTAAACAGGGAGGCTTGTGTTGAGGCAACCACATTTGTAGTTTCATCTGTTACTAACATTTGTCCAGAGGAATGACAGCTGGAATGTTTTCTACCATCTTAACAATGATGTACTTCTATACTGATATTCTAGTTTGTTCAATTTGCAAAAGAGCAAACTCTTTCAAAATTGCATCACATTTTACTATTCAAATAAAAACTAATATTGTAGTTTGTGGCTTGAATCATGTCAACTGGATTTCTATTTTCTTAGTGGATACGTTTCACTCCTTATCCAAGGAGCTTCTTCAGTCTGAGTAAAGTTAGTAAGGGAATCCTTAAATATGTTTCTAGGCTGGCTGTGTGACCTTGCACCTGGGGCTAGGTCATGGTTATTTTTGAGATGTTTGTTTCTAAGTCCTAAGTCTAAGTTTAGATGATAAAGGGACTTAGAAACAAACATCTCAAAAATAACCATGACCTAGCCCCAGGTGCAAGGTCACACAGCCAGCCTAGAAACATATTTAAGGATTCCCTTACTAACTTTACTCAGACTGAAGAAGCTCCTTGGATAAGGAGTGAAACGTATCCACTAAGAAAATAGAAATCCAGTTGACATGATTCAAGCCACAGACTGTTCCACCTGGATGACTGAGAACCTTCATAGACATAGTAATATTGTAGTTATTTTGGAGAAATGCAAGGCTTAAATCTGACAATTCTTTTGCTCTTGTAAATGACTATAGTTATTTTCCCCATTAAGCTTAGCTAAAGCATCTGGGTAAGGAATATAAATCTATGCTTTAAAAATCCTTATACCATATGCAAAAAAGTAATGCTCTCTTGTCTATAAAAACCATGTAGAAGACAAAATTTCAGGAATATAGCTTTTCTTGTATCAGACGCATTGAAATGTTCATCTTCATAAACTTTTAAGTGAGCTTTCTTTTACCTCCACTCACCCTAAATACTTATTCTATAATGTCTACAGTAGCATGTAGAAATAGTAGACAAGCTAAAAGCACAGTAAAAATATGTTTGAACAACTTTTTTTAAAATAGGCACATTCTTTTGCCTGCAGTAAGTACACAATTTAGGAGCCTAAGTGGATAGAAAATTGAAATGCATTTGGAGAAAAGAAAATGAAACAAAATACACAGAAAAAGCCTGCAGAGGAACACAGCTTTAATAACTAACACAATATATTAGGTTGAGTTTTATTTAGTAGAGTAAATTGCATGATTCTTCAGTAAGCAAAAGGGAAATGAAATGAATGAAATGGAAAGTAAGGAACATTTTTCATCCAAGAAATAGACTGACTCATTCATATAAATAGACTTTTGGATATTAGTGATTGCAAGCCTAAGTCCTACTAAAACATGATGGCAATGGTTTGAAATAATTAAAATGGGAAGCAAAAGGAAGGATGGAAGATAGTTTCAAAATTGAAAAGTCAATAAAATAGAAAATGGGGATAATAAGAATGAGTTCAGGTCTAGGCTATTATCTTTACACTGAAATAGAAAACAGAGAATGTATTCATCTGTAAAAAAATTCTCTGTTTTGGATACTAACAGCAAGCCTTCTGATATTCTCCTGCATTTTCTTCTCTGGCGGTCACAAGGATAGTTTGCATTACACCTATCAGCCTTGGCTGACACAGCTGCCACTTCCTTCATTCTCCCCTGGCTCAACTGAAAGAAAGGAAGAGGTGGGATAGGCTTTCATTTTCAGCTGGCATTATGTTTTTTTCTGGGCAGAATGAGCCAGAGAGGGAAACTAAAAAAAACAAAACAAAAACAACAACCCAACAATTAACAAACCACAGGTACCTTCTTTATTGCTCCTGCTAGAAAAAGCCAATCTGCTGTTCTATTGGGATGACATGACTACCTGTTCAACATTGATTGCACCATTTGAAGACAAGAGCCACTAGGCATATGCCAGCTAAATCACAGTTGACTATGGCCTTTCAATGGCCAATGCATATGAATCAAGTCTGCTAATTCATTTTAATTATAGTTTAGGACAGAGTGGACAATTTATGATCTATGTTTGTGGTTTCAAATTCCATTTCTCCAAGACTGAAGCTATAATTTGAGTTTTCACTAAAATGAAATTACTAGAGCATGATGTGCTTTAATAGGGTAGAACAAATTTGCTTCTGTGATAGCATCAGAAGAGATTATATTTCAAACAGAACAAGTCACCTCAAATTTCTTTAGTTCTTCCTTAGCGACTGTATATAACACACCAGAAGAACTAGGGAAAGCAGCTGTCCTTTCAGAAATTTTCAGCCAATCTTCAAAACGAGAATAATCATCCAAAAACTTTTGCCACAGTCTCCAAGTCTCTTCAATTCTGAAACAAAGATAACAAATAGGATAGGCTGAATTTCACCTTAATTACTATTTGATATCTCATCTTGTTACCAACTGTAACAAGGAAATCATGTTGCATACTTGAGCATGCCCAAGCAAACAAAAATGTATTGAACAATAACTGGCTTTTAACCAAGTTTGACAGTGGTTTTGATTAACAAGCAACATAAATCATTGGTTGAATCCAGCTTCAGCTGGAATAAAGTGGCTATTGCTTGTTCTTCCCCCCCTCTTAAAATATTGCAAATCTTTATTTGAAATCATGCAATTATTTTGAGCTTTTTAACACTGCACTATAAAGAAAGAGCTGAGCAGAAAGGTTTGAGGACTGCACAACCTACAGCTGCTTAAATTAAGAAGTATGCACACAAACTGCATTAACAAATAGGTGTATCTATCATGCCTTACTGCAGGGCTTTCCAAAGTGCCGCCGCTGGCGACACACCGGCGGCGGCAGTGCGGCGGCGGTGCGTGCACAGCGGCGGCAGCAGCCTCCACTAAAACGCGGAACCACTGATCCCGCGCTGCTGCTGCTGCCGCCGTGCACGCGCGCGCCGCTGCTTCCGGGTGGTGTGGCGACACACCACGCTGTGTGTCGCAACACACAGTTTGGAAAGCTCTGCCTTACTGAATACAAACCATATCAGGAAGCAGAGCATTAAACTATAAATCATAGGCATGCTAAAAATGGTTGTCAAGGTGAACTACCAATTGAGTAACACCCTAAACCACATAATTTCAATATGGTTGTAGAAGTCTGTCTTTAACCTAGTTAGCCTGTCTTCCAAATATTATTTCTGTTGCCTGAGAATCACTCTCCAAGTTTTAGAACACTACTAGCTATTTCTGAGATGTTGAGATTGTATCTGGAAACTTCTAGATATGGAGCATGTCTTCTAGATCTTCAGTCTTTGTATTAGGTAATTCAGTAGTGAGACTCTTTAGCTAAAGTTTCTCTCTCACTGCAGAATCTGTACGGAAAGAAGTTTGATCCACATGGAAGCCACATGCTGCTCTAGGGACTACTGCTACCTATGTAGCTTATATTCATTAATAGGCATTTAATTTAAGAACTGGCCAGATTTCATTCCATTCTAAGAAATCCAGAGAATCATCTAAAATTTGGCCAAATACTTACTTGAGTCGCCTTTCCATTGACATGGCACATATATTCCGCCATCTTCGATCCAAGTTCCGTGTGGCTTGCTGAATGGAATCACATTCTGTTTCAGTAGCACAAGCATCACAATCATGGAGAAGAACTTCACAGAGATTAAGGACAGATGCGACCCCAGTGCTATGCTTCTCTATATCTCTTTGAAGTTCCTGTAAGTCAATAGATAAACTTGTAAATGTCTTAGGCAAAACCGGAATTAATTAATAATACTATAAACAAGCAAGACAAAATTGAAATACAAATGAAGGAAGATTAAAAGCTAAGCTACTTGGTGGCTTATAAAAATCCCAAATTGTTCCATGAATAATGAGATGATTTTTGACTCAGATTCTAAGTGGATATACTTAAAAATAAGCTCTAATGCAATCTCTCGCAATCTCTCTCTCTCTCTCTCTCTCACACACACACACACACACACACAAACACAAAAAAATCACTCCAACACATACTTCTGTTTTTCTAATGAAGTAAGTGACTTATGTATTAGACATAATAAGACAAAAAGAGTGCATATATGGTCTGCATTCATAACTTTGCTATTGGGAAGTCTAAAGTGGGCACTTTTTTCCTTTTTGAAATTTGATCTTGAATATATCCATTAGTAGATCTTTGCACCTAATAACGCTTTAGTCCCCATACAGAAATCTTTGTCTTTTTCACTACTAAAATCTATAATGATGTTCCTTGTAAAATCAACTGAACTGAATATCCAAGAAAAGCATTTTTCAGATGTAAAGCAGCTGAATAGCAACTTTGACATTTCCCTGGAACTTCTTGATCTGAAAATTAGGTCTGACTTCTTTAGCATATAGTAACTTTCCCAATTAGGTCAAAATTGTTGTAAAGGTCTAAGATTCAAGTGTATTCTAACAAATAGTAAGACAATTAACAGTTAAGCAATGTATACATATTAGTATAAGTACTCTCATTTAAATTACAGATGTTCATATTTTTTGTTAAGGAATATTTAGTTCTATCAGTCTAGGAAATATACTAATTAAAACCCATGAAGTATTGTTGCTATACATCTTCAGGTAATTTCAGTGAGTCTAATACTAGCACAAATGTGGAGTTAACTGCAAACAATTTGAAGAAATACAATATGACAAGGAGCTTAATAGTATAGCACTACCTTCTCTAACACAACATTTATCTACAAATCCCATCACTCCAGCCAGGGCTGTTTGTGCATCTTTGACACAAAGAAGGCATTCCTTGAAACCCACTTCCCCCATGCCATTCAGGGTTTTAAAAATCAACATTGATTATATGATTATATCTCAGTAGCAATTTGCCAACTTCATAGGCACCTTGCCTATTTCTGGGTCCCATTCATGGTTTGGTGTTGATTTTTAAAACCCTGAATGGCATGGGGGAAGAGGGTTTCAAGGAATTTTATTTTATTTTATTTATCATATTTATATCCCGCCCATCTCCCTCACAAGGAGATACATGCCCAAACAGCCCTGGCTGGGGTGATGGGATTTGTAGATAAATGTTGTGTTAGAGAAGGTAGCGCTATACTATTAAGCTCCTTGTCATATTATATTTCTTCAAATTGTTTGCAGTTAATTCCACATTTGTGTCATGTTTCCAACTATATGCTTTATTTCTTTTGCTTCACTGAGTATTGTGGAGGTCAAACAGGGAAAATGGGATCATTTCCTTTTTATGAAAGAGCAGTACCTGGAGTATGTGAACAAAGAGTGAGAAATGTTCATGCAATGGCTCTCTTAAAAAATTAAGTTGCTGTACAGATGACATTCTAAGATGGGCTAGGCAGCCTTTGGTTCAAGAACACATTTGGAATTCCAAGAACTTAGTGCAGGGCTTTCCAAAGTTTTCCCGTGGCGACACACCAACCGCTGTTGGTGTGTCACCGTGGGAAAACCTGGAAGTGCCGCCGTTGCGGCAGCGCGCAAAAACCCGGAAGCGCTGCTGCCGCTTTTGGTTTTTGCGCGCCGCCGTGGCTGTGGCGCTTTCGGATTTTCGTGTGTCGCCGCAGGAAAACCCGGAAGCGCTGCCGTGACTGTGGCGCTTTTGGATTTTTGCGCGCCGCCGTTGGTGTGTCGCCGTGGGAAAACCCGGAAGCACTGATGGCCATCAGCGCTTCTGGGTTTTGACACGACACATCTGGGCCCCGCAGGCGACACACTTTTGTGTCGCGACACACAGTTTGGAAAGCTCTGACTTAGTGAATGCATCAACTCGCAAATATATCTGCCATGGATGGCTATGATGTTGTTCAGCCTCTTTCAACTCTCCATGAACCAATGAACATCAGTTCACCAGGATTGTCTGTAACTGCTTCTTTGAATCTTTGTAAACTCATGTCGGCAGTGACAGTATCTAGCCACCTTGTCTATTAGGGTGTTTGTACAGTAATGCTTTATATTTTAATTAACTCTTCTTTGTACCTTCTTCTGCAGTAGATCTTTGCCTTGTCTTTTATTATGCTTATCTTTGCAGGAAAGATTCCCTTGACTTCTGTAATTACCTTAAATAAATTTATTGTTCCTTTTATTTGATTGTCATCCTCAGTTTCTTTTCATTGTTTATTTAAATATATTTTCTTGTCTCTTGGTCTCTGGAAGAGTTTAGTTCCAGAAATTTTCTTCTCTCTGTATTGTATTTTGCTTTCTGCCTTTCTTAGTCAATCTTCAATGTATCAATAGGTATTTTACCTTCTTATGAAAGTTGTACTTTGTAGTATTTTTGTTTACTTCACCTTTAATGATTTGGTGAATTTCAATCTAGAATTCTTCAGACACTCTCTTTATCAGATCAGATCAAATCCATTTCAATTCTCTACCTTTACAACAACATAAGCAGATGGAATATTACTGAGATTGTATCTTGTTGATGACTCAGTTTATTAAGATGAAAGTTTGCAAGAAGTCCATGATTGAGCCACAGTTAACATTAGGACTTGTTTTTGTTGACTGAATAGAGCTACACCCACTTGGTTGCAGATCATAAAGTCAATTTGGTTTTAGTGTTGTTTATCCAGCAATGTCCATGTGTAGAATTTTTTAGGTTGCTTGAAAAACATATTTGCTATAATCATTGAATTTGTTTCACAGCTATTTGTTTGTCTCCTACTTCTTCTCTATGCCAAGACAAAATTATTCCACTATTTTACTTCCAACGTCAGTCTTCCAATAATCTATAATGAGTTAATCTATCAGTTCAATATAATCTATCAGTTCAACCCTGAGCTACAGTATAATCTATCCGTTCAGTACAGTCTAATCTATCATTACAGTAATGTATCAGTACAGTATAATCTATCAGTTCAACCCTGAGCTACAATTATTCTCTTCAATTGGAATCTATAATGAGTATGACATCTGTTGTTGGTGTTGTATCAATGAGGTGTTGCAAATCATCATAGAACAGTTCAACTTCTGCTTCCTTGGATCCCTGTGCCCTGCCCTTGAATTGAGATTATTCTACCATTTGGTGGATGTATCCATAAATGCTAGGAAAGGTGGAAGGAAAGAGAAGAAGAGGATGATCACAGCAAGGTAGATAGACTCAGTTACAGTAGCGATGATCACACCATTGGAAAAGCTGAAGGACAGCTTAGGAACAGATCATCATGGAGAAAATCTATCTATGTAGTTGCTAAGAGTCAGCAACAACTTTATGGCAGTCAATCAGTCAATCAATCCATAAATGATGTTGACATCTTTTGTTCGTAACAGTGGCTATGTTATTTCTTCTATGATTTTTTTATCCACAATATAAGAGATTATGGTTCTTTGCTGTGAAGTGACCCATCCAGTTTGCTAATTCCCAGAATGTCAATGTTCACTCTAGACATTGCTGCTCTGATAACATCGAGGTTGACTTGGTTCATTGCTTTGACATTCCCTGTACAACTGTTTACAGCATCAAATGTTCATTTTGCCTGTGAGCTTATCAGCAGTGGGCATCCTTTCACCTTTAGTCCAGATGCATCATGAGCATAAGTGCTATGTCTATTTGCCCTCTGCTCTTCCCCAGAAACTTGTTGAATAGCTTCTTGCTTGGGGGCCTCATATTTCAATATCATGTTAACATATCCATTTGGTTTTCCTAGGAGGGTACTGCAGGGGGTGACATTTCCTTCTCCAGTGGATAAGATTTAGTCCAATCCTTCATCAATGATCCGCTCATCAGGGATAACCTGCTCATGGGTTCTTGATTAAAAAAAAAGAGGGTGGGGGTGCCAGCAGGAAGCCAGAGGGTGAAGGATGTTTGAGAGAGAAAACTGACTATTTTACTGACTCCAGTTCAGGGTGATAAAAATAGAAGTTTACAATTGTGAGAGATTATGGGTACCAGGCAGGGGCAAAAGAGTTCAGAAGCAAATTCACCCAGAGGTGAGGGCCACATTTCAAAGAAATTCTGCCTTAATTAGCTTGTTATTAGTCACCTGGGAACAGTTTTCAATATTATATTTTTCATTAGGGCATTAAAGATGCTGTTGAAATCTGTGTGGTTCATGCTTCCTGACTTTGCCAGCCATGTGAGATTGGATCACAGTTGTAAAACTTGCAAATGCACTGAATGTAATTCTCTAAAGACTAATGGAGTATTCTTTGAATAGCACTAATTGAAATAAATTTGCATTTCAGTATAATTTGATATAGATTTAGGATTAAATATACTGCCTTTCTTGCAATTAAAAAGTAAAAAAGGAGAAAAAAGGAAGTAATTTCTATAATGCAATCTTTTAGTCCCGTAGCTTAGTGAGGTACCGCCCTTCTTTGGGATCAGTCTCACGAGAGATAAATCAAACTTTATTTGAAAAAGGAAAAGTCATTGTCGGTAAAGATTGGTAAAGATAAACGATAGAGCTGTACCAGCCAGTGATAGCAAATTAAAAGGGAATTACCAAGGCCAATGCAGTGTTCCATGCAGACTACCTGTTGACACTGGTTTGCTACAAAGTCTCTTACATGGCATTTGGAGCAGAAGTCAAATTAACACAGATAGCAAGAAGTTAAAGATAATTAATATCCTTGCATGTACCTGAGGTTTGATTTAACACAGACATCATAAAACCCAAATTTATAATTTGTTCAGAGAAATAAAGACAATTAGCACCACATAGAGAAAAGAAGAAGAAATCCAATGCAAATTCCTGGCTAGACTGGTGACCTATTTAGTTCGGAGGTTCAAATCCCTAGCCCCGCCTGACGGAGTGAGCTCCCGCACTCGCCCCAGCTCTTGCCAACCTAGCAATTTGAAAGCATGCAAATGCAAGTAGATAAATAGGTACCAGTTCGGTGGGAAGGTAACAGCGTTCTGCACGTGTCATGCTGGCCACATGACCGCGGAAGTGTCTTCGGACAACGCTGGCTCTTCGGCTAACAAACGGAGATGAGCACCAGCCCCTAGAGTCGGACACGACTGCACAAATGTGCGGGGGGAACCTTTACCTTTACCTTAACACTACCTGAAGTATCTGTTCCTTTGCATAATTTTTCCTAGATTTCCCACTTCCTGGGGATTCCAATAAGTTAATTTTGAGGTGCTGGGGAGATGGAAAGAACCCTATTTATTCCCTAACTCTATTCACTGCTTCTGCCCAACTAAGCTTTGTTTTTAAAAACCCAAACTCTATCTCTGCCAGGGGCAGAGGTTAATGTGATTCAGTATGTGACAAAGAGCATCTCTCCCTCACGAAGATGTGGATTCTATGCCTATGCCTGTGCCTGTCTGGCACGTAGACTGTTCAAGTCTGAATATCAGAACATGCCACATCCAACCCTATCCTAAGAAATATTGACAACAGAATTTTCTCTGGAAAAAGAAATTGTGTGATCAATAAACGTGTGTGTGTGTGTGTGCGCGCGCGCGCACGCGCCTTTGAGTTATTGTTGACTCCTGGTGACTGCCTGGACAAGTCCCTGCAGTTTTCTTGGCAAGATTTCAGAGTGGTTTGCCCTTGCCTATTTCCTATGGCTGAGAGGGAGTGACTGCCCCAAGGTCACTTAGTTGCCTTCATGCCTAAGGTGGGACTAGAACTCACAGTCTCCTGGTTTCTAGCCTGATGCCCTAACCACTACACCAAACTGGCTCTCTTGTCATTATGAATAAACATAGTGAATAAAAATTCATCCTGTCTCCTGTACATCAACCAGTGAGATCCAGGTGGTCCACCTACATTTTGAGTCAAATTAGAAGTGACTATAAGCATATGATTTAAAAATATCTGGCCTTCTGATGCTAACTGCTATCTTTATGAATGCTAGATGGTAGATTATGTTGAATGCAATATGTGTATCTATAAATTTACAAAATAAGCATACAAATTATGTCAGTTTCACTTTCTGATATTGGACGTTTCTGACCATTCCATGTTGTGCAGCATGATCTAATACATATTTTACTTAGAAGTAAATTACTAATTGTGTAAATGGATCAATAAGCCAGAACTTTAGAAGAAGCTTCCAAATCTTGCTAATTTCAAAATGATCAAGTCCCTAATTTGTGTAACAGGATAAACAAACCAACACAGAACCATTATAGCCATGTCTGCAGATAAGAGGAACCAGGAAACCTGACAGTGTGCCTCTGGTTTATAATCTATTAGCATGACAGGATTCTACGTAGTTCTAATTTACTGTGACCCACCTTTACCTAGAAGCAAACTTAATTTGGTAATTAAGAACCAAATGAGGTGTTTCTCTTTAGTCAGTTTAGTCTGTTTAGGCATACTAAGTGTGCTGAAAATGGGGAACTTAAAAAGTTTCAAAAACTCTAGTTGCCTAGACAGGTTTCACACCATAGAACAATATTCTTGTGAAAATGCTGGTTCTTGTAGTCCTACAATGTCCACTATCACGTATCATATGAATTTGCTGGGTGACAAATGGGAATGAGAGGGCAATGGAGACTGCCAATAGGATCCTGGGTATTCCTATCCAAGGAATATTTGCTTAAACTCCAGTTGACTGTACATATATAAGGAATATATTTGTATTTCTTGGGTGGATAAGAGTCTCCAGTAGGAAAGATAAAGAACTGGGGGAAAGGAGGAGAGGAATAAATGGATGAATGTATCCTTTTGCATAAAGAATAAAAATACATATGCAAGAAAAGGGAAAAAGTTATCTAGCAGTGAGTTGAGATTGTACATATTTGGAAGTAGGAAATAATGGTTTGATTTTTTATTTTAAAAAATCAGTTAAGAGTGGTGTCAATCTCTTTGAAGAAAGAAAGAAGAGTCTGGGAACAGGAAGTTTATGAGCTTCTCTTTGATGACATTCAAATGGAAACTCAGATTCAAATTGCAATTTAGTAATAACAAATGGCACAAAAATGTTGAATAAACCTAAAAACACATTAAAGTGTTATTTAACAATTGTTTTTTTCATTAGGGAAAAGCATGCATAGTGAAAATGCAACCCTATTTAAAATGTAAAATAAAATCCATATTTTGCTTCCATGTTGCAGAAGAGCACAAGTAATCACCAATCATGCTTATTGCCTACATCATATGGTTTCATTACTTGATAAGTTGCACTGAAAAAGAAAATATCCATATTTTCCACCATAATGATAATGAATAAATTCCTTCTCACCCTTTTCACTTTACATATTATAAACATCATAACTGCTCATGCCATACATGCTTTTATACCCACAGTAATGCACATGGCCCTTTCAGTCCAAAATAAGGCAGACATTGACACTTTTGTAAACCTAGGATTAAAAGTAGACACTGCATTCTAGCAGGATTTTTTATGCAATCTCTTATGGTAGCCCACCTTCTCATGAATGTTGATCAACAGCAATTGACATTCTGCTGACAACCCACCTTTTCACTTTCTGACAGCTTGTAACTTGGCAGCCCATCATCTGTTGAAGGATGATCTTCAAAAGCAAACTGTACCACTGTGCCCATTTCCAATTGCTTTTAAGTAGTTCTCTAGACTATATAATTCAAAGTCTCAAGTCATGAGCTATGCACCCAAGAGACTGGCTCATTCCCAGTGTTTTCATATGATCACAATGAATCTTACAGCACATTACTTACTTTCAGGAATAACTGCTAATGTGAATGATCTATTCAGGTCTGTAGAGTAATATTGGATAATATTACTGTAGAGCAGGGCTTTCCAAAGTGCCGCCGCTGACGACACATCAGTGGTGGCGGCGGCGGCGCGCACACGGCTGTGGCGCGCGGGGGGGGCGCACGTGCACTTCCGGGTGGTGTGGCTTCCGGGTGGTGTGGCGACACACCGCACTGTGTGTGGCGACACACTTTTGTGTCATGACACACAGTTTGGAAAGCTCTGCTGTAGAGACTGAAGTCTATGGCTCTTCTTCATTATTAGTTTTGTTCTTCAGTTATACACTACTAGTAACAAGTCCCCCACAACTATATGAGTAATTTCAATGGGTGTATTTTTCTTCAGTAACATTTGCTACAGAGACCTTTGGCACATTAACCTGCTAGCCTCAAGCTAAATTTATGTTGCAATAGGCATCATTCTATAAGGCTGCCCCTTTCTATCATGGGATTCAAAGTTTAAGTGTTGTTTCCAAGTATTAATAGACCTTTGTTGTAAGGTGGCAGTGATAGACTGGGAAAGGGCCTGAAAGTCAAATGATTATTCATTGCTTCTCTTGTGAAATGTTGCTATCAATACTAAGCACTTGGGAGTACTGGCTGAAGTTAAGCATTTTAAAATATTCTTTAATATCAGAAGCCCTTTCCAAACTAAAAACAACACAAACACTGATCTCCATCAACTATTTTACCCCAAGACAAATACGAGATACTTCTCAAGAAGCTAGTCAAACTTATAGCGTAAGTACTAAAAATGCCTCCAGTGTAAAAAAGATTGAGAAGAATATCATGGATGTTAAAATATCTGTGGCAGTCTTGATGATTGTAACAGATGACACAACCTCTCTATCAGAGTTATTAGTGAAAGGCTGAGAATGGCAACATGATGGATTACATAGTAAGATGACTTAATGATTTCCTCCCAGAATTACACTTTTCAGAAAGTGACATAGTACATGCACAAAGAGTTCAAAATTCCAGGCTTGCAAAGTTAAATAAACCAAGGGATATTATAATTAAATTTCTTATTGAACATACTAAAGACAAAAATATTTTTGTCAGGAACTCACAAGCTGGAGGAATTTTACTGGGGAGGAGATAAAGGCCCAACTGCCTTACAAAAATGACTGTATTTAAGCTTCTTACAAAACTGTTGATAAAAATGGGAATTCAGTATAAATAGGGATTTCCATTTAAACTTATTATATTGAAACCACAAGGAATAGAAACAATTTATACTATTCAGATTATGAATAAAACTGGCTGATTTGAAAAAGACTCCCTCTGATGGTGCTAGGCCAAGGAATGACCTTGGAGATTAAGCCAAGGAGATACAGCTGCAAAATGAAGCTTCCAGGTAAAAGAGGATTCAAACAGAAGCATGAGCAAAATGGGGAAAAATAACAAAATGAACCCTTTAGACTGAAAGATTAGCTCATATTAGGATTAAGTTATAAATAGGTGAGATAAATAATTACTTAGGAAGAGGGAAGCAGACAACATGAGAAAGTACATAAAAATAAAGTTATAAGATACAGTTGTATTATTAATAAGTAAAGGTAAAGGTTCCCCATGCACATTTGTGCAGTCGTGTCCGACTCTAGGGGCTGGTGCTCATCTCCGTTTGTTAGCTGAAGAGCCAGCGTTGTCCGAAGATGCTTCCACGGTCATGTGGCCGGCATGGCGTGCGCGGAACGCTGTTACCTACCCACCAAAGTGGTACCTATTCATCTACTTGCATTTGCATGCTTTCAAATTGCTAGGTTGACAAGAGCTGGAGCTAGTGCGGGAGCTCACTCTGCACGCAGGGCTAGGGATTCGAACCTCCGAACTTGTGATCTTCTGATCGACAAGCCTGGCTTCTTACCCGCTGAGCCACCGCGCCCCTAAATAAAAAATATTTAAATTAAATTAAATATAAAAATATTTAAATTAAATATTTAATAAATATTTAATAAAAATATTTTTATTAAAAAATATTTAATAAAATAAAAAATAATAAAAACACTTAATTCATTGGGTGATAAAGGATGATGGAGTGGCAAAACACTTCCCCTTTTATATCAAGGGGCTCAAGAATGACCCTTATGAAACTGCAGATTTACTGTTGTTCTATGATTAAATTTGGGGGGAGGGGTGGATAGGGAGGGAAATGTGGGTGATAGAAATATTGGGATCATCAGAGGGGAAAGATTTGGGGTAGGGACAGTATGGCAAGGGTAAGTAGTTTAAAAGGGGAAAAAGCAAGAAGGAACAGTTTTGTTACTGGTGTAGGCAACAAAAGATTTGCATTTTTAAGACCAGAATAAATTTGATTTATTTTATAGGACACAAGGTAGTAGAAATGATATTTTATGAGTGATATATGTAAACTTATTTGACTGAATGTTAGAGGTTTGGATGATACAATACAAAAAAAAGGGATATGTCGATATTTAAGATCCTTTTCCCATACAGTTGTTATAATGTAAGAAACTTATAGGACAGTGTTAAAAACAAATATTTGATAAACAGTATGTGGCTTTAAGAACCAATAAGTCAAGAGGGATTACAATTTTATTTAACTCTGGTTTGACCTTTAAAGCACATAGAATACTGAAAGATAACAAAGATTCATATTTTATTAAAGAGGAATTTGTTAACTGACCAGTCATGGTTTCAATCTATTTCCCAAATCAGGATCAAGTACAATTTCTTAGGAAGTAATTTTAAAAAAATAGTAAATTTTGAGGTGAAGAATTTGATACTGGGGGAGATCTAGACATAAATACAAGGACCTCCCAGGGGAAGCAGAGATCATAAAATTCAGAAGAAAGTACTTGTAATACTGTCATATGTTGATACTGTTGCAGAGTCAAGGACTGATTGACACTCAAGAGATCATGAATTCTCAATCAAGTTAAGATTAATCCCCCATCCTTCAAGATCCTTTAGGACTGTGTTGGAGTATAAATGTGGTTAATTAATTAATACAGCAAGTCAGGGATAAGCGATTTGTAAAATCAATACAAGATCTTAAAAGTTAAATAATTACTAATACTAGTAATATTAACACTGAGTTTGCAACATTCCTTAAAGAATCATGTACTTCTAAAAGTCTATCAGAGGACATTAAGAATTAGATAAACTAGAATTCCCAGTGTTTCAACACAACATATTTGATATTTAGATTTATCATTTAATCTAAATCTAAAATTATACTTCTTTTAAAGCGATGAAAAATATTCACAGGGTATTACTTCATGCAGTCCTATTTCATTATTAAACACAAATGATAAATTATACTTAAAATTATTGGTTAATCATCTGAAATCAATTATAGGTACAATCACCTAAATTGTCTGGACTACATCTAACCCTATCAGATGCTGAATAGATTTCATTTTTGCAAAAGAAATTCTGTACCTCTAACCATATGTTCTCTAAATACAGTATTTGTTATTGTTCAGTCGTTTAGTCGTGTCCGACTCTTCGTGACCTCATGGACCATAGCACGCCAGGCCTTCCTGTCCTCCACTCTCTCTCGGAGTTTACTCAAATTCATGTTCATTACATCAGTGATGCTATCTAACCATCTCATCCTCTGCCGTCCCCTTCTCCTTTTGCCTTCAGTCTTTCCCAGCATCAGGGTCTTTTCCAGTGAGTCCTCTCTTCGCATTAGGTGGCCAAAGTATTTGAGCTTCAGCTTCAGCATCTGTCCTTCCAATGAGCAGTCAGGGTTGATTTCCTTTAGGATCGACTGGTTTGACCTCCTTGCAGTCCAAGGGACTCTCAAGAGTCTTCTCCAGCACCACAGTTCGAACGCATCAATTCTTCGGCGCTCAGCCTTCCTTATGGTCCAACTCTCACAGCCATACATTGCTACTGGAAAAACCATAGCTTTAACTATACAGACCTTTGTCGGCAAGGTGATGTCTCTGCTTTTTAGTATGCTTTCTAGGTTTGCCATAGCTTTCCTCCCAAGGAGCAAGTGTCTTTTAATTTCATGGCTGCTGCAGTCACCGTCTGCGGTGATCTTGGAGCCCAAGAAAATAAAATATGTCACTGCTTCCATTTCTTCCCCTTCTATTTGCCAGGAAGTGATGGGACCAGATGCCATGATCTGGGTTTTTTTAATGTTGAGTTTCAAGCCAGCTTTTGCACTCTCCTCTTTCACCCTCATCAAGAGGCTCTTTAGTTCCTCTTCACTTTCTGCCATTAGGGTGGTATCGTCTGCATATCTGAGGTTGTTGATATTTTTCCCGGCAATCTTAACTCCGGCTTGTGATTCATCCAGCCCGGCATTTCTCATGATGTACTCTGCATATAAGTTAAATAAGCAGGGTGATAATATACAGCCTTGTCATACTCCTTTCCCAATTTTGAACCAGTCGGTTGTTCCATGTCTGGTTCTAACTGTTGCTTCTTGACCCACATACAGGTTTCTCAGGAGACAGGTAAGGTGGTCTGGTACTCCCATCTCTTTAAGACTTTGCCACAGTTTGTTGTGATCCACACAATCAAAGGCTTTAGCGTAGTCAATGAAGCAGAAGTAGATGTTTTTCTGGAACTCTCTTGCTTTTTCCATGATCCAGCAAATGTTGGCAATCTGACCTCTAGTTCCTCTGCCTCTTCGAAACCCAGCTTGCACTTCTGGTAGTTCTCGGTTCACATGCTGCTGAAGCCTAGCTTGTAGGATTTTGAGCATAACCTTGCTGGCATGTGAAATGAGCGCAATTGTACGGTAGTTTGAACATTCTTTGGCATTGCCTTTCTTTGGAATTGGAACGTAAACTGACCTTTTCCAATCCTGTGGCCACTGTTGAGTTTTCCAAATTTGTTGGCATATTGAGTGCAGCACTTTAACAGCATCTGTCACTGTATTTTAAATTGTAGTTACTTTTAAAGATTTTAAATTGTTGTACTGTAAACCGCCCAGAGTCCCCCTCGGGGGAGATGGAGCGGTAATACAAGTTAACATATAAATAAATAAATAAATAAAATCATCTTTTAGGATTTTAAATAGCTCAGCTGGGATACTGTCTTCTCCGCTAGCTTTGTTGTTAGTAATGCTTCCTAAGGCCCACTTCACTCTCTAGGATGTCCGGTTCAAGGTCAGTGACCACACCATCGTATTTATCAGGGATATTAAGATCTTTCTTGTATAGTTCTTCTGTGTATTCTTGCCACCTCTTCTTAATCTCTTCTGCTTCGGTTAGGTCCCTGCCTTTTTTGTCCTTTATCATGCCCATCTTTGCACAAAACGTTCCCTTGATATCTCCGATTTTCTTGAAGAGATCTCTAGTCTTCCCCATTCTATTGTTTTCCTGGATTTCTTTGCATTGTTCATTTAAGAAGGCCTCCTTATCTCTCCTTGCTATTCTCTGGAATTCTGCATTCAGTTGTTTATATCTTTCCCTTTCTCCCTTGCCTTTTGCTTCCCTTCTTTCCTCAGCTATTTGTAAGGCCTCATCAGTCAGCCACTTTGCTTTCTTGCATTTATTTTTCTTTGGGATGGTTTTAGTTGCTGCCTCCTGTACAATGTTACGAACCTCCATTCATAGTTCTTCAGGCACTCTGTCTACCAGATCTAATCCTTTAAATCTATTCCTCACCTCCACTGTATATTCATAAGGGATATGATTTAGGTCATACCTGATTGGTCTAGTGGTTTTCTCTACGTTCTTCAATTTAAGCCTAAATTTTGCGATAAGAAGCTCATGATCTGAGCCACAGTCAGCTCCATACAGTATATGGAAAGCCTTTATTTGCATAGGACTATTTATAAAATAGTTGAGAGTATACGTAAAAATCAATAATTATGACTCAAAGGAATTTATCGTGAAAGAGGTAACAAACAGGGATGTTCCTCCCTCACCTTTCATTGTTTAATTTAGTTATTGAAATGTTAGCAGTTGCATTATGTTTGTATGATCAAATCCAGGGGATTAATATAGGGGGCAAAAATTACCTAGCAAGTTTATTTGCTGGTGATATGATTATCTGTAATGCAACACACTTTTTACAGTTAATTAAAAAAGAACTTCAAAAATTTGCTCTGTCTCTCTCTCTATATATATATGTACAGTATTTGAGACATTTTCCCTTGAACTTCTTCCAACAGATAGTCCTGAAGAAATTCTTACTAGTTGGCAAAACCAAATTTTATTATTTTGCTTTAAATCAACATACAATAGACCAAAAATAAATAGTTTATATTTACCTCAAAATAAAGGAGGTTATGCTTAGCTTAAGAATGTATTACCAAATAGCTCAGTTAGCACGTTATTCCTTTCATAATGGAAGACCCAACAAAACAGTGGGTGTAGATGGAAAATATTCGGTTCTGAGGTAAGGATTTAAACCAGTTTTTTTTTATACAAGTAATGGGATGAATATGAAGAAAGGGGCTTTCAGGACTTATTTCATGGATTACTTTCTTAACTTCATTGACAGTTTGACAAATTTCAATCAAGACAAAGCCACCCAGTTGAAATTAGGGGGTGGGGCAGGGGCTTTATAGAGTAAAATATTTTTTTTATAAAAACTCAGTACCTTACAATCTAGAGCAAGCTGAACAATAGTTAGACCATAAAGTGCTATGGCTTTTGTGGTGCCAGATCAATTCAATATTGTGAAATAGAGAAGTGATGAAGAACGGAAATAGACATCTCTATAATTTTGAAAAATTAATGTTATTGTTTTCCATATAAGCCAAAACATAACAGATCTTTTTGAAATAATTATGGCAAGTATACTATACTGCTACAAGAAACGTGGGATCCAGATTTAGATGCCATGTCTCAGTGGCAGAATGGGGGACTCTTATCAGCATCTGTATAGAAAATATAAGCTCTTTTATTGGTGGTATAAAACTCCAATAAGAATCTCAAAAATAACTTAATATTCAATGACTTGTTGAAAAGGTTGTATTGAAGGGAACATTCTTTCAGCTTTTTAAAGAAATGTCATATATATAATTAAACAGATTATTGAGTTTTTTAGGTTTACTACCTGTATTTGACGGTCAGAACACAAAATTGCAAAATAGAAAAACTCATCTAATTTCTACTTCCAGCAGCCAAATTAATTCATGCTAACCATTGAAAGTATCTGGATAATATCTCAGTGGCAAGATGCTATGATGCAATCTGATCTGTAGCATTGCTTGAGAAAGTTACTGATCAAATCCACTGCTTTCACAGTGTAAACTAGCAAATTATTATTCCATGAAGAATGGTGGGACATTACTGTTGATATGAAAGATTAAACATCCTTGTAATAATTTGTATCAGAAATTGTGGGCAAGTTTACATGTACCAGCATCATGTAAATTTTAAACGTAATCAATTAAAATATTTTAAAAATGTATCTCTTTGTTCTTGCAATTGCTTCCTTCTTCTTGTACGACTTCATTGCTCTGCAGTTTATGCACAGGTTTTAAAGTTAAATGTTCTTTCTGTATAGCTCATTCAACTCTGCATGGAAACTAATTCAAACAAAAACTTAGAAACAGCCAAAGTGTGTGTGGGGGGGGGGGGAGGGGGAGGGGGAGAAGAATAATTTGGCTTTCCCAACTAAGAAGTTTCTTTTCATCTCACATAAACTTGTGAAATACTAACACAGATTTCATTTACATATAGGGCAGTTAACAGTGCCTCACAGTCCACTCCCACACAATGAAAAGCCAACTACACCAGAAGCTAACGTTCTGTACATAATATGGTAGTGCCTTACCTCTGGTTGCCAGACTTGGCGAGCAGTTCCATGTTGACTGGTTGTCAAGCCAGCAGAAGATTCTACCAGAATAATGCTAAAAGCATCACTTGCCTTGAAATGTAAGGGCATCTTCCTCTCGCTGCCCTCTTGTACCACAGGAAAGCAGGCCCAAACCTGCATCACATTTGGATCACCTTCACCATTATGCAATTGGAAATGTGGGTATTTCATTTTTTGGGTTTTGTTTTGATTGCTCTTCTACCTCACATTTTTGTTTTACCTGCTGTTCATTTAGTTTCCTTTGAATCTCCTCGGAGTCACAAGTTTCATAGACAATGGCTTTGGATAACTCTGATTCAATGTGGGCGAGCCAAGATCTCAAGATGCTCATGTTCTTATCCAATTGCTGGATTGCCACCAAGGTCTCCTTCAGTTTCTTCATCCTGTTATAGTCACAGACAATAACATGAGCATGTTTACTCAGGAGCTCTGCATGTCTGCCTTCTTAACTGACACATTTATTCTAGCAATTTTCAGTATAGACATGGTTTTGATTTTTACAATGGAAATGAATAACATAACCAAGTAGTTCATCTGCAGGCATAAAAATTATAAATAAATGTGCAAATAGTATTAATTATTAAAGAGTATTTTAGTTCAAAATGTATTGTTTACAATAATTATTTAGATCATGCAAATAGGAAAAAGCTTCTTTTAATTTTCATCTAGCAATGTCTGCTTCAGATTCAATATTTACAATGAACCGGGGAGCCAGTGTGGTGTAGTGGTTAAGATGTTGGACTAGGAATGGGGACTCAAGATCTACTTCACTCTCAGCCATGCAAACCCAGTGAGTGACTTTGTGCCACTCAATCTCTCTCTCTCAGCCCAACCTACTTGACAGAATTGCTGTCTTGAAATGTGCTTAGATATTCAATTGTCTTGAATTGTGCTTAGGTACATATAAGGGCATACCTGATGGACCTTTTTGGATTTCAGAGGGCATTTGGGAAAGTTCCTGAGGTTCTAGTGTGCAGTTTGACTAAGGCCTTAGTCACTTCTTTGGAAGAGAGGGTGGTGATGGCCCTTGATTGGATTGTGCCTGTGTGCCCTTCTCTGCATGTACATTTTGAGGGCCCCCCTAGTTCTCAGAAAAATTCTCAAAATGGTGACAGAAGACACACCTAGAGTACCGCTGGAGGACAAAGAGCGACTATGACTGAGAACAGGAAGAGCATTTACTAAGGATTACACGGTAGCAATAAAAGTGGCAGAACATCATAATTTTTTCCACTTTAACTTTATCTGTGAAGTGCCATCTGACAGCCTTGTTTAAGGGTGCCTGATCCTTAGGGAGAGATGAGTCAGAAAACCATCTGGAGGGTTGTCATGAGGGTTTTTTGAGGTCTCTGTTAGATAAAGAATTTGGATTCATTCTTTATCACTCCAGCTGTGCAGGTCTTGTAAAGTTGACTAGATGTGGTCTGGCATGTCATCTGGGAAGAGTTTGTGAGTGTTAGTCCTGAGGAATTGGAGAGGGTCCTTGGAGTTGTGAGCATGGCACTTGTATATTAGATCCACGTCCCTCCCTAGTTGGTCAAGACCTCCCAGGAGGTAAAATGTGGGTGGTCCAAGAAGTGATGAATTCATCCTTGAGAGAGGAGGTGATGAATTCAATCTGTGCTTAAGGTGGTGGTGGTCTGCCCCATCTTCGATAAGCCATTGTTGCACCAAACAGTGTTGGAAAACTTCCAACCCCTCTCCAACCTCAAGACTCCAGAGTAAATTATGTTATGATTATTTCAATCAAAGTTATGGGAAAGAAGAGTATGTTATGTGGGAGTTTTTTTACGACAATACATGTGGTATTTCAATTTCTCCTTTTTGATAAATTTACAGACATTTCTGAAATTCTGTTTTCAATTTTTCATTATGGGGTACTGAGTGTAGATTAATGAGGCAAAACATGAATTTGAACGATTGTAGTATCAGGCTGCAACATAACAAAACTGAAAAAAGTGAAGGGGGTCTGAATACTTTCCGAATGCACTGTGTATACACACACACACACACACAGAGAGTATATACATACATACATACATACATACATACATACATACATACAGTATATATTCATATATATTTGTTGTTTATTCGTTCAGTCGCTTCCGACTCTTCGTGACTTCATGGACAAGCCCACGCCAGAGCTTCCTGTCGGCCGTCACCACCCCCAGCTCCCCCATGGTTGAGTCCGTCACCTCCAGAATATCATCCATCCATCTTGCCCTTGGTCGGCCCCTCTTCCTTTTGCCTTCCACTTTCCCTAGCATCAGCTTCTTCTCCAGGGTATCCTGTCTTCTCATTATGTGGCCAAAGTACTTCAGTTTTGCCTTTAATATCATTCCCTCAAGTGAGCAGTCTGGCTTTATTTCCTGGAGTATGGACTGGTTTGATCTTCTTGCAGTCCAAGGCACTCTCAGAAGTTTCCTCCAACAATTCATATATATACATATATAAATATAGTAATTTTATTACAAATTATAATTACAACAGTAAAAACTAATACAAACTAAAAAAATAAAAAGAGTAGAAGGTGCAGAAAAGAAAGAAAAAGAAAGAGAATAGAAAAGAAAAGAAAAAATAAGAATATAGTAAAGAAAAAGAAAAGAAATATATAAAGAAGTGACTTCCCACCTTCATCGCAACAATATAAATAATTTTACTAACTTATCACCTTCTCTTAAAATACAACAAATGATCTTTTCTTCCCATATCCCATCTCTTATCTATAAACAAATACATAAAGCATCATCATTTCAGTCCTGATGTCAGCAAAAGTCCATTAAGGGTTACCAGAGATAACTTATCTATTTTAAACTTGATCAAATAAATCAACCTTATATTCCCTCATTTTACTTATAACAATCTTGATCTTTAGTCCTTTCAAATAATATCATATAACTTGATTTCTTTTCATTTTTCTTTGTTCCTTCTCACAAAATTCTTCAAAACCTTAACAAGTCTCTTTTGTAAATCCAATATAGGAAAATTATCCAGGTCACTGTCTTGGTTTGTTTTTTGTATATCCCTTTTAATTATTAAGACATCAGCTGGTTTCTTTTGTATGTCCAGTGTAACATCTTTTTCCATGTCATTCTTGTAGCCTGTCATTTTTAAATCTACTTTCAGATCAATCTCAATCTCAGGTAGAACTTGTTCCTCTTCCATTAGACACAGTCCATCTATAGAGGCAGACACTTTAAAAATTAACTTCTGGGTCCACTGTTCAAAAATATCCTTCAATATGTCCAATGTTGACATTTTTTGGTTCATTCTGTAGTTGTAAGTCAAGTTTAAGTGTTCTACTCCTTTAATTGTAATCTTTAGTTCCCTCTAGTGTCCAATTTTTTAAATTTTATCTTATTATTTTAATTCAAAACAAAAGCATTTTCCCACAGGAGGATTCTTTATAATGAATTCCAAAATTGTCCTGTCCTGACTAAGACTCGAAGCAGGAAGGTGTGGAATATAGTCTTTTATGCACAATTAAAACACACAAAATATATCTAGAGAAATCAGAAGCGACACAAGGTGCTCAGAGTTCGGGTGGCCTGCGGTGTTCTGTTCCCGGTTGGCGCGTATGCAGGCAGCCACCATGTGGCAGCGATGCAAGGTCCCGGTGTGAGGCTGGGCGCGGCTGCGAGGCAAGGTTCCGGTGTGAGGCTTGGTGCTGCTGTGAGGTACAGTTCCAGCGTGAGGCTTGGTGGGCTGCGAGGCAAGGTTCTAGCACAGGGCAAGGTCTCAGCACGAGACTTGGCGTGGGGACAAGGCAAGATTCCAGCGTGAGGCTTGACATTACTGAGGTACAATTCCGGCACGAGGCTTGGCGCAGCAGCTGCAAGGCGGGGTTCCGGCATGAAGCTTGGTGCGCAGACGAGGCAAGATTCCGGCGCGGGGCTTGGCGTGGCTCTGGCGGGAAGCGCAGCTGTACGGTGAGGCAAGGTTCTGGTGCGAAGCTTCGCTGGGCTGCAAGGCAAGGCTCTGGTGTAGAAGCAGGGCGAGGTCCGAGCGGGGATTCTGGTGCGGCGACGGGATTGCAATTCACTCCAGGTTGCAGTATGGAACATGAACGGTTGTCTCTGGCAATGGGTACACGCTGTGCTCGCCTTTTATCCTTTTGATTTTCGCGCCGTTTGTGAGCGGGAGTCAATCGCGCCTCGCGTTGCTCTGCCTGCCTTTCCCACCTCCTCTCTCGCATGCTGATAGGTGGAAGTGAGTCTTTCTCCAATCAGCTGCTCCGGATCCAATTCAAATTTTGCCGCATCCCAGTTCTTTCCCACTTCTATTGTTATCAACCCTTTGATTCTTCTTCCGAATCGGACTAAGCCTCCATCCTGACAAAAATCTTATTTCAAATTTATCTGGACCCTCAGTCCATTCGTAACTTTCTAAAATCAAAGTTTTAATCACCTCTTGTTGTTTATCCCCATTTTTTAAAAGTTCTTAAACTTGTAGTTAAAACCTTTCACTAAGGATTGAAGGAAACTCATCCGCTACCGTAAAACCTGTCAATTCAAAGGTTCCCAATAGCTGAAAAGCAGTGGAAGCAATTTCTGAAAGTGATTAGAAAAGGAAGTATGCAAACCTAGTGTCCTTTCAAAGCTGCTGACCACTGTTTGAGTAAAATGGCTATTCCCTCGTCTCCCAGAGCTCTAAACCCACCAAAGACCGCTCTCTTGCAGTCTCCTCACGAGGAGCAGCTGTCTGGAGCACTTGTGGGTGATCTCAAGTCCTCTCCTTGTCTAGAGAGGAATTATCAAAGAGCTGGTCTGCTCACTGGCTCTTCATTTCACCGCAGTCGTCAGCTCCGCTTTGCAGAGCCATCTTCAGTCCATTTCTTCCCCAGAATCCTTTATTATATTATAATACATTTTCTTCCTTGCTTCTCCTTTACTGTTTTTAATTTGTGTACACCACCCTGAGTTGCATGTTGAGTAAGTAGCTATATAAATTGATTAAATATAAATAAATACCAAATAAAAATACTGTAATTAATACTATAATCATTTATCTTGAATGGGAAAGAAATTTATTTTTAGAGCTATTATTTTCAGTGCAACAATTCTGCTGTTTCGCCAGGAATTTAGACTTCTTTCCCTGATGGGGCTTTTCACAACCTAAATCATGATCTTTTGAAAGCTTATACGTTTTTTATTAATGGAAGTATTTTTTTTTCTTTATCAGCAATGGAAACATTTGCAGAGTGCCAGTGACCTTGGAGAAACTATGCAGTGATAGTTACAAGAACATGTTTTAAGCCTGGGAAAGAAAACACTAGAAAGGAACTCAAGCTGGCTTTTCTTTAATTCCTTGGGATATAAGAAGGAAGGAAGGGAAAACACAGTCAAGCATTAAAGATTCTTTTACCATTGCCTATATCAATAAAGTACAGTTCCAGTGAAAGCTGTGGAGTCTGACCTCAACTACCTTGAAGAGCTGACACATTTGTTATATTTAACAGAGGAAGATTAGTTATAAGGAAATTGTGGCAAACAACTGAGCCTAAAACAACTTTCAGTAATTCTACTTCTCTTTCTCCCCCTCCATGGATAGTTACAGTAACTACTAAAAGAATAATATGGAGAATAAATGCCATATATCATGCTTCCACACACGATGTTCCACATGATATAAAGTATACTGAATAGTAATGAGTGGTTCATATATCTGCAAAGATGTGTATCAACCTTATTATATAACAAGGGTGGTCAAATATTTCCTTTCACGCCTGATAGGCCAGTAGTTTAAGAACTGTGTGGCCCAGTGTCAAATTTCCAGAATGCCTTGTGGTGTAAGAGTTACTTCACACTGTTAGGAAGGACAGTGTTTTGAAGGGGAGACAGATTTATTTATTTACTATTTATTTATCTATCATATTTATATGCTGCCCACTTCACAAAATGTGACTCTGGGTGGCGTACAACAGAAACCGTAAAATAAGCAATATTAAAAAACATTCTGCAATTAAAACATCCCCCCTTCAAAAAAGAGGCAAGCTTCCAGCTTTCTGCATAGAAAAAGCAGGACCAAAAAAAAAAAACAACAGACAAGTTTTGCCACCCTAAGTTGCCTATATATTGGCATCTAATCTGAAAGTAGACTACTGACTGGAATTCTTGTGTTGTAACCTTAATCTTTCTTCTAGTAAATACTATTAATTGAGAAGATTGCCAAGAGGAATGCAAGGAGGAAACCTGTGAGGCAAAGCAATGTGGGCAGGGAAGAAAAAAAGGGGTAGGATTGTGAATATGTTGGAAAACAAAAAACGTTGGGTGTGTAATTCTGTGAGAGAAAGAGAGAGAAAATCTTCCGTGCTTGGAGTATCAGAAGGATTAATCGTGTGTTGGGAATATGGAAGGATGGAGGAAATTTTTATTTGAAGAAAATGATCCTGAGTGAGAGAAATGTTTGATTTTAAAGAAGTGGGTTGTATTTTCAGATTTTAGACTTAGCAGTTTGCCTTTTGTGAAATGGGTCTTGTGTGACTGACACTGTCTACCATAACAATGGTAAAAATGGGGTGGTAGTGGAAGATAATACACTGAGATACACATAGATACAGATAAAAGAAAGACACAGTCCTATAGGAAACTATAGTAGCCTATAACTATAGTGTCGAAAATGTTTTAAATGACTGAAAAATATAGAGGCACTTTAAACCTTATCAAAATAGACTCCTATAGCAAATAATTGAATCCCTTTAAATTAAAGTTGAACCCTTGTAAACTAAAATCTAACTTTAAAAATAAAGATAAAGGTGTGTGAAATAAGACCCCCCCCTTTTTTTTTTCTTGTATTCTTGGGTTAAAATTAGTACAAGGGAAGCAATGCTTCCTTTTGTGCACAATTCTGTAATGTGTTTCTTCCCCTTCTTTCTGGCAAAATACCAGAGGTTAACTACAGTAATTCAATCAAAATCTCCTATTGTAATTCCCTTTTGCTTAGTCTCAAAGCTTGTGGTTTATTTCAGCACATGTCTGGTTTTGGGATATTAAGTAACTATCATGGCAGAACTGTCAACAGTTCTTTATTCATCAAGTGAACACAATTTCTGACTAGCGTAGCAATGTATTTTGTGTCTTAGCCTCATGGAAAATAAACCACTATCTGTTGCCATACTCTCTCTGAAAGTGTATTGTATTTGAGTGTGTACTATTTTGGAAGCTCATAGTTTCAATGGAACGTGCATCCATGTCAACTGAAAAATTATATATACAATCATGCAAATAGTATGAAAAATAATTCTGGGCAAAAGCAATGTCTTCTCTGAGATAAGAGTGCAACAATATTTATGGAGGCTAACTTTCTTAGCAAAATGTAATGTCTCTGAAAATCTCCCATCATGCTTCAAGAAGCTGGGCAGGGTTCCTTTTCTTGTTAATAAATACCCAACATTCAAAAGAGCAGGTTGGAATCAGCACATGACAGGTTTAAATTTAGCAAGCTTAATCTGTAGCTACAGTAAATCTCAGTGACTTGCTGAACTTTTCTTATATCTTTTACAGTTTGACTGTAAAACACTGTTGCAATTATTTAGGGCTATCTTTATTGTTGGATAAATGTTTATAACTTTAAATTAATACTATGAGTGTATTACCTTGAATTAAGTATGGCAACATATTTGTTTAACTTTAAAATACACGCATGGATAATTTATTGATTTATTATTGGTAATTAAATTCTATAAAAACTTTTTCAGATATGTAAGCCTTAAAATATGTTTTAATTGAAAACATTTATTATTATTCAGCTGCACTATAATGTACCATGAAGTCACAACTATGAATAAACAAGACAGCTGTTTGCTAATAATAACTTTAAAAAAAAGTAAGAAAGGTGATTTCAGAAATTTCAGTCATACTGGTTTATGAATAAACAGAAAGCAACCCAAGAAATCTTGTTCTTAATGTCAAATGATGTTGATATTGAAAAGGCCCTTGGTTGTTTAACTCGAGTATAAACAGCTTGAAAAACTTTTATAAAACCATTCTCCAAATCATCCTTTTTCTATGCCACTTTTACAGCAGAGAAAAGTCTGACATTCAAATGCATTTTCTTTATATCTTCCTGTATAAGGGATCTTGCATTTAATTGGTAGAAAAAACATGGGCACATTTTTCACTGAGCCCTTTATTACTAGGAGCAGTAATAAAACAAAGTATAACAAAATATTCAAAACTTTGCTTGCCTTGTCACATCACAATTGCAGTCAGGAAGATCTGAATCCACACTGTGATCGTCTGCCATTTTCAGGGCATGTAAATCCACCAGCACCAGCATTAAATTTTCCAGTATAATAATAAAAAGCATTCAGTCCAACTATTACTGGAAACTGTGTACTCTACAGTACCGTGCAAATAGTGCTCACCCTCCAAACAAATGTTGGAAGTCACTGCCTGATAATATGAGACTAAGCTGTGTGACAAGTGGTCATGTTTCTAAATAAAACTTACATTCATCAACATGTGCCAGGGTGATCTTCTGGAATGTAGGCCATGAATGGGTGAGGGGAAGGGTAAAAAAGCCTTCACTGTAAATTCTGAGCAGCTGTAGACCGAACTGTCCAAAGAGGCAGTCCAGGAAAAAGTGGGTCTGGCTGGTGTAATCAAATAAAAAGTGGGGCATTTGTTTAGTTTGTTCCTTTGCTGGACCTCTTGTTCCTGTTTCATAATTTTCAAGGGACTGTTAGGAGGGATTACAAGAGGCAATTAAAGTAGCAAGGAAAGGGATTTTGAACAATCTAAAATAACTGAACTTTAACAAAGATACAAAAGTAAAGGGAAATAGTACAGTAAAAATAATATTCAATCATACATATATTTCTTTCAGATCAATAAACTTTAAATAAGTTAAAATCCAACTGATAATAATGGAAAACATGTAAGCATTTATTTAATAAAATCATACTACAATCAGTAGACTTAAATATAATTTAAATTTAACTGCTGTTATATTTTTGAAGAAATATTTATTTATTTATATTGAATGCTTTACATTATAGTTCTAAATGGCTGAGAAATGGAAAACTATAAATGTATCTTAAATATAATTTTCCTTTCAGTCATGACAGTCTGATAAAAACATGTTGTTGACTAAATACTGCTGCTCTAGATCTTCTATCTTCATGCTATTATTTGCTTGAAAACCCACATCCTGAGGAACTATCTAGTACTGCAAAAAATAACGATTCCAGATTTAATGAACCTACTTGAATTGGTACTTGCAACCAACCTTGACATGAAATCTTTTTATGGAAGAATTTTATGCTGTCACAACAAAATAGGGGGTATCAATAAATAACAGAAAATTACAAAATAATTAAGTGGACATCAAATGGTTAAGTACCATTCGAAAAACAGGCATCATAGAAGCTTCTGATGTGCAAGTGATGTTATTCTTCTGTTGGTAGCAGAATAAAAGGTTGCTCCTGTTCTAGAAGTGAGAGGCAGGGCATTTCACAAATATAGGATAGCCGTTGAAGTGTTATCCCATGATTCCTAAAAGGGTTTCCCATAAGAAAATTGAGCTCTAGCTCAATCCCTTTAAGTGGCCCCAAAAGCCGTTATGGTACCTCAGAAAAGATAAATGTGATGATAACGAGTCACTGGCAGTTGAGCAGCATATTAATAATATCAGACAGAAATAATAATAATAATAATAATAATAATAATAATAATAATAATATCAGACAGAACTACGTATGGTCCCTTGAGAGGCTTTATAAAAGGGCGGTTTAGAAATGTAATACTATATGGTGTCTGTGTATTTAATACGAGCATTCTTGGAGTACCCATAATGTTACACATTTATGTAGGAATTAACATGTGTCCCAGATATACGGTCATACACTGATAGATGCTATCAACTTTTCTGGGTCTAAAATGGGAACAAAAATTGTTAAAAATAATGGATCATGAATAATAGGTTTCTAGAAATGAGGAATGTGAATAAAGAACATAATAGCTATAGAAAAGTTTCAAATTTTGTTTAGCTGGCTGTGAATTTCAGCATAATCTCTCATAAGCAGTCCACCTGTAAATCTTTCTTTTTTACTGGGTCTTAATATGAAAGTTAGGCTGTTTTGTTTGTTTTTCTTCTTTGTTAGTATTTGTGGTTATACCCCACCTAGAATCCTGCAAGGTTAGAAGTACCGTTAAATACAGGCATGCATGCTTACATACATACCTGGCTGCAATGAGATCTAAAAGATGTTGCCACCTGTCATTGACCTTGCCAAGTTTATACTCAATCTCCAGAGCTTTGCTTTCATGGCTTGCTTTAGCAAGTCGCTCTCCCATTTCCTGAAGCTGCATTTTATTCTCTTGTGCAACTGCAATTTCATCTTGATAATCCTGAATGACAGAAGAACATAAAAAAACAAGTAAGCATTTTACGAACATCTTCTTGGTTAGAGCAATGAGTGGTTGCTTAGTTGCTCTTGTCTGGGAAGGTTACATCTAAATTATATCTAAACGTGATGTCCCTTTTCTAAAATCCTGAAGATGTTTACAGGAGATAATAATCTAACATACATTTACAATAGGAAAATAAAACCGTGAGAAGTTTGCAAACTGGTGTATCCCAAGTCATTATAGCCAAATTAGTGTAATTCAGGAGTGTTGAAATATAAATCCCAGATTTTCCAGCCAGCATGGCCTTTCTAACACATTTTAAGGGCACCAGATTGTGAAAGAACATACAAAATCATATCCAAGATTTTACTGAACAGCTTCCTGGAATATAGCATATTACAACTCTGATAAACCAAGAAGATTTAATGAACGGTCTACAATAGGAAAGTAGAAGCACTGTACCTTTTTGAGTTTCTCAATCATTTCTTCAATGAGGATATCTCCATTCTGGGAAACTTTACTCTCCATTTGTGTCAACCATTCACAGAGCTCTTTGTTCTTCTCACTGAAGACTGCCCATTCATTCAGTCTCTCACTAACCTGCTGCCGCCTCAAGGAAACCTTTAAATATATGCAGGAAGAAGACTAGATTATGATAACAAGAAGAGTTAGGCATAATGTCAACCCTGCACTATGATGATTGCTGAAGTTAAAAGAGAAGTAAAGCTTTAGCCTTGTGTGATTTCTTTAACATTTTAACAATAGTCATTAATCATCGGTTACTTCTGGCCAAATTGCAATGGCCAGAGAACCAAGAGAAATTGCAATGAGAAAGAAAGCTATATACACAAATACTAGAAGTTACCAGGCACACAATTAGGTTGCAGAGGAAGACAAAGAGTCTAGGCTTATCAGTTGCAGGTAACAGGTGTTCCTCATATAATGCTAGTCAGGTAGCTATCTCTACAGCCTAGCCAACTACACTTGCTTCTCAGATTACACATAGAGATTACTTTTAAATATAGAACTGCAGCCAGTCACAAAGAGATTGTATCTTTTAACAATTATGAGGTTAAAAAAAAGAAAGAAATGTGTTATTTTTGAAGTAGTTTTCCTAATGCAATAAATTCTGAGACTATGAGATCAGGTTTCTTGATCCTGTTGCTATTGATATTGTTAATTTGGTCTACCATAACCTACCTGGCTTTTTAAAAATGCTAAGCACACATGCACAGTAGGCAACAGAATTCACAAATACAGCCCCCGCTGATATAAACATTACTGCAATTGTACTTAAACAGTTTGCATCCAGCTATATGTTTCATAAATGACTCAGATATTGGTAAATTTATTTCATATTTATATGTTGGCTTGTTTATGGGATTTATCCCCACCTCAGTCTGTTAACAGGTAATAAAGAAGGTAGATACAGGTAATATACAGTAAATAGAAAAATACACAAAATAACAATGACATGTTAAATTAATAACAAATTACAAGAACAGATTAGATTAATGTGGCCCTAATCACTTGATCAGTCCCCTGTGACCTTCAAAAGAACCAAGTCTTTACCAACTTCTGGAAGGCCCCCTGAGGAGAGCGGTCCTTGCCTCAGGGGGCAAGCTGTTCCAAAGGAGGGGACTCCCCACAGAGAAGGTCTTGCAAGCCCAGCAGGATGGCTTGTAATAAGGAAAGACTTGGGTCTCTGATGGTTTCAGCTGATCCCACCAGATCTGGCATACAAATGAAAAGGAAGTAGAAGTCTGGCAACAAAATATCTCTAGATATAAACTTATAATAACATGATTTTTTTAAACCTTAAAATGTAGATCAAAAGAAAATTAAGCACATGCAAATCAGACCTAGAGATTACATACATTTTTATATTCGTCTTTTTCAACATTCTAAAGACAACTTTACTTACTGCACCTGTTTCTTCTTTTCTATAAATGTAGTTCCTTCTCAGCTTATGTATTTCCTTTACTGAGAAAGGAAACACTTAAAAGAATGACCGCAGCCCATATTTAGATGTGTAAAACAAGATACAAATGACTCCAATTTCCCTTTGTGTTTTTTTTTTTCACACCCCAGTATAAAGAAACTATTCTAGTTCTTTTCTGTAGAGCTAAACTCTTCTATTGCATGGAGAAAAACTGGTCAGACCAAGCAGGGCAAAACTGCCTAAGATACACATTTGCCAATGCATCAAGATCAGAAATAAGGATTTAGTTGTTCAATGTGCAGCATACAAAATTTGTTTATTTATCTGACCTAGCTTTGTCCCCCTGCCCACCTCCCAACATAGCTAGCATGCATTCTGTCTCTTGAGCCTTCAAAGGATAAATCTAACCAAACAAGGCATAGGTGGAATTAGAGACTGCCAATAAGTAGCACTCTACCCTAAGCCTAAATAAAGGAATATGTCTAAATAACGAATAGATCAGAAACAAGAGCCTTTGACCCATATTTTGCTGCTAGATTTACTAAATGGTATACACAGCTAAAACAATTTTTCTATCTGTATATTTCTTTTATATAAACTTGAGAATTCATTGCCAGTCATTGCAGAGATACTGCCTATGAGCCACACAATTTTCTAGGCTGAATCCTAAATCACAAGGATACTTTTCTATAAACTTTGCAAAAGTTTCAGGATCTGCATGATTTGTGGTCGTTGCAAATGGTGATCACCTGACTGCAGGATGCTGCAATGTTGTAATTGCGAGCAGGGCGCCAAGTGTTCGGATCACAATCACATGACCACGGGGATGCTGTGACCGATGTAAGTACGAGGACCAGTTGTAAGTACCACTGGTTCAGCACTGTCATTAAGTTCGAACAGCACTGAACTAGTGGTCATTAAGTGAGGACCACCTATATTTCAAATATAACTATGGCACAAAATTTACTTACAACACTCAGCAAGCTTATCCATCTATAACTACCAAGATAATCTCTGGCTCCTTTTTTAAATATAGGGATTATAATAGCCACCCCAATCACAAGGAATCAGAGTTGTCTTGTTACTACAATTAAAGAGCAATGCATAACTGCCAGAAATCAGCATTTGTCTTATTAGCTGTGGTGTAGAACAAATACTTCCTAGTACCCTCCTGGTTCTGGTACAAGGACAGCCCACTAATATCCCAAGCACATGTCCACATGCCTCTACCTGTATTTTAGTGTCTTTCTACAGCTAAGGCAGCCTAAGGATGGCTTAAGGCAGAGCTTTCCAAACTGTGTGTCGCGACATAAAAGTGTGTCACCTGCGGGGCCCAGATGTGTCGTGTCAAAACCCGGAAGCCGGGTTTTCCCACGGCGACACACCAACTGTGGCGTGCAAAAACCGAAAGCGGCAGCAGCGCTTCCGGGTTTTTGCACGCTGCCGCAATGGCGGCACTTCCGGGTTTTCCCGCGGTGACACACCAACAGCGGTTGTCTTGTCTAGAGTTATCAATATCTGGAATTATGGTTTTCTTCTCTGGCAGTTTCTCTTTGATGTCTTTATTAGATGTTATGTTATGCTTGACCTCTGAAATTAAAGTTATTTCTTTTAGTCAATTCTGTATTAATTGGGTTTGATAAATCCTTAAACATTAAGTTCTCTAAACTTTTCTTCTCTTGGTACTGCAAAGAGCATTCCACAAATACTTTTAATCTGGCAATCTTATTAATTACTGTTTTCAGTTGTTCAAATACTGAAAGCGCAATTATGAGCAATAGACAAATAGTATGAGATTCCATTCTCAAATACACTACAGGTAATCCTCACTTAACAACCATTCGTTTAGTGACTGTTCGGACTTATGACGGTGCTGAAAAAATCCATTTACGACCACTCCTCACACTTACGACTGTTGCGGTTTCCCTGAGGTCATGTTATCACAATTTGGGCGCTTGGCAACCAGTTCACATTTATGACCGTCACAGCGTCCTATGGTCACACGATTGCCATTTTTGACCTTCCTGGCTGGCTTCTGGCAAGCAAAATCAACCACATGATTTATTATATATATATATCCCAATTTACTACTAAGATGATTAAGGAAGTATAATAGATAACTAGTACAATTAGTAGTTGAGCATTCAAATCCAGGTTTACCATATTTAAATCCAATGTTTCAGATAACTATGCTGTATCTCAGCAATGGCCTAATAAACTGAATAAATCAGACTGGTCTAATAGGGAAAATGTTATTTTTGTATTTTTTGGCAGGTAATATTTCTGTACCTGGTGACACAGTTCTTCCCATTGTCTGTGTAACAATTCAATACGCTCATTGAGTACTGAAATGTCCTCTGCACTAATATAAGTAGACATGGTCTCCTTTAATAAGTTCAGATGAGAAAGTTCATTGGTCCATCCCTCAGCAGCACTCTCTAGTTCCTGTATTGGAGAAAGAAACTCTTTGAAGTATACAGGAGTAAATATTTATTTATTTATTTGGGTAATTATGTACAATACTGCAGGGAAAAATGAAAATTTAAAACATTCAAAATGAATAATGGTGATGAACAAAAGCAGTTTCCAGCCTTATTTTAAAAAAGAATACTTGGTGTTTTGGTCTACTTCAAATGCATACGTTACTGTTTCTGTGGACCCAGCTGTATTACATCGCAGGAACATATATCTGCAGCATATTACATGATACAACTTTAAATTACACTGTTTGGTAAATTGCCTGTAATCTACGTCAGAGTTTAGGAAAGATACATATATTTTGGATGTACCCTCACCCACTTGTAAGGATGAGGGAAAAATAATAGCTTCATAAGAGATTTTAACAGAGGAACTTGATTAAAAACAAAACAAAACTAATACTTCCACTCCTCTCTGTTCAAATCTGGCAATATCCAGACAACTATTTTTAAGGAAAACTTAAAACATCTGGATTTTTAATACTGTATACAGCATTAAAAATATGCCAGAGGCAAGGCTAAGAATGGCCTTGATCTTCAGCTTTTTAAAAATATTCCAAACATGATAGAATCAGCTATTTTAGTGCAAATATATTTCTCTGTAAGTTACCTGTTGCTGCATGCCTAATACAACAAAGTAGAAATCATCTGTCCTGTTTGCTTTCTATGTTACCATGTTATATACCTCTTTAGGATCAGACTGAATTACGAATTAGTACTGTACCTTGCAGCGAATCTGCTCTGCATGGAGCTCATCATGGTGGTCTGGTAATGGTTGGGAGAGCTTCTTCTTCAAGGATTTTAGCTTTTCCAAGGAATTTGATAGGCCTCTTTCACACTTTTCCCAGTCCTGAAGGGTGGAATATAAATTTAATGTCTCCCAATTGACGCAAAGGAAGAACAGACAAGATGGATCCGTATACCTAACAATTTGGGGTTCTTTGTTTGTTTGTCTGTTTCCTCCAGCAGCACAAAGCAGTATATACATTTCATCCAATGTCCAATTTCATCCAAAAACAATGAACTCTGTTGGGCTAAAAGAGAGTGACTGGCTCTAAGCCACTCAGTAAACTTCCATGGCTGAGGGTGGCCTTGAACATGTATCTCCCCAGTCCGAGTCCAACACTTTACACTACATTACATTACATTACAACCATTACACTACACATTAGATTTGGCCAAACCCTGACAATATATAGATTAAATCTGTGGCTATAGAAGGCAAAAGGGTCATTCACAACTGACTAAGAACCAATAAGCTTTGTGAGTCAGTATTCTGTAACACTCCATAAAGCCAGATCCTGAGTTTACAAAAACAGCAACGCTGTTTTAATTTCCCACCAGAAAAGTAGAAGGTGTGAAGGCAAGGGGGAAGTTGAATACAATACAATCAAATACTGTAACTGACAACTCTAATCAGAGGAATAATTTATCAGGGCATCAGTTACAGTATTTTAGATGCCCTCCGCCTATAATAAACGGATATGTACGGAAATGAATGATATTGAATACCCACTGCAATCCACTGATTTATTTTGGTCATTAAAAAAATTAGAAAGTTCACATCTAAATAGTTGCTTAAAATAGCAAAATTATGTTTCTCAGAAATCATTCACTTTTCTTGCCATGTCTTCAATATGACATTTTAAATTTATAAAGACTTATTTTGAACAAAATTCCAATCTGTCTGAAATTTGTTTGAACCTGTTGTAGCAATAAACATCTCTGTAAACATTATATAATTCTATCCCAAAAAACAGCAAGGCCATGCATGCACACACTTACACATGCATACCTTTACATATCAAAAAGGTGCTTTGCTTAAAATCTCTATATCTCTTTCTCTGAAATTGGTCATTTTATTCTTCAGTATTATCTATTGTTTCTGTTCTGTTGAAAACAATGTTTATGATTCATCTATAGTCAATGGGAAGAATAATTTTGTCAAACTGAGACCCAAATCCATGTAGTTAGACTCTGAACTGGTTTGTTTTGCAAATAATGATTATACTGACTTCATATTCATCAAGTCAATGTTTTCCTAGTTATTGCTTTCTAACCATTCATTCATTCATGTATGAATGTAGTGTAGGGTCAAAATGAGTTGGGGTTGTCAACGTAAAACTTTTTAAAAAGTATTCTGAAGGTTCAAAATAGTATTATGTAAAAGGATGCTAGATTGAGTGGACATGAATAAAAAAGCATAATAACAGTAAAGATTGCATCAATGTCTTCCACTTGTTTACAGCTCTACTGCACTTACTGATGCCCAACAGAGGAAATCACCACCATCATAAAAGCAATAACAATAAGAACAACAAAACAATAACAACTAACAACAACTCTCCTTTCTCTCCCCGTGAGCCCAAATGTTAACTCCTGCTCCTTGAAATATCTCTACTTCATATAAGGCACTATTTCTACACTCTGAAAGTCCTTACGTTCCATAATTTCATTACTTGTCTTGCTGTTTCCCAGCTGTAAACCACCTGACATGTTCTATTTTCTGGTTTGTAAATTGCTTGAACTAACGAAGTAAAGCAAAGATTGTGGAATAATGTTTTTAAGGGCAGGAGTTAACGTACAGAATACAGTATAATGTTCAGTGTACCTTTACAGTATTGACAGTCAAAAAGTAACAGCAAATAAATAATAAAATAAATAGGGATATATTATGTAGTATATATTCCTCCATAAACCTGGGGTCTGTACTCCAATTTTAAAGTATGAATTCTAGGATGTAGTTGAAAAATCAGATATTAATGACACAGACAACTCATGTACTTTATGCCAAAGAAACACAAACAGTACACAGAAAACATGATTTGTAGTGCCGTAGGTCAACCTTCCGCAACTAGGTCTTTCTGAATCTATCTTGTAGTCCAACACATTCAGAAGGCACTAGGTTAGGGAAGGTTGCCATAAGGAAGATATTTATGATCCCACAAAGTCAATCCAAGAGTTTTATCTGTTTACATGTAACATGCAGCACAAAGGCAGGCAAGGTCAATGACCTGGCGATTCAGCCTTTCACAGAAGTAGCCTTATTTGATTTTTAAAGATTAATTAAAATGAACCTACTTTTAATAGCAATGTAAGCTGCTTTTTCTGTTCTTCAAGTCTGAGGTTTGCTAATTTCCAGCGCTCTTGGATTTCTGTAAGTTCGTTCTGTAGAGATGCTTCTGTCTCACCATCAGCACTGAGTAACAGCTGTTTTCCACCTTCCACTGTTAAAATGTAGCTCCCTTGTTGGCGAAGAAGCACTTTCTCTTTGAGCTGGGAAGACCAATGACATTCCAGAAACATCACTCTAATTTCATAACTTTGTCAAATAGGTCAGTCAGTAGCATTCTAAATCATAGAATTGGTATTTTTCTCCCAAGGAGGAGTTTTAAGTATAATGCAACTTTGCAGCAAGTATCTCATCTGCTGCTACTGTGTTGTATTTTTCCTCTTTTGTTCCTTTCCTTTCTTTTCTTCCCCTTCTGCTTAATGAACTCTTCCCTACTATTTTTTGTAATCTCCCCAGTATCTTTCCTTTATTTTCTGGCTTCTCCTCTCCCTACACATGTCCAACAATGTGGAGGACTACTTCAAATAATGAGAAGAAGAGGTTGCTAGGTACCACACTTTTTCTTTGCAGCCAGACCCAGCTGCACAGAGCTTTGTTCAGATTCTAAAGCTGAGTTTTTGGTAGAAAAAGCCCTTCGATGTTCAGTTGTACAAAAACTTAGTCTTTGCAAGAATTTAACCCTTTTATAATGTATGGAGGAATTTTTCCAGGATCTTATTCAGTCTAGGAAGTCCAAAAGTTGTTGCAGACTGAGTATGCTATATTAAATTGTCTTTAAATTGTCCATTGAAAAAACCACCACCACACATCTCATAGAGCTATGGGGAGAACAAAGAAGAAGATACGGAATAGAATAATTTTGATTCCATAGCAAACCACAAGAATCAGCAATGACAAAGACAAATGGCAATTTGCAAATAGGCATTTCAGCGCCTCGCTTCACCTCGCCTCGCCTTCCCTTCCCCTCCCAGCCGCGCTTTCAATGGAGCGGGGCCCCAGAATTGGCCGCGTTTCCTACCAGGCTTCCCTTTCCCCAACCGCTGCTCTTGCTGCCGCTGCTTTTAGGCGAGGTGAAGCAAGGTGCCCGTTGAGTGTTGTGGGCGACTTTGGAGCCCGTCGTGGAGCCACTGCGTTTTGCCCCCTCCCTTCCCAAGGCTGCTCCGAGGGAACGGAGCTCGCTCCCCCCTCCCCGCGTTTCTCCTTCGAGCGACGGGACCCAATGCAGTACGCCGCCCCGCGCTCGTCCTCCTGCTCTTCCCTGGGGGCTGCGTTCCGGCGAGCGGCTGCACTTGGCCAGGAGAGGTCTTATACGGCGAGTACGTATTTTCCGGCGTATAAGACGACACCCGGCGTATAAGACGACCCCCGACTTTTGAGAAGATTTTCCTGGGTTAAAAAGTCGTCTTATACGCCGGAAAATACAGTAATATAGTTAATGTACATAACAAACAAACAAACAGATAAATAAATATTAAAAAATAACACAAGCCCATTGTAAATTGTTAGGTAGGCAAATAAACAAAGCAAAGCTTAATAATCAAATAAGAAAACTTACATGTCTACTTAATAATAACAATAAATGCCTGTCGTCACAGAACACATGTAGGTAGGTTGAAATATTATATATAACGCCAAGTCGCCACAAGCTGACGTGTGTAGCAGGTGGCAGCAGCGTTAACTCTGCACTGCCCCCTCCCCTACACAGCGTTCTGTTGTTTCTACCTACGCAGTCCACGCTTGACCACCACGCGATCGAGTCATGAAAAAAATCGCAAAATAATGTTAAAAGTTTACGATTTTTTTGGGCCGCATTACTAGCTGTTCAGGGCCGAATGCGGCCCATGGGCCGCGCGTTGGACACGCCTGGTCTATGTTATTCCCTTGCAACAATACAGAAGTGGCTTGCTACTATGCTTCTTTTGCATTTTTTTTTTGGGGGGGGGGCTTCCCAGCCTAGTCTTGGGATTTCCTCATGTTCTTCCATCCACTAAATCAGGTCTGATCCTGCATGGCTCTTTTTCAAGGTTAGCCAAGGTGGTTCAGCAGGTCACAAATGGTGCTTTGCCTTCTCTAAATACATGTTCTTTGGATCCTGACAAGTTTCTTGAGCTTTGAAAGCAGAGAAAAGGCACTAATTCCTGAGGAGAAGGGAGACTAAGAAGTCTGATGGAGAAAGAAATTTCTTACTTCTGTCAGGATATATACATCAAAGGGAGGCTTATTCCACAAAGTACAGTACATTTGACACCAGTTGTTAAATAGAGACAAATAGCTGATTTCACTACTACTCTTCTTCTAAGGGTGATACATGATCAGTCATGCAAAGCACAATATCAGAGTGGCCCATGTTAAACTATTAGCTGAAGTTCAAGACCCTCTTCCGACATTATGCCAAGAGACAAGATAAGTAATTTCTGGTAGTGAAGGCTAGTCTCTATTAGATGTCCTTTTCTTAAACATGGAAGGCACAAGTAACAGTATCCCCAGTATGTATGGATATCCAAAAAGGCAAGATGGCAGATGCAGCATTGTGATGCACGTCCCACCACTTTCATACATATGTGTAACATGTACAAAAAGGGCAGGGCTTTCATAATGATGCCTTCTTTTAACCCTGTCCCTGATAAATGCCACTGGGCACAAGGAATGCCACAGGATGTAGGAACACCTAGCTGAACTTGGCTGATCCCTAAAAGCTAAGCAGAGTCAGCCTTCGCTATTTGGATGGTAAACCACTGGGAAATCCTTGGGCTGTAGGCTAGATTGGGAGGTTGAAAAGAATAACTGGAAGAAGGCAGTGGCAAATCCTTTCCTTACTGCTCCAGGAAAAATACACAGACATATTATGTGACCATTAGGAGTCAAGCTCCATTGAGAAAGTCTTTGCTTAATAATTGCAGATATTATAAGTACAGTGAAATACCCAATTCTTTCCATTAAATGGCACCAGAATCTGTTTAGGTCGAAAATGGTCTGCCAATAGTTACCTGCATTTCATCCAACAGGGCTCTAGCTCTCTGCAGTGGGATAGGAACACTACCCAGCCCACTTACTGATTGACAAGTCAATTCCACCAACCACTTGCGCAGTTTCTCTGCCATCTCTCTGTATCGTTGCCACTGGCGAATCTGACTGTCAATGATGCCCCTCCTCTGTTGGGCTCTACGAATTACTCCTTGCCACTGATTACTGAGCAATGCCAGTTTCAAATTAAATTCATCCCTAAAAGAAGAGAAAACATATAGAGAGAAGATCAGCCAAACAAAATCAGCCAGAACGGCTAACAACTCTGATGAACTGATTTCTGTTACTGTATTGTAGAATCAAATAGCCCAGCATTCGGTTGTTCCACGTTCCCTTTGAAACACTCCCCGAGAACTTCTAAAATTAATTTTGTAATAGTCAGATGGAAAGTTTGCCACAGTTTCCAAGCTTATGCAAAGAGCATTTATAATTTGCTGTTTAGCTAACTGATGTGGACAACCTCACCAATAAAGCAATAATGAAAAAAGGAATATTTTGATAAAACATATTCCTTTTTATGCTAATTCAACAATGCATAGAAATCTCTGTATACATCAGTAGCCTGAATTAAAGAGAGTTGAACATATATTTCTTTCTGTGCTCCCTACCAAATTCAAAAACTAAAGCCAGAATAACAGTAAATTCCTAATGCATAGTTGTTAGGGAATTTCTTTCTTTCTTTCTTTCTTTCTTTCTTTCTTTCTTTCTTTCTTTCTTTCTTTCTTTCTTTCTTTCTTTCTTTCTTTCTTTCTTTCTTTTCTCTTTCTTTCTTTCTTTCTTTCTTTCTTTCTTTCTTTCTTTCTTTCTTTCTATATATATATATATATATGTTTGTGTGTGTGTGTGTTTGTGTGTGTGTGTATGTATGTGTGTGTGTATGTGTGTGTGTGTGTGTGTATACACACACACACACACACACACATACATACATACATACATACATATATATTGGAAGCAACTGTAGGGTGGGTTAGGGCTTGGTATACTAGCCTATAGCTGGTATCAAGAGGTCTGGGATCTGGTGGCTTATTGAGGAAACTGGAGAAATTTGGATCTGGTAGATGCTACAGCTGTTGGAACACACTGGTAGGGGCCTTCCTCTTGTAAGACTATCAGTGTGGAAGAGAATGAGATCTACACCTCTGTAGTTTTGCATGTCTATAAATAGCTGCTGGGAATATATATATATATATTTAGCTGGAGGACAAGCACCTCTGATCCATCCAAGCATTACTGACCCAATTCAAGGTGTTTAGGATTGCGAGTGGCGCAAAATCTTCCATATAATATAACTGTTTTATCTCTGTGTTACTCCTTCCGTAACTTAGAGATTCATTTTTAATCATTAAAACGAGATCCTCCAGGACCTCCAAAACTCATTATTTTTCCTCTGGGGATCCGATATCACAAATAGGAACCATATTAAATTGTTGGAACTGAATGCCTATAATTAACAGTGATTAAGGCTAATTAATAGCCTTAATTTCTGACATTAATATTGCATTTTTGCTAGTGTAATTTTTCCTGCCAATTCACTGTAATTTTTTTCAATTTTTTTGTGTGGAAAACAGTATTGCTAATACAAATTCTTATGTACGAAATAAGGGAAACAAGGAACAATAGCCAAAGCTAAAATCCATATTGACTGGAGGTGAAATCACAGAATACGTGATAGAAAGCAAGTGTAATATTACTGATATCAGTCACGTAAAATACAAACTCACCTATAGTAATCCATCATTATAATGTGCCAATGGTTTGAGGGGAGTAAATTCATATTACATAAAGAATTTCAGAAAGGCAAAGCTTTCCAACATGCAACACTTGGAACATCAGAACATTTTACAATGCACATCCTTACCTGTCATCTACCTGCCCTTGCTCAAGGAGGTTTTGGCCATCCATGATTATGGAATGCAAAATCTGTTGGCGACTAAACATCTCTGCTTGGAACAGCTAGAGCACAAAACGTTTTTAAAAGTGAATTCCAAATGAGTTAAACATAATGAAGTCTTTGACTCCAAAATAATAGTTTAACTTTTCTAATATACTCAGAACATATAATATACTGTATGGTACATATTGTTTTTAAATGGATGAGTAATTAAAGATGGTGTAGATATTTTTTTAAAAAAGCGAAGTAGCTAATTAATAGGTTCATTTGTTCTACAGTATAGTTGTATAAAACATCTCTACAAAGACAGATGTGTTTTACACCATCTGATATCAGTGTCTGTCCATCTCCTATATGACCCAGCTCATGAACACAGATCAAAATAGGTTTGAACAAATCAGTCCTTATTACTACAGTTCCAGTTCCCTGACAATAAATATAGAAGTTGATACTTCAATAATTCTGTCATTACAACTTGCCTCATGCGCCCTCTGCTGTTCTAAAAGAAGCTGGTAGTTTCCTGAAATTTCTGCAGCCAGTTTCTGCTCAGTTTGAACCAAGAACTCCATCCAAGTCTCACATTTTTCTAGGAAGGTCTGTTGCTGCAGCATGAAGGACTGTAGCTTACTGCAAAGATAAAGAGTGATTCAATATACATAAAAGTCTGAAAGACAAACTTATGATGGTTTCTAAAAAATGGTTGTTGTGGGTCTTCCGGGCTGTGTGGCCGTGTTCTGGAAGTTGTGGTTCCTAACTGGCGAAACGTTAGGAACCACAACTTCCAGAACAGGGCCACACAGCCCGGAAGACCCACAACAACCATCGAACTCCGGCCGTGAAAGCCTTCAACAATACGTTTCTAAAAAACTTTAAACCTGACCTAAACAACATTACTGACTCCATCTTGAATTTTTAAAAATATGTTGATTAAAAAGGAAACAAAGAAAACAAATTGGGTATAAGCACACACATTTTGGGTTCCCTATTTCTTTAATTTTTAAGTTAGTAAAGCTGTTTGCCCCATTTAAAGCTTTATTTTAATTTATAGTCGAAGGCTTTGTATAGTCGAAGCCTTTTTATTTTAATTCATAAGGAAAAAAAGTTTTCAAGTACTTTTATTTTGCAAAGCACCCTCTTTTTTAGTAAATAAATTATTAAGTGTAAGCACAACAAAGAGAAAATTCTTTGGAGAAATTAAATGACAGTAATAATTAATCAAAGACACATTTTAATCTGTTACTTCTATAAACCCTACTTTTTACCAACTTTTTCTTCCTCTCTCCCTTTGTTTGGGTTCATACATTTTGTTAAGCCACAATGCAGTTTGTTTGTCTGTAGCTTGAATCATGTCAACTGGATTTCTATTTTCTTAATGGAAACGTTTCGCTCCTTATCCAAGGGGCTTCTTCAGTCTGAGCAAAGTTGGTAAGGGAATCCTAAATATGTTCCTAGGTAGCTGTGTGACCTTACACCTGGGGCTAGGTCATGGTTATATTGAGATGTAATTTTTAAGTCCTTTTATCATCTAATGGAGGGTCGTTAAAAACACCATGCTGCTGTTGAGCTTCTGAAATGGTCTTAATCTTCCTAGGCACAGAAGACAACACGGGGAGGAAGATGGGGGAGAGTTTGTGCCTGAGGCCCCCACCTCTATTCAAGGAAGGATTTTCCAAGTTGGCATAAATGGATTCCTTGACCCCTCTCTCAAACCACCTATCTTCTCTGTCTAAAATGTGAACATTAATGTCCTCAAATGAGTGTCCTTTTTCTTTTAGATGAAGATAAACTGCTGACTCTGGTCCTGTGGTGTTATTTCTCCTGTGTTGTGCCATCCTCCTGTACATAGGTTGTTTGGTTTCTCCAATGTAGAGTTCAGAGCACTCCTCACTGCACTGGATTGCATAAACTACATTGCTTTTCTTATGTTTTGGAGTTTGATCTTTGGGGTGTACAAGCCTCTGTCTCAGTGTGTTGGTGGGTTTGAAATATACAGGTATGTGGTGTTTGCCAAATATCCGTTTTATCTTTTCAGACACGCCAGCCATGTAGGGAATGACCAGGTTCTTTCGTTTACTCTGAGTCTCAGCCCTATCTGTCGCTGTTTTAGGTCTGGTAGATTTAGATTTGGTGAAGGCCCAATTTGGATATCCACAGGCCTTCAGGGCTGTTCTCAGGTGCTGATTTTCATTCTTTTTGGAATCCATGGAGGTGGGGATGGTTTCTGCTCTGTGTGACAATGTCCTGATGACTCCTAGTTTGTGCTGCAGTGGATGGTGGGAGTCAAACATCAGATATTGATCTGTGTGTGTGGGTTTCCTGTAGATCCCTATTTCTAGCTTGCCACCGGTCCCAATGAGGACTTCACAGTCTAGGAATGCCAGTCTGTTGTCCTTGGTGTCTTCTCTGGTGAAGCTAATGTTGGCATCTATAGTGTTTATATGGTCCGTGAAGGCCTGTACTTCCTGGGCCTTGATTTTGACCCAGGTGTCATCCACATACCTAAACCAGTGGGTGGGCACCGTTCCCTGGAATGTGTTGAGTGCTTTCTTCTCCACTTCTTCCATGTATAAATTGGCCACAATGGGTGACACAGGAGAACCCATGGCACAGCGGTGTTTTTGTCTGTAAAAGTCACCTCTGTATGTGAAATAAGTGGTGTTAAGACACAGGTCCAGAAGATGGCAGATCTGGTTTGGGTTGAGATGGCTTCTCCTTTCCAGGGTGCTGTCCTCTTCTAGTCTCTTCCTGACAGCGGATAGGAAGAGACTAGAAGAGGACAGCACCCTGGAAAGGAGAAGCCATCTCAACCCAAACCAGATCTGCCATCTTCTGGACCTGTGTCTTAACACCACTTATTTCACATACAGAGGTGACTTTTACAGACAAAAACACCGCTGTGCCATGGGTTCTCCTGTGTCACCCATTGTGGCCAATTTATACATGGAAGAAGTGGAGAAGAAAGCACTCAACACATTCCAGGGAACGGTGCCCACCCACTGGTTTAGGTATGTGGATGACACCTGGGTCAAAATCAAGGCCCAGGAAGTACAGGCCTTCACGGACCATATAAACACTATAGATGCCAACATTAGCTTCACCAGAGAAGACACCAAGGACAACAGACTGGCATTCCTAGACTGTGAAGTCCTCATTGGGACCGGTGGCAAGCTAGAAATAGGGATCTACAGGAAACCCACACACACAGATCAATATCTGATGTTTGACTCCCACCATCCACTGCAGCACAAACTAGGAGTCATCAGGACATTGTCACACAGAGCAGAAACCATCCCCACCTCCATGGATTCCAAAAAGAATGAAAATCAGCACCTGAGAACAGCCCTGAAGGCCTGTGGATATCCAAATTGGGCCTTCACCAAATCTAAATCTACCAGACCTAAAACAGCGACAGATAGGGCTGAGACTCAGAGTAAACGAAAGAACCTGGTCATTCCCTACATGGCTGGCGTGTCTGAAAAGATAAAACGGATATTTGGCAAACACCACATACCTGTATATTTCAAACCCACCAACACACTGAGACAGAGGCTTGTACACCCCAAAGATCAAACTCCAAAACATAAGAAAAGCAATGTAGTTTATGCAATCCAGTGCAGTGAGGAGTGCTCTGAACTCTACATTGGAGAAACCAAACAACCTATGTACAGGAGGATGGCACAACACAGGAGAAATAACACCACAGGACCAGAGTCAGCAGTTTATCTTCATCTAAAAGAAAAAGGACACTCATTTGAGGACATTAATGTTCACATTTTAGACAGAGAAGATAGGTGGTTTGAGAGAGGGGTCAAGGAATCCATTTATGCCAACTTGGAAAATCCTTCCTTGAATAGAGGTGGGGGCCTCAGGCACAAACTCTCCCCCATCTTCCTCCCCGTGTTGTCTTCTGTGCCTAGGAAGATTAAGACCATTTCAGAAGCTCAACAGCAGCATGGTGTTTTTAACGACCCTCCATTAGATGATAAAAGGACTTAAAAATTACATCTCAATATAACCATGACCTAGCCCCAGGTGTAAGGTCACACAGCTACCTAGGAACATATTTAGGATTCCCTTACCAACTTTGCTCAGACTGAAGAAGCCCCTTGGATAAGGAGCGAAACGTTTCCATTAAGAAAATAGAAATCCAGTTGACATGATTCAAGCTACAGACAATTCCACCTGGATGACTGAGAACCTTCATAGACATATTGCAGTTTGTTTGCTTTTGGCTTAACATGTTGTATAAATGTAGCCATTGTGTCTTATAATCTCTGGTTTATGTTTTAGCACAAGCAACACAGCCAACTGTGGTTTATCTAGTAAAATATTTTAAAAGAAACCATGGTTGAGTGTAAGGACTAGACAAGCTATTTGTGACAAGGACCACACTTCTTTGGGTTTTTTTTTAAGGCACAGCAGTAACATGGTGACTAATCAGAAGAAGCAGATCAAAAAAGTTAGGACTGTTCATTTTTCACTGGGGTTCTTTTCACACTGAATATATGCATTAAGATGACCAGATCTTAAAATGTTTTTTTTAAAATGTATTTCATAAGGAAAAAAAGTCCTTAAAATTGCATTACTGAAAACAGTGATTTATCAGTGCACAGTTTCGGGCATCCTGGGAACTGCAAAACTGGGGCTGCCGATGCTTGGTCTAGTACAAAATATGAATCCAGTCAGGGCCTCTTTTTCTTTTTTACTGCAATTCTGATATCAAGACATTTGTGGCATCATGGGTATTCCAAAGAGTATCCCCTATCTTTTCTCTGTGCCCCTGCTCTCTAAACTCAAAATCTCTTTGTCTGCCTGGCCAACAGCTTGCTTACTTCCCTTCCTGGGTGAGGAGCGAAGGATTCTTTTTCTCTCCAGACACCAAACAAAGGTGATTGACCGCTGAAGGAAAGACACTGGCACTCTCTCTATCCTGGATACAACAGAACATCTACCAATAAAGGTGAAGACTTTCCCTGTCGTGCACCCTGATCCCAGTAGAAATGTGACAACTTTTTCTCACCTGCTGAAAACTGATGAGATTTGTCGTATATTTTATTGCTTTTTTAGCAACAACTTGTATTTTTATGCATTTTATCTATTTTTAAAATATGCAAACTTTTGGCTTTCTTTATATACTGTTCTCATATCTATTTGATGGAAACTGGTGTCAAGGTAGATTCAAAGGCATTGTAAGCAAAACCTGGGCCAAAGGCAGTAATTCTTCGAGCCTCACATATTTATAAAATGCATGAACAAAAGTATTTGGCAGCTCATGGAATGGGTTTCCCTGCACTGATTAGCATGCCTGCAGCAAAAAGGTATAGATGATAATGTTCTCTCCCCCCATAATGTTCATACCCTCACTGCCTTATTCTGTTCTATGCAATTTTCCTACTGTGGCAAGGATTTTTCATTATTGGTGATCAGGAGGTCAGTGAGTACCAATTAAGGCCAAGAAAACAGGCAGACAAGGAACTTTAAGGAGACCAGAATCTGAAGAATCACCAGACGCCCTGCTGGCTTCTTGATGACTGAAGAGATGATTCTGCAGATAAGATGCCAGCAGCACTCTCCTCTGGAAAAGTTTCACAGAGACATCAGTCTCTTGTCTGAGCTTTCTGACATTTTATATCTAATCTGTACATTTGTTTATGTCATCTAATTGCCTTGGGAATGCCACTTGGCTTTTGAAAAGCAGGTACACACAAGCAGTCTTTCAGCCAGTCAAGTAGATAAATCTAGATTTTAATAAAGTTCTGGCAAGATAGACTTAATATATTCTTAGTTTTGCCTCTGGACCTTTTTTGACCCATAGTGTGGTAATTCTGTAGTGTAATGGGTCTTGCTTGAATGCATATAATAGAATGAAGTAAATCTTTACATCTTTCTGAACCTTATGCAATTTTAGAAGTAGTTTGAAGATTAGGATTAGAACTGTTGCCCTGACAACTTTGCTTTACTAAAACTCTAATCTGTGTAAATTACACTGTTCTGTAAATATCTGACTTACCTGAATCTTTCAGTAGTTTGTGAAGAAATCACTGACCAACATCTATTCAGATTTTGCATCCTTTTGATTTCTTTATCATTTAGGGGTAGCCTATACCCCAGCTCATTTAGACGATCCAAATCTGGTGCCATGCTGCTGAATTTTAACATCTGGCACTGTAAAGTGATAGGAAACAATGTTTTTGAATAGTTCTAATTGCCATATTTGTAACCTGAATACATTATTGCGAAATATTTATTTTATACTGGAGTACAGTTTTAGATGCTGGGGCCTATGTTACAATAATAAAACATATTTTATTTTATTTATTTTGACTTATATAGCCATCTACTGTATATTGTAACCATTACCCTGGGCAGCTCACAAGCCAAGCTCTGTTTAGGAGTAAAAAAAATAACAGCTGTTCCCCTTTCATTTTTTTTTCAGGAAGATTGATTAAAATGCCTGATATTACTTACACACATACACACACACACACACACACACAGAATGTTAATTATTTTTTTTTTATTAATAACACATTTGATCTCTTTCCAAGGAGTTCAGTGCAACAAACATGAGAATATTTCTTGGAATATATCTTGAGAAAATGTTTTGGGCTCTAACTGTGCTAATAAGGCTTCAATTTCATGTTTACTTGCTGGGAAAAAAATCCAATGAAAGGTTAATATGGCTAATATGCTTCACTGACTTGAAAGCAGCACCGCTTATTGTGACAGATCCTGTTATTCTATGAGAATACTTACATACAAGTTAAATGCAATGCTAGAGGAGCTCTTACTGATTGGATCCCCATTACAAGAGGAGTTAAACATGTTTGTATTCTTGCCCCAATACTATTTAACTTTAATTGTATTGTTCAGGGTCTATTAAATAAAGCATTTCACCCCTATAGCTGGCATACAGGCCCACCCCTGTATTATCATACTGTCATTCTTTCTCTGCCTTAACTGAGACTTCAGAGAAGCCTCCATGCATTGGCCAGCTTCTGTCACTGTGAAAACTTACAATAAATTATTCAGAAACAAAGGTGGCCCTATTCTCTAAAAGATGCTGCAACTGCCATTTAAAATGGCAAATCAGTGGCACTCAACTATAGCAAAAGAAGCACTAAATATCTAGGTATCATCTCTCACTCACTCTGTACTTTGAAACAACCAATTGGCGAAGCCTCATCTTATGTACAGATGGCCTCAAAAGCAATAATCATTAAGTTAGCCTAAAGGCAACAATTCCCTCCCCATGGCAATTAAACTGTTTAGTGCTAAGCTAATCTATACTTTTTAGTCTGCAATTCTGCCCTCATATGACATCCCCAGAAATGTTCCATCCAGTTTTATGAGAATCGTTCTCCATGACCCCAATTCATCCCTAATGCAGAGCTTTCCAAACTTTTCATGTTGTTGACACACTTTTTAGACACGCATCATTTTGCGACACACTCTTACGGCAGGGCATCACTTCGCGACACACTCTTACAGCAGGGCACAAGGCAGGCACTAGGACCTGCGTGGAATCACAGCAGGTTTGGAGGCAGCAAGGCACAAGGCAGGCACTAGGACCTGCATGAAATCACAGCAGGTTTGGAGGCAGCAAGGCACAAGACGGGCACTAGGACCTGCATGGAATCCTGGCAGGGCTCGGAGGCAGCAGCAGCCGCGACACACCCAGACACTGCAGCCGACACACTAACGTGTCGCAACACAGTTTGGAAAGCTCTGCCCTAATGCTTCATGGAGACTTGAACTCATCCTGTAGCTGCTCACACTCAAATTTCCTGCCTGAGATATTGATTGAAATTAAACTTGGGGAACAGTTCTTAAGTCCAACTTGTTATTGTAAAAAAAATCCAGATCTTCTTGGAAGATAACCATAGCAAATGATATCTCTTTTTGTGGCCTCTCAACCCAAGTACTAACAGTGATGGGTCTGGAGCAAGCTATTTCTGAGGTAAAACAATGCATTTTAGATCTTGATTTATTTTATTTTATTATCTTATCAATCAAATTTATTCACTGCCCATCTCACTCAGAGAGCGACTCTGGGCGGTGACTCTTGCAATTGCCATCATGGGTTTAAACCTGTTAGGCCTGGAGTGCCTGGTTGTTTGGGGGACTAAAAAGATACTACCTAATGCTATTTACTGTCTGACTATTACTATTTATATACTGTACATACATAAGAACACTTTATTCTATCTTATTTGATATGAACCTATTTTACCTGATATTTAATCTCATTCGTTCTTTTAATCCACTTGATTATTCACAAATACGTAGTTCCCTTTTTCCTGTCGAGTTGGTCTTTGACCATAAATTTATAAGTAAATATGTAAACAATAACAATAGATAAAATAAATTTGGAAGTAAAAAAGCATTTTTTAAAACTCACTTTAAGCTCTTCCATTCTGTTCCGAATGATGGACGAGTCAGATGAGCGGCTTGGGTCTTGCATCTTCAACACTTCTTCAGCTTGAGTTTTCCACTTCTCCAACCCTCCCAGACTCTTATTAAAGGTCTGGTAATCTTGAACTCCTGCCTTAGATTTTTAAAAGAGGGAAGGCTCATTAATATAACTTTTCTCCCACTAGGATGACTGGATAGCAATACGAAAGGGAAACATGGTATTTCTAAAGTAGAAGAAGTGGTGTTTGAATGATATGAAGCTAGAATAATTATAAGCAATGCTGTACCATATGCTATTTGAGGTCATAATTCAAGTTACACCCTACAGCTCTGTTGCAATGTAGACATTCATTAATAGGTTGTTTATTTCGGTAAAAAAAACCCCTAAAATACTAAGATTTAAAACCTAACAATTTTGTGTTCAAACACCCCAGTATTCTTGCCGTGAAAACTAAATGGATCAGTACAACCAGAGATATGTCGGTATACCATTGGAAGATGGGACTCCCAGGTCGGAAGATGGCCAAAATGCTACTGGGGAGGAACAGAGGATAGACTTGACCCTGGGGGAGCTGGGGGTGGCGACGGCCGACAGGAAGCTCTGGCGTGGGCTGGTCCATGAAGTCATGAAGAGTCGGAAGCGACTGAACGAATAAACAACAAAAAAGGAACATAAAGAAATACTACTGAAGAAATATTTCAAACTATCAATCTGTATAGTAGTTCTCAAATACTGTTAAGTGTCTGAATAAAAAAAATATTTTTGGGAGACCTGATTTTTTTTCAAAAGTGATTGCTTGTGTTATTATGTCCTAAGCATGATATTCTGACAGCACAGAAATTGTAGCCAGGTGAATAGTTGAAGGTCAAGGAAAGTTTTCCTACCTGTAATATTGACTGTTGTCTGTTGAGTCCCTGCTCTAAAGAAGCTAAGTTCTGATTTAGTAAGAGCTGACCAGACTGGATAGCTGCTGCTGCAGAAGAATCCACCTGCTGCCTCAGCTGTTCCCCTAGTTCATGCAGAACAGATAGAGAATCTTGCATTGTCTTCATGCCTTTGAGTAGATCCTGTAGAAATCACAGCAAATGAAAAACTGAAGAAGACAACTGTAATGTTAAAGTCAATTTTACTGAATGATGTGAGGACCTGAATATTTATCAGTCACTCTGAACATGCTTGAGCATGTGCACTTGGCACAATGTATGTATATTCTGGCATGACTATGTCCAGTTCTTACAAAAACCTGATAGGATTTAATTCACTTTTGTGATGTGATATGAACAATTGCAACTGCTATATTCTAGATGGCTGGCTGGGGAATTCTGGGAGTTGAAGTCCACACATCTTAAAGTTCCTGAGGTTGGAAACACTGTTCTAGAATATAAATGTAAATGTAAGATATAATGTGCAATGTAGTAGTTAGTGTTAGATTTCTACTAGAGAGACCCAGATTCACACATCTACTCAACTGTGGAGCAACCTGAATGACTTTAGGACAGTCTCTTTCTATTTTCATCTAATCTATCTAACAGAACTAGTGTTTTGATAATCACATGAGATTACCTCCCCCCCCTTCAAGATATGCTGCTTTAATCTCTCCCTCGAAAAGAAAAGAAAAGAAAATGTAATAAAAGTTTACACTTATGAAGAGGCAAAATTGTTCAGCTTGTCACTGGATGAGTTAGATACTACCAAGTTCCAGAACAAGATTCCAAGATTCTGGAGATGAAACAGCATGTTTACCATCCCCCAAATTAAGTGGGTTCACTGTATTCTCTGCTCAACTCACATGTTGGTTGGGACAAAATACTCCTTTATTTCTTATGGCCTGGAGAAAAATTTAATAATGTGATACTAAGCAAAGGTATGGAAAAGCAGATATACTTGCTTTGCAAGTTGCAATGATGTGGCACGCTGAGGATTTGGGAGACAGATAATAGAGGAGGAGATGGAAATTTCTTTCCACTATCACTTAGATCAGGCTCTTCCTAGTTTTTAATAATCCATACTAGTTTAGTATACTTATTTGTTTGTTGGTTTCTTACTATAGGACTGTATTACACTGAACAACAGTTTACATCACAAGCTAATTAAACATACATTGCAGTCATGAATCCAAGCAGTGACTTCATCATCAGCCGTGTCCTTGTTGAGTTCAGCCTTCAAAAGTTCATTTGTTCGATCCTCATACTGCCGTACAGTGGAAGAGCACTGCATATAATAGTTTTTATACTTCTGCCAGAGCTGAAGCAGACCTTTACTGGAATCCAAATGCTCTGCAATTTCTTCTAGAAGATTATTCCATCTGGCAAATAAAAGAAACGGATTCCAGTGCAAAAGACAGATATCACTATCTTCCAAAAAATGGAAAGGTGATGAGGAAAAACCTTTGAATATAGCTGATTCGAACAACATAAGCATCAAGAAGACAAACTGATAATTTAATACAATAATAGTTACAAAGTACAACAAAATAAGAGATAAAGACTCCCTTAGGGAATCTTGATTCCTGATGACTGACTATATGGACACATCTTGGACATTTGTTTCTTCTTCTTCTTTTTTAACTTCTCAGCCCAACCTTCCTTTTTTTAAATTATATTTTTTATTAAACATTTTTGAAAAGAAAAAAGAAAATAAAAACAAGATAAATAAGAGGGGCAAAAAAAAGAAATATAAAACACAAAGTAAATAAACAAGGAATTTACAAGGATCATAGAGTCAACTAAAACTAAATTTGTTAGATATGAATTTTCCGTATTTAATTTAGTTTTACATAATTGAATATCTTACAGCACTTTAAAAAGTGTTAAAATCCAAAATAACACATAAATGCATCATTGGCAATAATCAGTACATTATAAATCATAAAGATAAATAATTACATCTCTATAATAATTTCTCTTTAAACAGTTATTTATTTAACAGATGACTAAAGTTAATGTTAGGATGTTATGTTAACAGAAATCCAAATTTTGGATGTGGTATAAGCCCATATATGGAATTATAATCTAAAAATGGTTTCCAAATTGAATTAAATTCTGTGTCAGATTTACTTTTAAAATATGAATTTATTTTTGACATTGAGGTATACTCCCACAACTTAATTAGAGGGGACTACCTGTACTTTCTCCAGCAAAGGAGATCGTTACCTTGTCGTGGTGCTGGAGCTTGAGCACCTCAATGAAACCATGAGCTAAACCGTGAAGGGACACCCAAGACGGGAAGGTCGTGGCAGAGAGGTCAGACTAAATACGATCCCTGGGGAAGGTAATGGCAACCCACCCCAGTATTCTTGCCGTGAAAACTAAATGGATCAGTACAACCAGAGATATGTCGGTATACCATCAGAAGATGGGACTCCCAGGTCGGAAGATGGTCAAAATGCTACTGGGGAGGAACAGAGGATACGTTCAACTAGCCCCAGACATGATGACGCAGCTAGCTCAAAGCCGAAAGGACGGCTAGCGGCCGACGGTGCTGGTGGTGAACGACGAATCCGATGTTCTAAAGATCAACACACCATAGGAACCTGGAATGTAAGATCTATGAGCCAGGGCAAATTGGATGTGGTTATTGGTGAGATGTCAAGATTAAATATAGACATTTTAGGTGTCAGTGAACTGAAATGGACTGGAATGGGCCTCTTCACATCAGATGACCACCAGATCTACTACTGTGGACAAGAGGACCACAGAAGAAATGGAGTAGCCTTCATAATTAATAATAAAGTGGCTAAAGCAGTGCTTGGATACAATCCAAAAAACGATAGAATGGTCTCAATTCGAATTCAGGGTAAGCCATTTAACATCACAGTGATCCAAATATACGCCCCAACCACAGATGCTGAAGAAGCAGAAGTAGATCAGTTCTATGAGGATCTGCAGCACCTACTGGATAATACGCCAAAAAGAGATGTTATTTTCATTACAGGAGACTGGAATGCTAAGGTGGGTAGTCAAACGACACCTGGAATTACAGGCAAGCATGGTGTGGGAGAACAAAATGAAGCAGGACATAGGCTGATAGAATTTTGCCAAGACAACTCACTGTGCATAACAAACACTCTCTTCCAACAACCTAAAAGACGACTTTATACATGGACTTCTCCAGATGGTCGACACCGAAATCAGATTGACTACATCCTTTGCAGCCAAAGGTGGCGGACATCTATACAGTCGGTAAAAACATGACCTGGAGCTGACTGTAGTTCAGATCACAAACTTCTTATTGCAAAATTTAGAATCAGACTAAAGAGAATAGGGAAGACCCACAGATCAGTTAGATATGAGCTCACTAATATTCCTAAGGAACATGCAGTGGAGGTGAAGAATAGATTTAAGGGACTAGATTTAGTAGATAGGGTCCCGGAAGAACTATGGACAGAAGTTCGCAACATTGTTCAGGAGGCGGCAACAAAAAACGTCCTAAAGAAAAAGAAAACCAAGAAGGCAAGATGGCTGTCTGCTGAGACACTGGAAGTAGCCCAAGAAAGAAGGAAAGCAAAAGGCAACAGTGATAGGGGGAGATATGCCCAATTAAATGCAAAATTCCAGAGGTTAGCCAGAAGAGATAAGGAATTATTTTTAAACAAGCAATGTGCGGAAGTGGAAGAAGACAATAGAACTGGAAGGACAAGAGACCTCTTCCAGAAAATTAGAAACATCGGAGGTAAATTCCAGGCAAAAATGGGTATGATCAAAAACAAAGATAGCAAGGACCTAACAGAAGCAGAAGAGATCAAGAAAAGGTGGCAAGAATATACGGAAGATCTGTATAGGAAGGATAATAATATTGGGGATAGCTTTGACAGTGTGGTCAGTGAGTTAGAGCCAGACATCCTGAAGAGTGAGGTTGAATGGGCCTTAAGAAGCATTGCTAATAACAAGGCAGCAGGAGACGACGGTATCCCAGATGAACTGTTTAAAATCTTGCAAGATGATGCTGTCAAGGTGATGCATGCCATATGCCAGCAAATTTGGAAAACACAAGAATGGCCATCAGATTGGAAAAAATCAACTTATATCCCCATACCAAAAAAGGGAAGCACTAAAGAATGTTCAAACTATCGAACAGTGGCACTTATTTCACATGCCAGTAAGGTAATGCTCAAGACCTTGCAAGGTAGACTCCAGCAATTCATGGAGCGAGAATTGCCAGATGTACAAGCTGGGTTTAGAAAAGGCAGAGGAACTAGAGACCAAATTGCCAATATCCGCTGGATAATGGAGAAAGCCAGGGAGTTTCAGAAAAACATCTATTTTTGTTTTATTGACTATTCTAAAGCCTTTGACTGTGTGGATCATAACAAATTGTGGCAAGTTCTTGGTGGTATGGGGATACTAAGTCATCTTGTCTGCCTCCTGAGGAATCTGTATAACGACCAAGTAGCAACGGTAAGAACAGAGCACGGAACAACGGACTGGTTTAAGATTGGGAAAGGAGTACGGCAGGGTTGTATACTCTCACCCTACCTATTCAACCTGTACGCAGAACACATCATGCGACGTGCTGGGCTTGAGGAATCCAAGGCTGGAGTTAAAATCGCTGGAAGAAACATTAACAATCTTAGATATGCAGATGATACCACTTTGATGGCTGAAAGCGAGGAGGAGCTGAGGAGCCTTATGACGAAGGTGAAAGAAGAAAGTGCAAAACCTGGGTTGCAGTTAAACCTCAAAAAAAAACAAGATTATGGCAACCAGCTTGATTGATAACTGGCAAATAGAGGGAGAAAAAGTGGAGGCAGTGACAGACTTTGTATTTCTAGGCGCAAAGATTACTGCATATGCTGATTGCAGCCAGGAAATCAGAAGACGTCTACTTCGTGGGAGGAGAGCAATGGCAAATCTTGATAAAATAGTTAAGAGCAGAGACATCACACTGACAACAAAGGTCCGCATAGTTAAAACAATGGTATTCCCCGTAGTAACCTATGGCTGTGAGAGCTGGACCATAAGGAAGGCTGAGTGAAGGAAGATAGATGCTTTTGAACTGTGGTGTTGGAGGAAAATTCTGAGAGTGCCTTGGACTGCAAGAAGATCAAATTAGTCCATACTCCAGGAAATAAAGCCAGACTGCTCACTTGAGGGAATGATATTAAAGGCAAAACTGAAGTACTTTGGCCACATAATGAGAAGACAGGATACCCTGGAGAAGAAGCTGATGCTAGGGAAAGTGGAGGGCAAAAGGAAGAGGGGCCGACCAAGGGCAAGATGGATGGATAATATTCTGGAGGTGACAGACTCAACCATGGGGGGAGCTGGGGATGGTGACGGCCGACAGGAAGCTCTGGCGTGGGCTGGTCCATGAAGTTACAAAGAGTCGGAAGCGACTGAACGAATAAACAACAACAAAAACCTGTACTTTCCAGGAAGAAGCATAAAGTATCCTTGCAACAGATGCCATGTACAAAGGTAGTTCACTATATTTTGTAGGAATATAAGATTTCAGTAATCATTAATTTAAAAAAAATAGCAGGATAAAGAAATTAAACATTTGCATACAGGACACCTTAAGTTGTCTTCAGTTAAGAGAATCCAGAAGAAAGAGTTTAAAAAGTTGGAAGACAAACTAGAAATTGCTGAAACACAATTACTCTTCCTGGTAGTCTCCTTTCCAATAACAACGAGGCCTAATTCTGCTTGGTGTTTTATGGCATCAGCCAAGGTTGGTTAGATATTGCTACCTGCTCTGACAAAATTAAGTATTTTTATTATTACACTGTTTCTGGAAGAGCAAAAACACACCAAGGACATGTTATAAGACTCTTTGTTATCTGCAACAAAAATGTAGGTTGATTTGGCTGTGTTGTGGGATGAGGGGAATTCCAAAATAAAGAAAGGAAACACATATAAAAAGGCATTTAACATTAAAACCGTCATTGGTGATGAGTCAGCATATATAATGATTGATAATGTATGCCATTGCTCTGTTGAACTTTTAATTAATGTAGCATGAGAAAATGATTGATGATGTATGATAAGACATGACTGCTAAGACGTGACCGGTAATGCTCTGTTATATGTGAACATATGCTAGATAACAGATGCAGTATTATTGTCCCTTAATTCTCCCTCAAAGATGAGTATGTGTTAGTTAAATAGCTGTAGTATTATTTTTTCTTAATTTTTCTTTTCCTGATTGTATAATTTATTATTGTTTATTTTTTTGATGTTAGGTAAATACATTGAGAGCTCTTGCACCGAAGTCAAGTTCCTTGTATGTTTAGTCATACTTGGCCAATAAACTATTCTATTCTATTCTATTCTATTCTATTCTATTCTATTCTATTCTATTCTATTCTATTCTATTCTAAAAACATATTTTGAAATAACATGCAAAGTGTTTTATATAATGAGTTAACATATTAAAATTATACATTTCTAGATTTTAGTACTTCAAGCTATATATAGAACTATTTTTTCAAATATTTCACTGACCAAAGCAAAACTAAACAAATCTCTAGACTTAAAATTATTCTTCTATGAGAACTCATACAGTAACAAATTTAAATAAATAATAAAATTCTCTTGTATATTTTATAGTGACTCAAAGAATATAATTAGACCAAATTAAAGAGTACTTTTTACTATAAGGTACGGGTAGTCCTAGAGTTACAACGGCAACTGGGACTGGGATTGCCTTTGCTAGGCAATATGCAGCATGACATCATGTGACTGTATTGCTTAGTGACAACAATCCCAGGCAGTCCCAACTGCAGTTGTAACTCCAAGATGCGCGGGTCATTAAGTGGAAAGAGGTGGAAGTCCTAGGTAAGGAGTGAGGGGGTGCTGCGGAAGGGCCTGGGAGGTCCAGCGCAGGCTGCGCGTGAGTGCGGGAGGCCGGGGGAGGCTGCAGGTGGGCGGGGGTGTATGTGTGCTGCAGGCAGGAGAAAAAGTTGGAGCAACCTACCGGAGTGACTTGCAACCTTCCCTGATGGCTTCTCCATTGATTTTGCTTGTGGGAAGCCTGCAGGGATGGCTGCAAATGGCAATCATGTGACCGCAGCCCCCTGAAATGTCATAATTGCAAGCCAGGCACCCGAATGCCCAGATTGTAATCGTGTGACCGTGGCGGTGCTGCGATGGCTGGAACTCCGAGGACCGGTTGTACATCCAATTTTTCAGCACTGCCCTAACTTTGAATAGTCGCTGAACAAATGGACGTAAGTCGAGGACTATCTGTACATATTCACAAAAACAGATTTCAGCTCAAGGAATGGGACTTCAAAACATACCCCCAAAATCTGCTTTCTCCCTTTTTTTAAAAAAAACAATTAAAGTATAAACAATTAAAGAAAAAAAAGAAAAAGATAGAAAATAAGAAAAAGAAAAAAAGTGAAAAAAGAGAACAAAATTATGACTTCTGCCCTTCTTTCCGTTGAGTAATTGCCATCTTAATTTTGCCCCTTCCTCTTGAACCCTTTTTAATCCCCAGATCCATAAATCATCAATTCAGTCTTTTCTTCTTTCAACAAAAAGTCTATATAAGGCTTCCAGCCTTTAAAAAAAATCTTTATCTACTTTCTCAATTCATCACTACATATTTGGAGAATATTTGGCAAGGGGAATCTGCACCACACTAGATTTCAAGTCTGCTGGTAGATACAACTTGTAGATTTTACTTCTTTAAAAAATAAGCAGTAATTTCATACCTTAAGTTCATTTCTTTCAAAGTATTATTAAGTCCCTCTGTAACCGGTGGATGGCATTCTTTCAATAGTATATTGGTCACTGACCCAAATTTTTGTAAGTGATGGTCTTGCTTTTGCAATTCATCCAGCAAATTCTAAACAAAGAAAAATAAGATCCAAGTAAAAAGAAATTTGCAATTTATTAAAAATGTAACAGATGGCAATTTTTAAAAATCTCATTTTTAAAATCACAATTGTCGGGTAATTATTATAGCAGGCACTAAAATGATGGTAGCAAAGAAGTGATGAAATCCTGAAGCATCATTGAATAAAGATTGGTATGAGTTGTCTTGGACTTATTTTAAGTTTATATCACAATTACATTTAAAATGGCAATTGGCTGTTTTCTCAACATTCTGACAAAATTCTATGACCTAGCTCAGGGGTCGGCAAACTTTTTATGCCGGGAGCCATTTTGACATGCTCGTGCACATTTTGAAATGCTAGAGAGCCAGGGGGCGGGGTTTGCGGGCGGGGGCCAATTGCGTGGAAGGAGGCGGGGTTTGCGGGCGGGGGCCATTCGCGTGGAAGGGGGCGAGGTTTGCGGGCGGGGGCCAATCACGTGGAAGGGGGCGGGGTTTGCAGGCGGGAGACGGCGTCCACCCGGCCCAGCTGCCCGGGGTCCAGGGAGATCAGCTCCGGCGGGATCTGTGGCGAAGAGCGGCCGTGGGGGGGGGGCGGGCGGCGATGACAAGCGGTGCGCTTCAGGCTTTCAGCGCTGGAAGGGCCGCCTTCCAGCGCTGAAAGCCTGAAGCGTGCCGCTTGTCGTCGCCGCCCGCCCCCCCCACGGCCGCTCTTCGCCACAGATCCCGCCGGAGCTGATCTCCCTGGACCCCGGGCAGCTGGGCTTGCCTCCCTCCGCGAGGCCCAGGCGCGCTGGAAGGAGGCCCGGGCCGCCTTCCAGCACTGAAAGCCTGAAGCGCGCTGCTTGTCATCGCCGCCCGCCCCCCCCCACGGCCGCTCTTCGCCCGCCCGCGTTGAACGAACATGATGATGGGGGTGGGAAACAAGGCCTGCCCGCTTACCTGCCTGCTTGCCTCTCTCCGCGCAGGGGCTGCTGCGGCTGGAGATGGCGCTGCCTCCCTGCCACGCCGGGCCTCGCTCAGTGCGAGAGCCAGGGGACAGGGTTTGCGGGCGGGGGCCTATCACGTGGAAGGGGCGGGGGTGAGTTCAGCTGCGGAAGAGCCACACTCAAGGGGCTAAAGAGCCGCATCTGGCTCGCGAGCCGCCATTTCCGACCCTTGACCTAGCTTAATATAATAAATATTTGCTCTTATGGCTTACCTGAAGGTTGTTTACTTGGACTTTCACTGCTTCCAAAGAGCCAGTAAGAAGATGGAAGCGAGATAGAGAATATCTTGCTTCCATTATGTAGCTATTAAGTTCTTCATAAGATGCTTTGTAAATGCTCCACTGATGAAGGACAGATTGTAACAGTGTTTTCAGCTGACCTACCTGGCCAAAATGAAACAAGAACTACATTAAATATTAAAAGTTTCAATGTATTTACTGAAATCATTTTGAATTAATTTTTTCCCATATTTTACTACAGTATATTTTGTCTATAGATTTTTTTTTATTTAGATAAGAATTCAGTAACAATTGCAGTGATTTTCCAAAAGACCCCTCCCCAATTCTTATTTATGTACAACTGCTTACTTTGCTGAAGATAATCAAGCCAACATTCTTGCTTGATAGGAAGATAATGTTAAATTAATTACATTTAATTTTGGGGTTATCTTTAATTCAGAATTATGGTCTGTATTCTACAATTGTTCTTTAACAATAAATCAAATATATAGACCATCATTGTCTGCAAGGTTAGCAATTACTCTTAAATAAAACAACACCCAACACCCAGATAAGCAGGGATTAGTATCAGACAAACAATCAAGCAGAAAATACCCTAATCAAGGAATTACCAAGGAGAAAACCACACCCCCACCAACACTGGCAGGCAAGCTACTGTATATAAACAGGGAGAAAACCCCACACCTATTCACACTGATGATGTTACCTAGTAGGATAATGGAATGTCTGCAAGCAAACAACCAAGCTCAGAGAGCACCAAGGACTCCACAGTTCAACCCTGAGCTACATATATTCTCTTCTATTGTAATTCAGATATAAATCATAAACTATAGATCTAGGTTCTTGATAGGCTCATTCCTTCTCTTCTTGAACTGTAAGGAAGTTTTCACTTCTATTTAGCACAACGGAAGTTTTCTATGTCATCTGAACTCAGAAAAAATGTAGTTAATATTAACTATGATTAGTGCATCATTGGGAGACTTGTAAGAACAGGTTAGGGATAGAATGTCACGGAGAAAATCAATCTATGTGGTCTCTAGGAATTGACAATGACCTGATGGCACATAATCAATCAATCAATGATTAATGGAAACAAATGTGTTAGCAGAAGGATTTCAGGAATCTAGTGTATAATTATTTGATATGAATGCATAGCCTGTGGGTTTTATTAATTAATCAATAATTCTGCATTTCTAGCTACTGAATCATCTTCAGAATCGGACTGGGTTGGGAGGAGAGGAACATGGAGGCACAGCTCTTAATTGCAAGTGATTTTTACTCATCATTCAGAATTTGTGTGGCTTCTTTCTTGAAACCAGTGGTTTGACATCCCCCAATTTATGGAGGATAATTTTTTCTTGCATTCCTACTTGCTTACCAAGTGGTCCAAATTTGCCCAAGAATTATTTAGCTTCTGAAGGGTGTCCATAACAGCAACACATACTTCTTCTTTTTTATCTTGTATTAAGGAAAGACCACTCTGTTCTACTTTTTCAAGTTCCATTTCTTTTGTTTTTATTTGGTCTTCAAGTTCCTGAAAGAAATAAAAATGGTCATATTGTGTTTTAACTGCATAAGGCTTTTGTAAAATCACAAATTACTAACAACTCATGATTAGAGTTCTCACATTCAGTACAACAAAGAATAGACTTCACTATCAATATGAAATACCTATTATAAATGTACTAGTTTAATTAAAAGTAAAGAATAGTTGTCATCAGTATCAATGTATTACTTAGGTAGTTAATTTTACAGTACAATATTATACAGTATATGTGTACTCAGAAGTATGTTTCACTACTTTAATGGGACAAACAGATTTTTTTTTATAATTTTTATTGCACATCAATAATATAAACATAAACCAACAATAATACAATACAACATACAACACATATTATATATTATACAATTTATTGTATATTAGGTATTAAATACCTTTAGATAGATTACTGCTCTACCCTTTACCCTTTCTTATTATATCTTCTTTACATTTTCTTCAAAATCTATATTCTATACTTTCTTCCATACCTCTGACCTTTTCAACCAAACCAACACATTCTAATTAACTTACCAATTTCTGAGTGTTTTAATAGACACTCAGCCTTTAACCCTTTACCTCCTACTCCTCAACATACTTTTACCTTCTGAGATCCCATCTTCCCCTTCTTTCCCTTCTCTTCTTTCTGTAATCCCTTAATTCTATTCCTTACTTTCTTATAATTTCACTGTAATCAAACAACATAAAACAAAAACAACAAAACAACAAAGTAAAATAAAATGGACTTCCTACTTTCTCATCAAAAATTTCTACAATATATTCTACATTTTGTATAATTAATATAGTTGACTACTTATACAATTTATACAATTCTATATCTCATTTACATTGAATTCACTATTTGTATTTTTTGAGTTTTTTCTATATATCTGTAAAATGGGTCCCAACATAAGTTAAATTCTTCGTGATTCTTGTCATTTAATAAATCTGTTAATTTTGCCATCTGAACTAGATCCATTGTTTTTATTAACCATTCCTCAATTGTAGGTATACAATCCTCTTTCCAGTGTCTAGCAAATATAATTCTGGCCGCAGTTAATAAATAAAATAGTAATTTCCCATATTTCTTGTGTATCTCAGATTTTAAAAATCCCAATAAATACATATCTGGTTCAAAAATTAAATCTTCTTCCAATATTTCACTTATTATTTGATGTATTTTTAGCCAATATTTTTTTGTTTCCTTGCAAGACCACCAAAGATGGAAAAAAGTGCCCGCTTCTTTTTTACATTTCCAACATCTGTTAGATAATCTATTATTCATTTTTGCTAGAGTGTTTGGCATTAGATACCACCTATACATCATTTTATAAAAATTTTCTTTCATGTTATAATTCAATGTGAATTTTAGATCTTTTAACCATATATCTTCCCATGTTTCCAATTGAATCGTATGACCTAATTTTTTTTCCCAATTACACATGCATTTCTTTTTTTGTATATTTTTCGAATTATTTAATATTAATATCTTATACATTTTTGAAATTAAATGATTTTTGTCTTTCCATAAAACGATATCCCAATTATTAGCAGTATCTTTAAATTTAAAATTTTTATTATCCACTCTGAATTGTTCTTTAATTTGAGCATATGAAAACCAATTACACTTTATTCCATCTTTTAATAAGTTTTCTCTTGATTTTAAATTATAATTTGATCCCTCAAAAATTAGTAAGTCTTTGTATGTTATCCAATTACCTATGTTTAAATTTCCATACCAAGTAAATGCTTCATGTGGTGAAATCCAGAGAGGTATATTTGGTAAAATTGTATATTTGTATTTGTTCCAAATTCTTATAATTGATTTTCTAATGGGAATGGTGATTAAATGCTACATTTGCTTTGATTTTATTATACCATAGGTATCCATGCCAACCAAATTTTAAATCGTGACCTTCCAAATTAAGTAATTTTTTGTCGTCCAGTCTTATCCAATCTCGGAGCCACCATAGAATACATGCCTCATAATATAATTTTAAGTTAGGAAGATCAAAACCACCATTCTCTTTGGTATCTTGTAGGAATTTATATTTTATTCTTGGCTTTTTGCCTTGCCAAATAAATTTTGCCAAGTCTTTTTGCCAATTTTGAAAAGTTTTTTGAGTTATAACAATTGGAATGGTTTGAAATAAGATGATAATTTTTGGTAATATATTCATTTTTATTGTTGAGATTCTACCCAGGAATGATAGATGTAGATTTTTCCAGAGTTTTAAATCGTTTTTTATATTAGTCCATAATTTAGTATAGTTATTTTTGAATAAGTTTGAATTATTAGATGTTATATCCACTCCTAGATATCTTAGTTTTTTAACATTTACGAATCCCGTAATCTGTTCCATATTTTGAATAGTGCTTTGATTCATATTCAAATTTAACATCTTTGTTTTATGATTGCTTATTTTAAGCCCCGCCAATTCACCAAAATCTTGGATTTTTTTTAATAAGTGTTTAATCGAAATTTCTGGGTTTTGTAGAGTTATAACCATGTCATCAGCGAAAGCTCTTAATTTGTAATTTTCCTGTTTTATTCTTATACCTTCTATTAAATTATCTTTTCTTATATTTTCTAATAGAACTTCTAATACCAAGATAAAAAGGAGTGGTGAGATCGGGCAACCTTGTCTGGTGCCCCGACCTATATTACAATCCTGAGTAGTATCTCCATTTACTACTATTTTGGCAGTTTGCTGAGTATATACAGCTTGAATAGCTTTTATAAATTTATCCCCATAGTCCGATCTTTCTAATATTTTAATCATAAAATCCCAATTTAAATTGTCAAAAGCTTTTTCTGCGTCTAAAAACAACAATAGAATTTGTTTTTCTTTATGGACTTTGGCATATTCAATTAAATTTATAATGGTTCTAATGTTGTCTTTGATGTGTCTTTTTGGTAAAAAGCCCGATTGATCCATATTTATTACATCTTGTAAAACCTCTTTTAATCTATTTGCCAAAATACTAGTAAAAATTTTATAGTCTGTATTTAATAAAGAGATTGGTCTGAAATTTTTACATGAGGTGTGGTCTTGATCTGGCTTAGGAATTAATATTATGTTGGCATTTGTCCATGTTTCCGGTATTCCATTTCCTGTCATTATTGAATTTAATAATAAATTAAATGGTATTAATAAATGGTCTTGAAGCACTTTATAATACATTGCTGTGAATCCATCTGGACCTGGGGTTTTTCCTGGTTTCTGTTTTTGAATTGCATTTGAGATCTCTTGGATAGTTATGGGTTCATTTAATCTGTCTTGCTGCACTTTAGATATTTTTTGTAAATTACTTTCTGATAAATAACTATCCGCCTTTTCAACATCCAGTTGTTGGTTTTGATATAATGTAGAATAGAATTCATGAAATACTTTTTTGATACTGGTGTTGTCAGTTAATTCTATCCCTTTATCTTTAATTTTATTTATATATTTTTTTCCCCCCTTCTTTTCTTAATTTGAATGCTAACCATTTACTCGCTTTATTGGCATATTGAAAAATTTTTTGTTTAATATACCTCAGGTTCTTTTCCATTTCTTCAGTTGTTAATAATTCTAATTGCTTTTGAAGAATAATAATTTGGTTTTTTATATCATTATCTCCGGGTTTATTTTGCAGTTCAATTTCTTTTGTTCTAATTTGTTCACATACATTCATAAATTTTTGTAATTTCATTTTTTTATGGTGTCTACCTAAAGATATAAAATGGCCTCTCATATATGCTTTGCTTGCATCCCAAATGGTGTTAAAATTTATATTGTCCTTCATATTTAATTCAAAAAACTCTGTTAATTTGATTTTACTCTGTTCTATATATTCTTTATTTTTTAAGATGGATTCGTTGAGTCTCCATCTATACTGTGTTGGACATAGTTTTAAATTTAGTTGTATTGCATTATGGTCTGATATTGTTCTCGCCAATATTTTAACATCTTGAATTTTGTTTAATAAGTTTTTTGAAGTCCAGATCATATCTATTCTAGAGTGAGAGTGGAATCTGTTAGAAAAAAAAGTAAAGTCTTTAGCATTGCCCATCTTATATCTCCAGGTATCCACCATTTCTAGATTGTTCATAAGATCAAAAAAAAAACCTGAGGTAATTTACCTTGATGAGCTTTAATATTTTTGTCAGATTTTCTGTCTAGGAATGGGTTAACAACGCCGTTCCAATCCCCCATCATTATCCAGTTTTTATTAGGTAGATCTGTTAGGCAATTCATCAATGTCTTAAAAAATTTGTTTTGATTATCATTTGGGGCATAGATACCTACTAATATTATTTTTGTATTTTGAATTTCAATTTCAATCAGAATAAATCTTCCTTTATCATCTACTTTTATTAATTGTGGTTTTAGATTTGGTTTAATGTAACATACAATCCCATTTTTTTTTATCATTTATCGTTGCAAATTGTATTCCTAATTTTTTATTACTTAAAAATTTGTTATCTTTATCTCTAATATGTGTTTCTTGCAAACAAATTATGTCCAGTTTGTATTTATTAAGAATATGGAAAATTCTATTTCTTTTTACTGGAGAATTCAACCCATTTACATTCCAGGAAAAACATCTTATATTATTCATTATCTGATTGACTTGTTAATTCTTGAGATCCCACTGCCTGTGCAAAGATTTTAAATTTTTCTGTTATTTTTTCTTTTGGGGGGCTTTTTCTTGATGAAGATTTACTGTCTTTTTCTAGCTTTCTAAGAAAGTCTTTTGCTTTTTCCACTGAGTTTAATTTAAACCTTTGCGCTTTATACAATACATTTACCCCTTCCAAGGTTTCCCATCTGTAAGTGATTTTTTCCCTTTTCAGGGCTTCTGTCAAAAAGTAGTATTCTTTTCTTTTTTTCAGAATGGCAGCAGGAATTTCTTTAAACATTTGAATATCTCTCCCTTCTATGTTTATTTTTTTATCAAACCTTGTTTGTAAAATCAAGTCTCTCAGTTTTTTCCTACTAAACTCAATCACCAAATCTCTTGGTGTATTGTGTTCTCTTGCATATCTTGAATTGACCCTGTACATTGTTTCTATTTCTTCTTCTAATTGTTCTTTTTCCCAATCTATCAAGTCAGCCAAAGCTTCAGTAATTGTATTTTTAATTTCTATTTCTTTTCCCTCTTTTAGTCCTCTTATTCTTAAACAGGTCTCTTTTTGTTTTAGTTCCAATAAAGATATTTTCCTTAATTCCTCTTCATTATGTTTTTCCATTGTTTTCATATTTTCTTTCATTTCTTTTATTTCTGATTGAAATCTTTGTTCCAAACTGATTAGTTTTCTGTCTAGTGATTTTTCAAAGTCTTGTACTTTTTCTTCAATTATTGAGGTCACATTTGCTGTAATGCTTTGAATAGCTTTCTTTGTAAAATCCTCAAATAGATGGCTTTAGCCATTCTCCTTTATCCTCAGATGAGTCTGAATTTCTCCTTAGTGTTTTCTTTGCAGCCATTTCTTTTCTTTCTATTATAAATCTCCACGTATAGAACAATAGATTTACTTTAATTAGTATTTTTAAACACAGTCAAAGATGGCGATTTTAAATAATTAATTAATCAATAGTCAAACAGAATTTTGATAGTACAAAGCATTTCAGTATCTTCCACAGGCAAGGAAGGAAGGAAGGAAGGAAGGAAGGAAGGAAGGAAGGAAGGAAGGAAGGAAGGAAGGAAGGAAGGAAGGAAGGAAGGAAAACTGTGAGCTCATCAACATCCTTCTGGGAAGCTTTAAATGACAGGAGCTGAAACTAGTGTTAATAATGTTGTTTAATTAGCATGTTTCTTTTGAAGACTTCAAATCCTGAAATATATAAGAATGGAAGGAGCCAGGGAAATATCCTGCAGCAATACCCCCCTCCCCCTCCCATAATTCCCAGGAGGGGTCTAAAGAACAGCTATGACTATAAAGTCCAGAGAGTCATTTGTAATGAGATGGGCGGTGAAGAAATACGATAAATAAATAAATAATAAATAATATTGTGCTTAGAATTCTTACTGTATGAACCATGTTTTTCACAAATTCCCTATCATACTTCTGATACTTAAGTAACATGTATCTTTCATGAGCAGAAATTTATAGCCCTATTCTTCATGAATTTGTTTCATTCCTTTAAAAAATCATCCAAGTGGGTATAGCAAAAACATTAATTTTTTTCATTTTTGAAAACACGTTATCTTTAAAATATACAGCACGTGATCTTGCCAGAAATGTGCAGTATCTTTGGTCTATACTTTAAATAATATTTAAATTATATTAAATTCTAGAGTATAGATTTTCACATTTTTTTTTGGTGTGAAATTACTTCTGGATAATGTTGTGTGAGACAACATATATGCTGACACCTCACTAGCATATTCATCGTCTCACATGGCACTACCCAGAAGCCATTTTACCAATATATTAAATTATATAGTATATTGCTTATATTTTCCATGTTAATCTGAGACAATGATGTTTTAAAATGTTCTTTCAGAGAAGGAAAACACACTATTCAATATGCCAATCACAACCAGATCAGTTCTAGCTTGTTCAAATACATTCTACACCTCTACAATTAATAAAACAAACTTGCAATAAATAAAGGTTGTTTTCTCAAATGAATGACTTATATTTTGTTAAATTCAGGAGGAGGAGGAGGAGGAGGAGGAGGAGGAGGAGGAGGAGGAGGAGGAGGAGGAGGAGGAGGAGGAGGAGGAGGAGGAGGAGGAAGAAGAAGAAGAAGAAGAAGAAGAAGAAGAAGAAGAAGAAGAAGAAGAAGAAGAAGAAGAAGAAGAAGAAGAAGAAGAAAGATTAAATTCATATGCCACCCAACTCCCAGTGACTCTGGGTGGTTTACACATTTAAAAACAAGGAACAATACAAAAAGCACAAAAACAACACAAAACAAAGGAATAAAGATGGTAGAGAAAATAAACCCAGGTAAGAACAAAGAAAAGGAAGAAAAGGGGCAACAGTCATCCTCACCAAAGCCCTTTAATAATCCCCAATCCTTTAACCAATTTACTGTATTTACCAATAAATAAAAGGTTCTGCCCAATTGGGAATAGTCATATATTGTTTATTATCATTCAGCTGTAATGTAATTAGTAATATTATTGTTATTAAACTAAATGGGATTTACGTCTGCCTAGGTATGTATTACACTGATAATAACTAGCATTCTAGTAATGAAGTCAAAGACTTCTTTTCAATGAAATAATCAGACAGATTTGGCTCATAATTGATGGCAAAGTCATTGCTACCTGACAGTCTTTCAGGGCATTTTGAACTGAAGCTTGATCTCCAATTCTCTGTCGTTCCTTCAGTTTTGTCTCTTGAGTTTCAAACCAAGTTTTTAGGCTCTGAATGTTATTTTCATATTCTGCCCAGGATTCAAGAAAACCTTCCAACAACTGAATCTGAAATATATATATATATATAGGTATATATGCATATTTCTTAATTAAACTCACTCATAAAGTTAAATAAAGGAACAATTTCACTGGAAAAAATACATCAGTATTGATCCATGTTTTCTTACAATGTAGTTTTATCATGAATTTGAAAGTGACTCAAAACCTACTGCACATGTTAAAGTTCCAGTCCAGCAAAAGCAATAATCAAACTCATTGGAATGACTGATATAATTGGAATCACTGAATTCAACCCAACCTTTTCCTGGAACCAGGAACTCCCCTCTCCTCCTGTGCCATTACCAGGTAACGATTAGAAGATTTTACTTCAGTGCTTTATGCAGTTTAATATGATCCTGAAATTAAATTCTTAGTTATGATTTCTTAAAACAAGCCAAGTTTCTATACCATTGTGTGAAATGTGTCTCAACAACCCATAGTTAGGATCAACCTTGCCATCAACTCACCTTGTTATTTCTCAGCAGAAAGTTTGTTATGAAAAACAGGAAGTGAATGTTCAACGTATTTTTAATTTTCTAACTAAGAAAGAGATGCTAAGAACACAGTGAAAAATGAAAACCTAAAACATGGCAAATAAGGATATATTATAACTAGGCAGTGAAAAATATTGGTTTTAAATAACACTTATTGCTTTCAAAGATGGTAGTATTTACTAAATTAAACACAGTGTTATAAAATAAATTTTAAAAGATAAATATGTTCTGGAATGAAGCTCAAGTCCTAGCAACTAGAACCCTAGCAGTTTTTCTGGCAGCATCATACAGGTGGCATGTCATTGCCTTCTTCTGGAAACATAGGCATACAGTATATAAGACTGCAGCAATCTGGCTTTGTTGATGGATAGTATCTGATTCCACCAGAACAAATTTGCCCATACTGCAGTTGGTAGAATACAGATTACTATCTGTGGAAGACACAGAGCATGTCTTAATTCTTCCTTCAGAGTACAGCTTTATATCTGTCTTTGAATTTTTCTTGCCATCAGACCATATCTTGCTATGTTTACACCTATCAAGTTTATCTCATTACCTTTTCCATTATCAGACTCTGCAAAATCTGCCAACGCCTGTTCATCATTCCAAGTTGTTCGGCAAAATCCGTCTTGTCACTACGTTTACTTTCCACATCCTGACTACTGATTTGTAATACTGATTGGTTAACGAAGTCCACAGTTAACTGCTTACAGTTTACATCAATCTTAAAGCCCTTGTGAAAAATAGACAGAAGAGAAACTCTCATACAATATGAATCATTATCCTAGCACATAATGTTTTTAACTTGACACTGTTACATTAAGCTTTGCCAAAACTTCTGTTGTAATGTTTAACAGTACGCTATACTTTTTCTTTGTGACTGTTCATTGAGGAGGAAGATTGTAGATGACCTTCTACATTTTAGACAGTATGGTGCTTATCTGATGATGAGTGGCAGGAAAGGGCTCTGTCGTCTCTTGTAACATTTCTTTTGAAAAGAGATAGTTCAGGAAATAATCCTGTAGAGCAGCGGTCCCCAACCTTTTTGGCACTGGGGACCAGTCGTGGAAGAAAATTTTTCCACGGACCGGGAGGGCGGGGTTTGCAGGCGGGAGCCAATTGTGCGCACCGGGGGTGGGGTAATCGCGTGCACCGGGGGGCGGGGTTTGCAGGTGGGAGCCCCATGGCCCACTTCCTAACAGGCCGCGGCCCACAGGTTGGGGACCCCTGCTGTAGAGGAAGACATCCACTTATGCAAGCTGAATATTTACACCCAACTTCCTTTCTCTGCAGAACTAGTTGTAACAATCCCATGATAATAAAACATTATGTGGTTCTCTGAACTGCAGTTTATTTTAAAGTTGTAGGAATAGTACCTTGCACCAATGTAATTATACACAAATACTTTTTAATGCAAATGACAGAAAGGGATACACCTTCAGTTGCCTCAAGCATTTAGTAAGGTAGACATAGCCTCTCTTATATAAGTACAAAGAAACATACAGTACATGAATCACCCTGTCCCAAGGCCGGTGACAGGTCTTGATGGCTTTCCTAAAAGATGACAGGAGCCATATAGGTTCATATGGACTTTGAAGGGGATAGGGGCAGTTACAGAGAAGGTATGTGTCTGGAATCCCACAGTATGGTATTATTCTGTTGATCAGACTTAGAATGTGCCAAGCCTGCCGGATATTACCACAGGGCAGAAACAATCAGAGAGTGATGGTCCCATAGGTATCCACGCCCCAAGCCATGAAGGGCTTTATAGATGTCATTCAGCACCTTGAACTGCAGAAGCCAATCAGTAACTAGTGCAACTCATGACATAGAGATGTCACATGGGCAAAATGAGATATGTCGATAACTACCTGTGCTACTGCAGTTCAACTGAAGTTTTCAAGTGATCTCAGGCAGCTCCATGTAGAGCATGCTGCAATAGTCCAAACATGGGGTGCCTAATGCACGAGTGACTGGATTGGCACACTAGATGTACCTGTGCAAAAGCCCTCCTTGCTATGGTTATCACTTGCTCATCAAGCAAGAGCTGAGAGACTAGGAGGACCCCAAATTATGCCCAAGTTCTGCCTGGCATAATACATTCCTATCAAAAATGAATGTTGAAAATCTTTGGAAAGTCCTTGTATCCATTGCTACTTGGTTTTTCTGGGGCTATGCCTGAGCTTGTTCCCCCCAATCCACACCCCAACAGGTTCCAGGCATGAAGACGGAACTCAACATCAATGTCTGTTCAGCCCTGGGTCAGGATGTACAACTGGTTATCATCACCATTTTGATGATATCTGACCTTTTGCTCCTGTATGACTTCCCCCAATGCCCTCATATTGATGTTAAAAAGGAGTGGAGAGAGGACTGTGCTCTGAGGATCCCACAAAGGAAGTGCCTCAGGCTTGATCTCTTCCTCACTACCAAAACCAGCTGGAACCAACCCGGAGAGAGGAGAAGAACCACTGAAGCACTTTTACTGAAGTTAAGGAATGTTACTTGTGCACACAAAAGTCCAGTATTCACATCATAACTCAATGGGATATTACAACCTCCAAATGCAGCTTCAGTGGTTAAGTCAATCTACTGTACATGTCTAATACCAGATCCAATGCACTTAAATAGGAGATAACAGTGTAAATCCAACTATTCCCAGTTAAATACCTTATATTTCTGGAGGTATTCCTGGACAGCTTTGTGCCCTACTATATTTTTTATATTTTCCTCATCCTTAGAAATAGCATTTTCCATCAAAGTAATCCAACTCATGACTTCTGTGATGGCATGGCGAGAAGGAAGCTTATCCATTTGGAGCTGTAAAAAAATTAGTCAAATGAAAACCAATCTATTACATGCTTCATTTATAATTATATCACTGTGTATATATTATGATGGAGCACATATGTTCAGATATGAAACATACTGTATGTTTACTGCTTACTGATAGGTTTACAAAGATTACTATTCTCTATTTTGTAAATTTGAATATGCTTACTGCCTATAACTGCCAGTACTTTGATGATACTTTGCCTTTCAGTGCAACAATTGCACTATTTTTATATATGTATATATATTTAGAAATAAATCCACTGATATCAATGTAATTTAATGTAATTTAATTCAAAGTAAATAGCCTAGAATTAAATTGTTTGGATTATATTATTTACTCAATTCAATCTATGTGTTAGCAAAAGGATGTGGCATCTGCTTCTATATATTATAGCCCAACACAGTATTCATAACTTCTATAAATAGAATCCTTGTAAGATGGAAAAATGCCATTGTCCATTCTGCAGAAGTGAATTTGAAAACTTATGAATGAACTCCACTATACCCCATCATACGTTTATTAGAGTATTGCTGCTTAATCAATTACCTCTTTGCCAACTAATTATCTCCATTCCAGTGCTAGCACATTCAAATAATCACTAATTTTAGAACAGCTGTACTGTGATTCATTAGCTTTTAAGATCACAAAATCTCAGGTCAAAATCCATAGGCATGTGATCTCTTGCTTCTTCCCTGGGTGGAAGAAGAGTGCATGCACAGCTGCTTTGTTTTACGGGCAGTCCCAATGTGGAGTTATTATCTGTGCATAGACAGGTACTGTACACACATACAACTGAGTATAGCCTTTGAAGTAGTTGCATGAGCCTTCTGAAGGATATAGCTGTTTTTACGCTTCAAGGAGAGGGACTTTGCTTATGCTAACACACTTTGCAAAGGACTTTTTTGGAAAGCTTTGCACAGTCTTGGTAACCACTATAGAAACATTGGAAACTACGGTTTCTCAGCCACGGTTGAGAAGCAAGACATAGCTGAAGTACAAAGACACATAAGCATAGTAGACTGTGTAAACAGTACACCTTATCCTTATTCCTACATAAACATGGCAAAGATGTCCCCAACTTTCAAGCTGGGAAAAGAATGGACCAGAATCTCTTAATTTGAAAAGGTAAGTGGAAATTACAAAAAAATTAAATGTTGGTATCTACAATAAAACAACTTATCTAGCTGTGTCAAGTCTGTGAAGCTTTTGCAGTTAGCTAGTTCCTGAATGCAGGGTTGAGTTTCTGGAAAGAAGAAATTTATAAGCAATGCCTGACTAGAAGACTGACAGAAGCAGTACTAATACATATTCACCTGTACATAAAATGAAATCATATGCAGTGACCAGAATTTGCCCTACCTGATGCAGTTTTTCCTGCACTACTGGAATCTGTATGAGCAGTTCTGACCACTGATTATCAATCTGTGACAGTCCAGCCCTCAAAGATGCAATATCCACCTTCTTCAGCCGGAGAAGATGATTTCCAGTGCTCAGAACAGTAGATTTCTGGGATGACTTTGCATCAACTTCTTTGGAAAATTCCTGAAAGAATTATAACTTGCCATAACTAGTTGGTATAAGCAGTTTTAGCAACAAACTTGGAGTATGAATGGAACTTAAATGCGTTATTTTCATGAAAATTAAGAGTGTGCAGCACTGCAGGATATACAGTAAATACACAATTACTGTATTTAGCAAAAAAAAAAAACATAATAGTTCTGGATATTGCTGTTATAAGTATATGGAAAAGCAATGTGTTGCTTTTTAAATTTTCTTCCACAATGGAAACAATTATGTTACTAAACAATTATGTTATGAAACATAAAGGTGGCTCAACTTTTTACTCATACCTACCAAAAATGCATTCAAGTGATCTCGAATCATTTCTAGTTCTTGAGGGACTGTAATAGATTGCTGGGTCCAATAATCCAGACGGTCCATTGCTGACTGGAGCCAATGAATCAGCTCAGCTGAGTCACTTTGATATCTATAAAGAGCATGAAGGACAAACTTATTTCATGTTAAGCCACAGATATTCAGTAGTCTCTCATGAATTCACCCTCTCATTAATGAAAAGATTCCTGATTAAATATTCTATCAATCAAAGAGAATATTCTATCTTGAACATTGAAATTAATTTAAATTTCACTGATTATTTTTATGTAAAATTATGCACTCTCAAACAACCGCTTGATACATGTATACCACCCAATTTCAATTCCACCCTTGGTAGGTATAGGCAAATTTTACATATCACAGTGACTCGTTTGAAAAAGCAAATGGCAGTCAAGAGCTGTTTCAGTATGTCATCTGAGTGTTACACAATGAACCACAGAATTCAACTCTCTACCTCCCAGGAAGGTATTTTATAGTTTGTTTCTACTGTGTCTTGGATTCCACTGTTTCTTAATGTCTTCAATTTAGAAATATGATATTTCTAAAGTAAAACAATGCTTCTGCAAGCCAAATTATCTGCTTTGGAGATGGTGGGAAATATAATTAATTTAGGCTGCTTTGGCCTGTTTGAATGACACTTAATTAGTTCTTTATGATTCATTCATTCATTTTACAGTTTTTATAGCCTACCCAACTCAAAACATTCTGGATGAGTTATATCCAACACAGTCAAATTATAAAGCAACCATAGCAATAAATCAAAACTATATAAATCCATGGTAATAATAAATCAACCCTTCCCCAAGTTGGATGCCAATAAAAGTTAGCTATAGTTGAAGGTTGAACTCTAGCATTCTTTTCCTGGAATTCTCTCAAATTTCAAATCAAAGAAATAAAACATATTATACAGTTGATGAAATACAAAATGCTAAAGAATCCAAACCCATTATTTCATTTCATCAGCAATACCTTGTCCAGAGTTTAAGTATGGTTTCTAGTCTGTGTAGTTCCTTGGTAACTTTGTTGGTAGTATTTACCCAATGCTCCCCTAGTTGGTTCAGTTGAGTTTCCAATTCTGAGCATGTGACAGAAAACAGTAATCTTTTCCCATCATCCAACACTTGGTAAAGTTTGAGTTGGTGTTCAGTAAGACTAGATTTCAGGTGCTTTAATGACAAAAGACAATAAAGGATAATATGAAACTGTAATGATTTCTCTTTCCTCACTATAATCCATAAGGAAAAAGGAACATTCAACCCTACCATAAAGGATGCTCTTTGTTGGTGTGAGAGCATACATATGGACTTCATCAACTTATCTCAGTTCAAGAAACAGAAAATCACTTTATAGATTTTTGATCCTCCCCCCTCCTGATGCAGCCCTACCAGATTGTTTCCCTAAATAAGCCATAAATAAGAGAAGGAAAACTTATTGGGGTAAAAAAGAAAAAGAAAGAAGACCTGAGTATCTAAAACCTAAAGAGAAAAAAAAACTGTCTGAAAAGCAAAAGAACATGAGAAGGGGGAAGGTTCATTTATTCTATTTACAGTAACAGTTGATACAAGAAAAATAAAGATTTGTGTGGTAGGTCCTCACACCAAATAGGCAACTATTACGGTAAGAGTAAGAATGGGGGCGTGGTGGCTCAGCGGGTAAGACGCCAGGCTTGTCGATCGGAAGATTGCAAGTTCGGAAGTTTGAATTCCTAGCCCTGCGTGCGGAGTGAGCTCCCGCACTAGCTCCAGCTCTTGCCAACCTAGCAATTCAAAAGCATGCAAATGCAAGTAGATGAATAGTCAGTATAACAACGGTGGGAGAAGATGCACCTTCAGGCCGTTTAATGTGTGGGTGTGGGGTGTGTGCATGCATGTATGTCCAGTGGCCTTCCCCTACTTGCACAACGTACCCTGGCCATATCTTTTTCCTTCATGTACCCTAGCCCCGCGTGACGAAGTGAGCTCCTGCACTAGCCCCAGCTCTTGCCAACCTAGCAATTCAAAAGCATGCAAATGCAAGTAGATGAATAGGTACCACTTCGGTGGGTAGGTAACAGCGTTCCGTGCGTGTCATGCGGCCACATGACCGCGGAAGCGTCTTCGGACAATGCTGGCTCTTCGGCTAACAAACGGAGATGAGCACCGGCCCCTAGAGTCGGACACGACTGCACAAATGTGCGGGGGGAACCTTTACCTTTTTTTTATGGTAAGAACCTATGTTGTTTTCCTTGTTGGCATGGGAGGGCACAGAAATATAAAAGAGATGTAATAATTGAAGTAAGTCATTATAGTTATTGATTACTTTAAGAGCATCTGTCAAAGTATTCTCTATCAAAAATTACCTCTGTAATCTACTATGTTGATTCATTATCCCCAAAGCCAAAATAATAAGGGCTAGTTATAAAGTATCAGTGCTACCATCACGTGCACCCTTCTGACTTTGCAGAGGACTCTTGCTGGAAAGCAAACTAGGGAATACATGTAGACGGATATTGGGCCAGATTATACCTCAGAACTTTGCAGATTATTGTAAGGCAAGTAATTCCAAAGCAGCCAGAATAACTCAGGTTTTGTTCTGACTGTTCTAGATCTTTCCTTCTCAGTTGGCTTGCTCTGATTCTTCTGACATAATGTGCAGTAGATGGAAGCAATGTGCAATTTGGCCCAGGACAGAAGAGTAGGTAAGGAATGAGATTTAATTCCTCCTTCCTTATTTTTGAAGGCTTTTGCCAAAGAATTGTGTGTTCTGACTACAAACAGAAGCAAATTAAAAACGGAATAAATGCTTAGAAGAAATACCTCCACTGTTAATTTTTTTCTAGAGGGAAGGAAAAACCAGTTACTCTCACTTAAGTAGGAAAGTAGCTATGGGGAAGAGCAAAGTCTGCTTGTTGAGCTGGAGAGAATGATGGAGCCTATCCTGGGCACTTTCCCACTAATAGAGAACAAATGAACACTTTTATAGTAACAAAATGCATGCTACACATTTCTACACACTTTACTGCATAGACATTGTTTTCCTAAGAATATGCATTCAGAAATATCTATTATCCAAAGACATCATTTATAATGCACAAAAGTACTATATAAAAGGCTTCAAACTGTACAGTATCAGTAACAACTATAATACTTATTAGTAGAACACCAGGCCTGGTAATTTGTTTCAATATTCTGGTTTTGTATATGTATGGGTGACAATTTAGAGAAATATACATTGGAGCTTGTTCATGGTTAATGGATTCTTTTTTTTACTTTACTCAAATACCCTACCTTTCCATACACTTATACCATACTGCATCTAATGCTGCAACTGTATGGGTTGACTTTTACCTAAACTAACTTAGAAATTAGTTGCCACAGGAAATGATCAGGGTAGTGGCTTGGATGACATTTGCAAAGGGAAAACAAATTCCTGGAGGATGAGTCTAACGACGACTGTGGAACTTTATTTCCAATATGTAACATCCAGTCATGATTTTTTTCCTTAATAAATGATAGGTGTAGAGAGAGTCATCCATACCGATAACACAGCATCTGGGGCAGAGAAGCTTCTCTTTCCCCTCCTTAGGACAATCAGTAGCAAAATGTAACTGCAATGGGGCTTGAATACTTATGGAGAAAGTTTCCACTGGTATGCACAAGAACTATTCCTGTCTACAGTTTAGTAGTTTTGTACATTTATATGTATGAACTTGCTAGGAATAGAAGGGATAAGCCTTTTCTCTTCATGTACTGGTTCCCAGAAAAGATCAACCAAGCTCTGTGTCTGCAATATATGCAACATACTTAGTTTATGTCTAACTAATTTATCTAATGAATGCAAGAAACAAAATCACACAAAACTAGGTATGATCACAGTTGCTCTCTCCATTCTTGCCTCCTGGTAGTCATATTCAAGGTTCTAACAGATCTCATGGGGAGGAAATAAATAAACCTGTTCTTCTCATGCACTACTTGAAGAGAATCAATCCCTCCCATATATGCATAATTAGGTAAAATATGCATACATTTACATTGGATTACATACATACATACATACATACATACATACATACATTTACATTGGATTACATACATACATACATATTATTCTATCACATAAATGTCTACTTTGATTTTTAGTATAATTGCACAAAATCAAGAAGATAGTTGACATGATGTCCTGCTTGTATTCTCCCTCAAACATCTGCATCTAGTTGTAAACTCAACTAGATACACATCTGGCCTGAACGAGAGGTCTCTTCTGTTCTTAACTGCAGCCAGGGGAGGGCAAGGGGAGTTGCAAAAACACCACTAGAAAGTTTGGTTGTACAAAATATGCAAGAATGCAGATAGGACATAATTTCCCTGAAATTGATATTCTTTGTGGCATCAGTAATGAAATGATGAAATAACTGCCGTTACCTGATAAAGTGCAATCCGGTCCTTAAGCCTTTCCTCAGATTCCTCTACCAAACCAACACTAGGAATGCTGGTTTCAACAGCCTCCAGCTGCTGTGTGAGTTCCTGATAATCATCTTCTAGATGCGTCCAAGTCTGTAAACCATATATACATATCAAATAGTTTCTCAGCGTTTTTCAAATACACCTCTAACAGAAAACTGCTCAGCACTGAACTGACTGAAATGGGTCACCTCAAAAGTCTGGAACCTCTGATTTTATTGTATTTTAGGGACCTTGAAATGTTCTGACCTTGAAACAGCCATGCTGAGCATTCTGAACTCAAAACCAAACACATATTTCATGAGTTTTTCTTTGAGACTGGAACAAAAAGCATAATTTGGTCTTCTCACAGAACAAAATGTGACAAAACAGGCACTATTTCAAGTGTTCCCGCTTTTCTGAGGACTGCTATTAGCTATTTGGGGTCCCTTTTTTTTCAAACCTATTTCGGTACTTTTCTGTTGTAGTAAAAAGAGGTGGTCCTATATTTTAAATTAACTTTTTTTAAAAAATGAGATCAGAACCATGTACTCTTTGTTTCCTACAGAGATTTATTTTATAGTTTCCAAATTTTTCAGAAGACTCTTTTTACTTTTTTTTGCTAGTTGGTTATTCAGTATGGAATAACACTCAATTGACTTGAGCAGTTTCAAGTTTCTAGAGAGGTACACCATAAAGCAGCTCACTCTGCCTCTAAAGATACCAGCCGCAGCTGCTGGTGAAACGTCAGAACAAAAGAAAACTAGACCACAGCCGTTCAGCTCAAAAGGTTATCACTGTTTCAGTTTCAAGTTTTATTTGGGTGGAAGACTGTTACAAGATTTGCAGAGAAATTCTAAATAGCCCTCAAATAAACATAATGAACTAGATGATTCTATACATTTATTGTCTCTTGATATATTAAGCAAGGATGAATATTTAACCTGAAGTAATCAGAAAAAAAAAAGATAAAGTGCCTCCTCTTCCTCTACCAACCTTAGTTTATTTGCAGTTCCCTGATTTTTTATGTATATTTATCCAGCAAGAAAAAACAGGGATAAAAATATGTAGATTAGGGGAAATATATATGTGAAGATTAGGGAATATTCATTGCAAAAGGAAATTTGGAAAATTGGATACAAGAATGTGCATATTTACAGAAGTATATACAAAAGATTGCTACACATTTTTGAGGGTTTTTTTGCAAAACAAATTAATAAAAAACTAATATGAAAATGGGATGGAAGATGAATTTTTAAACTTTCCACACTGTCCTAGTGACAAAATGGTTTTGGAGTAGCTCAAATGACTTTGGACATGTACTTCAACGCATTTGATGTTTCCAGGAAACAAACTTCTCCTTTCCACAAACTTTTGTATAACTTTTCTTAAGAAACTGCTACTTTTTATGTCACTGGCAAACTGAATGAAACAAGTTAAAATTGACCCATTTAAAGCAAAGGAAAAAAAAAACTTACCTCTAGAATATATTCCAGCTCTACTCCTTTCTTATGAGCTTGTTTTAACACTGCAGAGCCTTGTGCCATCAGGTCTCCATGGATCTGAGTTTCCTTCACCAGAGCAAAGCTGCTTATCTTTCTAAAAAGTGTTTCTGTAAGGATCGTGTGTGCCTCTAATCCTTGGAAATATTCCTGAGAATATTATCATTATTTGTTATTAACCAGGGTCAATTCATTAGTACTCAACACTTCAATGTGATTATATACTGCTTTGGTACAAACCATCTAAAATTTTAGTCCCCTAATTTTCCCACTGTTTGTGTCTCATTGATATTCTCAGCAATGGAACAGACTCTGCTGCAGAATTTATTCAGAATATGCATCTTTCTTAGCTAAACAACTTCTATCTTTAAGAGATGTTGAATTTATATTCCTTCCTCACAAGCATATTAGGAATCAGAACGTTTGTTTTGTTTCAACTCCATGTCAGAAAAAAGTATCCTTGACATTTTTAAATAATGTGTTCAAACTCCTCTATATCACAAGACAAAATAGCAGTGTTTATACAAATACATCCAAGATTAAAGCACAATTTTGAAACAAAATTATTTAAACTATTCTTATACACTCTGGTTATTGCAAAACATGTTTACTCCTTATGGAATCTATTCCAGCTGGGAAATCTATTCCATTATTATTTTTATTTATTTGTTTTCTATCCCGCCTTTATTATTATTTTTTAAATAAATAACTCAAGGCGGTGAACATACCAAATACTCCTTCCTCCTCCTCTTTTCCCCACAACAACCACCCTGTGAGGTGGGTTGGGCTGAGAGAGAGTGACCGGCCCAAGGTCACCCAGCTGGCTTTCATGCCTAAGGCGGGACTAGATGCACTTGGACTACTGCAATTCACTTTATATGGAGCTACCCTTTAGAACAACTCGGAAGGTACAACTGGGACAAAACGTAGTGGCTTGGCTACAAACAGAGGATTAAATTTTATAGAATTACAGCTGTCTTTCAGTTACTGCAATGATTGCTAACAGAGATCCATAGAGTTCCCACGCTGATGACATTCATAAAGTCACTGAAAATTTGGCTGTTTTCCCAAGCACTGGGATAGGGTGGTGGATGAGTCCCTATAGGGTGCCTTGTTTGTCATAGAGAATTTGCCTTTTGGATCTCTCTCTTTATTATTTTTTTTAAAAAAGTGTAAATTGCCCAGAGTTGTTTGGGGTTTGGTAGCCTCTAAACTGTATTAAGCAAAAAACAAACAAAAAGATTTCTGGGCCCAATCCAAGGTGCTGGTTTTAACTTACACAATCCTACATGGCTTGAAACCAAGACTTAGCCTGTCCTGTCTTGAGAATGCTTTCACATAAGGTGAAAGAAGTGGCAACCCAAACTAGGGAATGTTTTGCCTCTTTGAGATACATGGAGCCCCCACCCTGTTTGCTTTTTGCAGTCAAAACATTTTCTTCTGACAGGTTTTTGGTGCAGGTGATGGGCAGGGTTGCCTTAGTAGTCTGTTTTCTATGGTTTTGAGTTTTGCTGATTATTTTCATTATGTCTGTCTTTTGTATAGTTCATTTATTATACAAGAGTCATTTATTATATGAGCCTTTTGAGATAAGTATTTGCATAAATAAATCTTTTTTTAAGCCATCATTAGCTTTAAAATTATTCCAAATAGCATTTAATCACATTGAAACAGCTAGTCTCTTTCCAGATGGGATAACAGAAAAATTACAGAAAAGGACTCTATTAAATGACAGCAACAGAGAACTCAGTAAATTATAAACGTAGGAATTGTTTTCACCTTGTGCTTATCAAGAAGCTGTTGGATTTCCTCTTTGGAGGCAACTACCATTTTTTGATCAACTGCCATCTTTTCTTTCCCAGTTTCAATCAGGTCAGCCAGATCCTGCAAAGCTTGTCCATATTGACCCTTCAGTGCCAGATTTTGGTTCAGTCCACTGCGCCGTGATCCTATGATCATGATCAACTCATCATACATATCCTGACATGTGAAAAGAAAAGCAAAAATTTACTTTACAGTCACAGAAAAAAAAAAATTAAGTATCAATACTGGCTACATTCTGTAGCTCCATTTGTTATATGGGTCTTTTTTTTCCATCAGAATGCCTTAGAACAAATTTAACAAAATCATCCAAAACAATGCATTTTGTAGTCACCGAGGTATGAAATTGTCTAAAGGAATCCACTGTGTGATGGATCAAATGAGATTTCAAAACCCATTGTTAGAAGTGATTGTATTGTATTGTATTGCATTGTATTGTATTGTAACTGATTGTAACAACTGATTTTAACAAAGTCTTTTGCATAATAATTTTAAGAATCTGAGTTCAATTACTGTCTGTCTAGGAAGACTGAGGGCAGGTAATGGCAGTCAGGATAAGTGAGCTAAATATGAGCTATGTTAACTCCTTATGATCATTACATTTCCACCAAAATTTTGTTTTCGAATGTTAGTTGACAGATGAGGCAGTCAACGATTTTTGCAACCCTCTGAAATTATTTTACATCTGTTTCATATTAAGTAAGTTAATTTCTTATCTATAAAGTATACATAATTCATAAGCAAAAAAAGGAAAATAAATACTATGCTGAGAATTGTAAAAAGTTGTTTCTAATAGTTTAATTACCTGAAGTTTGGATAATTCTTGTATGAAAGATTGATCAATTTGCAGTTTATCTCCACGTTTCTTTAATTCAGTGATTCCTGTATCTAATTCTTTCAGTCCATGTTCTACTTGCTCAATAGCCTATGTAAAGAAGAATATTTAATTGTAATTGTCAAAAGAAAGCTAAATTTCAGGGACCCTTAATGTCAAAAATGGAAATTCAGTAGAAATGTTAACATTGCTCAGAGCAGTCTGATACCTATATGAGATAAAGCTAAGACTAAATAACATTCCAAACTGTAGTCTGATTATTAAATGTTAAAATCAAAACAAGAAGTCTCTCAATGAGAAATACTTATAAGAACAGAAATCTATCTATCTATCTATCTATCTATCTATCTATCTATCTATCTATCTATCTATCTATCTATCTGTAGTATCAGATAATCTTCCTCCCCACAGAAAATAATTCATTCACCACTTTCCAACTCTGTGTAGGCAAAGAGTGCTTTCCATTCATGAAAGACAAAAGAAAGGCCCAAAAGTTTGGATAACAACCTGTGGGAACCATTATTAGAAAACAGTGAACATTTTGGGTTCTTCAGGACTGTGCTCATTATTCTTGTTCACATTTAAATACTCTTCTAACTTGCCAAGTAAAAGTGAAGCTCTAAGAATTCACCAGGTTAATTCTACATATACTCTCTGCTCTAGTGTTGCTCAGTCAGGTTAAGAAACGTAAGTCCATATTGTACATATAATCTGACACAATGTAAGAAAAGAAAACTAAATTGTTACTGAAATTTATTACATTGCCGAACAGAATTCTTTTTCAAAGGCATGTCTATTTACTCCTATACAAAACTATTTCAAAGTTAGGCACTATTTATTCATTAGAATAAATACTGACAGGCACTGCCTGTACTCTGGCTACTATCTTCTAAGTAATTTTTTGGGTGTTCATTACACCATATCTTTCTTCATCGTTATGAATATAAAAATACAATGGTACCTGTATTTGTTCTGTTTCAGGACGTTCAACTGCTTCTGCTAGTTTCTGCAGTGCAATATACTTATTATCAGCCAATAAAGTAAACATCAACTTCAGGTCATTCTGTTGGTGATTGGAAAAAAAAAGTTAACATATGAAAATAACAGAATGCTTGTCATTATTGTCCAAAGCCTTTTTATTGCCCAACTTTTTTCCTTGTGGCTTGTGATAACAGGCAGTTTGCTAGTAATAAAAACTTTGAGCACTGACTTAAATCTTCACTAGAGACTGTTATGAACCAGAGGAACTCCCAGTTCCGGTGCAGTTACTAAATAACTAGTAGCTGTACATCGACTATACTATCAACAATCTGTGCTGATAGCTCTAGCCATCCACAGCTATCTGTGTATGATGAACTGAACTGAGCTAGCTCCCTGTTCCTTGAAATCTTTACCTCTAATTCTCTGGTAAAGGCATCACTCATCCATCCCCAGGGATGACATTAAGTGGGAGACTATTCTTTTCATCTGATAAATTACTTCATGAACTATTGCTAAGATGTTGGATAACGAAAGATCTTGATTTGTACACAGAAAGCCATGTGTGTGCCTTTGAGTCAGTTTTTGACTCCTGGCGACTGCCTGGACAAGACCCTGCAGTTTTCTTGGCAAGGGCTTTGGAAGCAGTTTGCCATTGTCTTCTTAGTAGGGCTGAGAGAGAGTGACTGGCCCAAAGTCACCTGGCTGGCTTTGTGCCTAAGGTGGGACCAGAACTCACGGTCTCCTGGTTTATAGTTTGGTGCCTTAACCACTACACCAAACTGGCCCTCAGAAATATAATTGCCCACATTTCAACATTTAACAGTACAGAGAAATTCTTAAGAGAATAGGACAAAATCTACCTGAAAGTTTAGTATCTGCTGGAGTCTCTCTTTCATATGCTGGCATCTTTGGTTTACTAGTGTCTCTAGTAACGTTAATCTCTGTAGCAAACAGTCCAAAGTGTCTCCTATAACATCTCGGTTATCAGCACTCTCAGGAAACATGTGAGAAAATAAATCCTTGCTCTTATCCATTTTTTCTGTCATTTCCTTGATATCTTTTGCAAGAGACTAAAAAGTATTCAAATAAAAACAACATGGTTTTAAAATTTACACTATGAAAAAACAGAGGACCAGAGATGGTTATGAAAACCAACATTATACAGGTAGTCCTCGGGTTACGACCACTCATTCAGTGACTGTTCAAAGTTACGACAGTGCTGAACAAGTGATACAACTGGTCCTTGGAGTTACGGGCGTCGCAGCACCCGTAGTCACGTGATCGCGATTTGGATACTTGGCAACCGACTCACACTGATGACATCTACAGCATCCCACGGTCATGTGATCACAATTCGTGACCTTCCCTGATGGCTCCCCACAAGCAAAGTCAATGGGGAAGCCAGCAGGGAAGGCTGCAAGTTGCTCCTGTAAGTTGCTCCCGCTGCTTTTTCTCCTGAGGAGCCCCGCTATGGAGTACCAGATCCCAGGGATCTGGTACTCCGTAGCACCCCCCTGCCAACCCACACTCCATAGGATGCATGTATGCAGCATCCCCCCACCCGCAGCCCCGCTTATCCACCCACCTCCACTCTGTAGCGCCTGCCCATGACACCCGTATACCCCCCACACTCCATAGTGCCTGCCCATGGCACCCCCTTCATGGCACACACTCCTGTATTCCTTGCCTGGGACTTCTGCATCTTCCCGCTTAATGACCCACGCGGTCCTGGGGTTACAACGGCAACCGGGACCGTCGTCACTAAGTGATGTGGTCATGTGACATCACACTTTATGACCGCATTGCTTAGCAATGGAAATTCCGGTCCAATGGCCATCATAACTACCTGTATGTTCTTGTTTTCCCCCCACCAAAATGTGCTTCCTGACTATTCCTATTCATAGGAGTAGCTATAAGAATTATATCTAAAATCTAAACATATTTTTCCAAATACAATGGTTCTAAAAGCTCATGGTAAATTTTAGGCGAGAAGGATAAGCGCAATCTCTCATTTCTCTCTTGAGCATAGGAATCACTGTTTCAAGGAATCACATAGGATATTCATTTATTTTCCAAAGAGTGGTTTACCTGTGGTCTCTTGCTCCATGGCTTATTTTGGATAATGTACTGCATGTGCTGCTACATTCTCAGAAGTAAATTTTGTGCATACCTGTAGAAATTACTTGGTCTATTTTGATTTACATTCTAGGAATGCAAAGGGCAGCACCATGCCTTTTCCGTAACAACGGAACACTTTTCATCAGCAGAGGCCTGCCATCGCCACACAGAAGTTAGTTCCATAAAAGTTATGGTACACTTTAGGGACTGACTTTAATGCAAGTGAAATACCCTTTTTTGGCATAAGGTTCAGAAAAGGCACAAAGGTTTTTTGCATCTACTCTTCCATGATTAATGCTGATAAACATATCTTGTATAGCCTTATCTTTCAGTAAATGAAAAAGGATCAAGTTTAACTGATAGGTTAACGACTGTCTTACTTCTTGATTATCAAGGCAAGTTTCTGTCACTTCAGGTAATAGGGCTGTGGCAACAAAGAAATGTTCTTCAACACCATCTAGCCAGGATGAGGTGGCCGAAACACCACTGTATAGCTTTTGCTCAAACTGCAGGCTCTCCTTCTCTGCACCTCTAGCCTGAACAAATGAATAAAAAGGAAAAGAGACAAGACTGTTACTCTCTGGAGAGAGATGGGGGGGGGGGGGAAGAGTTTTTTCTTTGTAATTATCTAATTTTTTAAATCAATTAAAACTATGGTATAACATGCTAAAAAACTGTAAGATTTTCAAATGAACAAAATAAAATATTCTACCTGGGAAGGAACACTTTTAAAAGCTTCATTCAAACCAACCAATAAAGATTTAACAGATGCTTTATCTTGAGTCTGCCCTTCTTCTTTATGCAGCACCACGCCAGACATAAGCCTGTTTGGTCTACTGTAAACCTGTTAGGGGGAAAAAAACCAATGGTTGAAGTATTTCAGACATATGAGAAAGATAAATGAAACTTCTTTTCCTTATCCTGTTAGGGTTGTTTTATTTTTTTTATTTATTTAACAATATTTGTAGACTGACCCAATCAAAAAATATTGGGTAGTAAATTACTGTACAAGCACAGCATTATTAATCAGCAATTCAAACATTATAATCTGCCTTGCCCAAGTCAACTCCACTCACCTGGCCTGATCATCTCGAAAAGTCCTCCTGAGAGTCTGTCATCTTTGTCAGGCTCATGCAATTTGTCCAAGTTGGCAACTCTTGAACAAGGTGGCCACATATTATGGAACATGAATGGCTTCTTCACCTCTAATATTCTAGAAGATTGTTAAAACCCTCCTAACTGTGATTGGCTGTGGATGTTCCTCTGTGTATCTTCTTGTATAATGTGGGGCTATTACTGAGTTGGCCTGCTGTATTCAAAACCTAAGAGAGATTCATGTACTGACCATCTGCACATTCTCCAGCTATCAGGGAAACTTTTAGCCCCTTGCCCATTCACAGAGGGTACATGAGTAAAGAAACTGAAAAAGTCTCTATCTTTAACAGCTGAGAGATAAATTGGTTTTTAAAGTGAAAACAATCCAGTTGCTGAGATTTCTGTAATCTTATTTCATTCCTTTTCCATAAACCTTATTAAATGAAACTCCAAGAAAATTGAACGCCAAAAGCTTGACACCTGCATTCTGGTTCACAGCCCTTTCATTGTCACATGGGAGTGGAAATTTCAGCAGGCCCTCTTTCAATGTTTGAACCAGATGTGTATAATCATGCTTGGTAAAGCAGTCACTAAAGCAGAGCTTTCCAAACTGTGTGTCGTGACACAAAAGTGTGTCGCCACACACAGCGTGGTGTGTCGCCACACCACCCGGAAGCGGCCGCCATGCACGCGCGCGCCGCCGCACGCCCCCTGCGCCGCCGCATGCCCCTCCCGCGCTGCCACCGTGCGCGCGCCGCCGCACGCCCCCCGCGCCGCCGCCGTGCGCGCCGCCGCACGCCCCCCGCGCCGCCGCCGTGCGCGCGCGTGTCGCCACTGCCGCTGCCGCCAGGTGTGTCGCCAGCGGCAGCACTTTGGAAAGCCCTGCACTAAAGTAACCAAAACCCACATCAGATACGGTTATAGAAAATAACCAGCACTTTGAAATGGTGCATCTAGTGCAGCAACCTCAAGATAGGGGTAATTCTGGAATAGTAGGCTGCCCCTGCTAGTAGTCTGCCTGATGCATTCTGCACCAGCTGCAGCTTCTGAGCGTCTTCAGAGGCAGCCCCACATAAACTGCGTTGCAGTAGTCCCGATTTAGATGTCAGATGGATTACGTTCTTTTACATTCTGCATGAGAAACATTGCTAAGCTACACCTTTCACACTGTTCATATGAAGAATCCCAAAATAATTCTGAAAGGCTACTTACTAGCTGTTCTTGTTCTTGTTCCAGAGCATTCTGCAGAAGCCTGTGCTTAATGCTGAATTCTTGATTAAGGCTTTCCCATTTCATTTTCATTTGATCTTCAACTGATGGCTTTTCCCCTTCTAAACTCAGCTCTTCTATTAGTGTATCTGGCTTCTTGCTATCATATAAAATATAAATACAAATCATGATAGAGGAATCTCAGTGATTTTACAGTTAGCATCTCATACGAACAGACAACCATCAAAGTTTCAATGACTTCTCAAATCATGCAAATTAGGGTTGGAAGGTGCTACACGAGGATACATTTTTTTATATAACAAGACCTGACAATGAGCTTGGTGGCAGCTCTCTTTTCCTCCACAATATTTGCTTTTGGCTATACAAAGAATTATGCAGCTGTCCGAACCACTGATAGCACTTCCTGACTAAAATTACAAAATATCCTTAGAGTAAAACTTGTTTTACTGGATCTCGGTGCAATGGACTTTACAGAGGATCAAATTTGTAATGTGATTATCATTACATTAATTCTACACATCATTTGCTTCATTTTATATCATTTCATTATGCAAATCACCTAAATGATTTACCCCCATCATTACAGAAATGATGCCAGCATACAAATTACATAAATTAATGCAAATGATGTAATCTGTGCCATTTGCATGATAATATCTTCATGCAAATTATTAAGTCCCCTCTGTGTCCTACTTTCCAATTCAGAGGACATTCATGAATAACTTAAATATTTAAATATTTTAAATAAATTTAAAATAATAACAACAATAACAATAACAATAAAACTGTTATTTGTTGTTGTTCAGTCGTTCAGTCGTGTCCGACTCTTCGTGACCTCATGGACCATAGCACGCCAGGCCTTCCTGTCCTCCACCGTCTCTCGGAGTTTACTCAGATTCATGTTCATTACATCGGTGATGCTATCTAACCATCTCATCCTCTGCCGTCCCCTTCTCCTTTTGCCCTCAGTCTTTCCCAGCATCAGGGTCCTCTCTTCTCATTAGGTGGCCAAAGTATTTGAGCTTCAGGTTCAGCATCTGTCCTTCCAATGAGCAGTCAGGGTTGATTTCCTTTAGGATTGACTGGTTTGACCTCCTTGCAGTCCAAGGGACTCTCAAGAGTCTTCTCCAGCACCACAGTTCGAAAGCATCAATTCTTCGGCGCTCAGCCTTCCTTATGGTCCAACTCTCACAGCCATACATTGCTACTGGAAAAACCATAGCTTTAACTATACGGACCTTTGTCGGCAAGGTGATGTCTCTGCTTTTTAATATGCTGTCTAGGTTTGCCATAGCTTTCCTTCCAAGGAGCAAGCGTCTTTTAATTTCATGGCTGCAGTCACCATCTGCGGTGATCTTGGAGCCCAAGAAAATAAAATCTGTCACTGCTTCCATTTCTTCCCCTTCTATTTGCCAGGAAGTGATGGGACCAGATGCCATGATCTGGGTTTTTTTAATGTTGAGTTTCAAGCCAGCTTTTGCACTCTCCTCTTTCACCCTCATCAAGAGGCTCTTTAGTTCCTCTTCACTTTCTGCCATTAGGGTGGTATCGTCTGCATATCTGAGGTTGTTGATATTTTTCCCGGCAATCTTAACTCCGGCTTGTGATTCATCCAGCCCGGCATTTCTCATGATGTACTCTGCATATAAGTTAAATAAGCAGGGTGATAATATACAGCCTTGTCGTACTCCTTTCCCAATTTTGAACCAGTCGGTTGTTCCATGTCCGGTTCTAACTGTTGCTTCTTGACCCGCATACAGGTTTCTCAGGAGACAGGTAAGGTGGTCTGGTACTCCCATCTCTTTAAGACTTTGCCACAGTTTGTTGTGATCCACACAATCAAAGGCTTTAGCGTAGTCAATGAAGCAGAAGTAGATGTTTTTCTGGAACTCTCTTGCTTTTTCCATGATCCAGCGAATGTTGGCAATCTGATCTCTAGTTCCTCTGCCTCTTCGAAACCCAGCTTGCACTTCTGGTAGTTCTCGGTTCACATGCTGCTGAAGCCTAGCTTGTAGGATTTTGAGCATAACCTTGCTGGCATGTGAAATGAGCGCAATTGTACGGTAGTTTGAACATTCTTTGGCATTGCCTTTCTTTGGAATTGGAACGTAAACTGACCTTTTCCAATCCTGTGGCTACTGTTGAGTTTTCCAAATTTGTTGGCATATTGAGTGCAGCACTTTAACGGCATCATCTTTTAGGATTTTAAATAGCTCAGCTGGGATACTGTCTTCTCCGCTAGCTTTGTTGTTAGTAATGCTTCCTAAGGCCCACGACTTCACTCTCTAGGATGTCCGGTTCAAGGTCAGTGACCACACCATCGTATTTATCAGGGATATTAAGATCTTTCTTGTATAGTTCTTCTGTGTATTCTTGCCACCTCTTCTTAATCTCTTCTGCTTCTGTTAGGTCCCTGCCTTTTTTGTCCTTTATCATGCCCATCTTTGCACAAAACGTTCCCTTGATATCTCCGATTTTCTTGAAGAGATCTCTAGTCTTCCCCATTCTATTGTTTTCCTCGATTTCTTTGCATTGTTCATTTAAGAAGGCCTTCTTATCTCTCCTTGCTATTCTCTGGAATTCTGCATTCAGTTGTTTATATCTTTCCCTTTCTCCCTTGCCTTTTGCTTCCCTTCTTTCCTCAGCTATTTGTAAAGCCTCATCAGTCAGCCACTTTGCTTTCTTGCATTTCTTTTTCTTTGGGATGGTTTTAGTTGCTGCCTCCTGTTATATTGCTGTTTAAAACAATTTTTCATATTGATAAAATAAATGAGCTAAGTAGTAAATTCATTTTAAATTAATCTAACAATTCAAGAGGAGTTGTAAATTAAATATTAATGAGTTGCTAAGGCTAAGGTTTTTAGATGCAATAAATTTATCCTAAACTATGCTGAGAAATGCTAATTTGGAGCCTTCCGTAAGAAGGAAACCCCGTAGCTGTGAGATTTATGTCTGAAGCGGTCTTCCTGAAATTTTACCCTCCAGATATACTATAATTTCAGGCACTCCCAGTGCATGGTCATCTTGGAGAGCATCAGTTCAAGGAAGGCCTGTCTGAAAAAACCCTCACTGTGAATAATTTTGACTGTTTCTTATATTTCCTATCACCAGCAGATTCATTCAATCCTATGTGTATCATCTTATCTGGAACACCCTTATAAAAATGGTTAGACAGAAAAAAATACTTATATACTTAAGCCACAGATGACAAACCCTTGAGTTTAATCTGTTATTTTAAATGTGAACTATTCTTTTTCACATAGTCTCCCTAAAATTGAATATACAATATAGACATGATTAAGGAAGACGAAGTATTTAAACATAAATATTCACCTAGAATAAGGCATATCTGAAAATGATTGAGTTAAAATTTCTTCTCCGCGACTTGCCACTGAACGAAGTAGATTCTTTTGCTCTGCTAGCTCTTTTTCTAGTTCCTAAAAAAATAAACAAAGGCAACTGCCTTAAAAACATATTTGTATTAATGAAAACTAGATTAATAATTAATTGGAAATATTTTACATGGAAAGAAAAAAGGAACTGAAATCAATGTATGTATATGTTTTTCAATAGCTACTGCAGTGCTTTCCAAACTCCCGCCATTGGCGACACACCAATGGCGGCGTGCCGCTGCTGTAGTGCGTGCCGCCGCAGGGGCAGTGGCGACGCACCATCGCCACTTCTGGGTTGTGTCGCGACACACAGTTTGGAAAGCACTGAGCTACTGAGTTTGATTTTTTCCAGAGAGCCACTGACAGAATTATATGAACCACTGTCAAGTTCTCCTAATTTTGGAATATCTTCTCTCCCACAGCCTTTCCAATGCAATGAGAAAGATGGTAGTGCCTCCTGTCCTATCCATTCTCAGAGGCTTTACATACTGAGGCAGTAGGCATATAATTAGGTATGTAAACACAGGACACATCCCTTCAAAAAAAAGGTAAAGTAAGGAATAAACTAGAGACATGTATGGCTGGGATCAATCTCCTGTAGGTTTTTATAATGTAAAAGCAGCAGTGGGAGAGAAATGAAGCAGATTTATTTGTCATGGTGAAGAAAAAGAGGCACAACATTTGTAATATACAGCAGCTCTTATAATTTCCAGGGAGATTATTTCATCTCCCACCTATACATATTACCAAAATTTGCCTTGGGGCTCCATTTGTCTGTGCTCTATTACTTCCAACAAAAACAACAATAAAGTGCTTGGAGCAGATGTTAAAATGTGGCATATTAAAAAATGGAAGAGGTTACAGGATGCAACAGAACAATAACCACTGTGGAAGGATTATAGGAAGAGAGTCTGTGGCTTGAATCATGTCAACTGGATTTCTATTTTCTCAGTGGAAACGTTTCGCTCCTTAGCCAAGAAGCTTCTTCAGACTGAAGAAGCTTCTTGGATAAGGAGCGAAACGTTTCCACTGAGAAAATAGAAATCCAGTTGACATGATTCAAGCCACAGACTGTTCCACCTGGATGACTGAGAACCTTCATCGACATATAGGAAGAGAGCTGTGTTAGTCTATAGTGGCAAAAATTGTTATTGTATAGTAGGATCTTATTGCATAATAATGGAAGGAATAGCGTAATAATAGAGAATCTTATTTATAGTAATGGAAGTCTCTGTATTATAGGCTGTATTTCAATTGGTCCAGTCATACATTTATTGTAGATATTCACAATTGGAAACAACAAGCAAAGACCTCTACATTTATGAGTTTATAAATTCCAAAATGAATAGGGTTCCAGTTTGGGCTGGAGACTGCGTGCAGAAGTTTACACATTCAGGCTTTTCCACTGCAGATATCCATGCTCTCTATATGAAAATAGGAAGAGGGCTAGGAAAGCTACACCATGTTGAGAAGAGTGTTTACGACATAGACACCCTGCATCTCAATTACACGGAGTCTCCTTCATGATTAATGAGTAAAGGAAGTTTAAGATCATTTCTCAATCGTCTAATATATCCATGCAGAAATAAACACAAACAAAATCTCTAAACACATTTAAAATTTGCATTTATTAAGTACAACATGCTCACTTTCTGTCTTTGTAGGATGCTTAGCTGCTGTTTTGAACGGGTTGTCTGTGCCTGTGCCAGCCACTCTTGGACACTGGGATCATGAGATGTGACCAGATCTGATTTACACTCCTCCTTTTCCTGCAAAGTTCCCTGCTTTAATGAAGAAAAAAAAGGGGGTGGAATGTGAGTAAGAAACACAAGTAGAATGCGGATTTAGGAAAACAGGATTGCTATTTGAGGTGTAAATTTTCTAGTTCTTAGCATGATCCAGATTGAAGGCTTCTAAAGTAGGAATCTGGGTTTCTAAAGAAAGTTTACTCAGAAGACAAGGCATCTAAGGCAAAAATGGGGGCTTTGGGTAGAAAAGAGGAAGATTTAGCAAGAAATGGCTTGTTTTGATGGACAGAATCTCACCTTTTCAAGACACAGCTCTATTTGACCTCTTTGTAAATAAGATGAATTAATCTGGGAAAGTGAGAAGTTTGTTTACTGTACCTTGCTTACACTGATGCCTATTTTATGCAATTCAGAGTCAGATCTGTATCAAATTACTCAGAACAGCTTCTTAAATTATTTCCACATGCCTCACCATATTATCTGCAGGGTTTTTCAAGGGTAATATCTGAAATTACATCGGCTTTTAAGTGACTAATTTAGATCAGGGTTGGGATTAAAAAAGAATGGTATTCCTAATTTTAATGTTCTATTTTATCTGGCAATGTGATTTGGCATACTGGCCAAAGTTTTACTACTGTTCTTCAAGAACTGCAAGTCTCTGGTTACTACCCCTGAAAAATGTCTTATGCTTCATCATTTAACTAAGAATTAAATATATAATAGGAGTCATGTGCCTACAGGAAGATCACAGATGTCTGGAGTAAACCACCATGTTGAAAACAAAATGACATTTTGTCACTTTTCCTCACCTTAATGGATTCCTTTGAATGTGACAAAACATCAGACTCTGAACACAGTAAATTAAAGTTAGTGACCTACCACAAGGACAGTTATTTTTAAAAAAGGATTGAAATGGAAATGGATATGAATGAACTGCTCATTCAACATGCTAGCTCTTCTGTGCAGAAATAAGCAAACCAACCAACCTGGCAGATGATCTCCTAATTCAAAAACTATGTTGAGAAGAAGTGGGAAGCCTTAATGTGCATAGGCAAGTCCATGCATGCACTGTATCCATAATGATCAATGAGATATAGATAGACAACATCCATATTGAAACTGAATTATTATATCAAATATACTCTCCAGAATTAAAACGTGCACCCTTACTCAGTTAAAGAACCCTACTAATGAAAGCAGGTTTCTCCTCACCCATTTTCCTAACTATGTAAGCAAAAAATGCTGTATTAGAATAAAACATTACCTGCCATCTTCTCTCTGATTTTAACCAGTTAACCACAATGAATTAGTAACTATATTTGACATACAACTTGATTGATGCTGATTTATTTTGCTAAGACCACAATATTTGAAAATTTGTCCAGAAACAAATAATATTAAAATAAATGGGAGTTCCGGGGGGGGGGGTTAGGGTGGGTTACCCTATTCAGGTGGTGACGGGTCAGGGGTGTCATGGCAGGAGTCAGAGTGCGGGCCATCGTTGGGGAAGACGCCCCCGGTCTTTGGTACTGGTGGCGTGTTCCGGCCCTCTGTGCTCAGACCCAGGCCCTGGTCAGCAGACCCATCGAGGCCCTGGCTTTCGGCTGCTGCTTCTGAACTCCAGGTCGGTCAACAAGGCCCCTCTTATAAGTGAATTGATCATCGAGGAGGGGGCAGACCTGGCGTGCATTACTGAGACCTGGCTGGGTCCTGAAGGGGAGTGCCCCTTTCGGAAATGTGCCCGGCCGGGTTTACGCTATGGCACCAGCCGAGACCCCAGGGCAGGGGAGGAGGGGTGACTGTTGTCATCCGGGAGTCTCTGGTGGCCTTCAGGGGCGCTGCTCTACAAGTGGCCGGTCATGAGAACCTGTTTTTCGAGTTGGGTTTCCGAGAGAAGTTGGGATGTTGAGCGTTGCTACTGTACCACCCTCCCTGCTGCGTAGCAACCTCCCTGCTTGAGCTGCTGGAGGCTGTCTCGCTGTCTCGGGGTTGGCGGTGGAGTTTCCCAGATTTATGGTTCTGGGGGACTTCAACCTGCCATCCCTGGGGCATACCTCGGAGGCGGCTCGGGAGTTCATGACTACCATGGCAGCCATGGGCCTGTCCCAGATTATTCGGGATCCGACTTGAGACAGTGGCCTCCAGCCGGACTTGGTTTTCTTGTCAGAGCAGTGGCAATGTGATCTGAGGGGAGAGTTAAATCTGTCCCCATTGTCATGGTCAGATCACGCCCTGGTGACCTTGAGATTCTCCTATGCCGCCCCCTCAACAGGGAGGCAGGACCCAGTTGATTGGTCCACCCCTGGCAACCACCCCGGCAGGGTTTCAGAGGGAGCTGGGGGTTATATCCGAGGATCTGCTGCATGGCCCAGCGGAGACCCTGGCTGCTACCTGGAATAGGGAGGCGGCTGGGGCCTTGGACAGGATTGTGCCTGTGCGACCTCTCTTGACCCATCGAACCCGACACTCCCTGTGGTTTATGGAGAAGTTGAGGGTTCTGAAGAGGATTAAGAGACATCTAGAGCGCTGCTGGAGGAAGACAAAGACCGAATCCGACTGAACACAAGTTAGAGCCGCTATTAAGGCCTACCTTGTGGCGATAAGAGCGGTGAAACGTCAATATTTCTCTGCTCTTATTGCATCCGCAGAATGCCGCCCAACGGCCCTGTTTAAGATCACTCAATCCCTTTTGGGGAAGGTGGGCCCAGTGACCCACCTACAGGGCCGTGCAGAGGAGTTTTCCGGGCATCTGGAGGATAAAACCGCTCGAATCTGTTCCAAGTTGGATGCCAAGCATGTAGCAGGGTCTGAGGAGATGCCTGGGAAGCGTACTTACCCAGTTATCTGGGAACGGTTTGATCCTGTTGGGCCCGAGGAAGTGGACAGGGTTCTTGGGTCTGGAAATGCCACCACCTGTCAATTAGATCCTTGTCCCTCCTGGCTGGTGAAGGCAGCTCGGGAGGTGACAAGTGGGTGGGTCCAGGCGATGGTGAATTCTTCCTTGGGAGAGGGAGTGTTCCCAGCTGCCTTTAAAGAGGCACTGGTGCACCCCCTCCTCAAGAAACCATCACTGGATCGCACCATCCTGGACAATTTTCATCCAGTCTCCCACCTCCCCTTTTTAGGGAAGGTGGTTGAGAAAGTGGTGGTGTTGCAGCTCCAGAGGATCCTGGATGAAATGGATTATCTGGACCTTTTTCAGTCAGGTTTCAGGCCCAGATATGGGACTGAAACAGCATTGGTCACACTTATGATCTCTGGCGGGAGCAGGATGGGTACAGTGCATCCATCCTTGCTCTTCCTGACCTCTCAGCAGCTTTCGATACCATCGACCATGGTATCCTTTTGGGTCGGCTAAGGGAGTTGGGGGTGGGTGGTGTGGTTTTGCGCTGGTTCACCTCCTTCCTCCAGGGCCAGTCCCAATCGGTGTTGATAGGGGGCGAGAGAGCCAGCCCGCGGCCCCTCCTTTGTGGGGTGCCACAGGGTTCAGTACTCTCCCCTCTCCTTTATAACATCTACATGAAACTGCTGGGTGAGATCATCCGTCACCACGGGATGATTATTATTATTATCCGATTATGCTTCAGAACTGTATGCTTATAGCATTCATTGTGTGTGTACACTTTGTGAATAAAGACTATTTATATCACTATTTATATTATATTCATTGGGTCTTAGTCGGAACAGGACACCCCCACAGCCTCCAGGCACCGAGAGGGTGGTCACAGCATCACGTACATCACCCGGGGTGGAGATGTATAGTTGAGTATCATCATGATACCTGTTCCGACTAAGACCCAATGAATATAATATAAATAGTGATATAAATAGTCTTTATTCACAAAGTGTACACACACAATGAATGCTATAAGCATACAGTTCTGAAGCATAATCGGAATAGCAAGTTACTGGCACAAGCGCGGGAAACCGCCACGTGGTAGCTAATCAGTCCTTGTGCTGCAGTCTAGCATGGTAGCAACAGGGGCTCAGATCAGAAGCCCGATGCAAGAACTAGACCGACTTGATATCGTGGACGAACGCAGCAGCAGGGCAAGCTCGAAATCTGGGACTGGCATGGCGGTGGGGCGAGGCTTGGGTTCCGAAGCTGGCACAGCGGCAAGACAGGGCTGTAGTTCAGAATCCGACATGGCGGCAAGGCAAGGCTGAAGCTCAGGGTCCAACGCAGCAGCAAGGCGAGGCGGAAGCTCCCGGACCGGCGCAGCGGCAAGGCAAGTCTAGAACTCTCGGTTCAGCACGGCAGCAAGGAAAAGCTGGAACTCTTGGACTGGTGCAGCGGCGATGCAAGGCAAGTAGTCCTCTTTCGGTGCGGCAGCAAGGCAGGGCTTGATCTTGGAAACTGGAGCAGCAGCAAGGCTAGGCTCGAGGACGAGGTCTGGAGCGGCGGCAAGGCAAGGCTCATGGTCCAGAGTGATGGCAACGCAGGGCTCGAGGTCAATGGCTGGCGTGGCGGCAAGGCCAGGTTCAGGGTCTGGGTCTGGGTCTGGCATGGAGTCTCGAGGCACTGGCGTATCGCGGTTAGAATGGTTGTCTCCGGCGACCTGTGCAGGCTCCGCAGCGTTTTTATTTCTTCGGTTTTCATGCCGTTTCCAAGTGGAAGCCAATAATGCTTCGCACTGTTCGGCCCACCTTCCCAACCTCCTTTCGCGCACGCGCACATAGGTGGGGGTAGTTCTTCCTCCTGGCTTTCCCCAATCAGCAACTCTAAATCCAACCCACCACCTGGTTTGCATTTCGCGCCTTCCCAACTTTCCCCCACTCTTTCCCTTACTGGCCCGTCCTCCTCCGACTCGGATTCAACCTCCATCCTGTCAGGGGGTCTGGATGGGGAACAACAGGCTTCAGCTGAACCCTGGTAAGACAGAGTGGATGTGTTGTTGGGGGCTCGTGGGTATCTGGGAACTTATCAACTTTGACTCTGGATGGGGTTGCACTGCTCCAGACAGATCCAGTGTGGAACCTGGGGGTTATCCTGGACTCATGGCTCCTGCTCAAAGAGCAGGTGGCAGCCGTGGCCAGGGGAGCCTTTGTGAAGCTTTGTGTTGTACACCAGCTATGCCCTTTCCTGGATGGGGAGTCCCTCCGGTCAGTCACTCATGCCCTAGTCATCTACCATATAGACTACTGCAATGCGCTCTACATGGCGCTACCCTTGAAGAGTATCTGGAAGCTACAGCTGGTGCAGAATGCGGCTGCGCGAGCAGTCTTAGGAGTCCCAAGGAGGGCACACATAACACCGTTGCTGCGCAAGCTGCACTAGGTGCCAGTTTGCTTCCGGGTCCAATTCAAGGTGTTGGTTATCACCTTTAAAGCCCTACATGGCATGGGTCCAGGTTACCTGAGGGAGCGCCTCACCCACGTTACATTGACCCGTCCCACCCGGTCAGGCAGAGAGGGCATGTTACGGACCTTGTCCATGAGGGATTGCTGACTGGCAGGGTCTAGAAGTAGGGCCTTCTCTGCCGTGGTGCCCGCCCTTTGGAATAAGTTACCCTTGGAGGTAAGACAGGACCCCCTCTCCTGGCCTTCAGGAAGGGGGTTAAAACCTGGTTATGCCATCTTGCTTGGTGTGGGAGGGGGGATAGCCATTCATGGAGGTGGTTGGCACCGTGATGGTGCCAACGATAAAATCTTGATTTGCCATCTTGTATTTATATATTTTATATTTGTATATTTGTATTTTTGTATTTATATATATTTATATGTATATATTGTATCATTTTAGTGATAAGTTATTTTTATTGTTTATAAACCGCCCAGAGTCGGTGGAAAAGTTCAATCAATCAATCAATATTCAGCAGAATAGAAGGAGGAGAGACAGTTTGGTATAGTGGTTAAGGCACCACACTAGGAACCAGGAGACTGTGGATTCCAGTCCCAGTTCCAGCTGGGTGACTTTGGGCCAGTCACTTTCTCTCAGCCCTAGGAAGAAGGCAAGGGTGAACCACTTCTGAAAATCTTGCCAAGAAAACTGTAGGGACTGGTCCAAGCAGTTGCCAGGACTTAAGACTGACTCAAAGGCATGTGTGTGTGCATGTGCATGCACACACACAAGCACACACAGAGAAAAGTAGAAGGTGCGGAATAAAACTGAGCAAGTAAATCAGCTCAGGCAGTTTGTTATTTATTATGTCAAATATTACAAAAAATAGAAAGGTTACCCCAGAGTTCAGTTTCTTAAGAGTAAACATTGGATTATTTGCCCAATTCCTATATATAAACCCAAAGAACACCTTTTAAACCAATTACAAAGAGCTCCTTACCTGGATGTTGATCTGTTTGTCATGAAGGATTCTCTGTAGTTCCAAAATACTTCCCTTTAGTGTTCTGAGTTTCAGTGCCAGCTGCTCAGCCTCGTCCTTGGTCTGAGCTTTTCCTTCCATGAGAAGGTTTTCATTGTGTATGGACAGCTCAGACAAAGCCACTACCTTCTGTTCAATTTCCACAAGCATGTTCTGAAGCAGCAAAAACAACGAAGCAAATTCATACATCCTGAAGTATCCATCAAAAGCCTACCTCGTTATTTCTTCAATTAAGAGCAAACCAAATTTACACTACTGCTCCATGTTTTCTCCCCAATGTTCTCAGAAATATACTTAAGATATTTTGCATTTATTTTTCACTTGTAAAAATAATCTTCAAAAAGTCAACTTTGTTTGAAAACAAAAATATAAGTAACAAATATATGTTTGATTTCACTGTTGCTTATACAGTATGCTTATTTCTATTCCACTTCTTTAGTGCAGCAATATGACAATGACATCCCTAGATTATGGCAATAGGCAGATCTCATTTAGTTAGGGTTAGGATGGCTTGTTCTTATTGTTCTACGTGGTGTGCTTCTGCACTTCTTGCCCTTCCTTCCCCCATTGCTCTGTTGAATTGATAAGCTTCTTCTCACAGTGGATCTTTCTGATTGGTGCACAAATGCCCTAAGATCCTCTACATAATCTTTCATTTAGGGAGCGACTTAAAGGGACAAATCTCTGGCATATTTATTTTGAAATGCAGACAATTTATTTATACACAGTGCTAAATAAGTACCAATATTTTGACACTGATAAGCTTAAGGATTTCTGTGTTAAATTATTTGCTGTTTGAATCACATTATATTTTTATAGGAATTCTGATGTTGACATAGATTTGAGGTATGCTAGCAGTTTGTCTAAAACTGTACCCAAAGGCAATTATATAATGAAGCATAGGTGTCTGGTAGAAACTACAATGTTGTTAAAATGATGCAAATTACTTATTTGTGTCATGACACAACTACACCATTCTCATTGCATGCAAAGATCTCATGACACATATGACATTACTCTCTCATTTTATTTTGAGACAAATATAACTGGCCCTATAGCATGCCTGTTGCTAAGAGTTGACACCGATTTGATGGCACATAATCAATAAAAAATAGAATTCCTATTGTGGGTAATGTTTAATTTAATAACAAATAAGAAATTTCTGTTAGTACAGCAGAAATAATATTTAAACATGAAGATTTTTTCCACCTGACAGTCAACCAGTTGAGAATCCATATCCATAGGCTCCTCATCAGTCACCAAAGAAGTATTTAGAGATGCTTTTGTATTCAGAAGCCAGTGATCAAGTTCATCTGCTTCAGAGCGATATCTTTGCAGCGCCTGCTCTTGACGCTGTTCTTCTAGCTGCTCACTGAGTTTCTCCTGGGAATTACATGCCATTATTTGCAATGTACTTGTTTTCAAATGGACAGAAATCTAAATCTAAGGATACATGTGACAGAATTGAGCAAATAAATGCCTGCCATCCTGTTATGTGATCTCCTAGATCTGCAAGGTGGAAAAGTAGCCAGAATAGAAAAAGATAAGGGCTTTTCACACATTGAGTTTCTCATGGAGAATGGGGAGGAAGTTGAAATGGGCTAAAGAGCTGGCAGGAAGGGAGTTGTTGTATTGAGAGAAGGGAGAAAATGGCTAGCAAGCAAAATTGGATTAAAGTAGTTTCAGACTTCTGAAGATGTGCACGTTCCTGGGTAATGGAAGATCACTAAAGAGGGGTTGGCACAATATACATGGAACAGACAACAATTTGAGCGATTAATTTACCCAGTCCAGAATTCCCAGGAGAGAAGATCTGAAGAGACAAGAATGTTAATTTTTTGCTGGCCATGAGACCTGCTAGTCCTAACAAATAACCTTAATTAAGTCTATGCAGGATCTAGTAAGAGCTGCACTTGCAGTTTTATGTATAGCAATAGGCATACTGACATAGTAGCAGAAGTATTACTTTTACAGACCAGGAGATAATTAATCCTAGCCTGGTAGAGCAAATTAGGCTATAAATAAATTTGCTGCATTGCACTTTGTTCTGAAATTGTAAGTAGGAGAATTTATTTATTTGCTTTAGCTGAATGCTGCTTGCAGAGCTATCTAATTGAAGAAGTCACACTCTTAGAGAAATCAAGGCTTTTCCTGAAAGGTTATGAAAGAAACAAAAAAGAAAAGAAAAATGTAGAACTGGTTCACAAGGAGTTACTCGTGTGCTGGGCTTTTTCTGTCCAGTTCAGCCCCCCCACACACACACACCAACACACATCTGTAACAATACACATGATTTGTTAATAGTGTTATTATACTTACATAACAAAAAATGTTACTAATGGGGCAAATAAACAGAATGTAAGACACATACTAAATTACTATCTGTTCGAACCCCACTGGCTTTCTCCCTTTATTAAGGGAATTGTTCTATGTATGGTACAGAACTGAATGGAATCTTATAGATTATGTTTGTACCAAGCACACAGACACACACACACACACACACAAACTACAATATGCACATTTAATTTATGGACTGGTTTACACATACATGTGCAGCTGATTACTTGGCACTTAATGACCTGCAGCTGAATGTATGTTCGATACTACTGAATAGCACTGAAGTCATGAAAGACACCATGGAAATTTTATTGATTTTATTTATTTTTATTGATGATGTATCTCATCAAGTTATAAACATGCATGTGCCATAATTTGCTGTGATTCTAGCAAATTAAATTGAGGGATAGCTGAAGCTCTCAGGCACTTCAAGCCTTCTGTTGCCCAAGCCTTCTGATCTCACAGTGAAAACAAACAGGGCTTGCAAGGGATTTCAGACAATGTATAGTATCAGAATAAAACTGCCACTAGCATTGGAGCTTCCTCACCAGCAGAGAAGATACAGATCAACCAACTGGTACACATTTGCCAGCTCGACCTCTTAATTCTGTGCTTCTTGACAAAAACAGTTTGAACAAGGGATATGGAGTACTTTTCATGCTGCAACCTGCCTATCCTACTTGAAGCACAACCCTTCAGTGGTAAGACCAGAATGCTGGAAGGTGTTGACCCTATCCTGTGTAAAAACAAAGAGAAGCACTGTTGCTTCTGCAGCAATATTGCAGAATGGGAGTATCTCGTGTGCAGCAAACCATGCAACTGAAGCATGAAGGAGCCAGGACTTAGTACAATGGAAACCACCCAGCCACGGTGTTGTTTGATTACGGAGGTGAAAGGCGTTAGCTTAATCCATCAACATATGTGCACTCCCCTTTGGAAGTTCCCTTTGAAAGATTTTACTTATTTTACTGTACTGTAAAATTAAACCTTTCTTTCAGCATCCTTGTACCTCAAGAAGCTGCTGTTTTCCTGAAGCTTTCATCTTAATAGTGGCCATTCTCTCCGCTAACACAGTGAGCGTGGACTGCAGAGCCAGCTGCTCAGCAGCATCTGCATCTAATGGCTCAGACACCAGTTCTTCTGCTAACGAGGTTTGTAGCTCACTTATTTCCTCTTGGAGCATCAGAATTTCATCCATCAAAGCCTATTAAAGACAGACATTAAACAGGACCAACTTAGTTCCATTATTGCTGAAAAAACATCTCTTAAAAGATTAGTAAGTTTGAACTGCTGAGTTCCAACGAGTATTATAAACTAGACCAGAGCTTTCCAAACTGTGTCGCGACACAAAAGTGTGTCACCACACACAGTCTGGTGTGTCGCCACACAACCCGGAAGCGCTGATCATCATCAGCGCTTCCGGGTTTTCCTGCGGCGACACACCAACTGCAGCGCGCAAAACCCGAAAGAAGCAGCAGCGCTTCCGGGTTTTTGTGCGCTGCCGCACTTCCGGGTTTTCCCGCGGCGACACACCAACGCCGGTTGGTGTGTCACCGCAGGAAAAACTTTGGAAAGCCCTGAACTAGACTCTGAGTAGCCCATGTAATTGGATCCAGTACAGTGAATGTGGTCTAGAGGAATACAAGATTTTATTTATTTATTTATTAGATATTTAGATAATACCCAATCACATAAGCATCTAGGCACCTCACAATTACACAGTCATAAAATCACACCAAAAACCCCTGTTAGGAACTGATATATCTAGATATTTATAACCACAATATGTTAATTTATTTAAAATCAGTGTGTTAGATTCAGACTTGTGGCACCTCCACATAAATAAACACCAGCCTTGGCAATGGCTTTGTCCTGGCTTACTACTGTATCCCCTGCTTTATGGTCCATTCTCCCTGGCACCCAGTCAGAGCTCTCTCTAGTAGGCCAATGGAAGGATGCAAAAAAAAAAAGTTGCCTTTCACAAAAAAGATCCCCCCTCTTCCCAAGCTCCTCTGAGGGACTGGCAAGGATGAAGGTGGGATAGTGGTGAAATAGAAGGCTAGAGGAATGCACCGAGAGGCTAATGCATTTTTTGATAATGGGATGGGATTTGTTTCACATGATGATTCAATTGAACAGCCTTGTTCGAAGATGATGTGGGCCTCCCCAGCCTGTCTGGAAGGGGATCAAAAGTTCAATTCATTTCCTTACCTGCACTTTACTACAGTAAAAACAAAGATAATGAATGAGTACTTGACAAACACATAATGCCTTTAAAGTAATACCCCTTGTCTTTTAAAATACTTGATTTTTTAAAATACTTTCCTCACTTTCTAAAAGAAAGCAGAGAATGAAAAAATGTGTGACGTCTTCTCACCCTCTTTCTCTTCCTTCTCAAGCATTCTTCCTTACTCCATCTACTCTAAAGAAAAAAGGAGTTTAATCTAGAAAGTGAAGAGGTTGGATAGCTTGGTTAAAGAGGAGGAATTATATATATATCTTTTTTCTTTTCTTTTCTTTTTTTCTCTTTCTTTCTTCTTTTTCTTGAATGTTATGATGTTATGTTATGTTATGTTATGTTATGTTATGTTATGTTATGTTATGTTATGTTATGTTATGTTATGTCTGGTATTACTTTTTCTCTTTTTATAATGTATTGTTATACAAAATAAAATTTGTTTTAACTGTTAAAAAAAATGTGTGACGTAACTTTGCCATATAGTTGGATCTGAAGACTGGGGACCTGAAATTGAACAAGAAGCAACCTTGTAATATGCTTATTTATTTATTTTACCTGGTGGGCAGCCATCTGGCTTTCTGGACTCTTATTACTCTCTAGAGTGTCATTTAATTTCACCTCAGTGGCTTCCATTTTTGTTGATATAGACTGAAGAGAATCTTGGTATTTCTGCTGACGTTCAAGGGCCTCATAAAGTGTGCGCTGTTTTTCACTAATCTAAAGGGAAAAATTACTTGTAAGCAGAGATTAAACCTTTATAAACTTCTGTATTAATTGATGATAAAATACACTGAACTAACAATATCTCAATAAAAGTTAATTCAACAAATGTCATTAAAAAGAAAAGGGAAACATACAGATATACTAAATTTGTGTATGTAATTTCCCCCCCAACACACATATCACTTACTGCTTAGTGATTTCACCTAAGGAATTTAAAAGACATACTACTACAGAGTTTGTTCATAAACATTATTGCAATGAAATTTATGTTTCCAAATCTTTACAAAACAGCTCCCAATCTCAAACTATAATTAAATTGATTTTAGCCTGACTATATAAGCATGAGTTTTGGCTGAGCTTTTATTATGACTATAATGGACACTGTATTATATTTTTCTCATACAATTGTAGCTTCCTAATAATCTTCAAGAATTAGTCATTAAGAATCTGGTTGATAAACTTAATGATACAAAATCTAATGTTTTCCTATTTCATGTAATTTCTTTTGCAATTAACCCGCCTCATAGTACATGGATTCATGCTGTTGGCATTGAGTATGCAGCTTGCTTTTATTCCCAGATATCCACATGTTGGCATGAAGACACGTATTTGCAAACTGACAAGTGGCTGAGCTATTTACTGATTACAAGTATTGTTAAGCCACACTTCAAATATATTTCCACAGTAATTGATAAAAAAGAAAAAAAATTAAATATAAAGCACATGAAACTAGCACAAGCTAAAACACTTCAGAAAATCTACGAGTCTTTGCCTAGTATTGAAAACATAGCAAGAGAGATGCCTATTGCATCTCTTTCAAGGAAGAACATTTCACAGTGCCCTTTGTTATAACTTATTTCAGAGGGAGACCCTCACTGAAGATCTCCATTTATGAATGGCCAATATGGAAAAAGCAAACAGACATCCCAGTATCCTGATGTTAAACCTGATGGACTTTAGGGGTCACAATAAGATTTAAGCTTGAGCCTAGAAGAGACTGGGAGCCAGAGCAATTGACCTTGCAGTGTTATAATATAATCACAATACTGTATCTAGTGCTCATTAATAATCCAGGAGCCACATTTGAAACTGCAGCTAAAACTCCAAATATGACCTGCAACCGCATGTTGCATTGTGGATTGCTCCTCCTGAATAGTCCAGCTAATCAGCTGTGCTGAACTGTTTATTTACTGTAGTTTTGGTTCTCCAAAAGACAGCATTCCATGTCCAAAGAACATGGTCAGTCCTCTCCCCGCTCTCCATCTCCATTTTGGCAGAGTCTTGCTCTTTCTTCCTTTTCAGATTTCCTGCAAGCATGCTAATACCTTAATTGTGGGTGGTGCTATTTTGGATGCATAAGAAATAGCACCTGGAGTGTTGAACAGATCAGGCCTCATCTGACTGCTTAAAAGTGTTTTGTGGCTTCTGGAATTTGACTAAACTTGAAGAGGTTATTCAAGGCCTTGAAACCCTTCTGTATGGAAGTTTCCTCGTAGTTCTGATGCAATCTCACTTTCAACCTAGACCATGTATGCTTTTGTAAGTATTTACTCTGACATAAGCATGAATCCCCATCAACATTAATTGTAATATTTAGGACTTACCACATTTTTCAGGGTTTCCCAAGAACGTTGCAAATCATCCAATTTAGTACTGGTAATGGACTCTAATCTTGGTTCACAGGATTCCTGAGCAATCGAGGTGCTAGGCTGAATTTGGGATGCTTCTGTCTGCAACTGTTCAGCAGATAAGGCTTGGTAATAAGCAATGTCCTATGAACATGAGGCAAAATATTGTATTTTCAAAAGAGTTGAAACTTCAACTTATTCTTGAAATCTCAATAAGTTCTAGTTTAGTACTAACGTCTTATAGTTTCCAGTTATGGTGTTTTAATACCATTACTTTTATTTCCTTCCCATAATTTTTGCCTGTACTTTTTATGTAAACCCCCCCCCCCACACACACACACACTTTGGAACAGGCTTTGAAGATGGCTATGACTGATTTAAGTAAACACAGAACTGAAGAATTATAAATTTGCCAATCTTTGATTTAACGTGAATGATAAAGTAAACATATAGCACTGCATCCCAGTGTTCCGGAAAACCTCTCCAGCCAGAGAAGAACTTAGTGTTAAACAGTCACATGCTATTTAAAATTTACATTAAGCCAATGACAGAGATAACATAAATATTTGACTTAAGGTGTTACCTGTATGTTTATGATACCCACTTTTTTTTATTAGTTGCAATGCAAGTAAGATTTTTTTCCCAAACAAGTTTCTGGCACAGCTTAAAGTATCACTGACAATGATTTTAAAAATGTTCCCCTTTAAGTATTTCATGGTTGTTTTATAGGTAAGTTTGAATTATCTTGCTAAAAGAGCCAAGATAACCTCTTTTCAGATTCAATTTCTTCACTGACTGTAGGATATTTGCTTCTAAGATTATGATGATATTTAGTTGGATCCATTCTTCCTCCCATCCACGTAATATTTTCTGTGCAACTGGCTGCCACTCAACCCCAAAGCATGTTAGAGCAAGGTGTTCCTTTCTAGAAATGCTTTGCTCATTTTTCTCTAAAAGTATCTTGCATGGTTATGGTTCTAAAGTTCAATTTTTGTTTCATCATTCGAAAGCACTTTGTTCCAAAACATTTCAGGGTTATCAAGGTTTTATTTTGCATACTTGAGATGATAACTTTTATTATGACTTTTGGACATCTGCTTCTGACAATTCTCTCATGCAGATCATTGTTGTATGAGACACTCTGTACTGCAGACCTGTGGACAACTACTCCAGTATCAGCTAAATTTTTCAGCATATTCTTTGCAATGAATTGTGAGCTTCTGGACATCTGAACACCTTTTCTGCAGATTTTCCTAGCATTCAAGCAAATATGCTAGTGAAAAAACAGGCTGAAAAAAGGTTGTATATTTCAGCAAGGCAATGTTCTGAAACATACCTGTGAAGTACTTAAAGGAAAGATAAAGGTGGGATTGGCCTTCACAGTCCCACAAGTTGAATGTTACTGAAAATCTGTGGGAAGATCTCAAACATGCAGTGCATGCAAGGAGACATCAGAATGTAGAACATACACTTGCTGTTAAGGAAACTATAAATATTTTAATGATAAAACTTCCATTGTTTTATTCCATTTATACTTCTTTTCATTGTGCCCTTTGATATGAAATGATTCCAAAATACTTTTGATAGATAGAAGTACTGGCCCATATGTACAGACATATGCAGATATATACTACATGAACTCTTCTGTTGAAAAGAAAGTGATGCAAAGAAAACAGCTGAATTCATATGAAAAAATGGATTATTCCTGCATAAACAAAACAATGGAAAATATCATACCTCTTTCTTCAACAATCTAGAGACAGAAACAAGACAATGAAATATTTCTAACATGTTAGCATAAACTTGTGTTTTCTCAGGTTCTTTTACAATTTTGACGTGCTAGGCTAATTTTGAAAGTGAGAATGAGTGGTGATTTCTTAATGATAAAATAAAAGTTCTATATTTGCTAAGCCTGCATGATCTGAACTCAGCAGTTTTTGATTTCTTTTTTCCTGAAAAAAATCTCCACATTACTGAAAAAATGAGATATTGTACACCGAAGATCACAGATGTTTGCAGACAGCACAGATGGATGAATGCTGGGAGGGAGGTACCTGATTAACAGAAGCATCAGCATTAGCCACAGGTGAAGGAGAGCGACAGGCAGGAGGAGAAGAAATCTCACTGTTGCTTCCCTCTTCCCCAGACTCCTCAGTAACTGGTGACAGAAGTGTGTGACAGCGACCAGCAGTCATCTGCCATGGGAAATGCAATCCCAAAGGACAGGAAGATCATTCAGATACCAGAAAGACTTTGCATTTCATGTCTTCAAAAATGTGGAGTTTCATCGGAACACAGTTTATAAGAGCCTATGCTTCCTTCTCAAACCTATAAACCATAGCTTTCCAAACTGTGTGTCGCGACACATTAGTGTGTCACGACAAAACCTGGAAGTGCTGATGGTGCACGCGGCAGCGGCAGTGGCGCGCCATCAACGCTTCCGGGTTTTAGCACGACGCATGAGGCTGCCGCTGCTGCCGCCACTGCTGTTGATCTGTCGCCAATGGCGGGACTTTGGAAAGCACTGCTGTAAACTGATCAACTATAAAGAGGGAGAGGAATTCTGCATCTTGATACTAGTGTGGTAGATTTTGGCAGGCAAAACACTTTCCACCTCTGTATTATTAGCTGTGCCTATCAAAATCCCTTTTACACAATCATTTAGATCTAGAAGACTTTTCTTTTTGCCTTTTTTATTTTTCCTGATCACTGTGTATGCACCAAAAGTATGTTAGTAAAGTTGATGAAGGGCGAATTTCTGAAGAATTTAAACAACATTTGTATTCACAGGTACTAATTCTACCAAGGAGGAAAAAATGTGGGAAAAATTACAGAGAGAACATAGCTTTCCAAACTGTGTGTCACGACACAGAGTTTAGTGTGTTGCGAAGTGGCGGCGTGCCATCAGCGCTTCTGCGTTTTAGCGAGGCTGCCACCGCTGTGCACGCCGCTGCCACGCGCGCCCCTCCGCGCACCCCCCCCGCCGCTACCGCCGTTGGTGTGTCACCAACAACGGCAGTTTGGAAAGCACTGCACTAGAACATATAGCCAAAGACAAAGCAGTTCTCCTCCAAATCAACCTGCAACACTGGGATTGTACGGGGTTCTTGTGCTCCTTTTTGCAGCCCCTGGAAATTCAGCAAAGGTAAAGGTAAAGGTTCCCCCACACAGTCGTGTCCGACTCTAGGGGCCGGTGCTCATCTCCGTTTCTTAGCCGAAGAGCCAGCGCTGTCCGAAGATGCTTCCATGGTCATGTGGCCGGCATGACGCGCACGGAACACTGTTACCATCCCACCGAAGTGGTTCCTATTTATCTACTTGCATTTGCATGCTTTCGAATTGCTAGGTTGGCAAGAGCTGGAGCTAGTGCGGGAGCTCACTCCATCACGCAGGGCTAGGGTCTCGAACCTCCGAACTTGCAACCTTCCGATCGACAAGCCTGGCATCTTACCCACTGAGCCATTGTGCCCCTTTTAAATTCAGCAGCACAATGCAAATCAGCACTGTATTTTTGCATCCTTTTACATGGATACCACTGAAGTATTTTTATTTCTATTTTATTTTTATTTCACTGAAGTATTTTTATTTTTTATTACAATGAAAATCAGCACTGTATTTTTGCATCCTTTTATATGGATACCACTGAAGTTTTTTTTTATTTCATCCACTGTTGCCCTTCCTTCTGCACAAAAGTATTAAGCACAGACCCCTACCACTGCTATTTAGGAACACTGCAAAAAGAAGCTGATCAACGTGTAAACCTACTGCACACAACAATCATTTAGCTCTATTCAAGTCATGCAAGCGGAGTATAAGTCATCTAACATAGTTTTTTGTCCTCCCTCCCCATATTCCATCAAACTTCCCCAGCATTCATTTAAGACATCTTATATGAGGGGAAGTCTAGGAGCCTAGGAAGCAAACAAAAATGGAGAAATAGAAACAGCATGTCCTCTTTTATTGTAATTACTGCAGAGATTTCCAAAAGTACCATATAGCACCTCCTCCAGTGATTCCCAGGCAAAAGAGATGAGTTTTATACTTAACTATTATTGTATTATCAAACATCAACCAAGACACAACTAGGAGAGTTGCCACCTATTGCCAGGCAGCAATGAAGACCCCCTCAAATACTTTTAATTTTGTTCTGTAATTTATATTTGAAAATTTAATTTTCTGATCTATAATCGTAATAAAAGAATTTGATTTTAATTTAAGAGCCTGTGAAGGGAATACACTCCTCTGATGGATGCTCTTCTGTTTACTATTAATAGTTAACACTGAAACATTTTATTTATCTATAAAACATGTTTAGTATAAATGTCTTTAAAAATTTACCACTGGTACAATGTTTAAATAATTTATATATAATGTAACCTTTTAATTTAAATTCTTCTTCAGTTCTGCATTTAGACATCCAATCTGCGTTTGACATACAAGCCATAATATTTTTAAAAAATAAGCCTCAACCTAACTTATTGTTATTTAGAGTAAATGATTTACTGTATTTAGTGTTCATATGTAGTACACATATTTTAAAAGGCTGAATTACACCCCGCCTCCATCCATCTCTTCTCCCACACAAAGATAACTGACTGATTTCTATTCACTTTATATACAATTACTGTTTTGCATAAACTGAGTTCAGTGCATTTTACTCTACAGTATTCAGACATCTCCTAAAAGCAAGTAAACAACCTGAACAATTGCAATACTCTTCACAATAGGGTAAGACGCAATACTGCAATTAATGATCCCATCAGATAAATGTAAATTACACGGTGGTTGCTTACCATCACTACAGATGGGTGGGCAGTGTGTGCAGGAAGAATTTCTTCTGAATCCAACTCCTCCATTCTTTCTGAAAGCCCTTCCACTTCTGTCACTGTCAGCAGCATAGTGGCATGCTTCGCTTTCATTGTTAGCATCTTGCACTTGGAATTTAGAGATGCAATTTGCTCTTGGTAACCTTTGATCTTCTGGGCCAGCTCCTGAGAAAACCGCAGGATCAGTGAAGGCCTTAAGAAGTAAGAGCTAGCAGCAATTCTGCTTCCGTTAGAAAAACCCGGCTCGCTTCTTTAAGAGCAGCCAATGAAATCACAGCTCTATATTAGCCACAGCAATAGCTGAGCCACAGGATGTTGATTGTGGAAAAAAGAACAAGTCAGGCTGCATCACACTGCACACTTAACCCTTTAACAGAGACAGCTCTGCAAAAGAACTGTTCACTTATCACAGACAGGGAGACTAAGCTGATGACAAAGGCAAACAATTTCCACCCAGAATTCTGCTGAAAACAGGGGAGGGAAAGGAGGAATAATTTATTCTGTCGCCTTCCTGCAAAGCACTAAAGCCAGCTGAACATCTCCAGATAGTACATGCCAGGGAAATGAGGTCATGCGATAAGTGGAAGTGTTAAAAAAACAAAAAAGAACCCTGCTGTTTCTCTTCGGATTGAATATACAGTAGTTAACAGAGCAGACAATAATACACAAGGCTAATAAACACTGTCACTTTCCTCTTGCTGCTCTAATGTGCTGGCTTTATCAGGGGCATGTGCTATACAAATATAGCAAAAATAAATATGCTACAAGTAGCATGTTTGTTTTTGCACGGGTTATAAAACACCTATTCCTTGTAATTGCTTAAGTGGAACAACTGGGATTGCATCCAGGTTTTATTTAAAATAAAAACCCACACAAGCTAATTTAAAGCTAAAATCCAAATATCAAGGACTGTCTTCTTCAGCAAATACACATTTAGGATTAGACCTGCTTAATGTTGATTCAACCTGGCTGGCACAGCAAATGATTATACAAGAATGCTACTATGATAGAGAAGTAGCTGCTTAACCCTTTAACTCAGGTATTTCAGGTCAGGTTTCTAATAAGCATATAAATGCTGTATAGAAAGTGAAAGTAAAATAGTTGCTGATTCTTATCAAAGACTACAAAAGGGGTAAAAAAAAGGTAAAGGTTCCCCCCGCACATTTGTGCAGTCGTGTCCGACTCTAGGGGCCGGTGCTCATCTCCGTTTGTTAGCCGAAGAGCCAGCGTTGTCCGAAGACGCTTCTGCGGTCGTACATGAAAAAATATATAGTCTTGTAACCAGTTTTAACTAGACATGGTCATTTTTCTTTCTTTTTCTCCTCTTTTATACGTGATTTTGTCAGCTAGGCTCACAACTGGTATATAATAAGCTATTTTATGTTACATTTATAGTTCCTAAAGCAATTGTCCAAAGGATGGACTAGAGAGGAACAAAGTGCCAGGGACAATTGCATTCCAGTTAATTGCGTCAGGGTTAGTATGAGATGCTGGTGCTTCTGTGAGGGCACGATTAGAAGCAAACAGCCAGAGATGAGACTACTGTAGTCTATTACAGGCATCAACCACTACTTCTGCCCCAAAATGAAGGGCTCTCAACCCATTATGATACATGAGTGGGAGAAAGAAATGTAAGATTTGAATCTTGGCTCTCCTCTCTCCTTCCTTCTCTCTCTCTGTGTTTCTAGCTTGCTCCTTGGATAAGGAGCGAAACGTTTCCACTGAGAAAATAGAAATCCAGTTGACATGATTCAAGCTACAGACAATTCCACCTGGATGACTGAGAACCTTCATAGACATAGACTTGAGTCCTACAGTTTGCAGTTGTTGGCTTTCTTCATACTAACAGATTTTCTAATATTTGTAATAAAATTATCTGCTCAATCTATGTCTCTGAATCTCTGCCTGTGAGCCTTTCAGTTCCAGTATCAGTTTGGGTGACAGTTTCCCAAATTTGTTCAGCATAATCTGGTATACTGTACATCTAATAGACTGAATACCCGTCTGATATGAGCTGAGGAAGTTAGAATATATTCACAGCTGCCACTGATTTATACTGCATGGCACAAGCTGCTTTGTATTTGCAGATGAATAGATGCAATATAGGTCAGTTCCCTGTAGCATTAATAGCTGCAACTTGTCACATCTGGATACTACGAATGAGAAACATGGTACACCAACAGCACCAGCTGAAATCTGGATCATAAAGCAAGAATCAAACTTATGCTTTTAAGGATGCTATGGATGAGGGATCATTTCTACTAGAAAATCGAAACCTTAATCAAATGAAGCTAGAATTGAATTAACTCTGCCAAAGATTCCTTTCAATGGACCTCACAGTCTTGCTCTGAGGAGCCATAATCTGAACAAAAGACTGCTAGACTGGGCTTCTTAAGGATCTATGTAAAAGCAGTGGAGGAATGACTTTAACATGGAAAATAATTATTGAGAATGTCTCTCTTCAGTATTCCAGTACATATACTTTATCTAGCAAACAAACTAAAAGTAAAACAAAATAAGAAATAATTTACTATCATCTTTGGTGGTATCATCTTTGGTCAACTATTAAAAACTATTAATTATTGGTTAATTATTAAAAAAAATGTTGTATACTCTTTCAAGTACAGAGCTTCAATAATCAAAATATAATGAATCCTAGAGCGCACATAGTTCTTTTCTCAATGATTAAGTCCAAATGAAAATCTATCAGGCAAAGCCCTATTTACTTTGCAGCCCAAATTGTTACAACTTCTTTTTGGAAAAGTGAAAAAGGATACATGTTTAAAGGTGATACAAATGTTATGGCAACAAAAAAGTTAACAGAGGAAAATATGGTAAGAATAGCTCATATGTAGATAATTTTGCCGCTGAATTATCAAAATATATTTCATACATTAATAATAAAATAGATTCGATTCATCCACCAATTTATCATGGTACTTTTTGAGCTGATGTCTTGGGATAAAGTTGGAAGTTTAATGTTTTTGTAAGTACATGGATTTTGTATGTTGATTAATCCTGTCAGTTTTTATTTAATTATTTTGGAATAGTTTAGAATATTATATACTTGGGGAAAAGTATGTATCTTATTGAGAACCATGGCCTCAATAACCTACGTTTAGTATAAGTAAGTATAGATATAAGTATAATCTTATTTTCCTGGATTATCCTAAAGTACTCTTTCAGGTAAAAAAAAGGTAAACGTTCCCCCCGCACATTTGTGCAGTCGTGTCTGACTCTAGGGGCCGGTGCTCATCTCCGTTTGTTAGCCGAAGAGCCAGTGTTGTCCGAAGACGCTTCCACGGTCATGTGGCTGCATGACGTGCGTGGAACGCTGTTACCTACCCACCGAAGCGGTACCTATTAATCTACTTGCATTTGCATGCTTTCGAATTGCTAGGTTGGCAAGAGCTGGGGCGAGTGCGGGAGCTCACTCCACACACAGGGCTAGGGATTTGAACCTCCAAACTTGCGATCTTCTGATCGACAAGCCTGGCGTCTTACCCGCTGAGCCACCACGCCCCTCTACTCTTTCAGGTACTGCGCTCAAATTGTCTTGAGTGCAAAGAAGATCTGCAAGTAAATAAGTGAGGGAAAATTTTACATATAACTGGATTAATGTGAAAGCAACTATGGAGACAGCAACATTATACTTGTAACTGCACATATATCATGTTAATCATTAATCATTTTCTTTTTTTCATTTGGCTTCTGAATATGTACTAACTTAAGAGTTAACTTGAACATTATACCAAATGGTTTTTCACAAGTATTGGATCCAAATATAGAAAGCTCAATGGGGAAAATTAGTATGTATTTTGAGACTGATTTATAGTAATTTTGAGAGTGATTGTTTCAGCTTCCATAGAAATATCCACAATATACCAGGTTCTGAAGATGACAGTAAATTTGTAAATTAACTGTTATTGTATTATTCAATGACTTTGTTTCTTTGAGAATAATATGCCTTATTATATTGTGGTAATTTGTAATATTTTGCTCTTCAAAAAAAGCTGGAGGCATAACCTGTTTTGTTTTTAAATATCTCCAATTAAAACAAAGTGATCTCATGCCTTTTGTTGCCCAGCAGGTTTTTACACTTTTTGCTCTACATAAAATAATTCAATGTAGTAAATACAAAAAAAAAACCAAAAAAAAACCCACCAAACCCATCCTGAACGAAAATTTAAGAGGCTGGGGTATTTTTTTAAATTTGACATCTGGTTTCAGCAAACTAAATATTTATTATTTCATTGGGCACCTGATATTTTAAGGACTAGCAAACTTTCATTCCAAACAGTAGTTGTGAACCTGCTGTTTCTCACATGAATAAGAATGTAATACAAATGCACATGGTTATAGGACTCATTTGAAATGATAATGAATTCTGAGGTATGTAGCTCAGCTCAATCTGAGAGTTTTCTTTCTTCCTCCTCTGAGAGTTTTAGTGGCTTAATTCCTTTTAATGTTTAAAACATGAAAAATAGTTTTAAAATAATACATTAGCTTGTAAGAACAGCAGGAATGAATCTTAAAACAGTTCAAAAGCAAATCTTCATATTTTAGGGATATTATTTTCTTTAGCCACCACTTTGACAGTGTTTTCTACATGTTTTGGCAACTCCTGGAATTCCAGCCAGCATGTTGGGAACATATTCTTGGAATTGGAAAGACTGTTTTAAAGTATACATGATAGAAGACCGACAGCCCTAGATCGAATAGCAGGCACAAAGGCCATCTGGTTACAGTCTTTTCTGCTAAACTGTGTTGCACTATATTTTTATCTAAATTATCATAATTATCATTGCATCTATGCAATTAACATTGCATTTAATAGACACATTTAAGTAAATGTATAGTGTTAATGCATTACTTGTTATTATTATTGCCAGAGTATAGGAAGGTACTCCATATACCTCCTCACAAGATATTTTTCAATTTATTCCACATTTAACATATAACATAGTGTCAATAGAGTTGCTATATCGGTGAGAATATTTGGGAAAATGAATGGATGATTACTTATTAATTACTTATTATTGCTTGTTTATAGGAAAGTTGAATTAGGACCAACTAAAATACAATGACAACAGAACAAGATAAAACAAGCCCAAGATTTCTGCTACATGCCCAACACCCATAACAATTTTTCAAATATAAAATATTTTATAAAAATAATAATTAATAGTTCAAAATCAAAATTAATTAATTCATCTTCATGCTTTAAAATTGCATTGTCTAGGCATTATACCTGGTGAAATAAAGAAATATAATTAAGGCACAATATAAATAAGGAACAAAGTCTGCCAACAATTCTTCTTGTTCTCTGTTTCTGAAAAACTGGGTACTTTAAGAAAGAAAGCCCCATGAACAGTGTTATTATAAGAAAAAATAATCCTTTAAGTAAACCATTGACCCTTATTTACACAAGCATTTGACAAGGTAGGATGATTAGAACTTGCCTGTAGATATTTTATCTTTATAAGAAAAGATTTTTATATTAATAACAGTGGCATGGGGGGGGAGAGAACTGGTAACATTAAAATATAGAAGATGATATACCAAGATGGAGACCAATAAGTCCATTTATGCCACATTACATAATTTGTCATGTGGCATAAAGTTGTTTCTCTAAAAGCATATCTAAAATACCCAAAGACAGTTCAGAGTGAGTAGGAAATAACTCCCGGGATCTAGAATAAGAAGTCCAGAAGGCAGTTCATCACCCAAAATGGTCTCGGATGAATGGGGCTGTAGGAGCCATATTAAGAGCTGTTACCCATTTCAACTACCTACTGTGGGAGAAAGACAGCAGAGTAAAATGATGACAAGCATTTTCTTTCTGAGGCTCTGTTAAATCTAGTTAATATTCTAAGGATCACAAGAAAGCAAAGTGGTTTTCAAGATTTATAAACCAGAAGTCAGCCTTGGATCTCAGTTGTAATACCTCGTGGCATGAAATCTGGGCTTCCAATTCTTGAATGTTACTTGTTGATATGGGCTTCTCTTGAATCTCATGATGTGCTTTTTCTATCATTTGCTGTAGATGTTTCATCTCTTGTTCATATTGCTCATACTGTACTACTGCTTCCTAGAGAGAAAGAATAGGTAATAGAGTGATGGCATCCTGTAAAATAAGATAACTACTTCATTAACTCATCATCATCATCTAAAATAAGGATGGCAAAGTTGCAATCTTATAGTAGGATTTATTTCTATGTCGACATGTATTGCACTATACCATAATGCAGGGCTTTCCAAAGTGCCGCCGCTGGCGACACACCAGCGGCAGCGGCGCGGGGGGGCGTCCGGCGGCGCGCGTGTGCACGGCGGCGGCAGCCTCCGCTAAAACGCGGAAGCACTGATCCTGCGCCGCTGCCGCCGTGCACGTGCGCGCCGCCGCTTCCGGGTGGTGTGGCGACACACCATGCTGTGTGTGGCGACACACTTTTGTGTCGCGACACAGAGTTTGGAAAGCTCTGCCATAATGAATAAATGTGACAAAAGGTAGACTCCTTGCAGGATTCTCTCACTTCAGTTTCATTCAAATCATTGCATAATTTTTATTTTTAATTTTTTTCTCTGCTTGAGGTTCCTAGTTGAGCTCCCTTCACCTATTTCCCCACAATATTTCTTTTATTCCCAACATATAAATTAAATAAATAAATAAACATATCAATCTGCATTTTCTCTGCCTCTTTTAATCTTAACTGTTCTTTGCTCTCTTTGACTGTATTTTGCAACTATATTTTTCTCTCAATAAACACTATATAGCATCTTTCTCTCAACTTTTTGGTACACTGTGCCATGTAATTCTTTTCATTCTCTTCCAAACAGCTTCCTAATCCTCTTTCTTTTTATCTACTTTTTATTCATTCTAAATTTATCTCCTAATACTTTTTCAGAGAGGACTTTTTGTCTTTTCTTGTAGCTGTCTTACTTTCACTCTGGTTTCTTTCATTTCTTTCCTTTTCTAAAATGTCTATTTTGTCCCCGTGATCAGCTCTTGACACTACTAAATAATGGTTGGTTCCACATTTTTTTTCCACATTAAGAACCTTTAACCTCAAATTCTCTCAGGCTTCCACCAGAACACCAGTTTAACAGTTTGTGCTTCCCTTCCAACCTTAAAAACTGACCAGATGTAAAGGAAGAGAGAAATTCTGCATCTTGAATACTTGTGTGGACAGTCTAAGCTTTTAATACCTCTGTACGACTAGTCAGCTAGTCTCATTTTTGGGTCTAAATGGCCCAATCATATTATTTTTGTTTCTTTTTGCTATGCTCTCATCTCCTTCCCACCCAACCATTCTTGTCACATAGTGGAATATACAGTATATATTTTTTTCAGAAAGACACAAAGTGTTCATAAAAACTCTATGTCTGGTTCATCCATTATCACCATACCCAGGAGTTTAACATGCAGCTATCATTAACCTATGCATTCCTACTTTCAAACATGTTCATAACAACCTGAGTGACACCAATTCATACTTTTTCCACATACGTTTTAGCTCTTTCATTCATTGTTAAACCTACAGCTTGACTTTCCTACTCCACTTCATTACATTGGATCATCTTCATTCAGATCTCTTCACCTTCCGTTTTCTCAATTTCACACTCAGCACATTTTTAAAAATTTCATTCATTAAATAATGGTCTTTACCAATTACTCCTCTTACGTTCCTAGTTGCAATATTCCATATGCCATCGTTATCACAAGATGGACCCACAGATAATGACCTCCATTGCCCACCATGGTTTTGGTGAATCAAAGTTTTCAGATACTGTAGCACTTTTTAGTAAGATGGAGTAAGACGGAGTGTTGACTAGATTTCCAGTTTTAGTCATACCTGTGGCACAGAAGCTCAGAGACACAGAAAGCCTGCTAACAATAGGGATAGTACTAATAAATTTGGGCATGTTTGGGCCAATACTCCACAGGCACAACCAAATTTTCGATTTACCTCAAGCATGCTCACACTGTTCTATGCAAGCTAGCATATATTTATTTATTTAGTTATTTCTCCACTCTTACTGAATCTGCAGATAGCCGCCCAGCGGCTAAGTTTCAGGTGACCCAGACCCTGCTTGGAGGGAGTAATTTGGGGGTCTACCTTCAGGGCTGTTGTGAGGAATATGCTGAGCATCTGGTGGGTAAAGTCGTTCGCATCTGCTCTGCGTTGAATTTCAGCCTTGATGCAAGGCCAGTGGGGGCTATGGGGTCTGAGTCTTGCATGGTTATCTGGGAGGAGTTTGAGCCCGTTGAACCTGAGGAAGTGGACAGGGTTCTCATAGCTGTTAGTTTGGCCACTTCTGTGTTAGATCTGTGCCCCTCCTGGCTGGTCAAGGCTGCCCGGGAGAGGACATGTGGTTGGGTCTAGGTGGTGGTTGATTCCTCTTTGAGGGAGGGGGTGGTCCTGCCGGCTCTTAAGGAGGCAGTGGTACACCCCCTCCTCAAGGGGCCATTGCTCGACACAACCAATCTGGATAGTTTCCATCCAGTCTCCAACCTCTCCCTTTTAGGGAAGGTTGTTGAGAAAGTGGTCGCACGGCAGCTTCAAAGGGCTCTGGATGAAGCGGATTATCTGGACCCCTTTCAGTCAGGATTCAGGCCTGGATATGGGACTGAGATGGCATTGATCACGCTCTTGGATGACCTCTGGCAGGAGCGGTATGGGGGCAGCGCTTCCATCCTTGCTCTTCTTGACCTCTCGGTGGCCTTCAATACCTTCGATCATGGTATCCTTCTGGACTGGCTTTGGGAGTTGGGGGTGGGTAGCACTGTGCTGCGCTGGTTCTCCTCCTACCTCCGGGGTCGGTTCCAGTCAGTGTTGGTAGGAGGGGAGAAGTCCAGTGCACAGTCCCTGCTGTGTGGAGTGCCACAGGGCTCGGTTCTCTCGCCCCTCTTATTTAACATCTACATGAGGCCACTGGGTGAGGTGATCCAACGGTTTGGAGTGAGGTATCATCAGTATGCTTTGATATGTATGAGATAAATCCCAGCTTTATCTCTCTTCTCCGGGCTGTCTGAGTGATGCAGTGGATGTCCTATCTCAGTGCCTGGAGGCTGTAGGTGTCTGGATGGGGCGCAAAGGGCTTCGGCTCAACCCAAGCAAGACTGAGTGGCTTTGGGTGTTTGGGCCTCCCAGTACCAAGGTTTTTCCATCTCTGGTCCTGGATGGGGTGGCACTGCCCCAGCAGACCTGGTGCACAATTTGGGGGTCCTCTTGGACTCATGGCTCTCCTGGAAGAGCAGGTGGCAGCCGTGGCTAAGAGGGCCTTTGCACACCTTCGGGTTGTGCACCAGTTGCGCCCATTCCTGGACCGGGAGGCTCTACTCACTGTCACTCATGCCCTTGTGACCTCCTGTTTGGACTATTGCAACACACTCTACATGGGGCTGCCCTTGAAGAGCATTCGGAAGCTTCAGCTGGTACAGAATACAGCTGCCTAGGTTGTAAATAGTGTTGGCTACTCGGCACATGTAACACCACTGCTTCGGGAGCTGCATTGGTTGCCGGTGTGTTTCCCGGTGCAATTCAAGGTGCTGGTTGTCATCTTTAAAGCCCTTCATGGCTTGGGACCAGGTTAACTTAGGGACCATCTTTTTCTAGTTGTTTCTACCCGTCCAATCCAGTCCGGCAGGGTGGGCATGCTCCAGGTCCCATCAGCCAAGGAATGTCGGCTGCCGGGGACCATGAGACGTGCCTTTCCTGCTTTGGCGCCTGCCCTCTGGAACATCCTTCCTCCTGAGATTAGGATGGCCCTGACCCTTTTGGCTTTTCAGAAGGCCTTGAAGACCTGGCTTTGTGCCCGGGCCTAGGGCCCCGAGTGTGCAAAGGGCCCTGTTTCATGGTTGTGCTAACACCAATGGTTTTTAAGATATCTCAGCTGTATTTATATTTATACTAATTGTTTGTATTGTTTTTATTGTCTGATTGCTTTTATTTTTGTTAGCCACCCAGAGTCACTGGTCTGAGATGGGCGGCTATATAAATTGAATAAATAAAATAAATAAATATTTTTGTCCACATCCCATGAATTAGGAGGCATATACAATATACTGGCACAACTCAAGATGCAAAGTTAGCTTCTTTTAAATATGATATTTTACATGTTTTAAATATGAGAGGTATTATATATACTGATATAAGTTGCCTGGATATCAGTGAATTAGTGAAACTAAGAAATAATTCCTAGGACTTTATGGCTTGATAATATGATTAATAATAATAATAATAATAATAATAATAATAACAACAACAACAACAAAACACTATACACCTAGAGATTGAAACTGATGAAACAGATTTCCCTGCCAAGTATTTTAAACTATTAGTCATAATGTAGACTTCCTTTTGAATATTTATCTGTTTATTTAAAAGAATATATCATCTTTCTTCCAATTTTGATTTACAGTATTGAATAGTGAATGGAAACAATATGTCTACCACAATAATTAATACAAGAGTATCACAGCATGGTAAAACCAAGCTAAGGCTTCAAAAAGTATTGCAACATGGGTGCAATATTGGGAATATTCCAGAGTTGGTGCACCTTCAATGAAAATGTTCTTTTCCCCCAAATAATGCTTTTGTAGAAAAACTTCAGCAGATGATCTATGCAAGCAGGCAGGGTGATATACGTAATAGCTAATATAACTTCCGATACATATTTATTTATAAATATATTTTGTGTGTATATATGTGTGTGTATTCTCTCTCTCTAAACAAATACAAAACACATATTTATAAGTTGCCAAGAAAATCCCTAAAGCAAGAAAAGGAAAGGGAAAGCTTTCCTTGTGAAAATTATTCCAATGGAAAGTTTACTGCAGCAATGTATTAGCTTGATTCTTATTTTAGCATATACTTGCCTGCATTATATTGCACTGCTGGATAGCTGTGTGCTGTAGGTGACTGGCATCCTCCTGCAGCCTAAGAGCTGTGTGACATATTGGCAGAGTAGTGAGAACTTCTTCGGGGATCCGTAAAGCGCTCTGACAGGCTTGTACTGCATGAACCTTTGGCTTCAATAATTCCATTTCCAAAAGCAAATGCTAGAAACAATGAGCATACATCAGCAATGCTACTATATAGGTTTTGCTAAAATGAGCTAAAAATAAATACAATTACTAATACTAGGTCTTAAATGTTCAAAATGAATTTTACAGTGGAATATTTTAAAGCAATAATGAATGAGATAATAGACCTAAGAAACATGGTGATCACAAAGTTTTAAGGCAGTTGGAAGTTAGCTTTTAAATCTATTTTGTTAGTGATTTTAGTTTAACACAAGACCAGTGTTGATGTACAGGTAGTCCTCACTTAGCGACTGCCTCAGCGACAGCTTGCAGTTACGATGGTGATGAAACAGTAACTTTGCAACCAATGCCTGCATTTATGACCTTTGTAGGTCTGTAAAGCAAAAGAAAACTGAAGTAAAATTGTAAACTCATGTTTCACTTAGCGACTGCTTCGCTTAACGACTGAGTTGCCAGTCCCAATTGCTAAACGAGGACTACCTGTATTCTGAAATACATACTTCTTACGGTACCATACAAAACCACTGTGATATAAGGTAAAGAAGACCACTTGTGGATGAGACAAATTCCACAAAGGCCAATGCTTGAACCCTAACATTCCCATCTCTTAGCTTTCTCAGCACCCAACTGGAAGAGGACAATTAGGTGGGTTAACTCAACCATTCAATATCAAGACTGCTCTTATTAGTAGCACTTATCTTCGATTGGTATTTCGATTGGATTTCTCTTCGATTGGTAGTAGCACTTAGCCTAAAAACCGAAGGAAGGCTCCCAGGCTCAAAGTAACCCAAGAATTAATATTTCACAACTGTCCTTCTGCAAATAGTATCTCTGTGGTATGATCAGTCTACCTGTCGGTGAGAAAGTTGTTCTTTTAGACTCAAACGGCCAATCTCTGGAGATGTTAGAATGGCTTGAGCTTGCTCTAAAGCTGTATGAAGAGCCTTCACCTCTGTTTCAAATTTCTTCATATCCTATAAAAATAAAATGTGTAGCATAAAACATTGAGTTTCAAACAACACCAGGAAACATGATTTCATGAATGAGGACAGGGAGTGGTGCTGTCCTTACAGTTTTAATATGAGATGGGCTAAGGAAAGTGATTGGAGGATTCCCCTTAATTAATTAGTCTTCCTACAAACATCTCCCCACCAACTTCTTTCCTTAACCTGAAGTTGGGTTAGACCTAGGGTGGAGGCAAATTCTTGCAGTTGGCTAGAATGATAGATTTAGCCATCTGTCAAACCTATTTATTTATTTGTTTGTTTGTTTGTTTGTTTGTTTATTTATTTATTATTCAAATTTATCACCGCCCATCTCCACAACAGTAGACTCTGGGCGTTTTACAACAATATCATAAAAACAATTAAAACTTATACAACTAAAATCCACTATAATAATAAATAGAAAAATCCAAGGATGATAAGTTCTTAAAAGGAGGGTATTACTAAGCCAAGCACCCCCAGGAGGAACTATTATTTCCTTTGTTCCAAGCAAGGCGGCAGAACCAGGTCTTTAAATACTTCCTGAAGGCCAGGAGCGAGGGCGCCCGTCTCACCTCTTGGGGCAAGATATTCCACAGGGTGGGTGCTATCGCAGAGAAGGCACGCCTCCTGGACCCCGCTAGATGGAATTCTTTTATTGATGGGATCCGAAGCATGCCCTCCCTGCATGATTAGGTGGGGCAGGTGGATGTGATCGGGATAAGACGGTCCCTCAGATACCCTGGTCCCATGCCATGTAGGGCTTTAAAGGTGATAACCAACACCTTGAATTGGACCCGGAAGCAAACTGGTACCCAATGCAGCTCACGGAGTAGCGGTGTTACATGTGCTGATCTTATAGCACCCAGAACTACCCGTGCAGCCGCATTCTGGACCAGCTGAAGCTTCCGGATACTCTTCAAGGGTAGCCCCAGGTAGAGCGCGTTGCAGTAATCTATATAGGAGATGACAAGGGCATGAGTGACTGTTCGGAGGGCCTCCTGATCCAGGAAGGGGCGCAACTGGCGCACAACCCAAAGCTGTGTAAAGGCCCTCCTGGCCACGACTGCCACCTGCTCCTCGAGAAGGAGCCGTGAGTCCAGGAGGACCCCCAAGTTTCGCACTGAATCTGAACGGGGAAGTGCCACCGCATCCAGAGTTAAGGATGACAACTTACTGGAAATCGACAGGCCATCAATCCACAGCCACTCCGTCTTACCAGGGTTCAGCTGAAGCCTGTTGTTCCCCATCCAGGCCCCTACAGCCTCCAGACATTGAGATAGGCTGTTGACTGCAACACTTACTTTACCCGGGACGGAGATGTACAACTGGGTATCATCAGCATACTGGTGATACCTCATCCTGTGGTGACGGATGATCTCGCCCAGCGGCTGCATGTAGATGTTAAATAGGAGAGGAGAGAGAACCGAACCCTGCGGCAGCCCACACAAGAGTGGTCGAGGATTTATTTATTTATTTATTTGACTTTTATCACCGCGCCATCTCCCCCACAGGGGACTCTGGGCGGATCTCTCCTCCCCTATTACCACCGACTGGGAACGGTCCCAGAGGAAGGAGGCGAACCAGCGTAAAACGCCGCCACCCACCCCCAACTCCCTGAGCCGTCCCAAAAGGATACCATGGTCGACAGTATCAAAAGCCGCTGAGAGATCCAAGAGAGCGAGAATGGATGCACTCCCTCCATCTCGCTCCCGCCAGAGATCATGCTCTCATTCTGTGACTTTTGTGGGGGTGCATTCATCTTTTGGATACAAGTTTGGTTTTAGTTCAGAATAGTTCTATTCTAGAATAATGCTATCCTGAAACAGCACTACATTTATGTTTGCAAATTGCATTAACCCTAACCTTAACATTTTGTTTCGGTGTCAGTTTGTGGGGGCAAAGAGTCAGCCCTCCCCTCTCTATCACCTCAACCCTCCTTCTTTCTTTTACCAGGGCTGACATCTAATTAAGTATTTCTTCAGGAGTCAGCTCCTTTGAATTCCCTGGAGGACAAACTTCAGGACTAGAAACATGCCCTGGGCTACAGGATTGCAACATTAGCAGGCAAACTCTCCTTCCCGTATAGACTACACAATCCTATGCATGGCTATGTAGGTGTAAACCAAGCTCAAAGGGCTTCCTCACTGATTTAAAAGTTCTCTTCTGAGGTTGCTTTTTCCCTCCTCTTAGTTGCCTCTGTGGAAGCCAGTATCTGGTCTTTCCTTTAACCCAAGCCAAAATGGTCATGGAAGGCAATCTCATTGACTGGAGTAGAGGATGTCCATACCAGCTTAAGGAGGCCAGTAGGATTCGACAGACCCACTCTCTCACTCCATCATCCCCAATGTTGTCAAGGAAGCGTTGAATATCATTCATATGGCAAGACATGTTAGCAGAAGAGGAAGAACAGGACTTCTAAACTGGAACAGCTAAATTCAAATGTATGCCACTACTGCAATTGGTTGGGGATGAGACATAAGAATATGTTCTTTAAAATGGTTAGTGAAACATTTTCAGATAATGGTAACCAGAACATGAGGATGAACTCTAGGAGTTACAGCATCAAGACACATCTTTGCACAAAGTTATGGAAGACTGATTTATTCAATTTAAGTTCCACCTTAAGGTACTTACCAACTTAAAAACAAACCTGTACTGCTTTTAATAATTAAAAATACTAATTGCAATAAAAATTCAGTAGAATAAATTTAAACAAGTAAAATGAATAGCTACATTAAAATATACTATATGAGGATGGTGCTTTAATAACATACAGCTCCCACAGATCAGGTACATATGAAGTGCTCTCCACATACTTTAGCTGCATCCTGAATATTCTGTAACCGCTGTTTGATAGCCTGCTGTAAATCCTCAGTCTGTCGGCAAAGCTCTGCCACCTGATGAGACATCCCTTCAGTGAAATACACACTTGACAAGGATTCTGTCTTTTCATTCATAGTTTCAAGATCCCCACGAATCTCACCAGCCTCTTCAAACATGGCCTAAATTACAGAAAATAGAAGATGTTTAACTTTTCCAGCTGTAACTGAACAAAATTTTAGGCTCAGAATTATTACAACTTTTGTTTTGAAATCAGTCACAGAATAAAGATACAAAATGGCAGCTATAACTTTGCTGAAATACCAATTGTATTTAAGAACTACACCTCTAATTCCTGCTAATATTATAGAAGCTTTTACTAGAGAAATGTGATTGTACAATCCCTTTTTTTATGTCACCTGTAATCACATCTTGGTACACTTATCTAGAATCATTCCATCACCTGAAAAGATGCTAAGGGGAATTTTGTTAGGCCTGCACTCCAGGCAGATTCGTCTAAGAAAGTAAGCAGCTTGGAGTTTCCAGTGTGTGATGAGCCTGATCTCAGGCAAAGGTTCTCAGTGGCTCTTCATGTGTCTATGCAGATACTCAATAGTCCTACTAAACTGTTGTAAATAGGTTACTTGCAGTCCATGAACAAGGAAATATGAGGTATCTCACTTCCCCTACTAGGCTGATCATCATGTAGAAGGAGCCCAATCACCCAGTCTTCAGAAGAGAAAAAACATTAAGAATGGCTTGAACATATGATTTGGGAGGTGGCTAGGCCTCATGTGCTTTATTAAAATATACTGGATAGATCTTGGAAACAATTTCCAAAATCTATCCAGTATATGGGGTTGCACTGCCCCAAACAGACAGTGCGCAATTTGGGGGTCCTCCTGTACTCACAACTCCTGCTCGAAGAGCAGGTGGAGGTCGTGGTTAGGAGGGCCTTTGCACAGCTTTGTGTTGTGTGCCAGTTGCACCCGTTCCTAGATCAGGAGGCTCTGCTCACGGTCACTCATGCCCTAGCCACCTCCTGATTGGACTACTGTAATGCTCCACATGGGGCTGCCCTTAAAGAGTATCTGGAAGCTTCAGCTGGTGCAGAATGCAGCGGCATGTGTGCCTCTAGAATGGCACACATCACACCTCTGCTCTGTGAGTTGCATTGGTTGCCAGTTTGCTTCCAGGTCCAATTCAAAGTGCTGGTTTTGACCTTTAAAGCCCTTCATGGCATGGGGCCGGGTTACTTGAGGGACCACCTCTCCCCAGTTACATATGCCTGTCCCATCAGATCCGGAAGAGGTATGCTACGGGTGCCATCTGCTTGGCGGGACCCAGGAGGCAGGCCTTTTCTGCCATGGAACCCACCTTATGGAACATCCACCCCTACAAAGCAAGGCTGGCTCCATCCCTGTTGATTTTACAGAAGTCCCTCAAAACCCTTGGGGGCCCCAGGGGACCAGCAAGGTACTGAGGTGGCTCCATTGTTGTTGACATCTGCTGTCCTCTCTTAGCCTTTAATCATGATTTTTAATTTTTTTTCTAGGTAATTTGTTTTTTGTATATTACTGTTTTATAGTTTTTATTATATGCCACCCAGAGTCACTTTTTGTGAGATGGGCAGCCACATAATTTTGATGAATGAATGAATGAATGAATGAATGAATGAATATTTCCAAGGTATAAAAAAATCCATTTCAATGGTTTGTAACTCAAGAAAGCCAAACCATTTTACAAGAACATCTAAGTTAGGACAGAAACTTCACTGATACATCAGTGCCAAACAAAACAAATTTTATTTGCATTAAAAGGTAGAGTAAAGGTATTAGTTTCTGCTTACAGTATCTCTGATGCAGCAGTTCTTGTGTTTACTGCTATTATTAAAAAAAGGGAGGGTATTATTATTACCTGATGAGACATAAACTGATCGCGAAGTATAGTAGCAGAATTCCACACTATGTTACCATGTAATAAAATCTTAGCTTTTTCAATCCATTTTAGTATGAATTCTAGCAGTTCATTATATTCATCTAAATGAGAAACAGCCTGCAATAAAACAAGAAAATTTCAATACATTTGACGTACCACTGTATACAGGACTGTCTTAGTGTGGTCACTCACTCAGTTCTTCAAGTTCTTTAACATTTATATTTCTCAGGTAGAATATTATTATTCTACTAAACCACTTACATTAAAATTAATGCATTGAACATATGCATGTTATCCATGGTTTTTACCCTATTATACTTCAAGTATTCACATCTGGTGTAAACAAAACCTCGACATTTGTGGGTGAACATATTCTTGTGTGAATGCATTCAAGAATGTGTATATATCCTTACTTATTTTGCTCCCCACATAAATAGCTATGGCAGTTGTTTTCCTTCTGCTGAAAAGAGAAAGCACTTTTCACCCAAGTGTGTTTTTATATTATATTATGTATTTATTGTTCTTTAACACAGTGTAATAAACTAGCATACTGCTCACTCAATATATTTAACATGCACTACATCTTATTAATTAATTGTAGCTTTAATTCATGGTCAACAGTATAACTAATTAAAGCTTATAGCAAAGGCTTTTATTCAGTATTCTGAAATAGCAAGAATATGCATTTTCTGGCTAAGACAACTTTGTGGGGAAAAGAGATCACAAGAAATTTACAATTTTAATAAATGAAGTAAATGCAACTTTATTTCAAGAAAAGGGATTCTATAATACATATAAGAGATAGCCATGAGCTCCTATAGAAAAGGTAATATATAAATCTATTAAATAAATAAGAACTTCACACTAATCGCATTTCTGTAATTTCTGTCTTTTTATAATGTGCTTTGTATTCTGATTCTGTTACTCTTGTTGAGGGACCATGTGGGGGCTCAAGATCTCAATTTCAGCTACTGGAAAGGAAATAATAATAATAATAATAATAATAATAATAATAATAATAATAATTTCTGATATCTCAGATGTAGTGGCCACACATTTTCAATAGTTAAGAACTGCTTTTTTAAAGAAGAAGAAAGAAAATAAAAGTAGAGACTGGGAAGCTGAACTCTGTAACAGCAGCATGCTGTACCTAACAGAACATATTCTTAACGACAAACTTGAGAACACACCAGACCAATACAATGCCATACCTGATTTAGCTTTGATGCCCTGTATTCTGCTTCCCTAACTGTCTGTTGGTGGAATGCTGTTAGTTTATTAATTTTGCCAGCCAGCTGTTTAACTAGCTGAGGGTTTTGCTCTGCAAAGCTCTGGACAGCTGCATCAAGTTCCAGAAGCTTTATGTTACAGCTGTCCAGTTCTTCATCCAGGAACTGTAGTAGAGAAAAAATGTTTTAGTTATAAGAAAACTTGTAAAGAGCTATTTCTTTTCAGATTTAATGCTACCTTTACATTTTTTCATGACCTCTATTTTGTCAAGTAGCTGAGTTTTTAAAAAAATCACACATGGCAAAGGGATAAACATGATGTACTATTGCCACCTGCAGTCCATTTATGGCTTTCAAGAATGCAAGGGCGCTTGGCAACAGGCTCACAATTACAACTTCGCAGCATCCCATGGTCACGTGATTGCCATTTGTGACCTTCCAACAAGCAAAGTCAATGGGAAAGCTGGCAGGAGGTCGCAAATGGTGATCGTGTGATGCCGTGCCTAATGACTGCACGGGATTCGCCTAATGACAGCTGCTGGAACTGCCATCATAAGTCGGTGTGTTCACATGATGTCACGCTTTACAACTGCGTCGCTTAGCAATGGAGTTCCTGGTCCCAATTACCATTGTTAACTGAGGACTAGCTCCAACAGGTGATGAGGCATCTGCTGTTACATATTAATCCATCATTATCATTATTTCATACTAGACTACCTCAGAAAGTTGTAGCTTTTTGACACTGGGATGCTGAAGACTGCTGTCTCCCTACCTTTTAATTGATAAAAGTACAGTCTCAATATTTGAGTCAGATTTCATAGAAAAAGTCATGTTCTAATCTTATGAAAGATAGCTTTCATTCTATTGAATTCTTAAATAAGGAAAATTGGGGTTTATACAAAATATGTTACTTTTTGATCTCTTTTAGCTTGTGTTATATCATTTGCCTTCTCTTTCAGTTTCAGTTGAATTGAATTGAGCTCTTTGGCTACGTCTTGAATCCTGTGGTTAAATTCTTGATTTAATGTTTTGTTCTGCTGAGCTGCTTTTTCTTTGGCTTGAATCTGCAAAAAAAAAAAAAAAAAAAAACACATCAAGTTAAAAAAAGGAAGTAAAAACATGCTGCTTTACAGTACATTTATTAAAGATACTGTATATGTGATCATGTTTCTTAAATCAGAAAAATTACATTACGGAAACATATTGATAGGAACTCAAATATCCTTGTTATAATAATAAATACAAGAGCGTTGTTACACTGTAGAGACGAATGGTCTGTTTTTCTACTCTATCAGAAAAACAACTTATTTATTACATTTATATTGCCTTTCCTTCAGGAACTCAAGGCAAGGCACAAAACAATATTTTTATGGACATAGAAATTCTATGGGATATAGAATTCTATGAATGATAATCTTCTCCAATATTTCCTAACACTACCCCTGTGAGATAGGTTGAACTAGCATCCAAGGTGCTCCAGCAAGCTTCAGTGGCTGAGAATGGATCTGAATCTATACCTCCCGTGTTTTAGCCTTAACCATTGCACCAAACCATCTCTAACAGACATGAGTGATTTACTTATAGGTATTTCTAGATATAGGAAAAGGGATTGCTCTAGAGCTGTGCTGTCTTCTCCATTTGATCCATGGCTGTGCAACTGGGTATATATGTAGTGATGGTGGTGGGCCTAAGCAAACTACAGAGAGGTACAGTTAACGTTATATAGAGCCAGTTTGGTCTAGTGGTTAAGGTGCTGGGCTAGAAACCAGGAGTCTGTGAGTTCTAGTCCCACCTTAGGCATGAAAGCTGGCTGAGTGACCTTGGGCCAGTCACTCTCTCTCAGCCCAACTCACCTCACAGGGTTGCTGTTGTGGGGAAAATAGGAGGAGGAAGGAGTATGAGGTATGTTTGCCACCTTCAGTTCTTTATAAAAATAACAAAGGCGGGAAAGAAAATATAAAATAAAATAAAATAAAATAAAATAATAAAATAATAAAATAAAATAAATAATAATAAAATAAAATAAAAAAAATAAAAAATAAAATAAAATAAATAAAATAAAATAATAAAATAAAATAAAATAAATAAAATTAAAATAAAAATAAATAAATAAATAAAATAAAATAAAATAAAATAAAATAAACAGTGTAGATGGTCTTCTGTTTCAAGGAATTACTGCTGTGCTGTGACACTTGTACATGGCCAGAGTGAAACCAGAGGGAGAGGGCTTTACTGAGAATTAACATGGACCTCTACCATATCTATAGCTGCCCTGGGGTAGTGGGGACTAGATGATGGTTATATGGTGCAGGTGACTTTTTTTTTTGGTGACTTTTGCATTCATTAATTTACTGCTACAGCTTAACATAGTGCCTCTTATTGAATATTGGCATTTAAACCTATTGTGGAATTGAAGTGTTAAATAGTTTTTACCTGCTCATGTATATTTACTAGTGCCAAGCCTGCTTCTGCTAACTGAAGAGAAAGCTCAGAAGGTAAAATGGTATAAAGTCCCAAGTATTTATTCTGCTGCTGTTCAGCCATTTTCTCAACAGCTTGACGGTGAAAAGTGGCTTCATTCAGAAGTGCCTAAAGTATATAGAGGACATAAAAGGAATATACTATATGGTTTGTTTCACATTAAATCTGGCATAGAGACTAGATTTTGATACAGTTACAAAGTACTTTTATTGGCTGTCATTGTGCTCACACCACTATATAATCTTTGTGTTAAGCCTTTCACACACCACTGTATGGGTTTTGCACTGATATTTATGCATAGCAATAGCTTCTCATTGGGTCAGCCACTATAGGACTAGAGCATCTTGTGATTGTTATAGAAGAACAACAAAATTAGTTCAAGTTGTTGTGTCAAATATGTTGTGACATATATTATCAGTTCTCTCCATTATTAAAATAGTTCTTTAGGTGAATTATGAATTTTGAGGTATGTTCTAAGACATAGTTCCAATTTTAGTGTATGTGCTGCTGAAGTGAGCACATGTGTTGTAGTTTGTACAGCAACATACTGTAGTATTCTGCAGATATACACAGATCACGTTCACATATTCACAGCATGAAGTTGTATTAAATAATTGATATAAGTTTGACATACCTTAAGTTTTTCAAGTTGAGTATCGCTTTCTATTGTAGGATTTAATAAATATTCTCTGCCCTCCTGAATCCATGTTTTTACTTTATTAATCTCTTTTTCTACATCTTCACGTTCCTTTAGTTCTTGTTTAACCACTTTCCCACTTCTTTTCACCTTCTGTTGCATGCTTTAAAAAAGTTATTTTTACAATCAGCATAGACTATACACAGTACATATACATATATCATATATTTCATCTTACCTAACATCTGAGAACATTAATCAACTTGTGATTTACAAAATAGAAAATATATAACAGGGATGAAATTTTGTTTTAGGGCTGTAATACAATAACTAATTATTATTACTGCTATTGTTATTTAATGGGCAAAATTATATTATTAAGTTTTAACCAGGAATGAGCTACATCTTTTTCTATCAAAGTTACTCTTAATTTTAGATTACTCATTGTTGGCGGATGGGCCTGAAGTAAGTATGGGGGAAGGTAAAGTCCCTTTTCTCTCTTTGTAATACCCACTTGTCACTCTCAAGCAGCAGGTTGCCAAACAAAGGACAAGCTCAAGTAATCACTTGCATAGGGCTTTTGACTTCTGAATTAGACTGAGGGATACCCCTGGTCTAAACTCTCACATTCAGCAATAGTGGATAAATACAGCTGTGGTCCATAACTGTATTTCCACACTGAAGTAAACCCAGTGTTATGCAAGCACAATTATGTACTCAGAATAATTTCTTTTTTCTCTTTTGCCCTCCTGCAACCCTGCCTCCCAAATCTGCTTTGGAGAATTTGTCAAAATTCTAGAGGAGATTTGTGGGCATGTGCTAGAAGTTGTAGAATAGAGGATGAGATCAATGCTGTGTGTTCCACTATTCTGTCTGTTCTGCTGTTAGAACACAGCCATATAAAATCTGTTTTCTTACTTATGGCATCTGTCTTGCATTGCTTTGATTTCTTGCATGATGGGCATTTGTTCCTGGGAGCCAGATGTTATTTCTATATCTTGGAGCAAGCTAAAAGAATGCTGCTTGAGGATACCCAGGGATGATAGCTGCTGTTCAAGCTCCAGAATGAAATTACTGTGGTAATCTAGAAGATCCAGAAGTTCATTCTTTGAAGCTTTTTCTACTGAGCCCTCTGGTAAGCGTTCTTGCAGCTGATCAAGAGTCTCTGTTGCTTTTTGCATCTAAAGGTAACATTTTTTTTTTTTAAAAAAAGCAATCTATTAACTTTTTTAAAATGGTCATAACTATACACGCACACACACAAGAATATGTGATATGATAATCTATAACATTCTCAAATTCAACATCTACACATTATGGATTTGTCACAAGATCTACTCCAACAAGCCATCTTGATCCCAGTGAATATGCCTTCACGATACACATGGGATTCCAAAATCTTCACTAATTTTCTTCAGAGAGGATAGTCTAACTTAAAAAGATACGTAGAATAAAGAATCTAAGGCAAAGCTAGAATGTGATGGGATCTTAGTAGCTTGCCCTTTGACATGCTCGTTTGGTAAATTAACGGCCTTATAGTGTAGCAGGAAGATTGCATGGAAACACTGATAGTACCTACTATTAAAGCCTTTACTTACTTACATGGGCACCTTTGTTGATTGGAAGGCTGGGTTATAGTAAAGCATATATATTTTTTAAAATAATAATCTTACAGGCAATGCTGTACTTAGACATTAAATATTTCAATACATATCTCAATGTCTCCTAGTTTGTCTAGACAAGTCTTTTTCAACTGGGGTTCCGTAGAACTCTAGGGTTCTGGGAGAGGTGGTTAGGGGTTTCACAAGGGATTGATATTGAAAAAAATCATTTTTTGAACTTTGTGTGCCACACAATGCTAGCACTTGAAGTGGTGGGATTTTTTCCATGCTGTGACTCAGCTGCCAGCCTGCCACTTTGCTATTGTTGTAAATTCTATAAAAGGTGGATTGTGTAGGTTAGAAGCAAATTATATTGTGAAGCTTTCGGGGGCGGGAGGTGTTGAGGGGTTCCTCAAGACGTGAAAATTATTTTAAGAGTTCCTCCAGGGTAAAAAGGTTGAGAAGGGCTGGTCTAGGCAATTAAGTAACAAGTACAATGTTGAATGGCATGCCTGACAATAGGATTCAAGAAATGAATATTCTGAAGTTAAGTTTCTTTAGTTCAGAAAGTCCTACCTTGTTAAGTGGAATTTACTACTTATTTAATACATGAAGAATATTTCTGTCTTTGTTTCCTATTCTTTCAATGTAACATTTAGATTCAAAACAATGGATATTTTATAATAGTAGAAAGTATTTCTGTTAAAACTATTCAGAGTACCAATCTCACCTTCCTTCTGCATCCCTCCTCTATACTACATCCCTTTCTGCTTCACAGAGTAACCAAGAGCCCAGAACAAAATAAATATCAGGAAAATGTTGATAATCAGTGCATTGACTGCTGTGAGGTGAAGCCAACACTGGATAAAACAGTTTGAATGTTAACATTATAAATGCAATGTATAAATGCAATGCATTAATGACTACAAAGAATATTTACAGACATTGAATGAACTTGATCCTTATACCTTATCATTAAATACATTCCATTTCTGCATTGATTCTTCCAAAATCCTTTCTTGCTCTTGGGCAACGCTTCTGAGTCTGGTCCACCGCTGCCAAACAGTTGTCATAGAGCGACTTATGGTTGCCTTGCTGGCTTCATTGCCTGTTTTCTCCAGGACGGATGCCTTTTCCTCCAGTGAAGTGATTGTCTCATGAAAAGAGTTTACTGTAGAGACTAGTGACTGAAAAAGCAAAGGAAATTATCTTTCAAAAGACAGCTCTAAAACTTGGAGCAAACGTTATTTATTTATTTATTTTATTTATTTATTCGACTTTTTCACCGCCCAACTCCCTCAAGGGACTCTGGGCGGCTTACAATTCGATAAAACATTAAAATAGGAAAATTTAAATTTATGCATTACAGCAGAACCAAAACAAATTACTCAGTTTGCTGCAAGTTTTAGTATTATAATTTCTCTTTCCATTTGGCATAACATTTTCATTTAGAATTCATATTAACAAGATATAATTTTTACTTTACACAGAAGCATCCACTGTTTTGTACATGTGTATGAATAGATGAGTAGATATAGATGGATCAATACAGATGTGCGAGTGTGTGTGTTTTTGTGCGTATTCATATTCCAATGCAGTATGTATTATTCAATGCTCATCTTACAAACCATTCCGTTTAAGATACATCATAGTAATTTCATTGTATAGTTTTAAAAATATTATATAATTTGGGCTATAAACAGGTATGAGACAATTTTTTTGCAATTGTGAAAGAGCATATTTTATTTTAAAATAAAATCAGTATTAAAATGCTTTTGCTTGCCTAGAAATAAAACTCTGATATTGAAAAATGCAACTTATACCATGATAAAATCATTTCATAAATTTGGTCAGTTCTGAGTTCATTTGTTACCTTATTATTTGCTTAGAATCACCCCTTAGAGAACAGGCATTTTTCACAGCACAAACCCAGTAGACAGAGGTTTGTGATTTCATTGGAGAAAATGATTTTTAAAAACTTTACCTTATGTGATATTATTTTTTCCTCTGCTTCCAGTTGTGAAGAAGTTTTAGCTACAGAAAATTCAGATAATTTCTTTTCAGACTCATTCATCAAGTCAATGATATGTTGTCTTGCTATTTGGTATTCCTGCCACTGAGAAGCACACCTTGAAAAATCAAATATAATCAGAAAAATGTCATAGATGCAACTAGTAAGGGATCTCCCATTAATGTTTTTATAAAGAAGCCCATGGAGTCATTCTCCCTTTTCCCAACTGAACTGCATATTTCTATTCTACTGTATCATTTTTTACAGCAACCCATCACAATTATTTACTGCGTCATTTATTTAATACAGCATTTCATAGAATAAACAAGGTTGGAAAGGAATGTACAACATGGCTTTTGGAATTATTTCTATCCCTTTATAAGCAGTGGCCATAGGAGGTTTCGGTATTTTCTTCTTTTTAATGAAATAATATGTTGAGTCTGTGTGTGTATGTGCATACTTTTTCCCCAGAGACTAATCACAGTGTGTGCATATATGTTGCCTGTGTGTGTGTTAGTGTGCATACAGTATATGTTGCCTCTGTGTGTGTTTGTGTGCATGCATGTGCTTATGTGCGTGAAGGTCCAATCAGGATGGGTTTGTACATGTTGCATCTGTGTGCACTGAGAAGCATAGGGCTAGAAAGAATAAAAAGGTACCTTTGTAATAACTCTTTCTGACATTGTGCTTCTTGTTCTATTTCCATGCACTTCTCTTCTAAAGCGTTCACATTCTGCTCTAGATTCTCTTTTCTTAGGGCTTGAATGAATGGCTCCATGTCAGACACAAGCATCTTCACTTCTTTCAAATGGAGTTGGAACTGTTTTTTAGTGCTAAAAAATTCTGTATGGTTTCTTAGGTTTTCTTCTGAATTCTCTGTATCAAGGCCATTTTGTGCAAACTGTAGCAATTCCTGAGCATCTTCAAGCCAGTTGTTAGCAGTTTGGGCAACCTGGTAGTATCTTTGGCAAAGACTGTATAATTTGGTCAAATTTTCCTGAAAGCAAAACAATACAATAAAAACAATATATATGAATAACAACAACAACAATTCTAATGTTCAGATTCAGGGTAACGCAGCAGGATACACAAACTGGAATTCTCCTACAACCAGCAAATGATCCCAGAATACCTCACATCAGGAAATTGTGCTGGACTTCAGAATGGGTAAGTTTATCTAATTGCACATCTAATAAATAAATTCCATTAGAATTCCAAAAGGTATATAAGATCCTGGATAATTCCATGGTTGTCCAAGACCACAGAGCAGAAACTGCCATGCAAACAGATTTCCTTTTCTCCTCTAAGTAATTAAAAGCCACTCATGATGTCCTAAAAGAAGGCTTGATCCTAGAGCATATATCCTATGAAACAAGTTTACGATCAGGCTATTTGCCTGGTACTGACACTTATTCCACAGTGAAAACGGGAAGAAAAATAAGATATGAAGGCAATTTATACGAATTATGTTTTCTAGGTTTAAGGTGCAGAATTAGAGGAACAATTTGATGCATTTTTGTCTTTATGTTATCTTTATTGCTTTAGATCAGAGCTTTCCAAACTTTTCCTGTTGGTGACACACACCAACGGCGGTGGCGGCACAGTGGCACGTGTGGCAGTGTGTGTGGCGGCAGCAGTGTGCGAGGCGGTGTGCAGGTGTGTCGCGCGAAACCTGGAAGCGCTGATGGCGTGCTGATGCGTGCGGCGGCACGCCATCAGCGCTTCCGGGTTTTCACGCGACACATCTGCACACCGCAGGCGACACATACTGTGTCGCAACACACAGTTTGGAAAGCTATGCTTTAGATTATAATGAAGATCTGGCACCTATATATCATGGAAATGCCGCCTAAGCAGATTTGTTATTCTACATCCATTATACTATGGTAAATCATTAACAATAGGTTTTTTTAATGGTTTAAAAAGGGGAACGCAGGACATACTGACCTGCCTCTTTTGTATTGCTCCCTGGACTTCACTGTTGAGTTCAGAGAGCTCAGTGAGGCTGTTTTCTAAGTCCACAGGAACCAGCTCTTTGGCTTTCATATATTTCTCCTTTTCTTTATTGCTCAGTGCTCTCATTATCCTTAGGCTAGACTGTACTTCTTCCTGATGGATCTGAACTTTGCGGATCTCTTCTTGAATGCTATTCAGTTTTACATCCATGCTTAATGGTTCATTTAGGTCTGCTTTAATGTGTCTCAGCCAATCCAGGGAGTGACAGATTTCAGTTTGAAAATCTATGCTTTCTACTAGCCTGTTTTCACACTCCATCACTTTATCCCCAATGGCAGTGTGCAATATCTTCAGCATTTCCTGCCAAGTTCGCACTTGATGAACAGCTCCTTCATGAACAGATGGGTCAAGCTGGGAAGAAAGCACTTCAAGATGTTCAGCAATGTGTTTCAAAATGATTCCAGAATCTTGCAGACTACCAGCTAAGAAATGATACATTTTCAGCTTTTCCTCAGCTGGAAGTGTTTCTTCATTCACTTTTGCTTCTTTTTCTTTTATAGAATTTAGCTTCATCTCAAGCTGCTTACACATTTCTTCATGTTCCTGATAAGCTACCATCATGTCTTCTAATTGGTTAACTTTCTGTTCCAGCTGCTTTTTTAATTTCTGATACAGCGTAGTGAGCATTATCATCTCTTCTGGCAGCCATGGCTGCCCAGTGCTTCGAAAAGCTTCCTTCTTCTGGTTTAATTCACCAACTGCAGCACCAAGGTTTATGACTTCAGTTAGGACATTTTTGTAATCTTCCAGGAGAGACACAACTTCTTTAGCTGTAAGAGTAGAGGGGGTTTTACGCAAATTTACAAGCTGATCTTCCAGTTCAGACAGTGCCTTTGTTGTCAATTCAATTAATGATGCATATTCTTTACGGGCCATAATTGCTTCTTGGACTTTACAGAATTTATCTTTAGCCAAAGCAATGATCATATTAAATTGTTGAGGCAAGGCACTGAGTTTTTCCTCAAGGTAGGAACGATCCATTTCATTAAGTGATGGTAAAATTTCCTGGCCATCTTTTTGAACTATCAACAAAAGATTTTCATATTCAGGAAACTGTTCAAGAATCTGCTGATACTTTGCTAATTGAGAATAAAGTTCTGAGTTACTATTCATTAAACTGATATCTGGGAATGAAACAATATCAGATTGCTTTAACCAGTGGCATGCTTTATCCAAATCTTCTTTGAAGTATTTCCTAGAAACTATATGTTTCTCCAGTTCTATTAATCGCTGGCCACATTTCTGGAAAATAATATCATACATGTTCTGCAGCACTTGTAGTTTATCTAACACTTCACTCTTCTCTTGTTCCGTTGCTTCCTTCATAAAATTCCTCCCTTGAGACCACAGTCCAGAGATTTCACTCTGGTAGGCCTTAAGGCTGGCTTGCATATTCTTACAAGACCTGATCTGTTTGCTCACATCTTCTGGTAACAGACAGATATGTTCATGGAACATTACCTTTTTCTCATATTGTTTAATTTGATTCATTGCCTGAAGGGCTGCTAGGAAGAACTGAGTCCTTTCAGATAATGTCTTATTTAGGTGCTTTCTCCTCTGCCAAACCAGATCACTAAGGAAATCCACATGATTTTGGGTATCTGATAGACTTTTATGGAGTATTTGTCTTTCATTAAGCCCTAAATTATTTTTCACTCTATCAGCATCCTTTATTAGTGTTTTCAAAATAAGCTGCTTGGCTTCTACTTCACTACAAAGGGTGAGATGATCCATGAGAAAATTTTGAGCCAGCTCAGGAGGTGGGCTGTGTTGAAGAGCTTCAGAGATGCTAGGCTGTTGCTCTTCTACCCACTCCATTAATTCTTGAAGTTTAGCTTGCACAACACTCAGCTCTTGTAATGTGGTGACAGACAGTTGTATTTTTCTCTTGACCTGGTCCTCTAGTTGGATCCAGCACTGTTCAAAGTATCCTGACTGTTCTTTTACTAGTTCTCTATCATCCAAATTTAGATGTTCTGTCATTTTTTGCCTCTGTTCCTTTAAGTTTTCAAGAGCAAGCCTTCTATCCTGCAGAGCCACTGACAATTTTTTCAAAGCCTCAAGATGTGTAGCTGTACTCTCAGCATCCGATCTGTTAAAGGAATAGACAGACAACAATGCAGTAGTCAACATTTCTGTTACAGAGCAAATTTTAGAGAAATCTTTTCCATGATTATTAGCAACTTTTTCATCATGTATATGATTGATTCTTATTGCAAAGTACTATGTAATTCTGTAATTCTTTTTGACTTACAACATGAACCTGCTCACATTACTCAGAGTTTATAACATTAAACTCAAATATCACTTCACCATTCCACTGCCAAGTCTTCACCTTGGAATTGGAAAAGGAGGAAACAAATTAATTCATCAATTAAATTCATTCCAATGAGCCTCTACACTCAGCAGCTCAGCTATTGTTGGAAGGAGGAACATCTATTTTTTTTCTCTTCTTGCCTCTACTCATCTGAAACTATACAACAAAATACTGCAAAGAGTATTTTGAAATACAGTTTTGAGAACAGAAAGTTTGTACAGTAAATAAGTTGGAGGCTCATGAGAGAAATAGAAGGAATGCTGGAGACTGTTAAATGAGGGTGTAGATGAACTGTGGCATTTGTGGGCTTTTGAACTCTCTGAGATTCCAGAAGACTGCAAATCTTTTGAAAAATGGAATAAGTAACAAGAGAACTAGGGGATGCAGGAACTCAGCCATTCCTACACAAAGCCCTTTAAAATTATTTTTATTTGTGTTGTTTGCTTGTAACAACTGCACAAGTACAATATTACCACTAATTCATAAAGCAAACAAAATTATACTAACTCCTGAATCTGAACTCTGTGCCATTACTGTTGTTATTCTTAAGATACTGATACTATAGCAAAAACACAACAGAAGTGAGTGAAGTAACCCATGTTGTGCACATAAGCAACAGGTGTATATAATAGGCCCTTCCCCTATTTGTCCCTAACCACAGCATGAAGATGTTCAGGCAATTCTTTGTTTTTTCCCCTGCATCCTTATGTTGTTGCCTTCATCCCAGCCCCAATCAACCAAGGCACATTGGGTCATTCTGGTTTTGGTCAGTGGAACAATCCAGATCTCTCCCCCAATATTTGCCAGATGATTGCCAGCTAGAAGGGCTGGATCAAACCAAATAAAAACTCACCAGGGGCGGTGATGGGCTGCATGATGAAATGAGAGAAAAAAAGACAGCCCTCTGTCTGTCACTTCATTGCATAACCCCTCCTGCCCCCAGCCCAATTATGCCTATCAGTTGTTATTCATGCTGTTTTTGAACATGGGTTTACCACTCTTTCAGAAAACTGCTAAAACACATGTTTAACAGCTAATGGCTACTGGAGACGTGTGTGGTGAAACAAAAGGGAGATTCCTGCTGCACTGCACAATCCCTCCTCTGCCCACCACCTATTAGGTTGCACTTTCCAAAAAGTGCTAAATCCTATATTTAAAATACCCTAACAACAATTGACATGTCTGGGGAGAAGGGGAAGTTGTGCAGTGATGTGAGAGGGAGATCTCTTGCTGCACTAACCAACACTTTACTTGTTGCCTGTTAAGCTACTTTTAAACATAGAAAGAGCATTAAACCTGTGTTCAAAAAGAGTTTGAACACAAGTTTAATGCTCTTGCACAGGAGCACTGAACCCATGCTTAAAAATAGACAGAAAAAAACTAACAGGAGCTGAGGGGCTACATGATATGTCTTAGGCTGGGAAAGCAGGCAGTTGAAGCAGGATAAGCCATCTTTTTACCCACAAATTCTCTGATCACAATGATCAGTTTGTGGGATTGCAGATCTAGAGTTAGCTCCCTGACTTCTCTTGTCCCTCTTCCAGCCCTGGTAGCTGATCCCCAGTCTGGAAGAGGCGGCAGAAGGAGGATTATAGCCAGCTCCTTCAATGCCCCCAGATCTTCAGTCTCATGGATTAGGTGATCCATAGGATTGGAGACATGGTGGGTAAAGACTCAACTCCTGTAATGGTATATGGAAATAACCTTGGAAGAGGTGAAAAAGAGCTGCAGACTAGGCAATGGTCAGATAAGAGGCAGCTGAGCCTGCAGAAGGAATGAAGGCATGGCAAACATCTCAGAAGGTACCCTCCCTATTTTCTTGGACTGTAAAGGCGGGGGGGGGAGATGTACTGTCAGACTTGCAAGGTTCTCTTAATGTAACCTTACAATAAAGATAGAGTTAGTACTCCTGGGTGTGCTTCTAGTCTGGACTACCTCACAAGGCAGATCCCCTTCTCCTGCTACCTCTCCCAGCTCTAGGAATCAGCTGCAAGGAGCTTGTACAAAGTCTGGAGTTATGAGTTTGACAGATGGTCAAAACTGACCTTGCCAGCCCCATCCCAGTTAAGGAGAGTGATTGCAGGGTGTTTTCCTGACAGCTAGTGACACTTGGGAGGATGCGAGGGAAACCAAACCATGAGAATCCACCCACACCTTTCCTTGACTTGCACACAGAACTTAAGGACGTTAGCATTTGGTGACATCTTTTCTGTGGCAGAATAGAGATTGGCAATTGGGGCAGCAAATTTTATGCTGATATGGTTTCCTTTTGGGTGAAGACCTGTTGGATAGAACTTTAACTGTCCCGGGGAAAAACCCACGGATTGCTTAAGCTGGTCTTACTCCACCTTTCACATCACTGATCTGAAAGAAAAGCACAGGGGATGCATACATGTAGAGACTGTACAATCTAGTGATATTCCCAGTGCAAAAGATCTAAAGCAAACGGTGTAACAAAAACATGCTGCTGTCAGATAGAAGAGGCAGTACTAAGTAGAAAAATAATCTGAATTCCCAATAATTCTAAATGCTGATCAGATATCAAAGCACAACTGTAGATTGTCTGGATTTAATCTGTCAAAAACCATACAAGGAGGCTGTCATTACCTTGCCAAGTGGTCCCATTCCTGTGTAAACTTTTCCAAAAACACTTCTACCGCATTTAGGCAATCATGATATTCTGTGGTCCTCTGAAGATCTTCTTCTCTACGTAAGAGCACGTTGCTGGTTTGAAGGCAAAGATCCAGCCAACAGTTGCTCAAGCGTCCTATTTCCTTGTGCTCCGGTGACTCCTGCCCTTCCGTCAACTTGCTTACTTCTTCAGTCACTGCAGTCAAAGCTGCCTGTTTAGATTGCAGCTTCTGGCTGAAGTTCTTAATATTAGGAGATACAAAAAAGAAAATAGCAAGAAAGAATTCTGTTAACATCTAAAATAAGTTACTGAATGGCCTTTCAGATTCTACCACAAAGCCATAAATTAAGACAAATGCACTTCTCCCTTTCATGAGATTGCAATACTTTTTGTTTTACTGACTCCTTGGGGAACAAAGTGATAAGAGTTACTTGAAACAGCTACCCTTTCTGTTGGGATCAGAAAGTTGATGAAATACAGAAGAGAGTCCAACTCATCTTTGGCCTAGTCCAGGGGTCCGTCAACTACAGCCTGAAGGCCAAATCTGGCCCACCATCTGTTTTTGTATGGCCCATGAACTAAGAATGGGTGTGTGGGTGAGTGGTTGATCACTATGCCCAAGCTTCAGCTGAGCTCCAGGGCATGGGATGGGGCCGAGAGCTGGGGCATCTTGGGTGATGGCAGTGGCCTCTCAGTGGCCTCCTTGCTAGTGGTTGGAACTGTCCAATGGCTGCCAGACTCCTTGGACTGCAGACTGGCCAGGTGCACCTGTGGAGATGGAGGAGGGGCAGGATCTAGCCCTTTACAGAAAGTTTGCTGAGCCCTGTCCTAATCTCATACTCTAAAAGTGGCATAATTCTCCATATGGTCTTACCTTCTTTTTCTATGGAGAGTGAAAAATTAGTCAGAAAGCTGCTGGAAACAGGTGGAAGTACCAACAACTCTTTTTCTCAGGGGAAAAATAATCTCCATTTTATATACAAATGCTCCAGCAGTTTATTTTAAACAAAAAGAGCTTTAAATAGGATAAAAAATTAATAGTTTGGATCTGGGCTTTTGGGCAGGTTTTTCTTGCTCCTTGCCTGCTATTTCTTTTCTCCACCACCCCCTTCTCTATTCCTTACCTACAGACGGTTCAAATGCAAACTAAAATAGCATTGCACTCTTATATAGAACAAACTTGGAAAGGGGAAAGGTTAAATACTATTTCTGCTCTAAATTCTCTCTCAAGTTGGTCTTCTTTAAAAAACATTACTTTGAAGTTCTTTTATACTATTTTATATTAGAAATATAGTAGCCCACAGTTCCAAAGGATTAAATTATATAGTCCTAATATAAGGCTTTGGTTGTGGGGAAGAAGCCATTTACATTATTCTTATTTCACATGTAAGTCTAGGAGGAGGAGGAGGAGTAACTGATAAAAGGCTCTCTGTGCATGGGGAAAATACTAATTTATAAATCTTGCACAAAATCTTTCTGGCTTTCAAACTCAGCCATGGATTTGAACATTTGAAGACAGTATTTGTTGTTAAGAGAATCTTGTTTTAAATGGTGCCAACAAGTATTATCAACAATTTTTTTGACTGAAGGAATCAGAATGCTCATTCTCCTAGTTACAGCCCCTTTATGAGCCCCAAATCTTTTCTGAAATCCAAGCATGATGAATTTACCACCAGGTAACTCTTTCTACTTTCTTTCTACTAGTATCTCCACTTTCTGCTAGTATCTTCACTTTCTACTAGTATCTCCACTTTCTGTGAAAAAATGCTTTTTACTGTGAGTGTGGAAATAAGAGGATCTAGAAAGGTGGATGGTGCAGATCTGTTCTCATCTGTAAGGCTTAGAGTGCATGAGAATTGTACTTTTCTTTGCTTTCAAACAGAAGCGGACCAAAATATTTAATCCCTGGACTGAACAAACAAAGGGTAAGATACCACCCTGACTTATTCCACGTACAAAAACCAGCTGTATTGATGGCTGAATCTTTCTTTAGAATTAGTGATGGGAGAGTAGGTTAATATATATGGTAAGTGGAAGCCAGATAACAATCAACACTCTGTCTTTCTAAACCTTGCTACTTCTCTAAGCCACTTAGAAGCAGATCTGCCTATGCTTTCATTAGTTCATGCAAACAGAAGTTGCTAAAACCAAAAAGCCAATCTTACGTTCCATCAGCTCCCGTTCCCGAATGCTGAGCTTATTGTTTAGAGAACTGTCTCTTTTTAATAAACCATGTGGAAGTCCTGCTTCTACCACAGAAACAGTCTAACCATAAGTGTTATAATCCAATCTGTTAGCCAAATTAAGAAACAGGCTTGGTAGTACCATTTAAAGTTTGTCACAGCCAGTCTATCTTGTTCATTCAGGTATTGAAAAATCTTAAAACATTGCCCAGGGTCTTTTATCAGGCCATATACAATTAGTGGTTTGTCTCTGCCAGTCATCTACTGTCTTATCTTCAATTCTTATTGGAATCATTAGGAACAAAGCATTAAACCTTGGCACAATGTTTATTTTTACTGCTGCATTTTTTCCTAACCAGGAGTTTCTAGAAGTATCTCCCATTATACTTTTCCAAGTCTGGGAGTAATTGTTCTTAAATATTTTTTATTATGTTTTATTAAATAGAAATTCCCAAATACCAAGTCTTTTTAGCAATAATGTTGAACCCCACTGCTTGCTGTAAATACAGTTTTAATTCCCCAGATAAATTCCATATCATCATTTGAGTCTTGTTCCTACTAATCCAATATCCTGATGCTGAACTATACGGTTGTATATATTCCATTTTCAGTTCTAAAGAATCCTTTGGATGAGTAACTGTAAGTGCAATGTCATGTGCATATAATTTTATATACTTGATTTGATCATTTATTTCCTGAAATTTTATTTTCTTGCATCTTTTTTATTTTAACTTTAGAGAACCTCTTGTTTACAGATTATAGTTGATTTTATGGAAAGAAAGTTAATTACAGAATTCAAAAAGGCATTTCAACTCTCTACCTTCTAACATAGTGTAGCATGAATGATATAATGCCACTCCTGCTCCACTTCTTTCTGAGTGCCTGCATTTGTTCAAAATAAATAATATGTAATAGTAAGGTGCATGTTTCAAAATGATTTGTAAGAAGTGCATCAGAGTTTCTGAAGTGCAGCATTTTTGCTGCTGTTCATTAATGCAGACTCTCTTTTTCAGGTTTCTATTTGAGCTTTAAAAATGTTACTGCTGCTTTAAGAATTGTGTTAATTTTCCATGGTCACATGGAAGTCAGACAATTTCAGAAGTAAACTATTAATTATGCATTTCTTGTTAATAAAATAAGAGCTGCTCCTTACCTTTACCTGCAAAACCATATTATGAGCAATATTTAATTCCAGCTCTGCCCCCCGTCTCTTCATATTCTGCAGTTGCTGTTCTGCATCCTGGAAATAAATCCGAAGTTCCTCTTTCATTTGCTTTATTTCCTCCCAGCCCTGAGCAAGATACTGGGAGTTCATTATCCTATCTTCAATCTGAAAAATAGAGGGAAGGGTAATGGGAATATATGAGTGTAATTATTTTTGGGCTGTCTTAGATGTACATTATCCATTTATGTAGGTCAGATTCTTGCAATATATTTACATTAGAAGGTGGGGACAATCTATAGGAGTGGAATATAAAGGAAGCTTGCATAAGTCTCTAATGTTCATGGTATCTTAACTCTATGCACTTAAAATAGTTGTAACCATCCTTATAATAGTTATAATTCATTAAAGATTCAACCTGAATAAAATGTAAATTAATATAGCATCCTTAACAAGTCAGATGAACCTACTTGTCAGCCCATTTTCTTAAAGAATTAAACATAGCAAAGTTTATTATCTTTGGATTCTATTCTGAATTAAATTATTTCCTCCTCCTTTATTATCTTTCATTCTGGAGTCTAAGGAAACAACTTCTGTAAGCATGGCTGTAAGCATTATTTCTTTATTACCTAATTACCTAACTGGTGAGAAAGTAAGATAATCACATGTCTAAGAAGAATTAGAGAACAGCCGTTACAATGTATCCCATACAATCTGCTTCATTAATTGAAGTACAGTAGTCATTTCTTCAAACCAATATTACCTAATATGAACCTGTAAAAAACCATAATTACAGGTCTAAGAAGGATTACAGAACATCTGTTATAGTTTATCCCATACCGTTTGCTTTGCTACTTGAATGTCTGTTGCTGCATTTTTCACGGTGCTGTCTGATAAATCACCCATGGAGCATAATAGATCCAAATAGGTGTTTGCCTGCTCTTGCAGGGCTCTGAAATGCTTAACCTAAAAAGAGTAAGGGAAGATTATCAAGAAAACATAGATTATCAAATTCCCTTGAAAAATCTTTGAAAATTATAAAGAACAGCAATATTGCTACTTTTTTAAAATTAGTGTGAAGTAACAAACTGTTCAGAATATTGGTATAAATTACACCTTTCTTTCTGGATATATTAATAAAGTAACACAAGGGACTCTATATCGATTATGCATCTGCATTGTCCACAACATTAAGAATGTGAACAGTTCAGATTACAGTCAACTTTTTAATTAAAAGTATCTCTTGGGCTTCCACAGATCTATGTATGCGTCGTATGTATGTATGTATGTATGTTTGTTTGTTTGTTTGTTTCAGTGGATTTGCCCAGCTGAGGTTTGACCCATTTATTGCCTTCACTGAAGAAAAAGGACAGGGTTCAGCTTCTTACTGCAGAATTCAAAACAACAGATTGACTGTCTAAACAAACTATTCTCCATCTGAACACATTCATCATTGTATGGTTTCTTTCCATAGGTCTTAATCCAAGTCTTCATACCATTACCATCTCAAATATAATATTTTTGAAAGTCTGTTCTGCTAAAAGAAAAATGTGTTGTTATATTTGCACAGTAAACTTAGAAGAATAATTATTTGTATGTAGTAAAACACAACAAGAATACTACTAGGTTTAGTCACTATGGATTTATTCCATGTTAAATTTAAAAGCAACATATTTGAAAGGTTCAAACTTGGTAAATAACCAAAAATATCATTCTAGGAAAAATAAATCTCAGATTAAAAGTAGCTAATAAAGTAAGCACTTGGATATCTATGCTGTGTGTTTCTCTCTGTGTGTATGTCTTTATCAGTTATTTTCCCAGAAAGGTGATGACACATAATAAATACATTCTTTTAGCAACATGTTAAATAGTGAGGTTAAATAAGCAGAAATATTAGATGAGTATAAGATTTAAGATATCAAAATATGTTTTGATAACAGAAATAGAATTTCTTTATGGTTTAGATTTGTAAAGTTTACACGTCAAACTTCGTACACAACATAATCAGTTTAACAAATGCCATAAAATACATAAACAAGTGAGCTTGTTTTGTTTAGTGGAAAACTGTGTGATTGTTTTCAGATCACTGGGCAGGAATGAGGTGGCTTTTGATGACCGAAGGACATGCTTAACATTTTTGGAGAGTCTGTGGGCCATGTAATACACAGGGTGAGGAAGTAATGCACAATGGCTGGGGCCATATCATATACTGTATTTACCCTATTCATTGAGTTTGTTTGAGGAGGTTCACCTACACTTGACCTAAGATTGTCTTCTAGGAAATCAGAGTTGACACTTCTAATGGCCATGCAAGTCTCTGGAATGTATTCCCCGTGTCCTTGCTGATATTTAAAAACTTAAAAACTCTTTAAACAGAGCCTACTGCTCAAATAAGTAGCCTTGGCTGATCCCAGAAAAGCTAAGTAGCGTCAAACTAGTTAAGTTCTTGGATGGGGGATACTGGAAAATGCCAGGGCAAGCAAGCAAGCAAGCAAGCAAGCAAGCAAAGCCTTGAGAAGATGGGAGTGACAAAGCTCATCCATAGGGATGCCAAGACAACTAGATGGATGTATCCATGACGTCACCAGTATTCAAACTTGACTTGGTAGAGTCATTTTATATTTCTCAGGTAAACTAATGACATTTGCCATTAGTGGTACAAAAGTTTAATACATAAATATATGTTAGCAAAACAGTACCAGTTCCCTGAGAATTTCCCCCAAGGTCTTCTTTTCTGAAAAAAATCTTTGTTTTTAAATTATTTTGGGATTTTCAGTACGGTTTTCATTTGTTTCTGGGTCAAAATATCAGGAGAACTACATCATAACTTTTTAGTCATGGTGGTCACCATGGACTCTAGGTACCCAAAATAAGATGCATGAGGCCCACATGGGCTCTTGGAAGAACAGACTGACTGTTCCTTCTCTTCTGTATTGTAATGTGAGGTTGAAAAATATTTCCATGTAGACTGCTTATACCTGTTTAACAGCATCTGCTGAACTGGAAGGTCGATGAGGATTTGCCTTTAACTCTGGACAAACTGTAGAGAGCCAAGCTTGGCACTGCTGAAGAGTATCCTGATGGTTAACATGATTCTGGAGTTCATGCTCCAAACTTTGGTATACCTACAAGAAGAATTCCTTTAATATTAATGCTCCATTATTACCAACTGAAAATGGACCCTTGGCCAAGAAGATAATCTGGCAGGTTAAACAGAGCTCTAGACTGTAGAAATAACTGTACTTTTATAATGCTAATTAATATAAAGTGAATATTTCCTCCACATATGTTATTCCATAGTTTGTCTTAAAATATTCTACTTTTGAAAACGTTTTCAAGATTTCCCCCCCATCTATTATTAAATTCATTCTTCAGAAACTGTTACGAAAGTTGCCCAGAGTCACTTTTATAGTGAGATGTGTGGTGTATAAACTTAATAATAAAATAAAATAAAAAACCATTCCAATATCTTATTTATTTTGAGGCAGTATGTACCCTAATTGCCACCAGTTTGTTCCTCTATCCCCTGCTCAACACTGATGCTTACTCTTTGAGTAGTGCTACAGATGGCTGAATAGCTATCTCTTGTTCCCTGCAGCTGGGTTTCTATGTTTTGCTTAAATTTTGCTTGGAGATGTTCTGCACACTCTTTGATTAAGTAATCTCCCTTGCTTTTAAGGATGTTCAGGTGATCTTCAAATCCTGCAATTTCTTCCATCGTTGCCTAAGAGAGCAGCATTGAAAAGATTATGACATAGTCTTAAATCACAGGAAGGTCAGAATGCTCTTAAATGACAGGAAAATATATTACAATTGAATGTTAAGGAAAAACTACCTAATAATAAGATGTGTTCTACAGTGGAACCAATTCCTGGGGTGGTAAACTCAAAATGGTTACAGGATGTTTTCAAGCAGAGGCTGAACAGATATGCTTTATTTGAATTTCTGCATTGAGCAGAGAATTTATGCCTATATGTCCCCTTCCAGCTTTATGATGGTATTTATGTACTGCCCAGTTAATTCCAAAAATGTCCTCAATAACCCTAACCCATTTGTTCATTTTTAAAAAGTTTTTTAAACACCTGAGTAAGCTTTTTATGGCTCATAATTTTAAAATATTTTACAATTTTTAAAAAACATTTAATTTTGCTTTATCTTTTTTTAAAACCAAGAGACCTTAGTAGTCAGCAGTACATAAAATCTAATAAAATGAAATATTTTCTGAGATTTATGAGAAAAATATGTATAAGATTACAGTCTACAAACATAAGAAGCTATGTATAAGATCTTACCTTATAAATCAACAAAAATTATTTAATGTTAAAACTACAGCAATATTCATATATTACAATCATTCTGTATATAATGTTTGTTGAAAATCATCTAATATTTGAGGAAGGTAATAGTCTTTTTCTTAAGAAAGTATAGAAACATTGGATACATACTGTTCCTATGGATTTCTGTATATATAATATCAATATTTTTATATCTGTAGGCAATAATGAAAAATCTAATTGTCAAAATCTGTTATTTGATTTATTTAAATCTTTGCTCTTTTGATTTAAACAAAACAAAATAATAGCTCCAAAATAAGAGAATTCTATTTGTATCTAAACTATTTTCTATTTTCTCTTAAATGTTAATCTGTTTGGGACAAAACCTTTCAAAGGAAAGCTATGAATATTAGAAGACTAACAGTTCTTTACTTGAACTACAACAACCATCTCTTCTACTAAAGAGTTGTTGATTATATAGACCTACCTTATGACTGGCTAGTTGTTGCGTTATAACTTCTAGATCACTATTCTCCATGAGTTCAGGAGTAATCAGCCTGCTGGACATCTGTAATAGCCACTTTTCCACTTCTTGTAAGACACTATTATATTCTTCATGTTGTCTCACTTTCTCATCCAAGCTTGCAACCTGCACCTGCATTAACAGAAACCAGATTTTATTTTATTTATTTACTTATTTCTCACATTTCTGCACCGCCCATCTCGCAAGCGACACACCATCTCGCAGATACTCTTCAATGGTGGTTTCAAATGGTAATAATCTCAGATCTTCAATCTTAAAAGCTCAACTGTCCAGTTTTCTAACTCATCAGGATGAAAATCCTTTTTATTTTGTTTCTGAAAAAAAGGTATCAGTAGTTCTTCCTTTAAATTGGCAAAACATTTGTAAACTGCCACCTTAAAGAAGGCATTTTACAGGATGGTGACTCATCTTCTCTCAACACAAGAGCAGGTTGCTACTTCAACAGGATTTTAAGAGGTTCAAGAATTACTTTCAGAAGACAGAACAGTCTCTTCTGCTAAATGAAATATAGTTACATTAATGTAGACAATCCATATTACAAGCATAGGTTTACTTTAGGAAAAATGATTACTACTGTATAGCAGAAAACAATTTACCTTTGCTATGTCACAGAGCTCCTGGTATTCATTCTGAAGTTTTTGAATATTCTCAGCTAAATTAGCATCACAGATCAATTCAAGGAGGCATTCTCCTTTTTCCACAACAGATTTGATTAAAGGTTCATGAGACAATATAGTCTGCTGCACTGTCTAAAATTAAAATGAAGTTAAATAATGTTTTAAAATAAATATATAATGTTAAAAAAAATATGGAAAATCATCTTCTCTTGTAGGGACAGAATTCAACAAAATATATCATGTCATCTTAAACAAATAACCCTGTTTGAAGTTTGGTGCTTTCAAACTTTTATCCATATTAGCACAAAGGTGGTTTCTGATCTAGAAGAAATGTGTTATTTTCCCATTATTTATAAAAATCTATTTTGTGACATTTGACACAAAAGGTCTTTTGAAAGATAAACAAAGGGAAAAGGGAAAACCTTAATTAATCTCCACTTCTTAGGAAAAGGGTTTGACATAATACTTGTTTACAACCTGAACATTAATGAGGAAAAAAAAATCTCACTAACCAGTATTACAAAAACAGGGACACTGGAAAGTGTTTGTTGGATCACATTGCATGACTGATGCATGACTGCAGCTTAGGGAGACCACTGAAACTTTGTGATGGTCTGCTTATTTATTTATTTATTCATTCATTCGATTTATCACCGCCCAACTCCCTCAAAGGGACTCTGGGCGGTTTACAATCTGACATAAACTCTCCGATAGGGAGGGGATAGGCGGGGTATAAATATGATTGACAGATAGATAGATAGATAGATAGATAGATAGATAGATAGATAGATAGACTGAGTCTAATAAATGTTAAAATAAGCAATTTAAAATACAATAAATATAATAAAATCAAGATGGTAGTATCTTTTTTTAAAAAACATTGGAAAGAGTAATTCAAGGGCCAACCTAGTGTATTAGCCATCCCCAAGAGTGTATACTCTTCTTCTTCCCACCCCAGGCCTTATATAATGATTATATTGATACAATATAGAGCAAGCATCAGTGAAATTTAGGCTGTCAAACTGGGTATCTGAAAGTATCTACTGAAAATATTTTAATAATTAGGTTTCTGATTGAAGAATCCTCTCATTTTGTAAGACGCACAAAATCTTTACCTTGTATTTTGATAACTGAGCCTTTTTCTCATATAATTCCATTTTGGGATCCACTGTATTGTGTAGTATGATCTGATAATCTGTTAGCCACTGAGTCTGTACTTTGTACTTATCTAAGAATTCCTTTGTTAAGTGGAGACATTTCTCTAAGGTTGTGCATTCTTTTCTGATAGAGCAGGTCATTTCATCAAGTTGTTCTACATAATCACTGATTTGTTTCTTTAGCTGTTCAGCTTCATTTCCCTCAATGTACTTAATAGCTCTCTCTCCCTTCTCACGGGCAGATTTGAGCAAACTGTGACCAACTTCCATGTCACTCATGAGATCCTGTAAATAGAAAATGCACAATATTTTATACTGAGTGGGCAAAATAATAAATCATTTGTGCATATTCAGAGATATTCCATTGCTAGAAGTTGGTTCTGGAGGTGACAGACTCAACCATGGGGGAGCTGGAGATGGTGACGGCCAACAGGAAGCTCTGGCGTGGGCTGGTCCATGAGGTCAGGAAGAGTTGGAGGTGACTGAACGAATAAACAACAAAAAGATGTTGGTTCAGCTGATCACCTTTTAACTTACCAAGCTGAATTCAAACAGGATTTTTTACCATGCACAGAGCACTTCAAATTCTGTCTGAGGCATGAGCAATCAAACCAGGAAGATGTAAATTATAACTTTTTGTCAAAATCAGGAAATAATGGATACAAGATTATTGGTGGCTTAAAGTTGCTATTGCTTAGAATTTTATCCTACCTGTATTTGGCCACAGAGTTGGCAGCTCTTAATTAATGTTTGCTTCTGAGTAAAAGTGATATATTAACAAGACATCATTCTCTTTGTTTTGATTTCTAAATTTTGTTCCAAACAATGTATATCTATTATTTGCTGAACTTTCAATACACACCCCTTAGATATTATTGATATAATTCCATTGGTGTCCCCATATGTGCCTCTATATATTATCATGGAAAAACAGGGGATTTTGAGGTTACATATCATTTAATCAGTTCACACATCACATTCTTTTTATATTAATTTAATCATTGCACATAAATGCTTATTGCGGATACTGCTCAAGAAGAAGAAAAAAGACTAGACTGAAAATTATGGAAAGCTATATAAGCTTTCAAAAAAAAATGCCATGTCATCTATTCTGAGTATTTCAAATTCTAAAAGATTCTGTTACCAAAACAGAACATCTTCCAAATGGTATCCCAGAAATCTTGCTATAGCTCAGTAATTCATCAGTTTTATTAAAATTCCTTAGAATAAAATGCAGAGTTAAAGAACAATCTGCCAGCTATTTCAGTTCTCCCTCTCCAAGCACTGTTGCAGAATAGTCAAATAGCAAGCACCAAAGCTCATTCTTTACAATTCATTATCTATGATGTGTCTATAAATCCATTATTTCTATAAACCAATGCAAAGTGTTTTTCTAGTATAGGCAGTTTGAAATCCACTATTCTGTGGGTTTCTAAATCCCTGTGGCGCTATATTTATGATTTAAACATTAATGTAATAGATATTTATATTAGATATGCTGTGTCAAATACAGATTGCAAATGAGCTTTACCTCAAGTTTCTGCATTTTTTTCTCCATTAATGCTCTATCCACTACATCAGATTTTTTCACAACATTTCTGAATTTCCTAAGGATAGCTTCAGACCAATCTTTGTAAGCACTGAAAGCTAGTTCAGATTCCTCCAAACTTCGAATTTCTTCTTCTAGGAATTTTATTTGTTCCTGAAAGCAGATGAGAAGTGAGACTTATTATTCATCTATTTCTTGATAGTCACACCTCTATTAAACCCACAAAATACTGTATTTATCAGTGAAATACAGTATGCAGTGGGGAAATCAACTACTGCTATTAGATCATTCTTAATACAGGCAAGACAATTTTTGCCATATGGAAACATAAATACTGATTGTCTTAGTTCACTCAGACCACCTGCTCTGTCTTAGAAGGCAGAACCTTGTTTTGCTTATGCTGACAATTCAATACTCCTTCATTGTTTATGTAAATGAAAATGCCTCATGCACTGAAAGGCTAATACAACTGTTATTTGATACTACTTCTGACATAACATCCTCTTGTTCCAATACTGCACACCTTCCTGGTCTGGCATAGACAAAAGACCAAGGAAAGCTTATGGATACAGAGATCTATACATGCTTCCACTCAGATGGGAATCCCTGATCACACAGTATGACATGTATGCAAGTAGTATTTCTCTGCTCAGAAATCTATGCTCAGTGTGTTGATACTGGGGGCAGGGCCACGAAGCTGTACAAAAATAAAGGTAGAGCTACCAGTGTGCCTCACAAACCATGGGGTCCCTTTCATATATTGTTACATTTTAATTCTTAATTATATGCTGAAATAATTTGCAACAATTAACTTCACATATACCATAAGAATTAATTTGATTTTCTCAGAAAAGTTTTTTTAAAAAACAAAATGATACATCTGCCTTTTTGTGACAGAGCTAATTGATGAATCACCATTTCCATTTCCTGAACTGTCACTTCTTATGTAAGAAGAATAAGAACTGTTGCCTTAGAACAGAGCTTTCCAAACTATGTGTCGGGACACGTTAGTGTGTCGGCTGCAGTGTCTGGGTGTGTCACGGATGCTGCAGCCTCTGAGCCCTGCCAGGATTCTGCGCAGGTCCTAGTGCCTGCCTTGTGCCCTGCTGTAAGAGTGTGTCGCGAAATGATGCATGTCTAAAAAGTGTGTCACCAACATGAAAAGTTTGGAAAGCTCTGCCTTAGAACATGAGTTCTAAAACAGATGGAAATTTTAAAGTACAGTGAGAGAAGTACAGTGTAATATAAAGGACTGAAACCAATTTTAGTCTACCCCTCCAGTTGAATATTAATAGCTGGTGAATGATCCTTAGCAGTAACATTCAGATATGTAATTAAATCTTCAGACAGAGAGAGATAGGAGAGGCAGAATGTCTGCCCAATCATTTTTAAAAATAAAGCATTTAGAAGCATATCTTTAAAAAATCACCAAATCTTTTCCAATTAGTATTGCAATATGCTTTCAAAACATTTTCACTATTTACCAGTACATGAAGAACAAGAGTTTGGTATCGAGAAGCAAGTTGCGTTGCCTGTCTTCCCATCCTACTAGAAGTATGACTTTCTTCCAGGAAATGCTGGGCCAACAATCCAACTTCTTCAACCTCATTTTTATAGACTGTTATTTCTTCATGCCAATTCTGAGATAAAGAAATATTTTAAAAACATTTCAGAAATGACATAATTGTGGTTTATAGAACTCTTTAAAATATCAGAAAAATCTGGAAACATGAATCTCAATTTATAAAATGAAGAATTATAGGCATGTCGTTTTAGTTATAGAAGATTTATGCTATACGCACATGTCTGTTAAACAAACACAAATGGAAACACACAAAAGCCTTTTTAGTTGTTAAAAAAAGAACTTGATGAAGCAGAATCTTGTTGCTCCATAGGTGGAATTAAGTAAATTTTTATGAAGGTATTTTTGCTTGTTTTATTATGTCCATTATCCTTTCATATATCAGTCAGATCTCATACAAGCAAAACCTTTATTGGCATTAAAAAAAGCAGAGAATACAAAATGTTAACAAGTCATAAGAATATCCAAGGAAAAAGCCATACCCATTAAGAGATTTGTTTACATTTACATTTAAGTACTTCATCTAAGTATGCAAATCTAAGTATGCAAAGATGGGCATGATAAAGGACAAAAAAGGCAGGTACCTAACAGAAGCAGGAGAGATTAAGAAGAGGTGGCAAGAATACACAGAAGAACTATACAAGAAAGATCTTAATATCCCTGATAAATACGATGGTGTGGTCACTGACCTTGAGCCGGACATCCTAGAGAGTGAAGTCAAGTGGGCCTTAGGAAGCATTACTAACAACAAAGCTAGCGGAGAAGACAGTATCCCAGCTGAGCTATTTAAAATCCTAAAAGATGATGCTGTTAAAGTGCTGCACTCAATATGCCAACAAATTTGGAAAACTCAACAGTGGCCACAGGATTGGAAAAGGTCAGTTTACGTTCCAATTCCAAAGAAAGGAAATGCCAAAGAATGTTCAAACTACCGTACAATTGCGCTCATTTCACATGCCAGCAAGGTTATGCTCAAAATCCTACAAGCTAGGCTTCAGCAGCATGTGAACCGAGAACTACCAGAAGTGCAAGCTGGGTTTCGAAGAGGCAGAGGAACTAGAGATCAGATTGCCAACATTCGCTGGATCATGGAAAAAGCAAGAGAGTTCCAGAAAAACATCTACTTCTGCTTCATTGACTACGCTAAAGCCTTTGATTGTGTGGATCACAACAAACTGTGGCAAAGTCTTAAAGAGATGGGAGTACCAGACCACCTTACCTGTCTCCTGAGAAACCTGTATGTGGGTCAAGAAGCAACAGTTAGAACCGGACATGGAACAACCGACTGGTTCAAAATTGGGAAAGGAGTATGACAAGGCTGTATATTATCACCCTGCTTATTTAACTTATATGCAGAGTACATCATGAGAAATGCCGGGCTGGATGAATCACAAGCCGGAGTTAAGATTGCCGGGAAAAATATCAACAACCTCAGATATGCAGACGATACCACCCTAATGGCAGAAAGTGAAGAGGAACTAAAGAGCCTCTTGATGAGGGTGAAAGAGGAGAGTGCAAAAACTGGCTTGAAACTCAACATTAAAAAAACCCAGATCATGGCATCTGGTCCCATCACTTCCTGGCAAATAAAAGGGGAAGAAATGGAAGCAGTGACAGATTTTATTTTCTTGGGCTCCAAGATCACCGCAGACGGTGACTGCAGCCATGAAATTAAAAGACGCTTGCTCCTTGGAAGGAAAGCTATGGCAAACCTAGACAGCATATTAAAAAGCAGAGACATCACCTTGCCGACAAAGGTCTGTATAGTTAAAGCTATGGTTTTTCCAGTAGCAATGTATGGCTGTGAGAGTTGGACCATAAGGAAGGCTGAGCGCCGAAGAATTGATGCTTTCGAGCTGTGGTGCTGGAGAAGACTCTTGAGAGTCCCTTGGACTGCAAGGAGGTCAAACCAGTCAATCCTAAAGGAAATCAACCCTGACTGCTCATTGGAAGGACAGATGCTGAAGCTGAAGCTCAAATACTTTGGCCACCTAATGAGAAGAGAGGACTCACTGGAAAAGACCCTGATGCTGGGAAAGACTGAGGGCAAAAGGAGAAGGGGACGGCAGAGGATGAGATGGTTAGATAGCATCACCGATGTAATGAACATGAATCTGAGTAAACTCCGAGAGACAGTGGAGGACAGGAAGGCCTGGCGTGCTATGGTCCATGAGGTCACGAAGAGTCGGACACGACTGAACGACTGAACAACAACAAAACTTCATCTAAGTATTTTGGCAATGATTCTGGTGGTTTCAGGTACAGCATCTCTCAGTAGATATTGACAAGATGATACAGTATTTACAGCGTTTAGCGCAGTGCTTTCCAAACTGTCGCCGTTGGCAACACACCAACGGCAGCAGCAGCGGCACACACGTGCACGGCGGTGGCGTGTGTGGCAGCAGCGGCGGCCTTGCTAAAACGCAGAAGCGCTGATGGCACGCCGCTGCCGCCGTGCACACCGCTGCCACCACGCACGCCGCCGCACCACAACACACTAAACTGTGTGTCGCGACACACTAAAGCAGGGCTTTCCAAAGTTTTCCCGCGGCGACACACCAACCGCCGTTGGTGTGTCGCCGTGGGAAAACCCGGAAGTGCCGCCGTTGCAGCAGCGCGCAAAAACACGGAAGTGCTGCTGCCGCTTTTGGATTTTTGCACGCCGCCGTTGGTGTGTCGCCGTGGGAAAACCCGGAAGCGCTGATGATGATCAGCGCTTCCGGGTTGTGTGGTGACACACCAGACTCTGTGTGGCGAGACACTTTTGTGTTGCGACACACAGTTTGGAAAGCTCTGCACTAAAGTGTCGCGACACACCGTTTGGAAATCTATGGTTTAGCGGATATTTGCCCTGTAAAGGTTTTATAAGTAATTTGTAATGAAGAGAGTCAAATAAGTGGCAGTCAAAGATTATGTGATGAATTGTATCAAGACTGCCACAGGGACATACAGGTAATTCGCCATCTTACCCAGATGGTTTTCTATACCTAACATAGCGGGCAAGCAAACATAAGGTTGAACAGGTCTAAATTTGTGATATTCTAAATCCAAGGATCTCTGTTTAATAGTTATAAATACATAAGTTTTGTCCAATAGAAATAAGTCATCAATCGCAATTCCAATTTGCCTAAGCTTGGACATAATATGTTGAAACCAGAGGGAAATATATTTATCTTTTTTAAGATGTGATAACAAACTTTGGGGGGAGTGATGGCTCAGTGGTTAAGATGCCAGGCTTGTCAATCGGAAGGTCGGCTGTTCCGAGACCCGAGCACCGCATAATGGAGTGAGGTCCCGCACTCGTCCCAGCTCTTGCCAACCTAGCAATTCGAAAGCATGCAAATGCAAGTAGATAAATAGGTACCACTTCTGTGTGATAGTAACAGTGTTCTGCACGCGTCATGCCGGCCACATGACCGCGGAAACGTCTTCAGACAGCGCTGGCTCTTCGGCTAAGAAACGGAGATGAGCACCGTCCATTGTTATTAACCAAGCTTTAGTTTCTATCAAACTTTGACCAGTTTCTAAGCAAACCGCCCAGAGTCCCCTTTGTGGGGGGAGATGGGCGGTGATAAAAGTTGGACAAATAAATAAATAAAATTATAAAATAGGAATAAGAATATAAAAAAATATCCATATCCATATCCATATCACATACTGTATGAATAGTTATCTGTGCTCATAGCAAACAATAAAAATAATGTTTCATATTTAGCTTCAGATTATAAAGATATCTGTATAGCTTGAAATAAATGCTCAGCTTTCAGTTGTATGAATTATCAATGACTGCAATAAATAGAAGGAAAGGAGCAGTGGTGCTCACAATGATATAATTTCATCACCTTCATCTGCTGAAGCTGGATTTCCTTTGTGGCTCGGTCAGATTGCCGGCTAGCCCTGATATTAACTTTCTCCTCCAGAGTTTTGAGCCATTGATCCATCTTCAGAAATTTATTCTCCATCAGCTTCAGTCTGCTTAAGCTAGTATTTAGTTGTATCCTAATTTCAGAAAGCTTGTGTTGGTAGACTGTCCAATCTTGACGGAGAGACTCCAATACCCTTTCTTCCAACTGTGGTGTACCCCATGGGATTACTTCTTCTCTAGCATGGAGTGTTGCATTAAGCAATGCTTGTCCTTCAGCACACTGTACCTGTAATTCCTGAAATGCAAAATTATTGTATGTTACACTTTCTAAACCAGATTTTTGTATTAGATTGTTTAAGGTACAATTGTTTCTGCAACCCTGAAAAAAACATATGGTTGTTTTAATCTGTTCACTCATTAAAGAAGCCCAAAGTACTCCTTCCAAATTATTTTCAAAGCATGCATAGCCCTGTAAAGTATCAGGATTTTGCAAGATATGCCCAATTAATGCAAATTAGTCTTTTTTATTTGCAAGCTCAAATGGCTGATTGCCTATTAGTTTGGAAACAATATAAATTTACTCAAAATAAGATAGTGATTTTTGTATACTCTAGGCAAGTTTAAAACATTAAAAAGACAGCCTAACAAAGACTGACAAGCTTTGAGGATGTACGGAACGTTGCCTTAGTATTTGATATTAATACTGAAACAACCATCGCTGTCTTGACATATCTGAAAAATACTAACTCCTGCTCCAAGTTGATTGGAGTTTAGAAAAGAAAGGGTAAAGTGCAAAATAATTATTTATAGGACAAAACGTATTTTTAAAAATCTACCTGGAGTTCTAGGAGTGTTGCTTCATATTTTTCTGTATCACCTTCAAGATGTGATAAACAGCTGAGTTTTTCCTGTTCTTTTTCCAGCCATACTTCAAAGGCCTTCAAATTCCTTTGGTACTCTTGATGCAAGTGAACATATTCTTCAGCTTTAGTTATTGTTTCCTATTATTATCAGAAATATCCCATTATGACATAAGTTAACAGGCTTTCATGACACTGACCAAGTACTGTATATAATGGTGGGATTTTATTTCTATACTACTTCTTGTGTGCTTAAATAAATGAGTGATTAGGGAAGATATAACTAAGAGATTAATATGCCAATCTTAGTGTTTAATTTATCAAGTTAACTGACACTCAGAATTAAAAAAATGATATTAATTAATATAAACTCATTCAAAAGACACACATGTGTATACACACACAAACATGCAAATGCTATGAAATATGTGGGCAAAGAAACAAAGTCCCTTCTCTGCACACCTTCTCTAAACAATCATATTCAAGGAGAATATACATAGCATTGTAATACCATTATTCTGTCCTTGACAAACTGGTATCTCTCACGAAGATCTTGAAGTTCAAGCTGAGTGACATAATGCTCAGTCATGCCCATGCTTTTGGCTTCAATGGTTTCCAGCAGTGTATTGTGACTAAATATTTCTTCCTTAAGTAACTGTAGAGAACAAACATCAATTTAACCACCTAAAATAATATGTATTGTAAATCATCTAGAATCAGGTCCTAACTACAGGAAACAAAAGGATTTGTTTTGCCAGGGTCAAAAATCCAGGAAGGCCTTGCCTTGCCTACAATCCTGTTACCATAAGGGGAAAAAATGAGGCCAAACCGTAAATTTATTTCTCTGTAGCTATTGTCCAAATCTTGTGATATTTCTAGAGGCAATCTGAAGCAAAGTTTGAGAAGAACATTCTGAATTGCGAATTACTGTACTGACCATAAAGAACTGAGAACCTGTGCAAAACAAAACATGCAAGATTCACAGATTCCTAAAAAGGGACAGCATGTTACAAACATGTATTTAACCCTGCAAAATATTGCTTGGGCCATGTTTGAGATGGAACTTACAGTGAAGGAACATCCTCTGTTCCTATACTTTTTCACATCTTATTTTTTGAGTTGTACAGTTAAGTTTTTAAACATCTGAATAAAAAAAAGAAACATTAAAAAACTTACAGCCATCAGTTTTCTTATATATTGCCATTATTTTATCTGTGAACTGTTGAGGGTCCTTAGGGATTTGTCAAAATAATAATAATAATAATAATAATAATAATAATAATAATAATAATAAACATTCATTGATTAAACAATAATGAGAAGCACAAAAATGAATTTGAGTTCTATTCTGAGGGTACACATGTAGTCAGAACACAGATAGAAATTATCTTTTTTTTCCAATAGCAGCTGTTTACATTGAAGAAAAAACTTTTTTACACAGTTGAGAAATAGACTTCAGTATGCTAAGAGAAAGCAACTCCTCAAAGAAGAATGTAACATTTCTTGTTCTGCATGGGAACAATTAGTTTTTTTGGGATAGACTTTCTACATGCCTTAGATTTGCTGAGTGAAGATTTTTTTTCCCTCAGTTCAGAATACGGTCTTTCTGAGGCATTCATGATTGCTTCCACTTTGTCCATCCAACTAGTAAACTGTTGAACATCATCTTGGTAGCTTGTCCACTTGGAGAGGGCTCCTTCGAGCTGGCTGAAATGTTCAAATTAATACATATATTTGTATCTGTACCAGAGTAATTTAATAACCTAGTTCCAATTACTTAAATATTTTCAATATATATTATCAACAAATGGTGCTAATTATTTTATATATGCTAAGAATAGCTTGTGCAGTATGTATTAGGGATGTGCAAGGCATTCATAAGAAGTACTCCACATCAGAGAACTATTAAAGCAGCTCTGCTATTTGCAAGGCTCTTGGAGTTAGTTTGAAAGCTGTCCTGGCTGTCTCTCTCTGTGTGTGTGTACAAGACCAGCTACTTCGCTTCACTGACGGCCCCAACTGTTTGGTCTTTTAGTGAAATAGCAAAAACCGTGGATTTGGGGGAGATATCTAGGGGAATTATCATACACAACAAGAAAGAGAAATTTATACCTGATCTCTGATCAACAGCAATTGATAGTTGATGTGTGTTGTTTGCCAACATTTGGATTAGTATTGTTTTGATAAAGGGGAAAGGAAAAAGACTCTAGAACAGCTACCACTTCTCACAATTTATAATGACATGTGGGAATGACCTTGGGAGACGGGGTGGAGGTGGGAGAGATGCTGCCTAGGGAACGATCAGATAAGAGAGGGCATAGCCCAGCAGCTGCATAATGGACAGAGAAAGAAACTCAGAACTTATCAGGCTGTAAAAGAGACGGCAGGACATTTGTACTTTCAGACTTGCAAGATTCTGTTAATGTAGCCTTACAATAAAGTAGACTTAGCTCATCTGGTGTTTCCTGCCTGATCTACCTGGGAAGGCTGACACGATTGTCTATTTTAATATTGTATTATTTTTCAACATAGGCTGGCAAATAATTTTGATTGCATGGACCCCTGGGAGTCCTAGGACCCCTGAGTATCCTAGGACCACACTTAAGAAACCCTGATATACACTATTCTCTGTTGTTTGTTATGCTGAGGATATAATTGTACATTTTATAAATTATTTCATACCCATATTGGGTTTTACCTTTTGCAGTGGATACAAGTAGACAAGAGGGAAGCCCAGGCATCCTTAAGAGTTTTCAACTGTTGTTCAATTGCAGATGCTCCTTCTACTGATGTATTTTGCAAAACAGATTCTCCTCTTGTCACCACCATTTTCACTTTAATTTCTTTCTCTTGCTTTAATGAAAGGAGTGCCTGAAAAGCAAACAGACCCTGTTTCTATTCTTATTGTGATCCTGTACCCCTGTTCAGAATATCAGCTAATATACTGTTCAATCAATCAATATCATTACTTCAAAGAAATGTGTCCAAAACAGTCTATTTCCCTTTCTTCCTTTGAAAAACTATGTCAGGAAGAAGTGAGCAGATAAACTGGAAATGAGTTCAAATATCTCCTCGCTTTCCTAACTCCTCACTCTCTTCTAAGGACTTTTCAAACAGCTTCTCTCTCCACATAATTTCAGATGTTTGAAAAAGTATAAATTTAGAAAATGCTGGGGAAAATGTTACTGGAGCAAAAAATTTAAATGGAGTCATACCAAGGATGAAGAAAGTTAAGCAGTTCCCCCTTTGTGGTTGTTAATCCTTTTAAGAGGAAAAAAATATTGCTGAGGATCAGGTATTATATGTTAATATAAAACACAGTTTGGCTAACATTTAGTCTGTGTATGTCTCACTCATCAATCTGCAGACTGCACTCCTAGTAGCCTTTAACAAACCTGTAGTTTTCAGAAAGAATATTTATACAGTTTTCTGGAAATAAAGCAGTTTTATATCTGTTGTGCTCACTGATACCTGTTGTGCTCACTGAGTTTCAGCAATTATGAAAGGCTACTGAGACTCCTGTACACCGCAGTATTTTTTTTTCAGTTAAAAGTGCACTCCAGAGTCTTACATAGAATAAAATTTAGCCTTTAGAAAGAGTTTTTTTTTTAATTAAATTTTTTTGGTAGCTGTAACCATATGAGAAACCACATTAATCACTATAAATTTGTGATCACTGTAAAGCACTCTCAGATTTTAATTTGGGAAGCAGAACTCAAACGTGTTAAATAAATAAATAAAATAATCAAAGCTTCAAAAAGTACAGACCTGGTACATATTAGTGAGGACAGGGATGTCGCCCTGCTGGAGATTTACCTTTGGGAGTAAGGTTCTTTAGCAGGTAGGGCACCAAGGCTGGAGGTAGGATGGCAACCTTTTGGAGACACTATTGCAGTGGCCAGGTATGTGCCCCTAAGGTAACCAGGCACAATTTAGGGATGCCGCTTGTATGCCATCCACCCTGCTTCCCAGCCATGCTCTTTCCTGAGCTCATCAATCTTATTGTGGGGCTGTTAGGACTGTCTCTGTCCTGGAAAGTTCATATATTAAATGCAAGATAACAGTTACAAGCTATATGCTTGCTATTCCTTCTTTTTCACCCAGGGGAAATCCTTTAGTGCCACCTGTAGTAAAGATCTTCAGAGGGAGAGAGGTCTTGCAGTTACTAACTTCTGTGGAGCTATGGGGTCTGGGACAAAGCAGTACGTTGGAAGTGATTCAGAATAAATTTACATAAACCATCCTGGCTCTTCCACCAAGCATCCCTGCTGCCTTGCTAAGAATGGAAGTGGTTCTTCCCTACATTACTAACAGAAGGATCAAGGCAATCCTCCTCTTTTTAGAAAAAGATTTGTTGATATGCCTGATTTACACCTAGCTAAACAATGCCGGAGAGAACAACTTAAAGGCAAAGGCTGAGGGTAGGATTGCTTACAGTATTTTGAATGCTATTCCCTAAACTTATTCCTTTCAGTGGAATAAGTTTATAGCCCAAACATCAAGGTTAAAGGACTGGCTGTTTGCAAAAGATTCCCTCCAGGATGGGGATAGAATTTTCAGCACCGGGTGTTCAGCCTGATTTATTTGTTAAGCTGTATCAAAGAATGTTGGCATAGCTATAGGTTCTGACAAAACTATTCCTGAGACATTGCTTTACTGAGATCCACGTTCAACCAATGCCTTCAGTATATTTGGATAGAAGGTACAGAGGGATATCAATTCTGGAACATCTCTGTACTTGTGGAAGATTTCAGGTTGAAGGTCTAATCCAGGGCTTTCCAAAGTTTTCCCGCGGCGACACACCAACCGCCATTGGTGTGTTGCCGCGGGAAAACCCGGAAGTTCCGCCGTTGTGGCAGCGTGCAAAAACCCGGAAGCGCTGCTGCCGCTTTCGGGTTTTTGCGTGCCGCCGTTGGTGTGTCGCCGCGGGAAAACCCGGAAGCACTGATGATGATCAGCGCTTCCGGGTTGTGTGGCGACACACCAGACTGTGTGTGGCGACACACAGTTTGGAAAGCTCTGGTCTAATCCATTATTTGCTGAACTATAAACTATGTAAGTCTCCTAGAATCCAGTTTGTTTATCTACCACTCTCTTGGTGCTCTTGGGATTCTTTTAGTGAAATAATCTGCTTTGATGGCAGATTTAGATCGCATGATAACCCAGCTAGTGGGAAGAAATGCAACAGCAGCAAGGTAGATCAGGACATGAGCTATAGCAACTATGGCAATCAACTGTCAATGGGATGAAATGATTTACATAATGTATTTGTTGCTATTGCATGCATGAAGACCTTGGTGGTTTAGTTTTTAGGAAGTTCTGTGTAAATCTACAAGCCTCAAAAATGAGGCTTGTGTCAGAAGTGTCTCTCTTATGCAAACAAGCAAATACAGTAGTTTATTGAATAAGTCTCCAACCATTTTGAACTATATGTCTCTTATGTTGGTTTTCTGCTAAATCCATTTGGTTACAGTAAGGTATATGATATAAATAACCATCCAAGTAAATAAATAAAATGTATAATAAGTTAAACTCCTTAATCTACACCCATCTACAGGAAAATATATTATAACTGTTGGAAAAAAAAATGCATGCATATAATTCCATTTTACATTTTTATAAAACAATATAGTTTAAATCAATGAGTAAAAATATTTAGAATGGAATTCCTGATCTGTAGGATTCTTTGCCATCTCATCTGCTTACCTCAAGCTTTGCCATTCTATTGTCAAGGGCATTTTTGTCTGCTGTGGGATGGCAGTAAGATTCAAGCATCTGGATTGTATCTGCCATCCAGTCCTGAAGCTCTTTCAGTCCGTGAGAGAACTGTTGGTGCTCTGCTACTATTCTGTCCATTCTGGAGATCTTTTCCTTAAATTCATACAGATGTTAACATTACCAACCATTCAGATAATCTATCATTCCACTAGAGTTGAAAAAAAGTCAGAAAGGGAAATCTCAGAAGACTAAGTTCAGGATGAGTCAATGGGCAAAATTTTAACTGCCCAAATTTTCCTTCTTTGTATTCCTTCAGGATTCACGTATCATGTACTGTTCTGAATCCAGAACTGAAATTTGCTTGGAACTATGGTGCAAGTTTGACATATCTAATGAATATGGCTGTGTGATTCTTTGGCTTCAAAGGCAAAAAGCACACAGACTGTTCTTGTAGCACCTGTCTGCCACTTCTTACAGCAAACACATATTTTGGGAGGACTGCAGTGCAGCTGCGGGGAGCAGCGGTGCGATGCTGAGAAAAGATAGGTGTGCTTTAATAATCTGCAAACAGGTGCTATGTAAGTGCCCCTGCACACTGCAAAGCACTTTTCTGGGCTTCAAGTCCAAAGTGCTGCACAGTCCTAATAATTAATATGCATATAACGCATGTCTGACATAATGGAGAGAAATGCATACTTTTTAAATCCTTGCTGCACTTACAACAATCACATGTGACAAGAAGTTATGGTTCTCAGTACAAATAATATTTTTTAAAGTTACTTACACATGGGATGCACTTGCTAATTATATAGCATGCAAATTTTATTTAGTTTGACATGCATTATTTGTATATCTACAGCAGGGCTTTCCAAAGTTTTTCCCGCGGCGACACACCAACCGGCATTGGTGTGTCGCCGCGGGAAAACCCGGAAGAGCCGTCCTTGCGGCAGCGCGCAAAAACCCGGAAGCGCTGCTGCCGCTTTCGGGTTTTGCGCGCTGCAGTTGGTATGTCGTCACGGGAAAACCCGGAAGCGCTGCGCTTCCGGGTTGTGTGGCGACACACCAGAGTGTGTGTGGCGACACACTTTTGTGTCGCGACACATAGTTTGGAAAGCTCTGATCTACAGAATGGCACTCTGGTGACCCAACCAAGATCTCCATTTTATAACCATTTAGGAGAGCATGGATTAAATGAGCACTGCCTTCTTCTTTCTTCTGCTGGTTAGGCCTTGGATTTATCAGTTTAAATGTCCACAATAAATTTATTATTGAAATTTATCAGTTTAAAAGTCCACAATATTTCTTTCCCACAAAATGATACCTCTCTATCCTGTTTCCTAATATAATGTTTCTCTTTATAATCTTTTGCTGGACCAGATACTGTAACTCCATATATGCTCTAGGGTTGAATGGCCACTCATTCCACAAATGTAGGGGGACAATCTAGTAGCAATAAAATACTTGCTATATCTTTCTCTAACATCTCACATCCCCTGTCATTGGTACATAACTATTTCTAACAATCTTGCCTTTAACTACACTTTTAAAGCATGGATAGAAACAGATATACAGCATTTCAGAAGGCAAGCTTCTATTTTTCACTAGACTTGCTGCGTAAAAGCTCACGGAGATAGGAGCATTACCTTTGTTAGATTGCTCAGAGCAAGATACAGAGATGATAGCTTAGATACTCTGTGCACAAAGTTTTTGCTGGCAGCTTGTTCTTCCCAAAGCTGCTGAGCTTTTTCTTTTAGCCTGTTGAGCTGAGGCTCGTTACATTTTATTTCCTCAAGGACAGACTGCAAAGCATAAGCACGTTTCTGGTAAGTACGAATGCAAAAAAAAAAAGCAAGCCACAAAGAAATCAAGCAGCAAGGAAGGTAGATGGATAGTCATCAGCAAAGTTCTGTTAAAGGACTTGGACACACTAAGCCTTTCCCGATAATCAGTTTGACGTGTGACACATGTGTAATTATTTCTTCTGAAGGGGGATTAAAATGTCTTTCCTCAAAACAGTGCTTCAGTTTCAAGCAGTTTTTCGCAATCTAATCACAGTATTTGTTAATGAGAAGTACAATAAAATGGCCAAGACATAAACATATTAATTAAGGTTATAAATGTGTGAAGCCTGGACTGTTGTTATTGATCAACGTCTCTCTCTCCCACACATGCTATTTTGGGTTCCATATTTAACATTGTGATTATAAAGTCAAGAACTTCACAAAAAGATGAGTCAGCTGCAGATACATCCATGACTTTTGAAATTTGTGTTTCTCAAAGTACTAAACATGAATAAGGCCACCTTCTTCCTCCATGATATTGCCTGGACCTTTTGTGCACATTTTGCTTTGCCAAGAGTATGGTTGTTGTTGTTGTTTTTTGCACTATCAAATTTAATATCCCCTTGCAGCAGTGAAGCACACATCAGTACTGGATTGAATAGTGTGGTGTTCAAAAAAAAATTGACCTTGAAATGGGATTTGCCAGATTCTCCCACAACAGATAAAATGGTCTTGGGCCATGTTTTCAACTGATCATCTGAATCAGCCTATACATAAGATAAGGACATAAAACATGACCTAAAGAAATATTATGGCCCAAAACATGCTTAAATAAGTAGAAAAGACCATAACTTAATTACCTGTAGTTTCTGATGCTCTCTCCTTTTAGTGGGGAGGTCATGCAGATTATTATTACTCCCTTGCACCATTTCTTTGGTTTTATTTAACCAGTCTTGAAGAGGTTCAGCACTTGTTTCGAAGTCTTTCATCTGGACCTTTAAATTCTAGGAAAACATCAGGATAGGGAGCATTCATTACTAGTCTATATTTTTGAATACAGTATTCTCACTGTAAGGTTCAGTGTCCAGAGGTGCTATTAGATCCAACATTGTAATGGATGGAATGCTCAGGCTACTGAAGACATATTTCTTTGCTTAGGCAGGAGAACCAACATTCCCTACTGACTGGCCTGATAATGCCCAAACTATTGAAACAAAATATACATAAGACTGCCTTTAAAGTTCATTCAGAATCTTTAGTTAATTAAAAGATAAACTGGTTGACCAGACATATGGAACATATCTTCCCAGTATTAACTGGCTCTACTGCCTCCCAGTCCATTTCAAACATAATCCAAACTGTGGTTATTAATCTGTAAAACACAATAAAAGCTTGGGATTTAAGCACCTATCTGTAAGGATAGTTTTATCCTTCAGGAAACTGTCTGACTTTAGTAATTGTTCTCAGAGATTCTTCTCTGTATTTTCTGAAATGTATTTATATTAAAAGTGCCCAACATCAAAATGGCTTTAAAAACCTTATAAAAGCAATATAAGACCCATCAGTTATGTTTAATATTTAATTAAGCACAAGTACATTTAGAATGAAAAGTCAAAAAGTTGTTTCAATTAATTAATTTCTTTTGTAATTGATCTCGTACCTCTAAAGCTGTTTCCTTCTGGTGCAGTGTGGAAATAAATTTCTTCCAGTCCTCTTTAGCTGAAACAATTTTGGTCTGAATGGATTTAATTTTTTCCTTAGGTAATATAGAACTTAACAGTTCTCCTTTGGACACCACTAAATTTAATTTATGTTGACCAGTTTCAGTTTCAGATAAGAATTCCTAAGCCAAAATACACACATAACATAGATAATGATAAAAGTAGCAAACAATACTGTATGTGCAAACATAGCATTTGCTAAACCTAACAAGTAAAAAACTATAGCTTATGCTGCTTATGTGCCTTATTACACCTATGATATAGAATGTTTCTCTTAAACTATTGGAAGCTGAAAGAGCATATCCTGCTCTCCATCTAAAAGCGTATTTTAATTACCTTTTTAGGTCTTGATATTCTATTTATATCAATAGAAACCTCCATTCTGCTTAGTTCTCTTTACTGCATTCATTAATACACATAGACAATTTGGTTGTATCACTAAGGCATAATACAATGATAAAAACGTTTTGAACTTGAAGACCACTTCTTATCCAGGGAACATTTCAGAGCTGGCTCAGAATTGGGAGAGGACAGAACACATATATTCCTCTCATTTTTGCTCATATGCAAACATAAATAAATACTGGGTTCTCAGTGGTTCTCCAAGTATCTATTTTGTAAGTTGTTAAGAACCCAGCTCTGTTGGGGAAGAAAGCACAGTTATCCTTGGATGACTGAGAATCTTCATCGACACAGTTATCCTTGTATACAATCTACACTTGCAGAATCATGGTTGTGCAGAATAGTACTTATGGGCAAGGGAGAAAATATGAGAGTTTGTGGTGTGAGCCAAAGTCTCCGCAGAACTTATACATAATTTAACATTTCGAAAATGAATCTCACCAGAGGGTCTCATTCTTCACTCATTCTTCCTCATAGAGAGAATTGTAAGTTTCTTCACAGGTACAGTAGGTTCCCAAACTAAAGTAAACCTTAACTATGAAGTTTAGTAAAAGCAATCCAATTTCATAAGCAATGCTTTGAGGCTGTCTTGTTTCTACTAAACATAATTAAAATTACCCAGAGGTTTTCTGTATTCAGATAACATGACAAGTTGCATTCACCTACAATGAAAGCACAATCTTTTGACTTCCTAATAGCTACTTCAAAAAAGGAAACAGGGGAAACAACCATCAATTTACTAGCTCACCTATCTGAATATAATCATTTTTATTAGAAAATATACTATGAAAAATTAACTTATTGCTAAGGCCCACAGAGTATATACTGTAATGGCTTTAGTTCCAGATTCTTTTCATAATGATGTAACATGGTTCAGATAGAAACATTCTATTTTAAGTCCATTTTATCAGTGCTCTGAAAATGCTGTATCAGATTTGAAGAATTTACCTGTATTTTCTGTATGTTAGCTGCAACATCATTGACATTTTGAGGCACGTCAAAACATTTGGCAGTGGCGATTTTGGAATTGACCAGCCATTGCTGAAAATCTCTGAAGACTGTCCTGAATCTCTGCTGCAAGGCCTGCTCTTTACTTTGGCATCCTTTTGAAGCTTGTAGACAAAGACTTCAGGTGCCATGTTAGTTAAATGAAAATGTAGATTGAGGTTATGTTAAAAAGAAAGAAGTAGCTACAACTTTTCACATGATGCACCAATTTCTTAAGTGACTGCCTTTCAAATAAGGGTGATGGATAATGAAAAAGTGATTTCTGATGTAGGCAACAAAATGAAAATACATTCGTTAAAAATTGCCTGATTTTCACAAGACTGTCAAATTTTACAAGTTGTTAATATTTTTATTTCAAATCTCATGAGATTTTGGTAAGAACACCAATTTCACCA